>CAWUFW010004624.1:698568-1298568 GCA_963921515.1 Calotriton arnoldi
GTAAGTCACTTTTACCATGTTTAAAGGAGAGAGCACTTTAGCACTAGTTACAGTGGTAAGTTCCACAAAGCCAATACAATGGGTTCAGAAAAAAGTTTGGGGATGACCAAACTATTATATCATTAGTGCTTTATAAGCAGATAGGTTAATCACCTAAACAAGGCAAGGTCCCTCTAGGTTAATTGAATTTACAAATCCAAGTTCCATAACCCTGCTTGAATAACCCTCGAGGTTATAACAGGGTCCTCACCCACAGATCATTTCTGCATGGTTCATCATTGAGCTCTCATCATATGAATGGCTGCATTACGGTGAGTTCAACCAGTGATCTAGGAGATATTAGATATTGTAGGGGTGAGAGGAGATGAAATGACCTAAGATGTAGCCATATATAATTAATTAATTAATTAATGATGGCCATTCTGTTAAGGTTAAAAATAAGCACTACTATAGTAGTACTTAAGTGGACGTCTATGACCTCTTTCATGGTCTGCATGTTACAGCCATCTTGATACCTTGGTTATTTAAATGTTGTGTCTGGGTGATGGTAAGGCTCCCCAGCGCTAGCTGCTCCTTCCCCTTATTGTTGAATTATAAACTAATAGCTTGTTTTGACTTGTGCTGTTGACTTATCACCCTGAGTATGCTTACACACTGAGGACAATCCTTTGAGCATTCTAGTGCTGTGCATATTCTGGGAAAGGAAAGGCGGGTGATGCATCTGCAATGTTGATGCCACTCACGAAGTGGCTTTCATTATTATAAGTACAGTAATTAATATTACACTAATAGAGCAAAAACTATACATATTTGCTGCACTGTTGGATTATTTACCTACTCAAGAAATGGAAAGTATTCTCAAAACATTTAAAGATAGTTGATATATCATAAATGTTAGAAATTGAGTAGTTGGTTGGCTGAGGTGTGAACCTTAGTAAAACAACAACCACAATCCTAGTCAGGGCAAGGTACAGGCAAACCCTAAATTAATCTTAGCTCACCCTCTTGCAGCTTGGCACAGATCAGTCAGGCTTAACTTAGAAGCAGTGTGCAAAGTATTTCTGCAACACTTCAAACAATAAAACAGTGAAATCACCACACAAAAAAGATACCACACTTTGTTAGAAAAAAATATCTGAATTTCATAAATAAAACAAGACAAACACAACAAAAATCCAATATTTAGAATTTGAGATATTGATTGTTAAATGTTTTAGTTAAAAATGGTGCTAAGAAGCGTAAAGCGCTCAAATGGGTTATCTTGTGCCAGGCTGGGGCAAATTCAAAGGTTTAGGCTGACTGTAATGAAGCACAGGCTGGATACATGGAACCAGTTAGGCCCGCTGAACACAAGTACCTTAATCCGAAGTTGTGGATCCTTGAGTGGATTTGGGTCAAAGATGCTCTACGCAGCAGATGCAAAGCGCTGGCTCTGAGATGTGGCAGGGCTGCAGAGCGAGATACTTATACATCAGCATCGAGGATCCTATAGCCCGGCTCTTGCGATGTGAAGGCCAGAGTCGAGGGTGCGTGGGGCAGTCGAGGCGATGCATCGGTTCAGAGGAGCAGTGAAGCTGTAATGCAGTTTCAGCATCTTCACTGAAGCTGTGGCCGACGGAGATGCAAGAAACTTGTGATTGGAAAAATATCACGCCTGTGGCGGTTCCAAAGGTGTTGGTTCAGTCCCAAGATGTGGAATGCAGTGGCAATGAGAGTTTTTTGCAACGCTTCAAATCTACACTTCACCGGCACACTCGTTTCTGCTAAAAAATGCGCCACTCAGTCAAGGTGATGCATCGGTTCGGCTTGAAGATGTGTAGTTCGGCAGATGATGAGTAGGTTCAGCTGGAGCAAACACTTTAAGTCTACATCCAAGGGTCCAAGACTGTGGTGGCACCACTTAGCAGGGGTGACTCCACAGATTGCAGTCAAGGTGTAGAAGCAGGATGGTTCAAAGTCTTTCATGTTACTTAGATTTCAGATCAGGAGGCCAGACAGCTAGTAATTGAAGTCACTCTGGTTTCAAGTGATGGAGGTCTAGTCCTTCTCACACAGGCAAGACAGCAGTAGACAGCAGGGCAGCACAGAAAGGCAGGAGTTCAGCAAGCAGCAGTCCAGCACAGTGGCAGTCCTTCAGCAGCACAACAATTCTTCTTTCCAGGACAGTCTTCACTGGTCCAAACATGTACTAATGTTGTGGTGTCAAAGGTCCAGTACTTATACCCAGTTTGGCCTTTGAAGCGGGTGGGACTTCAAAGACAGACCTTTGAACTGCACTGAGGTCCTGCTCTTCATGCCCTGGCTCCAGACTCACTACAAGGGTTTATGCAGCCCTTTGTGAGTGGACAGGAAAGCCTATTCAGGTGTAAATGAGACTTTGCCCAGTTCCACCCTCTGATCCTGTCAGAGATGGCCCATTGAGACACACCTAATCTCCTATTGTGTGTGGCTGTATGGGAGGAATACACAAAGCCCAGCTGTTAGCCCACCCCAGACATCTCATATGAGACAGGCAGCAGGCACCAAATGGCCAAAGTAAGAAAATACCAACTTTCTAAACGTGGCATTTTCAGAATTGCACTTTAAAATCCAACTTCACCATAAGTCATGATTTAAAATTGCGATTCCAGAGACAGCAAACTAGAAGAGTCTAGCTCGTCCTAATTCTGAATTACACTTATCAAATGCAATTAGGTAATCCTAATGTTATCCTAAGGGAGAGATAAACCTTGCAGTTGTGAAAACGGCTTTGGGTGTTTTTCAATACCAGGACATGTATAATTTCAAAATACATATCCTACATTTTCCATACATTGCACCCTGCCTTCTGGGTAGGCCTGGGTGGAGTTCATGGAGTTCTGCTACGTGGGATTCCACGGATTAAAGATAAAAACTCTGCAAACTCTGCCTAACTCCATGCGAGCTGGGCGGAGCTGTGCTCGGCCTTCCCTTTTCACTGATTTGTGCAAATCACTTGCTCCGCATTGCAACGCAAATGTAAGCAGCACTACGCGGTCGCCCACGCAGGCATCTTGCTTTTCCTATTCTGTAGTCATCCTTACTTTATCCAACTAATCCTGCCCTGTTCACATGTATTTCATTACTGTGTGTATTTATGTTGTGTATTTTACGTTTTTGCATCTTTTGTTATTTTATGTGACTTTTTTTGTTATTTTATTAGTTTTCCCCTAACTTCTCCTAGCATAATTTCTCCCTTTCCATTTCCTCTTTTCCCCTGTCTGTTATTTATATTCTTCCACCCAGGGCCATGGCAGAACGTGGGATGTGGCCTCACTCCATTTTTAACAAGGAAGCAGTGGCTTTTGTGAAGCGCCACTTTGCCTCTATGCTGGCAGCAGATGCAATAGTCGGTACAACCTGCAGGAGCATCGGCTGATGTGGGTGAGGTTGTGCCATTACATCCATTGACATACTGGGGATCGGCACACCCAGCAGCAGCGGATGCATCTCTGGGACAGTATCCTTGACTGGGAGGGGGACCTGCTCGACCTGCTGGGTGTACAGGTTGTGAGGCTTGGTAAGTGCTAGTAATTAATAATTTCTTATTTTGTTGTGTCCTGTCCTATAATGCTATTTTGTTTCAAATATCATGCTGCTCACACTCGGGTAAATTAAGTTCATGTAAGATTGCAAGTATTACATCTGATCCAATTTGAGAGAGCCAGGTGATCAGTGCTACCTAGTTCTGCTCGTTGCTGTAGGCACTCGCTTGGGATGATTGATTATTTAAGAAGTTATGCTTGCAGACTCCTCTGTCCCTCTGTCACTAAGATAGTGGTACTACTGGGGTAGTAGTACTAAGCAATATATATGAGTGAGTTAGTGCTCTCTGTGTCTTTCTTTTTATGTAGCTTGTACAGTCCCAAACAATCTTGCACTAATGTTGACGTATGCATGCATCTAGGCATTGAAAAGGGCTGAATTGGCCCATTAAAGATGGTTGTGATTCGGGAATGAGATTTGCGAAGCAAAGGTCATTCATTGCAATGCATTATTATTTCCAAATGTAGTTTAGGAAATTTGAAATAGGAGTTAGGCAAGGTTTTGGAAATTAGGAATAGGTTAACTAGATCATATTGGTGTTTTGGCAATCTAATTCAGAAACCTACAATGTCAATATGTTACTGCCTTTGCCTGTCAAAATATTTTCCAGGAGATTAACTGTACCTCTTCCACTAATCTATTTTTGTTATCTTCTTTATTTCTTACATCAGCACCCAAGAGCAAGAAGAGGGCATTAGTGGGTCGGGCCAAGAAGGGTGCCACCACCAGTGTTGCAGCGGGTGGGTGTTCCACTGCCACCACCAGCACCACAGCTGCAGCAGATGGCTCTGATACCCCCAGTAAGTTATTTTTAATATTTATTTCTCTAACTTTTAACTCTCCCCATTAGATTAATTGCTCATACTTTCTCTTATGCTGTGACATTTAAAAAAAAAATATCTCCTCTCTATTCAATGCTTATTCAATTCTTATTCTTGGTTTCCCACCCTGCATTATCTTTTTTTCCTATCTTTCTTGCTTCTGTAGCTGACTTCCTCCTGTTTCTGTACTAATCTGGAACTTCAACTTTCTTCTGCTTGGTAATGCTGTCCGTCTCTCCTAACTTTATTATAGCCTGTGTACTGGTACTGTAAGACTAAGACACTAGACTAGGTAGTCTACTGTGAAGATTGCAGAGTTTGCATACCCAAGCAAGCTCTTCTACGCTTGTTTGTTGAAAAGGCTTTCTATTTCTGGCTTATGCTCAAATGACGAGAGAGACGGCCAAGGTTTTGGTGAACCCACCAATGCGGTATTGTATTATCCAAGCAGTTTCAATTACATTTCAGCATGTCCTTCATTGACCAATTTTTTCTCCCCCTTCATTGCACTTCAAATGACTCAGAGTCATCATCCTATCTCTGCTCCTCCAATACAGTTGGCTTGATTACTGACAATTCTAACATTGTCAAGGAGCAAAATGCCCAAAGTGATATTTTAGATGGGAGAGGATATACTGCAAACTCAATTGTAGTCATGTGTTGCGGCTGTATATTGTTAAAAAAATGGGGGAGGTGTTATGTGGCATTTAAATGTTTTATTTTTTTTCCTAGCCCCACAAACCACCAGTGCTAAAGCCAGCACCAGTGTGCCAGATGCAGCACCTGAAAGGGGAGTCTCTGCGGTGGCAGGGAAGGTAGATGGAAGTCACAATGCTTGGTTATTAACAATTACTAGTATACCCACTGTATTTGTTTAGTCAGTCAGTTCCCACCCATCCATCATCATCCATGACCTACCTGCCCATGGCACTTCACGAGTCGTGACTTGCGACCCTTGGGCCATGATGATGATGATCCCACCCAACAGCAGCAATCAGGCACTGAAGTGGTGGCTGTGCAATGCGTGTCTGTTTCTGTTAATGTAGCATTTAGAAAGCTTGCAATAGACTGCAAACCAAAACAAAAATAAGGTGGCTTTCTTTTCCCTCCCAGTGCCCAACTTTGTCACCTCTCCTAGTGCCGTTCCTAACTTCTGTCCTCATTGAAAAAAAACATGTTTGGAATATGCCAACTATCACGGCCTGGACAAGTGATTCATACTTCACATTTCTTCCATAATGGATTTATGCCTGTTCAAATTTGACATTCATCAACTTTCTGTTTCAACTACAGTGACTGACTAAGTATAAGCTACACCATCAGTGAACCACCCCCCCAATATTCTACAGCAAAACATCTACCATACCTATCCAAACTTTTCCCTTTTCCAAACCTTATCCTGCTACAGCAGACTGAGGCCCTGATTTAGATCTTGGCAGAGGGAATTCTCCATCATAAACATGATGGATATCCCGTACGCCATGTTATTACGAATTGTAATACAGCGGATGGGCTATCTGTCCCGTTTGTTATGGAGTAACCCCTCCATTCATCTCTAGTCTAAATCATCAGTCCCTAAGTCAAGTTGTCTTTCCTTTTCCTTCCCTTACTGCCGAGTGAATATATTTGAATTGAATAATTTGTGTTTGAAGGTGAGGTCAGGAAGTAAACTGAGATTAAGTGTCTGCGATTTTTTGTTTTGCGGATGGGATACTCCATGATGAATGTGCCCCAAAAATCTATATATCCTGTTCTTTTCGTGTACTGCAGTGCATCGTTTTCCCCACTTTCTACTTAAGCCAGACAGGATATCTATTATCACATGTTATACATGGCGTGTGTGACATACAATGTTCATCTGCCTATTTGTAGTCAGGGTAGAATTGAAAGGCATTTGGAGAAGAGCAGGGCCATTGGAATCAAAGATAATATTTTGTCCATTGCAGCTGCCCGAGCTGCAGACTGCAGACAGTAGCAAATTTGTAGTGTACCTGATGTGCTAGCTAGCATGC
The DNA here is from genome assembly GCA_963921515.1 of Calotriton arnoldi. Taxonomy (NCBI): domain Eukaryota; kingdom Metazoa; phylum Chordata; class Amphibia; order Caudata; family Salamandridae; genus Calotriton; species Calotriton arnoldi. Next base: position 704,966 of record CAWUFW010004624.1, read on the forward strand.
TTCTAGTCATTTAGCACAACAAGAATAGAATACTTGTACTCCATACTGGATGATGCCTCACTCATTAAACAGAGTTCTTTTTATTTTTTCCACAAAAAGTGTCTGTGTGGTTAAATGTTTTAGGAAGTCATTTACCAGACAAAAAATCACTCTGTTTTTTAAAATATTTTTCTGCCTCCTTTCAGCCAGTCAGTGGTTTTCTGAGGCATGTGTTTTGATCATGTCCCTCCCTATGACTGACTTTCCTAATCATCACATCAACAATGCCAATGGCCCTATGGGACCAGGGACAATGCACTTATAGTGTGCCACTATATAAGTGAAAAAAACAAGTGACTGCACAGAGCTTTCTTTACGATGTGTCTTTTTTCTTTTTTTTCTTTCTTGATATAGCTACTCCTGCTGGCCCACCACCACCACCACTGACCCAGCAGGGGATGGCGGCCCGGCGACAGAGGCTGGAGGGTACCAGGGCACATTACCAGCAGCTGGTGGATGAGGAGGGCCCGGCATATGCCCCTGCTCCTAGACTTGGACTAGTTCCACCAGCCACCCAGCTATGCCTCCAGTCTCCAGGCCACACAAGTGCCGGCGACAGCCTGGAGCTGCGTGTGCTGCTTCCTTTCAGATCGGCTCTACAATCGCTGCGTGCTGCATGAGCTGGCGCAGTTAGGCCTTCGGATATCATGTCTTGAGGCCTGCATTGAGCATCTGGAGACCCTCATAAAAAAATTACCTCTTTTAGACTTTTTAAAAAAAAAGTATTTTAATGGGAGGGAGTTTTTGTAGGTTGAGAGGGTGGGAATCTGGGAAGGGCATTTTTCTTATGGACATTAGACACGTTGGGGGTCATTACGATGGTGGTTGGACTTTTGTCTGACCGTCATCGTTGCAGTAGTGGGACCGGCCGCCCACGAGGCGGCCTACCCACCAACCGCATTACGATGCGACCACCACTGCGGTGGTCACAGGCCCTATTTTTGCATTGCAGCAGGGATGCAGTCAGCAGCCCTCGCCGCAATGCAAAAAAAGAGGCACTTGCATATCCCTGCACTACATGGCAGGCACCATGCGGTGCCTGCTACATGGTGCAGGGATATGTAGGGGGGCACCATAGGTACCCCCCAGTGCCCTTGCCCTAGCCCCAGGGATTGTGGGGGGCCTGCTAGGGGCCCCCAAATCCGTTTCTGCCAGCCGTTTTGTGGCGGGTTGACCGCCGCAGAACGACAGGCAGAAAGGGATATTATAATCCATAGCGGTGCCTTGCTGGTACTGCCGCAATGCTGGCCTTCCGGGGATGTCTGACAGGTGGTCGGAGAAAGACCGCCTGTTGGAACCATGGTGGTTGGTCTTTCCGACTGCCACCTGTCTGCCCCCATAGTTATCTGGTGGGCGGAAAACCTCATTCCAATGGCGGAGGGCCCGCCACCGACAGGCTGTCAGTGGCGGGCCCTCCGCCATCGTAATGAGGCCCTTTATTTGGACTTTGTTATATTATTTTGATTGTGGACGGTGAAAGATGTGGGAGAGGGGTGGGTCTGTTGTGGGTGGAAAAGGTAGGTTTTACATTTTATTATTGACATTTTATAAGCTGTAAAAGTGGAAATTTTTATATTCCATTTTATATCTGTATTTCTTTTGTGTGTATTACTTTAACTTTGCACTGATGCCTTTTTTCTCAGCCTGTATTATTCTATTTCTCTAAGTGTATGCCAGTTAGGAGGCTATGCTGCCATCCCGCTTAATGCTTTTAGAAACATAGAACACTTATCTCATCTACAGTAGAAGTTAGTTACGTACTAACTAAAGTACTTCACCCCATAGTTCTCTTACCTGAAAAGATGAGGTGATGGCTGGCAGCTGCTCCCTCTGTCAATCTTGCGAGTTCAAACACCTTACTGAAGGGTTTTCCAAGGGGCCTTCCTTATGGTAGTGGTAGTGCACTAACAGAGAAGGCATCACAATGAGGTCCCACTCCCACCTATGTGATCTCCAACTGTAGGATTAATCAAAAGGATGACAGTCAACTAAATTGAAAAAAAAACGAGAGTTGGTAGGTTATACATATACATTTATATTATAGATTTATAAAGACTGAGGACAGACTACTACCACCATGACACATCAAAAAATACCTCATATCAAAAACTACCAATAGTATATTATTCTGAGCAATGGTGAGCATGGAATTTGAAAACCAAAGTTCTAAAATCTTCAAGTCATGAAAAACATACTCAAAGTCTGTAGTTGGCAAGGTTAAGCAGCTTGCAATGTTCAACACTCCGTCCATCATCCCCTTTGGTTTTGCTAAGTTCACCCTAAGTTGGCAGGGTATGCCCAGACGTGGGTCCCTTGCTCACTGTGCCACTGGAATCAAGCTAGCCTGGCTGAAGAAGGGTGACATACCCTGAAACCGGTCCAAGGATGCTTGTTTCCGGTCCAGGGAGGACCTGGCCTGGCAGTTCGGTCTGGACTGCTCCCATGGGGCACAGGGTCAAGACTGATTTGCATATGGCTGGGTCCAAACTGGGGTGGCGTAGTGGGCAAAAGAACAATGGATTTAACCCAGATCTTTTGACTGGGGGAGAATGTTTGCATTGTCAGCATTCCGTCCATCATTTGTTTGCTGTAACACATTTCGCCCTAAGTGGGATGGGTATGCCCAGACGTGGGTCCCTTGCTCACTGTGCCACTGGAATCAAGCTAGCCTGGCTGAAGAAGGGTGACATACCCTGAAACCGGTCCCAGATGCTTGTTTCCGGTCCAGGGAGGACCTGGCCTGGCAGTTCGGTCTGGACCTTTCCCATGGGGCACAGGGTCAAGACTGATTTGCATATGGCTGGATCCAAACTGGGGTGGCGTAGTGGGCAAAAGAACGATGGATTTAACCCAGATCTTTTGACTCGGGGAGAATGTTTGCATTGTCAGCATTCCGTCCATCATTTGTTTGCTGTAACACTTTTCACCCTAAGTGGGATGGGTATGCCCAGAAGTGGGTCCCTTGCTCACTGTGCCTCTGGAATCAAGCTAGCCTGGCTGAAGAAGGGTGACATACCCTGAAACCGGTCCCAGGATGCTTGTTTCCGGTCCAGGGAGGACCTGGCCTGGCAGTTCGGTCTGGAATGTTCCTATGGGGCACAGGGTCAAGACTGATTTGCATATGGCTGGGTCCAAACTGGGGTGGCGTAGTGGGCAAAAGAACAATGGATTTAACCCAGATCTTTTGACTGGGGGAGAATGTTTGCATTGTCAGCATTCCGTCCATCATTTGTTTGCTGTAACACTTTTCGCCCTAAGTGGGATGGGTATGCCCAGACGTGGGTCCCTTGCTCACTGTGCCACTGGAATCAAGCTAGCCTGGCTGAAGAAGGGTGACATACTCTGAAACCGGTCCCAGGATGCTTTTTCCGGTCCAGGGAGGACCTGGCCTGGCAGTTCGGTCTGGACTGTTCCCATGGGGCACAGGGTCAAGACTGATTTGCATATGGCTGGGTCCAAACTGGGGTGGCGTAGTGGGCAAAAGAACGATGGATTTAACCCAGATCTTTTGACTGGGGAGAATGTTTGCTTTGTCAGCATTCCGTCCATCATTTGTTTGCTGTAACACTTTTCGCCCTAAGTGGGATGGGTATGCCCAGACGTGGATCCCTTGCTCACTGTGCCACTGGAATCAAGCTAGCCTGGTTGAAGAAGGGTGACATACCCTGAAACAGGTCTCAGGATGCTTGTTTCCGGTCCAGGGAGGACCTGGCCTGGCAGTTCGGTCTGGACTGTTCCCATGGGGTACAGGGTCAAGACTGATTTGCATATGGCTGGGTCCAAACTGGGGTGGCGTAGTGGGCAAAAGAACGATGGATTTAACCCAGATCTTTTGACTGGGGGAGAATGTTTGCATTGTCAGCATTCCGTCCATCATTTGTTTGCTGTAACACAATTCTATGAAATGCATTGCAAATACTACTTCTGTGCCAGAGACCCAAGGTATAGATATCTATATGTTCTGTCATCCAGGTTTGAAAAATTCAAATTATTGAGGAGTGAATTGAACCCACCTAGTTCTAAAAAATATGATTGTTAAAATAAAAATGATATGTGTTGACAAATAGGGCGGTGTACCTGCATTCGCCTCAGACTGTCCATCATTCTTGGGTGCCTGTCTCAAGACCAGTCCAGTAGGTAAGCAAGAGTGTTGAGCTCATCTTCCACCTTTTGTTTGTGCAGGAGAGAGGAAGGCCTGTGGATTGTAAAACAGAAATTGTATTGAAGAGTTGAGGAGAAGGACAGAAGGAAGGTAAGCTTCATGAGAAGTGTACGAAGAAGACTCAGAGACAGAACAAAAAAAACAAGCATTGGCATAGCCAATAGGTCTCGCCTTTGGGACCTTATAAGTGTTTAGCCATGCAACAGTTGGTGTTGTTGCACCAAGGATATTGTGCTGCTTAACTAAATACTTATAAGGTCCCAAAAGCGAGACCTATTGGCTATGCCAATGCTTGGATGCAAGGCGGAGGGGAGAAGGGTGCAAGGCAAAGGGGAGAATGGTGCAAGGTAGAGAAGGGTGCAAGGTGGAGGTGGAGAAGGATACAAGGCGGAGGGGGAGAAGGGTGCAAGGGGGAGGGGGAGGGGGAGAAGGGTGCAAGGGGGAGGGCGAGAAGGGTGCAAGGCAGAGGGGAGAAGGGTGCAAGGCAAAGGGGAGAATGGTGCAAGGTAGAGAAGGGTGCAAGGCGGAGGTGGAGAAGGATACAAGGCGGAGGGGGAGAAGGGTGCAAGGGGGAGGGGGAGAAGGGTGAAAGGGGGAGGGCGAGAAGGGTGCAAGGCAGAGGGGAGAAGGGTGCAAGGCGGAGGGGAGAAGGGTGCAAGGTAGAGAAGTGTGCAAGTCGGAGGGGGAGATGGGTTCAAGGTGGAGAAGGGTGCAAGGCGGAAAGGGAGAAGGGTGCAAGGTAGAGAAGTGTGCAAGGCAGAGGGGGTGAAGGGTGCAAGGCAGAGAAGGGTGCAAGGCAGAGGGGGAGATGGGTTCAAGGTGGAGAAGGGTGCAAGGCGGAAGGGGAGAAGGGTGCAAGGTAGAGAAGTGTGCAAGTCGGAGGTGGAGAAGGGTGCAAGGGGGAGGGGGAGAAGGGTGCAAGGGGAGGGGGAGAAGGGGAGGGGGAGAAGGGTGCAAGGCAGAGAAGGGTGCAAGGCAGAGAAGGGTGCAAGGCAGAGGGGGAGATGGGTTCAAGGTGGAGAAGGGTGCAAGGCGGAAGGGGAGAAGGGTGCAAGGCGGAAGGGGAGAAGGGTGCAAGGTTGAGAAGTGTGCAGGGTGGAGGCGGAGAAGGGTGAAAGGCGGAGGGGGAGAAGGGTGCAAGGTGGAGGGGGAGAAGGGTGCAAGGTGGAGGGGGAGAAGGGTGCAAGGCAGAGGGGGAGAAGGGTGCAAGGCGGAGGGAGAGAAGGGTGCAAGGTGGAGGGGGAGAAGGGTGCAAGGCGGAGGGGGAGAAGGGTGCAAGGTGGAGGGGGAGAAGGGTGCAAGGCAGAGGGGGAGAAGGGCGCAAGGCGCAGAAGTGTGCAAGGTGGAAGGGGAGAAGGGTGCAAAGTGGAAGGGGAGAAGGGTGCAAGGCAGATGTGGAGAAGGGTGCAAGGCGGAGGGGGAGAAGGGTGCAAGGCGGAGGGGTAGAAGGGTGCAAGGCGGAGGGGGAGAAGGGTGCAAGGTGGAGAAGGGTGCAAGGTGGAAGGGGAGAAGGGTGCAAGGCGGAGGGGTAGAAGGGTGCAAGGCAGAGCATGTGGAGCGTCTAGCATCACCAGGCCTGTCAGCAGTTTTTACGGACCCCTATACAAACCACTACTGCTTAGGCCTGATGTGTATTAAAAGAAATTCACTTTTTAACAAATAAGTATGGCACATTCCTACCGAGCTGAATCTGTCCATGTTGCCTGTTCACCTTCCCAAGACCAGCATGCAGTGTCGCGAGGGAATTCACTCTTTCTCCCATGTGTTGAGCCTAAAAGTAGCACTGATGCTCTACTCTTGAGGATGGGGGAGGGTCAAGTGTAAGACTATCAGAAAAGGCTGGCCTCATGTGATGAGGGGGGTCTCCCCAGTGCACTCAGTGCAAAAAGTGTAACTTATTCTTCTCGGTTAATGAATATTTCAAAAAAACTTTATTAAAATTTTAGTTCGTTATGCATTTTTTCAATATTCTCATTCAGAGTATCTTGGAAGCAGTCATTATTAATTTATAATAATAGTTGTACAAGAAACGTGGTGATAAACATTCTTTTATGCCCAATGCATTTTGGGCTGTGCCCTTCTTCAGGGGATGTAGAGCTGTAATGTAGAGGAAACTTGGGTTCAATACACGAACAGCCGATAGGCCGGGATCAAAAGTTAATGGAGTGTGGGATGGGGGGGTGCTTATGTGTGTACGGTGATACAAGCAGGATGGGTGTATCAAGTATCAAAACATGCACGGTGTCTCAGTGTAACGAAGGTCAAAGATTACAGTATCACTGAGTCTGCAAGATTAGAGTGCCAGTGGTTTAGTAGAAACAGCAACCTGTGAACTAGAAACGTAATTATTAGATCATCGCGTCATACGGTAGAAGAAATGTAACGCGGGGTGGTTCATTTAAAAAAGTAGCCAAGTGCAAAGAATAAAACGTTCACGTGGTGCCAGAACGGAATTTTTTTGTGAAAGATTCAGCGTACTATAAATGGTAACAGGGTGTTTTGTAGTTGATAATGTGTTAAGTAGACTTCGTGGCCAGAGAAAAATACAACATAATGGCAGCGAGCATGCACACTGAAAATAAATATGTACGAACTGACTTACATAGAAGACTCGCCTATATACTCTGTTATCTGGTTCAACACTGTCAGAACCAAACATCGTGAGAGATGATTAGAATGGTACAACCCCATTGTAACTAAACAGATAAAGTGGGTGAGAGGAAATATGCTTACCCGTATTAGTAGAGTGCAAGCACGTACAAATATTGATGCGAGATACAAACACGAAGTGGTATTTCAGCGTTAGTGGTTTGAATCTGTGTGCGACCGGAAGTTTAAACGTGTCCAGACTACCACGGTGATAAGGGTAGAAGACAGACTGGTAGTTTTTGAATTACGAGAGCAAGCAAAATAAAGGGTAAAATGTAGACGATCAATGTCACATACCAAGAGTAAAGTTGAAAAAAGGTTCAACTATTGTCTGTAGAACCCTGCTAATAATAAAAAAAATAAACAGCAAGCTGGTGATATCAGGATGCGAACACGGATGGTGTACGAAGTACATAATTGTTACCGGACAGTGGCTGACATAGGAGATGTACTAAAACATACCAAGAAAGATATAGAAGAAAAACAGTCAATTGATGTGCATTAGGGACATGTCGATGCAAGCAATATAAATGAATAAACATTCCCACTTCCCACTTCCGAAGCGGACGGCTTACTACCTACTTTGCTTACAGACTCACCGCATACTGGCCCTTATCAAGGAGGCCCACGCAGCCTAAATTGCACACATACTTTGTCTCTCCCAGGACCGACTTTTTATGCCCTGAAGAAGTTCATTTCTATGAACGAAACGCGTTGGCTGATATTTTTTATTTGGACACTTATGAGAATAAAGGGTTGATTAAGACAACTCTAACAAGACCATATGAATTAGTGTCTTATTTGACCAACAACCTCTTTAATATCGAGCGGTGCACCACTCCAAAAGTTTGGGTTCATCCACTATCTGCATCGCAGTTGGCACCTAACGACGGCAGGTGCTGGAGTAGCTTGTGCACACTCAACTGGATTGATTGTTGTAACAAACACGAAGGGAACACAGCAGGGGAGTGCGGTCACAGCGTCCGGCGTTGCCCGTAATCGTACCTTGCATTAGGGACATGTCGATGCAAGCAATATAAATGAATAAACATTGGAACATCAAGTACAGTTTAAAAATGCGGTGTAAGCAATGAAAACAAGTGACGGGCTGCTGGTGGCGAGCGTGAAATCTGCCATCTGTCCACTCCTGCAGCTTCAGTATGCCGCGCGCGCACACAGTGACGCGGCCGCGTGGCCGTAAAAGTGAAAGTGATCGCGATCGCGGGCTGTAAGGGTGCCCGCGAGCGATGCACTTAATGAGCCATGACGAGACAGGAAAGCCAGATGGCGCCTGTGCTCGTAACTGTGCACGTAACCGCATGCTCTAGGCCACACAAAAAGCTGTGGTCGGCTTTTTGAAGCCCACTTACTAAAAGTCTCGCCAGAGCAGCGCATGCGCTGGCTCAGGCGAGACCTAAAAACATGGGGCAATGGCTCAGCCCACTTCATCCACATCCTGACTTGCCCTGTGAGTGACGGCACTTTGCCTGATCACATATGCATGGCTGCCTCAAAAGGAGTTTAATTCAGTGGCAAGACTGGTGTGCCTAGATTTTCTGGGCCACTCCCTTATTTTTTATATTTTTGCCAATTTGAATTTGCATATTACTCGTCTTTGCAAAAAAAAATATATATATTGCACTCTTTCCAAGACCTGACCTGCTGCCTTTGTCAATGCTTGCTATATTTCATGCTCACAGGCTGGCCACCTGAAAGCTCAATGTACCACATGAAATATGCACTCCATCTGTTTCAACATTTTCAATATATTGAGTTTGCCCAGTACCTACGTATATGAAGCACTTGATTCTTAGGTGTCCTTCTCTACTTTTTTGGCCAACCTCCCTGTGCCTATCGCCCTTATTCTGCCAACTCTTCCTCAGTTACCCAGTAGAGTCTTGCCTGGATTTTGTACAGTACTTCGCCACCTCAATATTGCCAACTCATTAAATCTACCAACGACTCATATGCATAAACCCTCTTGTTCTCTTTGCCTTGCCTCTCTCTCTCCATCTTGCAGCCACAGTATTCAGTTTATACAGTGGACCATGCTATAAGGGGTGTGGGTAGTGCCAAGGCTTGTGGTAAAACCTCTGCGGGGCAATCTCAACACAGGGATGTAGTCAAAGCCAATCCTTGTAGGGACTAAGTGACCATCCCCACAGTGCATCTGAGACACTTCTTTAATTTACTCTGCTCCTTTACTTTGGTTAACTTTATTGATTTAGTAGTGATCCAAGCGGATGTAATGTTAGACTAGTAAGTTAATGCTTGATGATGGTCAACATTAGGATGCCATAGGAATGTATGGAAATTACTGCAGCTGTGTTGCACGCGTACAGGACTTTCAAGTCTTGAATTACTTTCCTACAGTAAGTTTGCAACTGAGGGTTTTAGTTCTATAATATGCACGTTAAAAGGTAGAAACATATTATATATTCATTAATGTTTTAATGGTTTAAAAAAGTTGATTAATGTTCAATTCTAATTTATACCTAGGCGTCCTAGTTGCTTCATGTCAACAGGAAGCACTCATTGACCCAGATAAGCAATGAATATTCCAAGATGGCTGCCACATTTCTTTGTACATAAGTGGCCTCCTTAGCATCAGTCATTGTTCAGTAGTTCAGTTGGTCCTCGTTTTACTCACAGGAACTTGATGAACCAAGGAAACCTTTACCTGCCCCTAAAATGTATTGGTCACTCACCTCCACGCCTAGTGTTTTATTTTCTGCATATGCATGAGTGGAGTGATCCACACAGCCTCTGCGTCTGCAAGCTGGAGGGCCCCTGCTCGCCTCTAGATGTACTGTTCTCTTTCTGCTACCAATCTACCCCCCTTCTTCTCTTCTATAACACCCTGTCCTCCTTCTAACGCCCTTTCCAAGTAGCCTTTGGGTAGCATGAGCGATATACAAAGACTATAAGTAAAACACAAACCACCAGTAGAATCCCAACAAGCATTGCCAATGGTGGGTTTAATCATTGATTTGGGGCTGGTGTACAGTGTGCATTCATCTTTAGAGCTGCATGCTAATGATGGGTAGAGCTAAATATCAGGTAGACCTCTTCCAGGAACTGAATCAGAGACTGTTCAGCTTGTGTTGTTGTGATCAGAGATGGTGGCCCACTAGAAAACCACATTAACTATAGTGTTACAGATAGGGTTGCATTCACTTGAACACCACCAAAAACTTGCCAGGGTCTAGGATCAAAACATTTTGTGTTGTGTTATGTCGTAGATTATTTGTATAGAAGACACATACCAAGTTTTCTTGGAGCTCTGAAAGATACCACAACAGCTACAGCAATCAAATAAAAACAAACACAAATGTATAAAGTTAATGAAATGTGAAAAGTTTTTTAATTTGTTTTGCAAAACCATGAGAGAAGACAGTGAGCGAAGATCTAAATGCAGTTTGTTCCGTTCTCTCGCTTTAGCCACAGAGAAGGCCCTGTTGTCAAAGGAGACATAGGGATGTCTAGAAGATACTGGCCTGCAGAGCTGGAAGGGCACTTATGTGTGTGCAGCTGGAATTTGGAGGTCGGAAAAGATGTAGCAGAACCATGGATTACTACATTGGACACTGAGCAATAACTTGAATAGAACTATTTTAATGATAGGTAACCAATGCAAATAAGCTAGGTTGGGGAAAATTTGATCATGGAGGCAAGTGTCAGATAGGCTGCAATGTTTTATTTAAATTGGAGACTTCATAAAAGCTTTTCAGGATGACCCTATTAACATGAGTTGTCATAGTCTAGGCGAGATTGTATTAATGTAACAGCAGCAGCAGTGTGGTAATCAGAGGAGACGGGTGGCAGAACTTTCCTTAGGAGTTTAATATGCCAAAAGCATATTTTTGCTACTTTAGAGATTTGTGACTCAAGGGAGAGGTCAGAATCAATGTAGATGCCCAAGTTAATGACAACTTTAGAGGGAGGCAGTGCTGTCCCCATGACTTTTGGCTAACTTCAGTTGTTAATTGAGTCCCTGGTAGGAGAAGCTCAGTTTTGGCTGTAATGAGTTTACAGCTATCCAGTGACATACAACCGCTAGAAACAGTGAGTTCAGAGGAGATGGTGAAAGAGAGGGATAATTGAAATATATAGGAGTATCATCAGTGTACATATAGAACAGGGCTCCAAACTATCGAGGAGGTATGCTTGAGGTAACATATAGCTATTGAAAAGGAGTGGCAAAAGTACTGAACCTTGACACTGCAGTGGATGGATCTGGATTCCGAACGAAAAGGAGGAAGAAGAATTGTCTGACGATGATCAGTAAGCAAAAAAGGTTATCCACTTGATAGCCAAATCTAAGGCAATGTCCTTTACTCTTAAAGGTTAGGGGTTGACTTATGGTGTTGAAGACTGCCAACAGGACCAAAATCAAAAAAGAAGGCACTAAGTCCTCCACTGTCCGTCAACCAACGTAGATCATCCAATGCCGAGAACATAACCATCTCCATACCAGGGCTAGGACCAAAGTCTGCCTGAAGGGAGTGGAGAAGGCTATTATAATCCACAAACAATTGCAACTTTAAAAAGATAGATTCTCCTGAGTTTCAGTGATGTGAAGAAGCAGAGAGATGGGACAAAAGTTGCTGGGATCGTCCGGTGAAAGCGAGAACTTTTTCAGTGAAGGTTTGATCTCATCTGATTTCCATTGATCTGGTGGCACTCCCTGGCTGAGGGATTGGTTGAACAGAGAGAACAGATCAGAAGCCTGCAAAGGAGCAAGTTGTTGCATTTTCCTAAAATAACATATATCCGGGGTGGGGAGCAGAGAGTGTGAGGTGATGAGAATGTCCACCACCTCAGACTCAGAGACTGAAGTTTGAAATGGAAAATACCTTATCTACCTTTGGTGGAATACGTTTGGGTGTACCTGGTGGATTAGTATCAACAGCAGAGTCTTGTTTGCGCTTCATCTGATATTTTCTATTCTAGTAATATTGCAATAATATATTAGTAATAAAAAAGGTTAATGGTTATCACAGCGATCCTGGGAAGGTGTGACCTGATTCTCTCTACCCAGTGGCGCATGTAAATCCTCGATTACGCTAAACAGCTCCTTGGGTAGACTGGGTGCATGGATGATATGTTTCAAATAGTGATTCTGCTTTGCCAGAGGTATATGTTGTTTGTACCTTGTAAGGGCAGTAGAGTCGATAGGGAATAATAATTAAGTTGCAAAGTGTGTCTTGTTTAGGTATTTTGTTTGCACTATCATGCTGGCTTACTTCAGCTTCGGAGTGCTGTGAGGCACAGGAAGCATACAAGGATGACAAAACCAAAAGCTGGGTGATGGACGTCACCGATACCACAGTGAGCATCTGCATCAAAGGACATGATGGCATTAAAGGCATTTTGAGCATTCTGTGCCTCAGGCCACAGCCTACACCATGGCCTTAAAATACTCTACGACACCTAAGTACATTTGTAGGGTTGTCAAATGGAACTAGAGTCCACTCATCTGAGAATAAGCATTAGCTTGCATTTTGTCTGCACAATGCCTTGCCATGAATCTATGCGCTCGATACGGCTCATGTACGCCCATCAAGCTCTTTGAAGACAACTGTGGAATGAATAGTGGAGGCTGGCCCCTCTTGGGTTGTTAGTGAGATCCTCTAGGAAATATCAGCATGACCTGCCCTATTCACATCCCCTCATACGGATGCAAGGGCCTTTCTTTGGCACATAATGAGCCCTGAGTACATGATTTAGTAGAGTGTGAGTGTGTGTTCACGCTTGTGTGTGGCGGGGAGTGACGCTTACTGCTCTTAACTACTAAGGAGGAAGAGGTTTAAGGTAAATAAACCTTGTGACTTTGGAGCAGGGAAACCCATGTTCCAATCCTGGCTTCCTCCCTAAACTAATTAATGTGATCTTGTACACATTACTTTATCTCCATGTGTCTCTGTTCCCCATTGGATGAAAATTGGGAGTTCCTAGATGCATTTCAGTTTGCAGGTGTGTTGTTCAAGAAAAGTCATTCCTATAGAGCACCTGCCAAGGGGCACGTTCTGCAAAATGAAAGGTATTTGTATTCATTACTTGTAGTTTCAGGCAAGAATTCGGAATCAGCTTGTTCATTCTTTATTGTGTAAACAATGCACATAATAAAAATAGTTTGCTCCAATTCTACCAGATTGTTTCACCCATAGTTATTCACAAGTGACTACAGTCTACATTACAGACATAAAATGTGTTTAGAGGTGTGCAGCGAAACAACTCCAAAGCGAAGTGACAGCAGAGGAAAGAAACAAAAAGAGAAGTCTAAACTTACCATGATGGCAGCACAGACATTAGGCATTTTAAGTTGAGGACGTGCTGGGTTAATTTGTAATGTAATGAATTGCACTGAATTTAATTAATTTTTATAATTTTTAACAAAATACATTGCTTTTTCTTGTATGGCTGTCTGCTGGGCTAGACTAATTTTTTTCCATCTGCCTAGATCCTCATTACAAGTGGTCAGTATTTATTGGCGGTAACCACACACGGTATTACCATGGGATCACAAGTAGATCCACCATAAGCCCACAAAGAATGGGACATTGTATGCAGAAATTGGGAATACCAGGCCACTCATAATAAAAGCTTTAATTGTTTGTCTTTAAGACCAGTCAAGGGCTTCCACACAAAGCACAGGTGATCAGCTCAAGCGATGAGAAATACTCCATTTCGTATGTAATAGTTTATTCAAATTTTATTTTTGGATGTAATTGTGTCTGAACTCTACTTTTAGTCATTTTGTAAAAAGCCAGCTCAATCTCCACCAAAGACTATGGTATTCAGGTGCATAGCTTCAAAGGGTGCAGCAGCACCGGGACCCAGAGGCCTGAAGAACACACTGCACCCTGATTCTCGCTCTATTTCAGTGTTGAAACAGCGGCCAGGGTCAGCCATTTCCTTTCCTGAAAAGGGGCCCATGACGCACTGGCTATGCTGAAGGAAATGCCATTCTGCTTGGGACTTGCCAGAGTGAGGAACACGGGGCCAGTTCATTGGTTTGAAGTAGCCAGGTCACAAACATACATACCACATACATACGACCAATGATATCTGCCCTCAAGCAGTAACTACCCCCTGCTCCTAGTTTGATATACCAGAATGAGGCATAACACGTGAAATTGCGAGTGCCCCGGCAGCCACGGCGGAGCGCGTGCAGAGTTTTGCCCTGTGAGGTGCACGTGCGCCCTCCAGTCCCGTGCACGCCTCCGTTCCCTCCACCTGTGCTTCCGCCTGACCCCTCAGGAATGGGGAGGGTCTGGCACCGGCTTCCAGGAGGCGGGAGCAGGGGCCGGGCTCGCACGCTCAGCCGTGAATGCGCGGCCCGGGGCTACAAACTTCTTTGAATCTGTGAAAAGGCTGCGTGCGGCCCGGAGAGCTGCTCGGGCGGCACTCGCACAATGAGTGGGAGCGGAAAGCTGTTTACAGCAATCACTGCTAATAATCCGCTGTAATCTCCCCCGCGATAAAACACAAGCGCGTGCCTCGCGCGGCAGCAGGGTGAGGGGGCCTGCGCGATTCCCTTGCGGGAGCGTGCAGCAAGGCGCGATGATTGTGACCATATGGCACCACCATATGGCGCCGCGCGCTCCCGCAAGGGAATCGCCAGACGTGCACGCGTTGCCATTGCAAGCAATGCAACGCGTGCACATTTTTGCCCCCAAAGCTGTGCCGATAGCTAAAGGTCTCTCCTATGCAGCGCATGCGCGCTGCATAGGCGAGACCTAAAAAGGACTCAGAGTTTCACTTTTGCCACCAGTAAAACAGCCACTCATCATCATTTCCCAAATCAACGCACCTCTCTCCATTCTACATAGTTGAATACTAGGCCTCAGAGTCATGGTTTCCATTTGAAGTTGATAACTCCCTTCTTCTAGCTGTTGATGAGGTAGTCCTGCCCTCAGTCCTTCCATCCTCCTTCTGACCCCAGTCCCGACCAGATTAAGATGGACATGTAGTGTACTACTGTTGAAGAACAAGTAGATAAGCTAAATTGTTGTACGTTGAATAGATTTGTGTTTGTTAACTAAAGTGTCAGGTCTGGTCTGTAAAGAACCCAAAAAAAGGAGTAGACCATACAGGTAAATTTTCGCTTAGTAAATTCTTAAGGGCCAAACACCTTCAGGAAAAGCACCCATCAGGCACCAACAATTGATCAAAGTTTCCTGTTAATTGAACACCCTCCCTCACTGTCTGCCACCACATTAATCATCAATCATCACTCACAATCACTCACTCATTGTTACAACAGTAGAACTTGGTTATAGTTACCTCTTCTACTCCACGCATGGGTAGGTTAGGTACACAATTGTATTTTTGATGCAGGCAACACATTGAAATTTGGCATTTGCACTCTTGTAAATAAATGATCTTCTGAGGCAGCCCTGCTAAGTGATACAGAAAAAGGAATAGGCATGTGAAGGAGGCAGGAAATGTCTCCAATGTCATGAAGGTATTGTGGAGGCTTCTTCACTGCACACTGATCCAAATCCAATCTGGCCATATATGTGACAAACAAATGGTAGGACAGCATAATGTTAAATCTGCCACAAACAATGTTCCACTAGCTCATTTTTTTGCAAGCAAAGAAGTTCAACTCGAAATAATTAAAAAGTTCTATGGTGGCCTTGGCATACTCTGTCTGGGAAGTAGAGTTTGTTCTCAAACTCAGGTGGTTTATCTAGAGGTTGGTCAGCTAACACACTTGATTCTGACCAATCACCCTCCTCTTCATCCTGTGGTGTTTTGGGATGGTGCAATCAGGTGATATGAAATATAGGATCATTTTGATCATGGTCAATCTCTCACATGTAGATGCAAGAGACTGGTCCTACTCACTGTAGCAACCCCGCACCAGCTGCACTGAACATATGCTCAGCAGACACACTGGAGGCAGAATAAGCAAAATACTTTATTTCCAGCCTTCTGAGCTCTGGCAATTGGCAGATCTTCCCATAGCAATACACCAATGGGATTTGATCCAAATACACCTCTTTTGGGTCATCCAGATACCCCTGAAATATCGTCTGAAGTGTCATCGGTGCTGCAACTTGCTCAACCTCTTTTACCATTGCCTCTGCACTCAACTTAAGACCTGCCTCTTGAAACCAAGCCAATGCAGAGGTTGGGTCCGATTCTTCTGTTGCTGTTGTTGCCAGTATTCTTGTTGCTGATGTTGGCTGTTGTGATGAGACAAGACTGCCCTCTCTGGAATTTGAAGGCAGCACCCCAGAAATGTGGAGTGTGACTCTAAGTTCCAGTCGTTCTTATTCCTTGTGTCCCACTTGCTCAACAACCCACCTCTTCTATTGTGAAATATCCCTTTCAGAATATGGAATGAAAGTGGACAGAAATTTTTTGTAGCATGGATCAAGTAGGGTGGCACAGATGTACTCTTTGGACCAGATTATGTCATTTTTCACCCTCGCATTACAAGCCAAGTGAAAGATTAAGTTCTCAACCAAGGCATTCGGTTCTGGGTTTTAATTCACACCTTCAAATGTGAACCTTTCAGACACCTTCTTTAGCAGGTCCTGTAGCAGATGCAACAACAGGATAGCTTGGCACATCGTACTGTTCTCCTTGCTAACGTCCTGTGTGAAAACCTCAAAAGAGAGTAGCATGTGTGTCAGGCATTTAACTATGCCCCATTTGTCCGCATTCATGGTCATAGCTTTTCTATTTGCATCCCCTCATCTTTGAAAGACATAGTCATTGATATGTCTGTCCTGCTCCAACAGAAATTGGAACATATAAGAGGTCAAGTTCCAATGTGTTGGCACCTCTTGTATCAGGGCTTTAACTGGTACTCTGTTAGCACGCAGAATAATCCACAACTGCTTCCGGGCTTTAAAAGAATTGCTGAAATGAGTGCAGATTCATCTGCAGGTGGTCAGTATGTTTCTGACTTTATCTTTTTTGAGAAAGCCTTGCACAACCAGGGTGATGCAGTGCACCTAACAAAGGACCTTGAAATAGCCACCATCTGTCAAGGCATTGATTATGTTACTGTCATTGTCCGTGGCAACAAATCCAATTAGGAGACCTCTGGGTCACAGCCATTCAGAATTCTTGCTGTTAAATACTTCCAAGATATTTGTAGCTGTATGCGATTTCTCCATGGCGAACAGGGCAATTGTTGCATGCCACTGAACACTCTTAAAACTTTCTTTAGAGCCAAGACCTGTAGATAGCTTTTGCTTCACCCCCACAAATGAGATCCAGTGTGCAGTGATTCACATGTAATCAGTCGCCTGACAGCTGGTCCACATGTCTGTGGTCAGGTGGACAGTGTGGACAACACTTTGCAGCAAAGCTTCTCCAACCAATTGCAGTACATCAGGATGCAGCTGCTGGAACAGCATCTCTGGCAAAATAGGTCCAACTTGGAACCTTCCATTTTGGGCAGATGGCTGCCACAATTTCTAAGAATCCCTCTCCTTCCACAAAAGAAAAAGGGAGGTGGTCCATTTCCAATATTTTTTCCAGCTTGCCATTGTACAAGTATGATATTGGGTGGTTGCGGTCGTAGGGACCCCCTGCCTAAACATGCCCGTAATAGTAGACTGGATTTTATTCTTTTCTGGGGCCGCTAACACTGGCAACTTTCGAGAAGTAGGTGGTGGAAGACTCAATGTGCATCTTGAGGCAGTCACTATATGCCGTGGTGTCTCCATCTGACTCTGAGTCTTCTTGTTCCATTGTGACATGGCTGAGACAAGTGATTCTGGCTCAGTGCTGGGGACAGGGATGCTTTGTGTGAGGATGTCACCCTCTTATTCATCACCTCCTACTGTTATTGGACTTTTAGCTAATGTTTCCCTGCTCTCCTCACCTTCACCACTATCACCGTGTTCAGCAATTTTTTGAATGAGCTTCTCTCACTGGATTGCGTGATGTTTATTCACATAGGTTGTTTGACCTCCAATACCATAATGTGAACAAGGCTTACCTCGACAAACACTTGCATGGCAAATAGAGCATATTGCAATGTTTTTCTCCCTTTTCCTAAGCTTAAAAAGTCCCCAACCAGGGAGAAGTATTTTTTTAAAGGGTCACTACCAATGCCTGAAGAAGAACTGGAGGTAGGTGGGTGTGTTGTTGATTGCCTCTCTGCAGTTCATTCTTCTACTAAGGTAGGGGTTGGTGTAGGTCTCAGCTGGGGCCTTACAAATATGGGAGCTGACGGTTCTACCCATGCCACATCCTTATGGCAGGTTGAACCATAATGTCAGACTCCTTGGTGCCAACTTAAACAATGCCTGGCTCATCGTCGTCATCCTACTCATTATCCCCTCCCATAATTCTAAGGCTTTACGGAACCTTTCTTTTCCCTTGCCTCTCCTGGCATCTCCCGGACTCTGCCGGGTCTACTCCATGCCTCTGTCATCATCATTAGAAGTGGTGCTTGGAGAAGATGGGTGAGTAGTACCCTTCCTTTTTCTAGCTGGAGATCTGGGAGACAATGATTCTAAAAGATGAGGGTTTTGCTCGGCAGGAAGCACGACCTCTTGTTCTGCTAGAGCTTCAGGAAAATCTACTATTGCTGACTGTGGCTGCTCTCTACTTTGCTTTGTTTCCTGAAGTGATTGGGTACTACTTTGCAAAATGGAAAAATCTAATTCAGCGTCACTGCTCATCTGCGTCGCCATGATAGCAGTGGCTCCCCTACTGACTGACATGGTCTGGAGCTTAAGTTGGGGTGGTGCTGTTGATGCAAGAGTGCTGCTCCCAGGTTCCTCCCTGAAGGCTGGTACAACAGGCACACATCTCACGAAAAAAGGTTGTGGTTGGCACACCACTGGTGGAAAGCTGTTTTTCTCGCTGGCCATTTTCTTGGGAGCAACTTTCTTTGGTGCCATTTTAAAGTTCTCAGTTGGCAGTGGCACTAAGCTGCACAAGCAAAAGAGATTGGAGGACTGAAGTTGCTGTAAAGGCCTTCTGTTTGGCAGTACTGCAGGTAATGTCTCTTCTTCTCTTGTGCACCGAAAAGCAACAAAGCAAGAAAAACATGTAGTTAGTGAATAGTGGCAATGTTGCAGGTTGAATTAGAACAAAGGCAATATTAGTGTGATTGATTGCTGAAGTAATAAATAACAATTTATGGAAACATTATAAAGTCAAACCACACCACCATACCATAAATTGTAATTTCAAATCAGGCAACACACATACATATATAGCTCTTTGCTTTATGTCCATCTATTCTAAAGGAAAACCTGTGGTAGTCAAATAGGGGCAAGGGTAAATGGAATAATCCTTAAAAAAACTAGGGCAGGCATGGTCGTCCAGGGGGAAATGGAATATTCATTAAAAGAATGGCTGATGCTGATGTGTCTGCAGCGCACCGCAGCCAGGGTGTCCAGGAGGAAATGGAATTATACCTAAAGAAACTGAATGCAGTAGCGCGACTGTGTGCCTATGGTGGATGAATGGATCAAGGCAAAATGCAAAAAATGAAATAAATAAATAAAAATATATAGATTAAAAAATCTAAAAATAAAACGAAAAATAAGAAATTACAATTCTAAAATATTTAAAATCAAAACAAAATTAAAATAATATATATATTTTTTTTTAAATAAAAACAAGATCAATAATTGCTATTGTTTGTATGGGAGGATGAGAAGAAAGAAACCTATTATGAGGCAAGGAGGTACAAAATAAAAAATGCAAACAAAAGCTTGCAATAAATGTAGTGTTCATCAAAATCATATTCTCAGTGGACATATACTACAATGATCCCCAAGCATATTATTAAACTGGTATTACATCCATACATTGAAAGCCTATGGCAAAGGCACACTGGCTGGATGCACAAAATGGCCACCAGCCACATGGTCAAACAACAGCGAGCATGGAGGCATGGGGAAGAAAGAATAAATGCAAGCCTATGGTAAAAACACACTGGTTGGACGCACAAAATGGCTGCCAGCCACATGGTCAAACAACAACAGCGAGCAAGGAGACATAGAGAACAAAGAACATATGCTAGCTTATTGCAAAATCACACTGGCTGGATGCACATAATGGCCACCAGCCACATGGTCAAACAACAATAGCGAGCAAGGAAGCATGGGGAACAAAGAACACATGCAAGCCAATGGCAGAAACACACTGGCTGGATGCACAAAATGGCCACCAGTCACATGATCAAACAAACACAGAAGGCAAGGAGGCATTGGGAACATAGAAGACATGCAAGCCCTCAGCAAAAGCACACTGGCTGAATGCACAAAATGGCCACCAGTCACATGGTCAAACAACAACAGCGAGCAAGGCGGCATGGGGAACAAAGAACACATGGATGCCTGTGGCAAAAACACACTGGCTGGGTGCCCAAAATGTCTACAAGCCACATGGACAAACAATAACAGCGAGCAAGGAGGCATGGAGAACAAAGAATACATGCAAGCCTATGGACATAGACTATACAAACATGGCAAAGAGATCAAAGATAAATGGTGGCTGATGACATACACACACGCCCACACAAATTGGCCAGAAAAAGGAGGCATGATCGTAACACTGACGAAAACACTAATAATAATTCAGCAATGCAAAACACGAAAATGAACTAAGGTATACAAACTTTACAACAACACACATCCTCCTATGCCATCAACTATTACCCAACATATACACATTTTGTGGGGGGAAAAATGAAATGCAAATAATAGCTAACATTTTTAATTTAATCCAATGCCTTCCCTGCCCTAAATGAAGTTTTAAATCCATATGCCACAGAAACATTTCATTTATGCACTGATGACTAGTAATGGGCCTACTTGCTACATGGCCCATTGGAAGTCGAGGCCATATACTAAAATAAATGACTATTGCAAATGTGACAAACATTAAGAAAAGGTACTGAGGTGTGCAACAATTTGTACAAAAGATGAGAAATCAATGAAAAGCAAAAATAGATAACTGGGCCCCCACTTAAACTCCATGCCACCCACCACCATTAAATTTAAAAACCAAATAAAAGTACAAAGAAATACTTGTGCATACCCTATCAAACAAACAACAATCTTATACAATAGTTTTTACTTGTGTGATATCACAAAAACAAAATCCTTACATCATAAGGTATACATTCAGGAGACAAAGAGAGTGATCCTTCCACCTCAACATCCGAATGAAAAGTGACCAGGAGATGGACAAAAACAGTGGGAGGAGCCTGCTGGACAGGAACAGGAAGTTGGAGTCTCTGGGGCACTTCCTTCCTGTTGGAAAAAAAGTAAAACAATAAAAAAGGCTTCTGCACTAAAAACAACTTGAAAGGTCCGTTGTAGAAGAAAATCTACTTGAAAACCTATGTTTGGGTAGATTTGGCTGCTTCTGATTAGGAGCTTTACTTTGTGAGGTATACTGGATTTAGATGAATTGGGGAAGGCGGACTGTAAAAAATGTATTCAAGCATGGCTATGGTTAGTGTACAATAGGTGGTCTGAATTAATTCTTTCCAGCATACTTGAAAAGATTGGTCTTAAATATTATTTTTATTACAAAACCATTTAGTCTACCTAGGTATGATCACCATATTCAGTGGTTGGGAGAGAGAGGACCAAATTGCAATTAGTACTTTGGGAGGTTGATTAGAATATGGTGTATAGAATGCAAGTAAAGGATACCATCAAATATACTCTAAGTCTAAGGGCAGGAGCAATAATTGACTAAGCAGGTGAGATTGAAAGCATTAGCCGACGAACTCATAGCAAATTATTCTAAAGAGTATCATTAATGTAAGTAATCAGCATCCAGAACTAAAAAGTCTAAAATCAGAAATACAGTTTTTCACCAATAAGGTAATTAAAAGTGGAGGGTTGAAACAATGTACCATTTAAGCAACACAATAAAATGACCCTATAAGATGATAATGATCCTCAAGACTGAAAAATTAGGAAGTTTAAATCAATTTTATCCTAACTGTAATGTTATGTATAATATGTTATGTTGATTTGTAAAGCACACTAGCAGCACTTTCACCTAGTAGGGTATCTTGGTGCTTAGCAGGTGTGAGTCCTACTTGCTTGTGACAGATGGGGAGATTATTCAATGAGCCAGGTCCTCAGCTTATTGTGGAACTCATGAATCGAAGAGGAAGTTCTGTTGTGTAACAGCAGTTCATTCCACGCTTTCGGACAAATGAGCAAAATGTGAACAATAGGTAGTTTTAAGGGGTTGTAGCCTAACCAGGTAAAGGCACCCACAAGTTCCGTAAAAAGCTCTATGCACCACTGCTAAAACAAGCACCCACTTGGTGGTTGATGCAGATTCATAGCACACATCTGTAGAGAACTGAAACGAGTGACCTGATGTGTAATCAGCAGTGTCCCTTAATACTTACCCTGTCGGTCAAACTGTACCTCCCCAAAGGAGAGAAAATGGTTCCAGGAAGGAATTAGAGTCCTGGCTGCAGAGCCATGGTAATGCTCCACAGTTCAGACATATCTGGTGCTGGTCCCTTCATGGAGCTTGGTCAGAAATCTCTATACAGAGGCAGAGGTGGAACAGATGTTGAGGAAGGTGAGGCATTGAAGCAGGCTAATGTTATCTTTGAAGACTTGGCCCCTCAGAGAGGAGACCTTGGATGGAATAAGTTTCCAGCATGGCTGCATTCAGGGGCCCTCCCTGACATTGTGAGGGTCCACTTAAGCATTATATTATCCATCACTGAAAGGCCAGTCGGAAACCACTGAGAACTGAGAAACAAGACTCAGATCTGACAGAGGGAGAGGTCTTTCGCCTTGGCTGCACACCAGTGGTTTTTAGGAAAAGACTGTTCCCTAGTCCAGGGCCCGAGAGATGCCACATTCCACCAAAGCATGGATGGAGACACTAGAAACACCCAACATGAGGGGAAATAGCTATAAAATTGCCAGACTCTGATACATTATCCCACGCACCTTCAACAGACACAAATGTACACTGTCCAACTCTTCTAGAGAGCAAACTGCTAGGTTTGCACCTTTGCTTCCAACAGTGACATTCAAGGGTCCGAACATGGTGGAGCAGATTGGCGCTTGGACTTCCTAGAGCAGGTAGAGAATGAAGGTATCTCTGAAAGTCCCCATTGCCAGTCATGGTCAGTCCCACCATGCTTTCCTCTCACCATTTGTGTTAAACATCATGACCCTCATATTTGGTTTCCTTTCTGTTGTTTGAAATTCTTCTTCAGAACTTTGGGGCTGATTAGGATGGCGGGAGGACCACCACCTCCGGGCCGTCGGTGGCGGTCCTTCCGCCATCACACAGCAATATTCCCACTGCCGAATTAGGATGGCGGTGGGAATCCCAATCTGTCCGCGGCGGACAGAAAGTCCGTCCGCCACCGGTCCGCCAGAAGCAATCAGTCTGATTGCTTGGCGGATGTACAAGGGGGCATGAAATGGCGGCGGTGCCTAGCAGGCACCGCCCGCCAGATTACAATGCTGGCGTCAGCCAGCCTTTCCATGGCGGTGGAACCGCGATGGAAAGGCTGGCAGAGGCTTGATTCGGGGGCCCGTTGCGGGCCCCCTCTGTGTTGGGGGGGTGCACTACACTAAGTGGCAGGCACCACGTGGTGCCTGCCACGTAGTGCAGGGAAATGCAGTGCATGCCATTTTAACATTGCGTACGGTGCTGCAGCCAGCAGCACCTTCCGCAATGTTAAATGCCCTGGATGCGCCCGCCAGTATGGCAGGCGCAACCTAATTGCAGTGGTGGGACCGCCGCATGTCTGGTGGGCGGTCCCGAACACCGCAACGATGGCGGGCGGACTCAGGTCCGCCCGCCATCGTAATGAGCCCCTAAGTATGGCATGGAGTATTTGGCAATGGCTCAGTACATCCTGTCTAAAAGGAGCAACAAATTGTTGACACTAATGGGACTCATTTATTGTAAGGAAAAGTGAACTGAAATTATACATAGTGATTACTTGAAAAATAATGGGAAAAAACAGACCCCCATACTAAATTATTTTGAGGATACCTTAACTGGCCCCTAAGAAGGCTGGGTCAAAAGAGGTTTCCATATTTTAACATTAAATGGTGGACCTATTACACTGCCTCATTATAGCGAGGCACAAAAAGTCACAATGTAATAGAGGGATGGCATAACTCTGTTCCTTCTATAGGTAAAACTCACCCTATATTCTATCATTTTCGGGACATTTTAAAAAGAGATAAGGTTTCTAAGAAATGCTAGAAAGACAATTATTAACTCACAGTTTTTAATCTAAAATTACAAATAAGACTAAAGGAATTAATGGCTGTCTACTAGTACAACAAATTAGAATGTTGAGAGGTGTATTGTACCTAGAAAACACTGCAAATGCCATATATTAGTAACTAACCTCTTCCACACAGACTTGTTTTTGCAAGTATCTTTAAAGTGGCTAATTCCAAACATATCTCACACCTATAAATTCTACACTCCGTAATGAAATAGTGTTTAAAGAAAAACTGCTCCTGTAATCAATGTGCCTAAGGAGGTACAAAGTCTGATAATCGGAATAGGATAAAACATAGAAAAAAAATCAAGAACTGTACAAAATTAAAACATTCTATCCCACCCACAAACTATCATATAGTGCCCTGTACCTACAACAAAGGTGCATGAAAGGATTTTAAAAAATTAAGGTTTCTTACTTGTGTGGCACTGCAACAACAGTCCACCTTTAACCTTGATGCTCTACTGATTGGAGAAACAGATGCAAAACCAGAAAGTATCAAAATATGGCACAGGTAAAAACAAAAACCATTATTTCTTACTAAGGAAATGTTGAGGAAAAAAAGAGAATAAGGGCCTGATTTAGATCTTGGTGGTATTACCACCAATCAGCCTCCACGGCGGACCCAAGAACACTGTCAATTCAACGGTGTTCTGCTTGCCCTGTTAAGATGGACTGCAGCTGAGCCACCATCCGACAGTGCTCTTTCCAGATGTCAAGCTGGCAGGTTCCTGCTGACCATATTTAGATGTTACAGTTCTGCAGGAGGTGTACTGCTGGTGAACTGCTGATGGAGGGAGGCCGTTGCGGGACTCAATGTTTATCGTACAATGGCAGTGGCTATGGAATAGAGATAAGTCACACACACACATACACTGTACCTTGGCTATATGTGTCCAGCTGATCAACACACAGCACAACTCACCACATACACACTATTATCCATTGCCATTCTACCACAACACAACATGCCGAAAACACACATTGCCAAACATCCATGACACAATATACACCCAACATTGATACTACGCCCACACACAACACAACCACAACAAGCAACACAGCTACAATGACATAAGGACACAGTGTAAATTGACATATAAAGACAAAAAAATATATAAAGAGAACATTCACAAATACAAATTCTTCTGATACTCAAATACATTGATATATCACACGACGTGAGGGTAACACGCAAGTCACTCCGAACACAACAAAGACATGACACATAACTTTAGTATACCAAATTTGACAAAAATTAAAATGAAATGGACATAATCAAGTCGCTAGACAGCCCACATAACATATATCCACAATAATATACACTAAAAACAAATACAAGGAATACAATAAAATCACAAGCATAAACATACACGAGATTCATAAGTGGCCTGAGAAGTACTACGACTGTAGTCTTGAGGAATGAGTGTGTTTGGGTGGGAAAGGAAAATTAGATTGGGCAAAGTTTATGAGTAGAAAGTAGAACATTCCAGAAGCATAGCAAGAAAACAGATAAGAAGTAAGATAGTAAGAAGTTTTTCAAACCCGGTACTTCTGTAAGGAGGCCCCAGTTTTTCTTCAGGATACCGAATATTCGATTGCTGTTGGTGGTATATTGAGTCATAAACCTGACTGTCCTCTCAGTTGCAGCCTCTTTGCGCCGTTTAGGTTTATCCTGAAGGGTGTCCTCCCTGTCTATGTGTTGTATCCTTGCAATAGCTCTGTCGAGTACCTGCTTCTCTTATCCTCTCTTCAGGACTCTTTTTTTGGTGTGATATGTTTCTTCCTCACTGCAGTTTCTTCTAATTCACGTCATCTCCAGGTAGGGGATGTTATAGATGACGGAACGTGAATGTGCCCTGGAAGCGTGCAGTACCCCATTGCAGGCTGTTTCCTTCCTGTATAAGGTACTCTGTATTGTTACATTCTTGACATAAAACTGTATGTCAAAGAAGTTTATTTTCTCCTTATCTGATGTCATAGTAAGCTTGACATTGTAGTCGTTGGCATTAAGATATGTAAAGTACTGATGTAATAGCTCCTCGGATCCTGCCCGGATTTTATGCCTTAAATAGATGGCTTTTTATAAACAGGACATGTTTACCTAAACATTCATATTTATGTATGGTCACCGATTTTAGTTTATTTTTGGTTTTAGACATATATATAATGTCTAGTACAACCACGAGTAACTGACTTTTCTCAATTTAGATTCTGTAGCTGGGATCGGATTAATTTCCCCCAACTGAGAGTGTAACTCCGGGACTGCACGCTCCTTTCTCTCTTTACCCAGCACATGGATGGTGTATGAACACTTTGTATATCCTTAAGGTGAGATGACAAAGACGTATTGTTATGGAACTTTTTTGTACATGCCTTTTCATTTGATCTAGCATTTTCTGCATACAGGTTCATGCTTGCGCTTTTCTTAGCCCATCTATTTCGGTCTAGGTTTAATCACTTGTGACCTTTTCCATCAATTTATAAATGTTGTTTTTGTTGTGAGCTTAAACCACCATACATATTACCCTATATACTATTGCGCTATGCATTTTTGCATTTTTGATCTGGTCACGTGTTATGACCTCTACTCACAGATTCATTACTTCTACTAGAATTCAAGCCGGGATCTGATACTACTTCCCCTCCATGTGACTTGAATACGTGGATTACATTGATACACACTATTGGTTTCTATAGTGAATACTCTACATCTTATTTAAAGGTGAGATCCCTCTGTATTTACATTCTCAATTATTATTTATTTCCGTATATCTTACTTCTTATCTGTTTTCTCGCTATGCTTCTGGAATGTTCTACTTTCTACTCATAAACTTTGCCCAATCTCATTTTCCTTTCCCACCCAAACACACTCATTCCTCAAGACTACAGTCATGGTACTTACTCTCAGGCCACTTATGAATCTCGTGTATGTTTATGCTTGTGATTTTATTGTACTCCTTGTATTTGTTTTTACTGTATATTATTGTGGATATATGTTAGGTGGGCTGTCTAGCGACTTGATTATGTCCATTTCATTTTAATTTTTGTCCAATTTGGTATACCCAAGTTATGTGTCATCTCTTTGTTGTGTTCGGAGTGACTTGCTTGTTACCATCACATCGTGTGATATATCAATGTATTTGAGTATCAGAAGAATTTGTATCTGTGAATGTTCTCTTTATATATTTTTTTGTCTTTATATGTCAATTTACACTGTGTCCTTATGTGATTGTTTCAGCCCTGATGAAGTTCCTTCTGCACAAAGGAACAAAACGCGTTAGCTGTGTGCCAGTTTTAAACAATGTTTTGAATAAAGAAGACTGACAGACTTAATTTGTTCTCCTGAATAATTTCTTGGTGCACCTTCCTTTCCAAAGAATCTTTTCGTGGCAGTGGCACTCAACGACGGCGAGTGCTGGAAGCGGTTGCACGGAACACTCACTGTAAAAAACAAATGGGATTGAAGTGCTTAACCTTGGTCGGCCGTTGTGTGCTTCTTTTGTGTAACCAACACAGCTACACACTCATCTAAACAAACATACTCACACAAAGCACAGCTACACATATCACAACAATGACCACCACACTCACCTGAATGTGGCACACAGCAACACAACATACAGAATACACAACTACATCAGAGCCATATGCAAGTGGCATACATACTGACACAACCACACCACCCACTCGAGCTCCATCCACCTCAACAGACACACACACATCTACTGACTCACATATTCAACTGGCAGCACTACATTATAGGTGCAAATCCTCTTGCAACGTGCACACATGGACATAGTTGACAAATGCTATTGTAACGTCATTGTGGTGCCAGAATTAATTTGGCAATGAATGCTGGCACTATAATGACCGCTGTGTATGTGTGCAATACGTGTCGTGTACCAGTGTGTCCCCATCCATGTCAGACACAATTGTTCAAAATTGTTTAAAAATTACTGTGACATATATATGACTGCAGCGGTCCTGAGCTCATGAGCAGTGGCCTCACAACGGACACAGGCAATGCAGGTTCCCTACCTTTAAGTCTGGCGATGGGGGGGGGTTGTGTTTCCTCCATGGTCCAGTGGCAGTAATGACGGAAGGTGTTCTCCAGTTGTGTCCAATCAAAAACGGGAGTGGAATCAGGAAAAAAAGAAAGTTATTACCTCATTTTCCCCCAAATCCGTCAACTCAGATGTGGAGGTCGACTGCCACAGTTGTCCTGGCAGTAAGGTATATCCAAATCTGCATGCCGGTAAAGTTGGCTGGAGTCCCGCCACCAGCCACTATTTCCAATGGTGCCGTTGATGCGGATGGCAATCCTTGGCGAAGGTGGAGGAACTCAGTTGGCCTTTCGTCTATGGGACCGCCAACAGCTAAATTGGTGGTCTGCCAAGCAGGCGGACAGGTTTTCCATTTAAAAAGTGGCAGCGGACTCATTACCGCCAAAATAATGTCTTATAGCAGTAATTTTTTTAAAGTGCATATATTATTAAAATAGTTTAAATTATATATCTATACATTGAAAACAATTTGTATTGAAATGTACAATAAATAATACTGGGATAATGATTTTAATACTTTTAATAAAAGAAAACTTTAACATTATTTCTATTTATTAATTTGTTCCCTGTTCAATACAAATAATGTAATTACAAGATATTAGTAAAAAAATAAAATAAAACCCAATCCTCAAAGAACTAGCACAGAAGCATAACTTTAAAAAAGTTTTTAAACATTATTTTTTAAACATCCTACCCATATATCACAGACCTCCAAATGCGATCCCAGAAAATACATCACACCCATTACATCTGTATAGCCTGCAAATATTTCTAAATGCTGAACCGTAAAAATAAAAACATCACTGCAAAAAATAAACTCCCCAAACATTCTTAAATTAGTGCACTACCCAGCCATTTTTCCAAAAGTACCTGCAACCTGTTCCTAAGAAGCCACCCCTGAACCCTAAAATCTCTTTACAACCTCAAGCCACAATCCATCCTTCAACCATAAAAAACACCTAACCATTACCTATCTCGGAGCTCTAAAAATCCCTTCCTACTTCTGATCACAACACAACCAATTACTGAACCCTAAAACATCTTACTATCCTTAATCACCACAATTCCTGAATCCTAAATTCCTCTTTGAAAATGTAATCACAACCCTTTCCTGAACGCTAATAAAATCTTCTGATAGAGACTTCTAGTCGCAGATTCCTCACCTTTTAATTTTTTCCCCAGGCATCAGACTGAATCCAGCAACTTTTCAGTAGTACCTCTGCGTTGGTAGGTGATACCATGATGAGGCTTTACACTGATGCCGCTGAGCTCCAGATATGATGTGAGAAGACTATATAGGGGTTACCACTGCATGCTGATGTCATTTCCTTACTTTCTGCATCTGGAGCCCTTCATATCTCTCAGAGACATTTCCTCAGCCATTCTTTCCAGTGTGCAAGAAATGTTACTTACCACCAAAAAATGATAGGTTACAAGCACTGCAGGGACTGTCAAAAACAAATGTCTGTGACAGATCTTCATCAGGTCTGTCAGTGATGTTTGGGGTAGGACTACAGTTCCAAGGCCTGCAGAGAAGGTGGTAGATGAACCCGAAGGCCATAAGGGAGTGAAGAGCTCTACGTCACCAAGAAAAAAAAGACTGCTTGATGATGGAACTACTCCAAATTGTGGTCCACATGCAAAGTTCAGGCCCTGTCCCCTTCCCACTCCCGGAGCAATCAAAGCTGCCTGAGAGGTCAATCTTAATCACGGTAAAAATCATCAAGTAAGTCTAAGAAAAATCACAGGAAATTGAAGTGGTACTCTGCTCACTCTTGCCACTTGCATTCACTTGAACAGGCGCGTTGGAGGCACCACATGCCTGAACTTCTCCCACAACTGGTTCCAAACAACCTGAGTTTTCAGGGTCATCAGCCATGTCACTATGGATCAAAGAGTTCCGTGTGGCAATGCTCTGGCTCTTCGGATCCTTACCGACTCTCACTGCACACCTTCGGGTCCCAATGAGTCATTAGGTCAGTTATCTGGGCTACCGCCGGTGGGTTGGCCCTCAGCATCAATTGAACTCTCCGAGCCCATCTTGCCTCTGCCTCCACCTTTGACCACGTTTCCAGCTCCACAATCTGCGCTGGCCCTGGGCTCTTCGAAGCCGATGACGACTCCATCAACTCCAGAGGAAGAGGTCCTGATTTTTCTCTCCAATGCCGAGTCAATGCTGGCCCAACCTTGATGGAGGTCTTGCCTCATTCTACCTGAGGTGCCTCTTCCCCCACTTGATTTCCCACCCCACAAGGGAAACAACAAAATGTACATACCATTTTTGGGACAGACTCTGACAATGACTATGACCCAGGTGATGAATTTGCTCAACCCTACCAGGATGATAATTGGCACGAAGACATACAGGACCATTTTGCCTTGATAACACCTGTACGATGGGTCTTCTCTCACCCCTGACCTGCCCAGGAAGAATCTGCTTCATATTCCATGGTGATGCATAGGGCAGCTGAAGTCCTTGACCTCCAACTCCCCATCATGGATGTGAAGACTAACATCTTAATTAATTAAATAATGGTCCAGCCCTCCAAGAGAAAAGGCAGGAAGTCTGGGAAGCCAGCTTTTGATCAGCCACAAGCTCAGGTCCTCTCTCCTCAGGGAGAAGACCTGTTAGCCCTTGAGGGACATAGGACCCAGGAACTTGGGCCTTACATGGCAGAGCTTCTAGGCCCAGGGGGACACTCTAGGGAACAGCTGTGCCAGGGACAGAGGACCTGGCACACTCTTGCATGCCTCAGACAGCAAGCTGCTGACCAGGAAAAGGGATATTTCAGTGGCTCCCACCAAGCCTGTTGGGAGGAAGGATTCTTACATACTGAGGCCAGAGACCCCAAACCTTGTGCCAATTGGAGAGTGGTAGTGCCTCATAAATATAGAGTTTCTCCTAACCTTAACACATGACACCCCCTTAGCTTGGCATCTTAGCCAGACCAAATTTGTGGTAGGTTAGTCCCTCACTTCCACTGGCCAGATATGTCAAAGAAGGCGAAGGAATTTTGTAACTCCTGTGTCACTTGTCAAGCCATTGGCAAGACAGGGGGCCACTCAAAGTGTAGGGGTTGACATTGTTGGCCCTACAGACTCTCCAACAGCATCAGGGAACAGGTTCATAAGGATGGCAGTGGATCATGCCACCAGGTACCCTTAAATGGTAACCCTCCAGACAACCACTGCTCCTGCAGCTGCTAGGGCTCTAATCTCTATTGTTACTAGAGTGAGCTTCCCTAAGGAGGTGGTGTCAGACATAGCTAGTAACTTCATGTCTGTATACCTCAAGGCAATGCAGAATGAATGTGGAGTGATTTATGAGTCCACTGCCACCTGTCAACCACAAACCAATGTTTAGTTGAGAGATTCAACAAATCCATGAAAGGCATGATTGCAGGAAATCTGAAAACCTCGGAAGGAGATGGGATATCCTGTTACCTTGCCTGCTTTTTGTCTACAGAGAAGTGCCAAAGAAGGGAGTAGGTTTTCCCCCTTTGAAATTCTGCTTGGCCATCCTGTAATGGGACCATTCTGTCTGATGAAGGAAGACTGGGAGAGACCTCTTAAAGAGCCCAAGCAAGACATTGTGAAGCCAGTGAAGACAGCTCCCTGCTGAATCCCCCCTCTCATAGACCCAGAGGGCGAAGAAGAGTGCTCCCAGTGGCTGGGGAGTGCCACCAGGAGCAAGAAGACGTGAAAATGGAAAAGATCGGACCTCTAGGGGCTGAGATATGGCCCCCGGAAGGTAGGCGACCTTTGACCTTTCATGGGACCGACGACGAAGCACGTGGGGCTCCGACGCCGGTCGGGAATGAGCCCCCGGGGAGGGTCAGGTCCTGGGGGCTGCCCCCAAAAGAAGAAGCCGGGGTGCGCCGTCGCGCACCCCGTGAAGGTGCCCCCGCGGGGTGCCAGGAGCCCACCCTGGCCCTGCTGAAAACTAAGCCGGGGAGCGCCGTCGCGCTCCCCATGAAGAGTTGCAGGGGGAGGGGCCCGGGATCCCCATGCCGGGCCCCGTGTGAGGAGGAGGGGGGTGGGGAGCGCCGTCGCGCCCCTGCGAAGAGGCCCCCAGGGCCCCGAAGCAAAGGCGGGGAGCGCCGTCGCGCTCCCCGTGGAGTTATCCCCCCACGGGGGGGCCAGGAGCCACCCTGGCCCCCGCCAATGAAGAGCAGCCAGGGGGCGCCGTCGCGCTCCCCATGATGAGGAAGAAGGGCCCGGGACCCCATCTCCGGGCCACGAAGTGACGGGATGGAGGGGAGCGCCGTCGCGCCCCCCAAAGATGTCCGGGGGCCCAGGACCCCATCCCCGGGCCCCGAAATGAAGGAGGAGGCCAGGGGAGTGCAGCCGCACTCCCCCGAGGTCCGGCAAGAGCCGGAGAAGCCGGCGGAGTCCTGCACATCTGCCCGCCGGAGCGGGCAGACCTGAAGTGCTGAGCCGGCTCCCGCGGCAGCACGCAAGGGTGCTGGCTGCTCGGGGAGCCGGCGGGGGCAGCTGGGGGTGGGCTCCCCGGGCTGCCCTCCAACGGGGAGAACCTGCGGGGGTCCCGGGTGGGACCGGGACCCCGAAAGGAAGCGCGGGAGGTGCCAGGGGCCCGGGTGGGACCGGGACCCGCAAATTGGCATGAGCGGCCGGGGGTGGGCTCCCCGAGCCGGCTTACTCACCTGGGGGTCCGGGTGGGACCGGGCCCCCCAACGAGGAACTGGATGCGGCACGAAGCGCCAGGCCAAACAGCAGCGCGGCTCTCCCCTAAGCAGCGGGGAGCCGCTACTCAAATATTCATGAGAAGGAGCCTGAAGCGCCCCATAATGCCTTGCAGGGCATGGGGAAATCATCGTTTTTGGTGCCTGGTGGCCCCCAGAGGGGGGGGGGTCACCCTCAATTGTGAAAAGGTGCTGGGGGGAGCTGCTGGAGACGTGCAGTCTCCCTCCCCAGCACGAAGAGACGTCCCTCCCTAAGTCACATGGGGACTTGGAAAGAATAACCCCTCAAGGGCTCAGCCAGCATTTAACACCTTCTAGACTGGAACATTTGTTCTACAGCTTAGGGTGTATTGAGAAGTGCCTCAAGGAGTGAAGGGCTGAGTTGGGGATGTCTGGAGAGGGGCATCCCCTGGAGGTGAAGAGGTATAATTGCATCAGAAATGCAATTACTGTGGTTATTGCTTTTAGAGGGTCTGAAGGTCACATGTGTAATGTGAAGTATCTGTGTAAGGTGATGTCATAAGCAAAGTGGGGTTATGTTGCCAGACATTCTTGCTAGGGTGTCTGGCTGTATATGCGTAATCCTGTGATTTCATCTGTGATGCCTTTAGGGGCTGTAATTGCAATGCATTCTAATGTCCAACAAATGGGATGAGTACTGTCATTCTAAAGTGCTGCTTAAACATGTATTCTTGCTGCTGCGCTTAAGTGAAGAACAACCCAGACTGTTAGCCCTGAAGATGTAAGGGTGCATACTGTATGGACAATATAAGATGCTCAGTCAGTTATGGTTCATCAGGGCAGGTGTACCTATTGTTAATGCTCGTTGAGATAATGGGGGGGGTCGCCACTGGGATGGTGCCAGTGCACAGGGCCCTCGCTCCAGGTTATGTTCAACACACTGCATTAGGGGGCAAGATGATGTGCATACATGGGAGTGGTGGTACTAGACCCCACCCCCCTGTGGGAGGGGTGGAGATGTTATGCAATGTTATGCAATGTCACAAAGTAATTCCAACAGCTTATGTATATTTGTAAATTGGTGCATAGTATTGAGTAGTGTGTGTGTTTAATAAATGTACTCTTACTTTTATAAAGCAAAGTACAGACTGGACAATCAATTACTGAGTATTATTTCTGTGCACCTGCAAATGGCGATTACTAGCCCACACCACCTCCCTTGAGTAAGCCTCAGACTGCTCTGCAACGCTACCCTCTGAGAGTCAGGCGCTACAATTGGGTGTTTGGTTCCCAGTGAAGGACAAATGTAGTCATGTTATTTGTGCAGGCCTCACAGATACTGCCTCGTTTTCCAACACCTCGGCAATCCCAGGAACTCTCATAGGGTTTTCTATGTGAACCACCTAAATCTCTTCCATGATAGAGCTGATGTAGCCATGCTGATGGTCACTGATGAGGATTAGGAAGAAGAGAGAGCGCCTCTCCCTGACCTCCCCTCTCACAGCCCCAAAGATGGGTCAGTTGTTGGGGTCTTTTCAGACACCCTCACTGCCCTGCCGCAAGTCCTACAGTAGTATGCTGAACTCGTCTCCCTCACCCCTGGTCAGACTAACTGGTGTGTCCATGATGTGGACACTGGTGATCATATGCCTATCTAAAGCAAACTATGCAGACAGTCTGACCAAGTGAAGGCTAGCATCAGAGCTGAAGTCCGCAAGATGCTGGAGTTAGGGGTAATTGAGTCCTCTGAGAGTCCCTGAGCCATCCCTGTGTTCTTAGTCCTCAAACCTTATTCCAAGGGAGGTAAACCAGGGATGAGGTTTTGTGTGGACTATAGAGGACTCAATGCTCTCTGAAAGACAGATGCACACCCTATTTCAAGAGCAGATTCATTTTATTGACAGTTTAGGGGCAGACAAATTTCTCAGTACTTTTGATTTTACATCAGGGTACTGGTAGATTGCTCTGACCCCTGAAGCAAAAGAGAGATCAATGTTCTCGACCCCAGATGGACATTACCAGTTCACTATTATGCCATTTGGTTTAAAGAATGCCCCTGTCACCTTCCAAAGTTTGGTGAAAAAAGTCCTTGCTTTGTGTGAAGCCTTTAGAGCAGCATTTCTTGATGATACTGCTGTATTTAGTGCCACCTGGCAGGATCACCTGATCCACCTTGGTAAGGTCCTAGAATCTTTGCAAAGCACAGGCCTCACTATCAAGGTAAGAAAGTGCCAGATAGGGCAGGACGAGGTTGTATACTTGGGCCATATATTGTATGTAAAGAACTTAGGCAGCCTATTATTTTAATTTAAAATATTTTACCATGAGAAGAGTCAAGCAATACAGATGATATCAGCCAAAGATTTTTATTATCAAGCATATACATTTGAAAATCAGATCAAATTGATAATGACTCCATTAGATATGTCCTATTCTATAAGTAAACTAAATCACCATAACCTGTCATCATATTCAAGCCACAGAGATTATTTTCTCACAATAACAAAAATAAAAAAATAATACACAATGAAATGTTAGCTTGGATCGTGTCCACTGTTCCCAATAACGTGCGCGCATGCTCGCGCGCATCTCTGTTACATGTAGCGCGCAGTGCTGTGTGTGGAGCGCGCACACACACAGCACATCAAACGAGAACGTTCGCGCCGCTGCTTTTAAAAAGCGAGCGGCGCGAAAAACAGGTGTTTCTTCCATATAGAGCCAGGCTGTGGTGCATACTGTGTGCTTTTGTTTAAGTATTCATGTTAATTACAGCGCCGTCACGAGCTGCAATTAACATGAATACTTTAAACAAAAGCACACAATCTGCCCATCACACTGCAGCTGCGGCGCTCTATTAAGAAAAGAAATTCAGCAAGTCTACAAACACGGCGTGAAAAGCACACGTCGTGTTTGTAGACTTGCTGAATTTCTCTTACCAGAGCTGGGCTGCGGGTGATTGTGTGACTTTGTTAAAGTTTTCAGGTTAATTGCAGCTCCAGACAGGCGCTGCGATTAACCTGAAATCTTTAACAAAGGCCCACAATCACCCCGCAGCCCAGCTCTGTTAAGAAAAGAAATGCAGCAACTCTACAAACACGGCGTGAAAAGCACACGTCATGTTTGTAGACTTGCTGAATTTCTCTTAACAGAGCTGGGCTACATCTCACCCCAGAATGGCAAATTTACGTTTCCCCGAGGTACAGAGTAGGACCTTGAGAAAACGGAATAAGAACTCATATGGAGAGGGTGGAGGTAGCAACTCTAAGCGCTGCAGCTCGAGTGAAAACAACACAAATCTACTTGCCAAAAGAACAATACTTTAAATGTAGAATACCTTCAATTTTCGATTCCGTTTTTTATTAGCTGGTTTTTAGGTCTTGCATAGCGTTGCAGTTGATGGAGCAGAGAAAATAAAAAATTTTAACCCCTAACAAAATTTAAGAAATAATTAATAAAATGTTCGTTTAAATGTATTAATCAACACTGTATGTGTGGGAAAGGTAACATGCAAATGTGTGTGCTAAATAATCTATTAATGGATGTCCGTGTGTCTAATTATAACGTAATAATAAATGTGTACTAAATTAAAATAAATGCATGTTTTTGTGCTTCATAGAAATAAAACGTGTTGTTGCAAAAACAATAGTGATGGTAAGTAAGGAACAGCTTAAATGTTGCTTTCTGCTAGGTAATAACTAATTGGGGTACGTAGATGACGGGAGGGAAACGAAAAGGCTATTTTTCTCTATTTTAATTATGTTTTGTTTACTTCAAATTAGTGCTTCTAAAGTATAACCGAGTGGCGATATAAAATGGCTGTCAGTGGGAAGATGTGCGCAGGCGCAAGGGAGACATGTGACACGGGATGAAGTCGGAGAAAAACTAACCTCGTGATGTTGCTGAGAGGCTAGGATGCGAGAAATGGTCAAGGCTGATGTGACCTAATTGAACTGATAGTGTGCCTTGGTGATCAGCAGAAGACCCGTGGGAAACCAGTTTAAGAGAAAGGACAATGACTGCGGAGTTCTCGAATGTATCGAAAGAAGTTACAAATGTACTGATCGAAGCGGATGGAAACATGTCTTGAACGTGTGGGAAAGGAAATGATCCAAGGACCATTGAATCCAAGAGAACTTGATTAAAAGAATGAATAAGATGACATGCATGGACCAATGAAAGAAAAGCGTGTTATTAATGTTGCAACAATTAGTTAGCAAAGTTAGAATTAGGGTATAAGAGGGCCTACTCTTAGTGGGAGGGGGTAAATCGCATGTCAGTCGCAGTCACAGTCAGGAGCGGAGTTGGAGAGTCGTGTTGGTGTTGGTGGCTTCCAGTGCTGGGTGGTCCTGATCGATCCATTACTGAGCGGGAGATGCTGAAAGACTGTTAGATGAGACGTGTTGCAGGTAGCTGATGCTGACGAGCTGAAGTTTCTGTTGCTGTCTTAATTTTCCAGTTGAGTATGAGAATCAGGTTATTTCAAATTCTTTAACTTAGGTTAGAAATCATTAGGCTAAATTAGGAAGGTAGGCAGGTATTAGGGTTTTGGCTTTCATGACAAAAATTTCCTTTCTGCAATAAATTGATTATGCATAATAAATATTTGAATTAATAATGAATGAATAATTGAATAAAAGTTTAAATTCTTTCTCATGCTTTTAAAAATTATATAAAATTTAAGATTCTTTAAACCAAATGACTCAGTGGTTATTTTCCTAAATGATTGTGACATCAGTAATTGGTTATTGTGATTCAGCTGGTCTTAATCACTATGAACTAATTTTTTACATGAATGATTCATCGACAAAACAATGAGCAGGAATATCTTAAGAAATAACTAAAAGAAAGCGATAATTTAAGGTAATAAGATATCCCGGCTCCTTCCAGCGGTACATAAATGGTGTTTTCCATTTAGTTCTCATGCTTCTCCTAGGAGTACAGAATTTCGTAAAGGTGTAAAGGAAATCCAGGTGTGTGCGTGTGTGTTAGGCGATGTTTATGGGCCCCATCGTCATGTGGATGTGAGGAAATATAGTTTGCCCCTGGATGACCTATAAGTGACCTAGGAGGAGAATAGTTTTTATTGTACGCGCTGCATCAGATTTCTTGGTAGCAGAGTTATGGTTTTCTATAGATTAGTTTAGTGATTATTGTTTATTGATTATTGATTATTTTATGACTAACATTATATGTTGAGTCGCGTTATGTTATATGTGAGTTTTCACGCTTCTGGGATGTAGGAAGTGGAACACGTGTGGCAAGAGAAGTCACATGGAATTTGGTACATGGTCTGAATTCATTTTTGATAATAACACAGGTTGTGTTATGTTAGGGATTTTCTGTACGAAAAGTGTGTAATTGAGATAGCAAATCACGTTTACTTGTGAAACTTTGGCCTTAATTCTCAGGAGCCTAGTCTCCACATGTGTCTTATCCCCAGAGAAACGAGTAAATTGTTTGCTTGAAAGAAGGGTAAGGTAGAGGGAAGTGCTACTTTATCGGCGAGAGTAAAAATTCTGTGGTAGGGTAGAGGTAAGCGCTGCCTACTGGAAATACAGGATTCTTGTGTAAAAGGACAAAGCTGTCACTTTTGTTTAGCGAATCAGACTATGGAATTGTTTTAATTGTTGTAACTAACGGAGAAAACAGTGAAAAGAAAATTGCCGATAAATTTTGTAAAGGAGGGGTAAAAGAGCAGAAGTGACGTAGAACAGTGCCGCGCTAAGATTGGATAGTGCGCTAGTCACGTGAACACAGAGCAGGAGTGACGTAGAAAAGTGCCGCGCAGAATTGGTTGGTTCGGGAACGGAGGGAATTGTTCTGATTGGTACGTTAGTGTGAGTCGCGCTGTAATTTGTCGAAGTTCCGTACACAGAACAGCGTTAGCGTAAAGAGAAAACAAATAGAAAACATGCCGTATTACGAGTATGAAAGGGAGAGAACGTCATGGACGACGAAATTGAAGAATTTCTTTAAGAAAGACAAAAAGGTTGTGACTAGAGAGGGACAAGTAATACCTCCGCCGAAATCAGCAGCTTCACATATGATGCTGAAATATGGATATCATACGTGCATATGGTTGGAAAACTGGGCAAAATATACGAAGAATGATGGTGCTTTAGCTTTCCCTGAGAATGGTTCATTTAGTGTAGCAGTTTTGCGAAATTTGCGAGAAAAGATGACAAATCTAGAACCCAGACCTAGACCGACACAGTTTGAAGCATTGACGGAATGGGAGGATGAAATGTATGAGCGAGAGAGATTCAGAGGTTTTAGGGATCATGAGTTTATGCCTGGAAGGATGTGGGGAATAAATCATGAAGACAGAATAAAACGATGGAGATGTGCTAACATGACAGGAGGTTTGTTTCCAGCTTTTACAGTTGAGGAAGGGACTAAGAAAAAACGGACTGAGAAAAAGAAACATATGGAGAGGGAGAAATATATGCATGAGAGCGAAACGGATGACGAGTTGCTGGAAGATATTTTAAATAGAAATCCACCTCCGTATCAGCAGAGTTCTACAGTGGTGACACCAAATGCGCCGCTAATAGAGACTATGCGAAATAAAAGTCCGGAAAAGAGAATTGAAATAAATAGGTCACAAGAACAAATAAGAACTTCTCAAAATGAAGGAATAGAAAGCGACAATGCAAGCGAATTAGCAAGGACAACAAAAGAACTAACTGAGAAGATTAGAGAATTAACGAAAAATATGGAAGCAGTTACTGTGCCTGTAACAATAGGTCCAGTAATACCCGTTTTTGAGAATCAGAAAATTGATGAACGATCTTTGGTGATTCCCATGAGTTCA
This sequence comes from Calotriton arnoldi, assembly GCA_963921515.1. Classification (NCBI taxonomy): domain Eukaryota; kingdom Metazoa; phylum Chordata; class Amphibia; order Caudata; family Salamandridae; genus Calotriton; species Calotriton arnoldi. The sequence goes on from CAWUFW010004624.1 coordinate 744,594, forward strand.
CAATTTCAGAGAGAAAAAGAAAGGATGGAACAAAGTGCAAGTACAAGTAATTTGGCTAGTACTTACAGACCAAGTCCACCTACAAATTTGACGGTGAATGAGTGCAATGGTAGGAAAATGCATATGGTAACAGAATCTGCAACAGAAACCCCTGAAAAGAGTGGTAATTGGATAGAACTAAATAATACACCCATAGGTCCGACTCCTGATGAGTTAAATGAGTGGATGAAGGCATTTAAAATAAAAGAACCAGAAGAAAAACCATTAGATGTAATTAGATTAAAAATCGACATGGAAGAATTAATTCTGGGAACAATTGGTACCGAAAAGATAAAAAATTACCAGGATGATGAAATAATGTTTCTGTGCAAAAGTATTACATGGAGGGCAAAGAATTTACATGACAAACTAGAAGAAGTAGCCAGTGAGATTGGAATAGACTTTGCAAAAGTGAAAACGTTGCAGAAACCATATAGAGTAGACTTTTGTGAAAAGGATATTGAAAATTTGAACACGGCAGGAAGGCTGACACAGATAAAAGAGTTAATTGTGTTGTTGAGAAAATGGGGTGATGTGGACAGATGGAAGGTTAGATGGACAAAGAAGAATGAGAAAACTACAGACAAAGGTTCATTGGCTTTTATGATAACTGAAAAAGAATCTGTTGCCAAAGAATACCCCATGAGAGAAACTCCAGGTGGTAGTTACGTGCATGTTCCCTGGACTAGGCAGGACATACTGTCATTTACCAATGACTTTCCAAAGCTAAGAGAGAAGCCAGTTGAGTGGTACCGACAAGTAGAGAGGTTTGTAAAAGTCTCAAAAGTGTTGTGGATAGATTTAGATGGATTATTTGACATAGTGGTACCAACGGATTTGTGGTCAGAATGTAAGATTACAGTTGACTGGCCAACTACAGAATATCCAAGAGATCCTAAGACAGGAGCTCCAGGTCCTGATGTGATGAAGAAGTACGATAAGGTGATTACCTTTTTGAAGAATAAGATTCCTCCTAAAGAGACAGATTGGGTAAAAATCGATAGAACTACACAGGAAAGTAAGGAGTCTGTACATGCATATTATGAGCGATTGTTATTGGTTTTCAAGCAGTATAGTGGTTATGAGGAATTGAGTGAAAAAGACATGAGTCATTTTGTATACCGATTTGTGTTTGGCCTGAAACAAGAAATAAGTGATATGATTAAGCAACACATGATAAACTGGCAGAATGGAAGTGTAGATGAGGTGCTGAGGTATGCTAAGTATTGTAGTGATGAAATAGAGAGTAAACAGCGTAAGTTGAAAGAGAAGGCAATGTGGGCACAGGTGAAGGTGGCAGAAAAACAAGAAGCTCAATTGGACAATAATAATGGAAATGAAACAGGACAGAATAAAATGCGACCTAACATAGGTAAAGGAAAGGGTCAAGTGAGTCTAGAAGAGGCAAAGAAGAAATGGCCATGTCATAATTGCGGAAAATTAGGGCATTGGAGAAACGAGTGTAAGTTCCCACCAAAACCTAATCCGGAAAATCAATCATTAACTCCACAGGTGCAGAATGAGGTAGTTGTTCAACAAAGTCAGGTGCCGCAACCACCACTTCCCAACACTGTTAACCAGCAAAGATACAGTACAGAAACAGGATTCTACGGAGGAGAGCAGGTAACACAGTTGCCACGAGCAGCTAACATTTCTCAGTATTGGTTGCGTCAGAGTGAGGATGACCCGGATGAAAGATTCTGACGGTGCCCAGGAGAGGGGAAAGAGTGCGTGCTTGGCGCAACTCTAGAGGTAGATCAGTCTGGTCCCTTTGTGGATGGAGAAGTGAATGGTGCAAATGTAACATTCCTTGTCGATACTGGAGCTACCCGTTCTACTGTTAGATCAGTGGAAATTCCAAACCTTCCTCTCTCAGGTGAATACATCCAAGTAGTAGGAGTAGCCAATCAGCAGATTAAAACCCCACTTACTGAATTGGTGGAAGTAAAAATTGGTTCTTTTAGCAAAATGCATAAATTTGTAGTGTGCGATTGTAGTCCTGTAAATCTTTTGGGTCGTGACCTCTTGTGCAAGATGAATTGCACAATTTATTGTACGCCAGATGGAATTGGATTTCAGACTTCAGATGAAGACGTTTTGTACAAAGTAACTTTGATGAATCAGGAACCTGAAACGAATGGTTTGTTTCCTGCATTTGATGCAGAAAAACTTCCAGAAGAATTAAAAAGTGCAGTAAAAGAAAGTGTGTGGGATTTTACAGGAGAAGACATTGGATTAATGAAAGAAGTTGATCCCGTAAAAGTAACAGTAAAAGAAGGGACAACTTACCCGAATACGCCACAGTACAAATTAACTCCAGAAATAATTGAAGGAATAACTCCTGTGATAAATAAAATGATTGAACAGGGAATTCTAAAAGAAATAATGAGCAGTCCATGTAATTCACCTATTATGGGACTGAAAAAGCCAAATGGAACATATAGAATAGTACAGGATTTGAGAAAGATCAACAAAATAGTTGTGCCCTGTTGTCCAATAGTGCCAAACCCTGCAGTAATTCTATATCAAATTCCACATGAAGCTGAGTGGTACACTGTGATAGATTTGTGTCATGCATTTTTCTCTATTCCTTTGCATCCAGATAGCCAGCCATTATTTGCGTTCCGGTTTGGAGAGCGTATTTTGGCATGGTGCCGAATTCCTCAGGGGTATACAGAAAGCCCCTCAATCTTTAATCAGATTCTAAAGAAATCTCTGGAAGATTTGAAAATGCCAGAAAAGTCAGTGATGGTGCAGTATATCGATGACCTGTTGGTGGCATCGAAAACAAAAGAAGCCTGTGTAAGTGATACAATTGCTTTACTGAACCATCTAGAGAAAAGAGGACATAAAGTGTCTCCTTCAAAATTACAGTTTTGTCAGAAAGAAGTCCAGTATTTAGGGCATAAAATTGAGAAAGGAGTGCGAAAGATAGCGACAGAAAGAGTAAGAATGATTCAAGGAATGAGAGCACCAATGACTCAAAGAGAGGTAAGAATGTTTTTGGGAATGGTTGGATATTGCCGACAATGGATAAGTGGTTTCTCTTTGATTGCAAAACCATTACAAAAGTTGACCAAGAAAGATGTAAAAGACCCTTTTGAGTTAAACAAAGAAGAAATGAAATCTTTCAAAGAATTGAAAAAGAAACTGTGTGAGGCACCTGCATTAGGCATGCCTGATTATGAGAAGGATTTTGAGTTGTACTGCAGTGAAAGAGATGGATGTGCGTTTTCAGTACTGGTACAAAAACATGGAACAACGAAAAGACCAATTGCTTATTTTTCAGCTGTTTTAGATCCTATAGCAAAAGCATTGCCTGGATGTCTGAAAGCAGTTGCTGCTACTTGTGTAAGTCTGGAACAAAGTGAAGGTATAGTGATGGGGTATCCACTGAGAGTATATGTTCCCCATTCAGTAGAAATTCTTTTGACAAGAACAAAAACACAGTACATGACACATAGTCGGCTGACTAAGTACGAAAAGGTCATCTTGAGTGCTGAAAATGTGACCATAGATAGATGCATGAATGTGAATCCTTCAACATCATTGCCAGATGAGGAGAATATAATTGAACAGGACGAAGTAGATCATGATTGTCTGAACGTGCTGGAATATTGCACGAAACCAAGAGCTGACATAAAAGATGAACCGTTAAAGGAATCTGATTATGTCATGTTTGTAGATGGCTCATGCTTGAGAACAAAAGAAGGAGTTTTAAGCGCAGCTTACGCAGTGTGCACAGTGGCAACTGTGATGGAAGCGTCTTGTCTGAAAGGAATAAGGTCTGCACAAGTTGCGGAACTGATTGCTTTGATTCAAGCATGTAAATTAGGAAGGAATGTACGAGTCACGATTGTGACCGATAGCCAATATGGTTTCGGCATCGTACATGACTTTGGTCAGATTTGGTCACAAAGAGGTTTCTTGACGTCTGCAGGAACACCTATCAGAAATGGAGATTTTGTTAAAAAGCTGCTTGAGGCGATACAGTTGCCTAAACAAATTGCTGTAGTGAAGTGCAAGGCGCATAAGAAAAACGAAGATTACATAGCCGTCGGCAATAATTATGCCGATGAGATAGCCAAATATTGTGCAGAGAACATGGTGTCCCTGAATAAGAATAGAGAAAGGGAGCATATCTCTTGTCCTTTGCTTTTTACTAATGCTGTCGAGACATGGGATGAAGTAAGACAGTTACAAGAAACTGCAAGTGATGAGGAAAAAGATTACTGGATAAAAGCAGGATGTAGAAGACAGGAAAATAATGGTGTGTGGGTATACAGAGATGAAAGACCAGTTATGCCTGATAGCATGATTGCAGACATGGCACGGATGTACCATGGACAAGCTCATATTGGGAGAGATGCAATGATCAGACTTTTTAGACAAACCTGGTATAACCCAAAATTCAGAGCCATTGCTGAAAGTCTTTGTCAAAGATGTCTTATTTGTCAGCAGTTTAACCCAGGAAGAAAAACAGTAGTGAGTCTAGGAACAATAGGACGAGAAGGAGGTCCATTCACTAGAATGCAGTTGGACTTTATAGAGATGCCCCCTAGTAACAGACTAAAATATGTTCTAGTGGTCGTCTGTTTGTTCTCTCGTTGGGTGGAAGCATACCCCACTAGAAGGAATGATGGAACAACAGTGGCAAAACTTATGCTGCGAGAGTTCATTCCAAGGTATGGTTTTCCAGTCACGGTTGAAACAGATAGAGGAACACATTTTCAAAATGAGTTGATCCAATTGATTTGCGAAGCATTGAGTATTAAACAAAAACTACATTGTGCTTACAGACCAGAGGCTTCTGGGGTAGTGGAGCAGATTAATGGAACAATTAAGAACAGATTAGGAAAAATGTGTCAAGCTACAGGACTCAAATGGCCAGATGCACTGCCTCTTGTTCTGATGACCATCAGAAGCATCCCTGAAAAGAAAACTGGACTCAGTCCTCATGAGATGATCATGGGACGAGCAATGAGACAAGCACACGTACCTGTCAACAAGTTATTGACTATAACTGATGATCTAGTACTGGATTATTGCAAGGGACTGGCTGATGTGGTGCGTTCTGTGTTTCATCAGGTTGGACCGGATGCGACCACTCTTGAAAGAAAACCAGCCCACGATTTGAATCCAGGAGACTGGGTCCGTATAAAAATCCACAGGAGAAGAAACTGTCTAGTTCCTCGCTGGGACGAACCACGACAGGTAATCCTAGTAACAACGACTGCAGTCAAGTGTGCAGGAGTGAAGAACTGGGTCCATGCCAGCCACACAATCAGAGTTCAAGAACCTACTGATCGACATGTGAGTCGACGTCTGGAAGTGTGGGATAAAAGTTTAACAGCTGGGACAACAAGGATAAGAGAAAGGGTGCCAGAACTTGAAGATCGACCTGAAAGTCGACATCTGGAAACCCCAACGGCAAACACCTCTAGAGAAGAAGAGGAAGAAGAAGAAGAAAGAAATTCAGAAGTTCCAGAATCTGAAGATCGACCTGTAAGTCGACATCTGGAAACATCTGACACAAGTTCAGGATCTGATGATTCAGTTGCAAACTGTGAAGAATTCCGAAGGAGAACTTGGGGTTATAAACCAATTAGAGAAGAAACTGAGCAAGAAATTGAACTAGATGAACAACCAAGTACAAGTTATGGTGGAAATCCTTCAGAAATAATATTAATAGATGAAGTAGGGAAAGAAGTACACAAAAAGTTAGAAAATCGAGAAGAACCCCGAGGAGCAATAGGGACAGATAGAGAAACAGAAGAACAGGGAAATTTAGAAGCAGAAAGGGAGGAAAACACCAAATCGGAAGAACACCGAGGAGGGACAGTAATAAGGGAAAACAAGAAGGAGAAGACAGATCCACCAGTAGGAGATGACGAGATCATAAGTTTCAAAATAAGAGACAATAGTGAAACAGTTGAAACAGAAACTGAAGAAAGTGGAGAAGAGGAAAAGGCAAAAACTGAATCAAGAAAAAGAAATTGGAAATCAGAAAGAGAAGAAAAAGAAGGTGAAGCCAAAAGGCCAAGAAAAGGAGATAATTGGCCCAACAGCTATATAAGAAAATTGAGATATAGAATAATAAGAGCAGGAGATGAAAGTGCTGAACAAGTGAATGAAATAACAAGTCAAAAGGGACAAGAAAAACCCAGTGGAAAAAGATTACAAAAGTCCAAAAGAACAAAGAAAGTGAATGCAAAGTATAAGTCACCTGAGTGGCTGTATATTGCACTGACAGATTACAAAGAAGAAGAAAACACTCACGAGAACCAGAGACTAAGAAGTCGAATGGGAAAAGGTGAGATGCAACAAACCTGAAGTGAAGACTTATAGTGCTTCTGCCGGACATGACAATTTTACTGGATGTGACAAATCACCGGATGTGACAACGAAAGAATTCTGGAGAGAATTAAAAGAAAGTACCAAGCAATCTAAGTCATTTCTGAGGTGTAGTGACACAATTTTCTGAAACTTAACAAATAGAAAAAAAGCAAAATGGAAAATACTAGGGATAGAAGAGATAAATGTGAGTTTGTAAAAAGATGGTGTAAAATGTGCTGCTTTTGTACAGGGTTATTAATGACCATATGGATAGTTTTAGCAATCACAATTCCTATTAGTTTAGCTGTGATAGAAGCAAAGAATGATACTAAACCAGAAAAAGAAACTAATATTAAAGAACCAGTTATTTTAAGAAGTAGTGCAGAGTTACATAAGGATAAGTCAGTAACAGACTTTTCTAAAAATGTTTTTACAAAATTGTTGTACGAATATGTAGAGACAATGGATGTGAGAGATTGTTATGTTTGTATGCAGTTGCCTGCATCAGTGTCAGAAGGTGTGACTTATCACCACCTACCTCTAACTTATGGAATAACATGTAGTGTAATAGCAAGTTTATTTTATAAAACAGGTAGATTAGAATCTTATTATACTGACATAGATAAGATTTTTGCAAACATTCCAGTAGTACCAGAACTTAACAAAGTAAAACCAGCAAAAGTTTTAGGAGAATTCTTTTTAGAACATAGAAAATTAACGTTAGAAGAAATAGTTAGTAACAACCTTACCTGTGAGTTAAAGAAAGAAGAAAAAGTATTTTTAGAAATGGTTGAAGAAAGAAGAATGAAATTTCAAAAAGAAGCAATAAAAGAGGAAGGAACACATCTATGGACATTTGAGGAAGGAAATCGTGAAGGGAAAAAGATAAATGCAGCAATGACATTAGATTGGCCGCAAACAGGAAAGTTGTGTATTAGGAGAAATAAGACAGTCTATGACAATTACTTTGTAGGTTCCAGTATCTGCCATGACAATTATCAAATTCTGGGAGGTTGGGGATTCAAAGGTGGAAAAGATCCAATATTTCCAGGTATCTATTATATTTGTGGGAATAGAGCTTATTACAGGTTACCCGGACCATTGGTATGGAACTTGCTATGTAGGCCTGGTCTTTCCAAAAATCTTTCATATGGACAGAGAAGAAAAGGGAACATACAAGATGATTAATAGCTTTACACGTAGAAAGAGGGAAAGTTTTTCAGAAATTGTAGGTGATATTTTTGGAGCATTAATACCAGCAGTGGGAATATCTTTGAATGCATTTAAAATTCGGAAGTTATCCACAGTAGTAGATCGTTTGTGTACAGATACTGCGGGAGGGTTCTTAATGGTAAATACCGAAATGGTTGCCATGAGAGCTATGGTGATGCAAAATCGGCTTGCCCTTGATATTCTTTTGGCAAAAGAGGGTGGAGTCTGTGGAATGTTGAAAGTCCAACATTGTTGTACTTACATTCCTGATAAAAGTGAAAATATACAGAAGTATATTACAAATATTACAAACTTGCACAAAGAACTAGTCCCACTGGAGGTTGAAAATGTTTTGGGAAAACTTGGTAGAGGGTTTTCTTCGGTAGCAAATTGGTTAACCAGAATGAGTAGACTAATGATAGGGAAAGTTATAATAATAGCAACTGTAGTAATATTGTTAGCCATGGTGTTGAAAATAGTAATAACATGTATAAAAAGAAAAGTAAGACAAAACAAGATAAAAAGAAATAACAGAATAATGAAAGAAAGAGAGAGAGAAATGGGTGAAATTGAGTTGGAGAAAATGAAAGAAAACATGTATAAGGAGACAAAAAGTCAAGATGAAGAAGAAACAGATGTGTAAATAACAGAAGGCAAAGGATAAAAGACATGCTGCCTGAAAAGAAGTATAACTTGGGTTTTATGTGGTGATTTAAAAATCACCAAAGGGGGGAATTGATGGAGCAGAGAAAATAATTTTTTTTAACCCCTAACAAAATTTAAGAAATAATTAATAAAATGTTCGTTTAAATGTATTAATCAACACTGTATGTGTGGGAAAGGTAACATGCAAATGTGTGTGCTAAATAATCTATTAATGGATGTCCGTGTGTCTAATTATAACGTAAAAATAAATGCGTACTAAATTAAAATAAATGCATGTTTTTGTGCTTCATAGAAATAAAACGTGTCGTTGCAAAAACAATAGTGATGGTAAGTAAGGAACAGCTTAAATGTTGCTTTCTGCTAGGTAATAACTAATTGGGGTACGTAGATGACGGGAGGGAAACGAAAAGGCTATTTTTCTCTATTTTAATTATGTTTTGTTTACTTCAAATTAGTGCTTCTAAAGTATAACCGAGTGGCGATATAAAATGGCTGTCAGTGGGAACATGTGCGCAGGCGCAAGGGAGACATGTGACACGGGATGAAGTCGGAGAAAAACTAACCTTGTGATGTTGCTGAGAGGCTAGGATGCGAGAAATGGTCAAGGCTGATGTGACCTAATTGAACTGATAGCGTGCCTTGGTGATCAGCAGAAGACCCGTGGGAAACCAGTTTAAGAGAAAGGACAATGACTGCGGAGTTCTCGAATGTATCGAAAGAAGTTACAAATGTACTGATCGAAGAGGATGGAAACATGTCTTGAACGTGTGGGAAAGGAAATGATCCAAGGACCATTGAATCCAAGAGAACTTGATTAAAAGAATGAATAAGATGACATGCATGGACCAATGAAAGAAAAGCGTGTTATTAATGTTGCAACAGTTAGTTAGCAAAGTTAGAATTAGGGTATAAGAGGGCCTACTCTTAGTGGGAGGGGGTAAATCGCATGTCAGTCGCAGTCACAGTCAGGAGCGGAGTTGGAGAGTCGTGTTGGTGTTGGTGGCTTCCAGTGCTGGGTGGTCCTGATCGATCCATTACTGAGCGGGAAATGCTGAAAGACTGTTAGATGAGACGGGTTGCAGGTAGCTGATGCTGACGAGCTGAAGTTCTGTTGCTGTCTTAATTTTCCAGTTGAGTATGAGAATCAGGTTATTTCAAATTCTTTAACTTAGGTTAGAAATCATTAGGCTAAATTAGGAAGGTAGGCAGGTATTAGGGTTTTGGTTTTCATGACAAAAGTTTCCTTTCTGCAATAAATTGATTATGCTTAATAAATATTTGAATTAATAATGAATGAATAAGTGAATAAAAGTTTAAATTCTTTCTCATGCTTTTAAAATTATATAAAATTTAAGATTCTTTAAACCAAATGACTCAGTGGTTATTTTCCTAAATGATTGTGACATCAGTAATTGGTTATTGTGATTCAGCTGGTCTTAATCACTATGAACTAATTTTTTACATGAATGATTCATCGACAAAACAATGAGCAGGAATATCTTAAGAAATAACTAAAAGAAAGCGATAAGTTAAGGTAATAAGATATCCCGGCTCCTTCCAGCGGTACATAAATGGTGTTTTCCATTTAGTTCTCATGCTTCTCCTAGGAGTACAGAATTTCGTAAAGGTGTAAAGGAAATCCAGGTGTGTGCGTGTGTGTTAGGCGATGTTTATGGGCCCCATCGTCATGTGGATGTGAGAAAATATAGTTTGCCCCTGGATGACCTATAAGTGACCTAGGAGGAGAATAGTTTTTATTGTACGCGCTGCATCACAGTGCAACGCACTGTTCGCTTTGCGAGGCATGCAGTATACAGTATAGTGGGGGGAAGCTCCGCCCACTTTCCGTCCATGTTTTTCATTGGCTTAAATCGGAAATGCTGCATTCTGATTTGTTTTCGGTTTCTTTGTCCCTCTTCCTCACGGCCATGTCGTCATTTTTCTCCTTCCATTGCTATCGGCCCCTTTACTTTACAAACTCTTTTGTTCCTCTGCCCCCCCTTCCCTCCCGCAGTCCGTAACTTCTCTGCTCACCACCCTCCTCCCCTCCCACTCCCGATCATGCCTTCTGTGACGCCCGCAGGCTTGTTTATAATGCAATAGGTCTCTCGTAATACGAGTCCTATTGCATTTATAAATGGTTATTTTCTCCTGGGATTGGCTGGCTGAGTCTCGCACTTTATTTTGCCTGACCTGTCCAGATGGCTGTGTTACGCATACGTCGTCCAGCAGCCGCTATACATCAACAGTGGCGTTTTCCCAAATCATGGCAGGGGGCAGTGACAGTACAAGCAGCGAACCCTGGTAGCCAGTACCGCATATCGTAAAACCGCGGTAAGATAAATACAGTGTGGAAAAAACGGTACGGGCTGTTTTGAAAATATGGTCTCAAATTTGCTGGACCATTTTCTCTGCGAGGGACGTGCATTTAATTATGCATTAAAAACCTTTTTTTTCCGCGAGCCAATTTTGAATGCACCGTGACTGAACAGCACAGTTGCTCACACGTACAGCGGCTACCAACTTCCCCGAGTTCGCCAAAGTAGCGCCGATCGTCTCAGTGGGGGGAGTTTTCCCCTGGAGTCACGGAATGATGCTGTCCTGGTTCGCTCATTGCTGCCAGCTCTGGGGTAGGGAAAAGAGTGTCTGCCACCAGTCGGGCATTCAGTGCTGCTGATGAACATGGAGGGAGGGGGCTGGGTGAGGGTCGTGATAAGCGGCTCTTCCCGGCGCAGCGAGGAATTATTTGAGAAGCTCAGCATGGTGTTGTAATTAAACATGAAAGATTCCACGGAGGCGCGCGGCCTCAAACACAAGTGCAATTATAACACATGGCAATAAGCTGAGGCTGAGTGGGGAAGGCGCGGGTGTGATGCGAGGCGGTGAAAACGCCCAAGAACGAGATTTGGGGTCCGCTGCCATTGACACTGGCATTGTCATTGGCAGTCAGTAACTTCAAGTTTTAGGTGTGGATATTAGTGCCATCATTGGCAACCTCTCCCCCCCTTGTCTGAGCATGCAATAAATAAATACACAAGACAACTTTGTAGTGGGAAAATATTGCTGCAGGTTTATTCCATACAGGAGTATGCAATATGTGGGTTATCTTACGGGCGATCCAAGGGCGGGGCAGCTGTGCCAACCTATGCTGCCCCCGCCCGCCTGGTGAGCCAGCACTGTGGGGCACGCCGTCAGTGCTACCTTAGACGATCCTCTTCCGGATCACGTGACACGTTGGTCTGTTCTACTCACGCCCTTTTCAGGGCGGAGCGTAGCAGGGCAAACCCCCGGTTGGTCAGGCCCCCAACCGCCCGAAGGACTAACGGGGCGCCGTCGAGGTTTTCCCGGAACCTGCCCTGAGGCTCCCGGTCTTTGGCCCTGGCACCCCTACTGTGCCGTGCAGAGGTACCCTTACTGTACCGGTCTGCCGCAGAGGTACCCTTACTGTACCAGTCTGCTTCCAGATCGCCCTGTAACTCCGCCTGCAACACAAAAGGAAAACATTACAACATTCACGATACCCTGACCCCCAGCCAGGACGCCGGGTAAGAGGAGGGGCGGGAGACGGCGTGGCTGGGCAAAGAGACCGCCAGGAGGGGCAGGGGAGGCATATAAGCCCTCCCACCCTCCCCGGCGCACAGGAAGGACGTCACGGAGGCGCCCAGCTGAGGGATCGCAGACCCCTCTGGACACTAGAGCGGGTGGGTGGTGCCAAGATGGCACTAAAGGGCCGCCCTGCTGAGGTGGCCCCCTGTGGGAGCCGCGGACAGCCACATAGTGCCATCATTGGCAACCTCTCCCCCTTGTCTGAGCATGCAATAAATAAATACACAAGACAACTTTGTAGTGGGAAAATATTGCTGCAGGTTTATTCCATACAGGAGTATGCAATATGTGGGTTATCTTACGGGCGATCCAAGGGCGGGGCAGCTGTGCCAACCTATGCTGCCCCCGCCCGCCTGGTGAGCCAGCACTGTGGGGCACGCCGTCAGTGCTACCTTAGACGATCCTCTTCCGGATCACGTGACACGTTGGTCTGTTCTACTCACGCCCTTTTCAGGGCGGAGCGTAGCAGGGCAAACCCCGGTTGGTCAGGCCCCCAACCGCCCGAAGGACTAACGGGGCGCCGTCGCGGTTTTCCCGGAACCTGCCCTGAGGCTCCCGGTCTTTGGCCCTGGCACCCCTACTGTGCCGTGCAGAGGTACCCTTACTGTACCGGTCTGCCGCAGAGGTACCCTTACTGTACCAGTCTGCTTCCAGATCGCCCTGTAACTCCGCCACAGCTCTGGAGGCGGCCACCGTCGCAGACAGGGCCCCCCACCAAAACAGCTAATTTCTCACCTGTAACCTTGTTTCTAGGGCCTCCTGTATGTCCAGTGCAACATGTCCATGCTGTGACAAATGCACCCCATGTTTGTCAACTTAACCTTAGGCGTACGCCTGGATGGCCAGTGCCCTCAAGACAGCTGTCTTCTCACTTGCCACCTCTCATTTCCAGGGCCCCCTGCAAGGTCAAGGGAACAAATCCATACCCCAAAGTAGCCCTTGACCTAGCCTCAATCAGCTCGTGTCTGATGAAGCCCAGACCCCTCTGGTCTGCGAACTTACGCCCTGAACAGTTCACTCTTACAGGGCTGTTCAATGGCCTCCTTTGACTTAGCCCGTGCCCCACTCTGCGGTGAATAATCTCAGGCCACCAGAGCTCACATTGAACCATGTCTATGCTGATCTCACCCAAGTCAGCCTTCATTGCTTGCAAGAATGCCCACTTACCCACGGCAGTGAGGTCATTGCCTCCTAAATGGATCACCAAGATGTGTCTGCTCCAATTTGTTCAGAGCTGCTCCATCTCATTCCGGGGGACCCCATCCAGACAAACTGCGTCTGGGAAAACCGCTTGGAGCAATTTATCCTACTCCGGGAAGAGCAACTGACTCCCACTACCTGTAGGAATGTGATGGCCTCCCTGAAGGGAACTCTACTTTTACCATGGCTATATTACCCTAGAGGCTAATGTAGGCTCCCACCTCCTGCAACCTGTAGTTGCAATACTCGCTGCCCCGCCAGTATTTTTTGTGCTTTAACACCCTCTTCCCCAATTTGTGGGACAGCATCGCCCATGGTAGATGACCGCTTCCATAACCAGCCTATCTACTAGGGCTACCAGGGCAGAGAATATAGTTCTTAACTGAATTACGCAAAACCTGCCCTGCCTGCCCGCTTTGGCTATTCGGGCGAGGAGGATTATGCTCAACTTTTCCGTCCCTTTGCTTTCTAAATCATGACGCACAGGAATGTCAACTAGCAGCATGTGACAATGAGCAAGGGGGGGCCACCTGCCCTTGCCATGTATCCCTTATGGGAATTCCGCCGGCTGAGCTCCCTCTGTGGTGAGACCACCTGAGCATGCCAGCTAAGAGAATCTGTCTGATGTAATACAGTGCGCACTGAGCGATAAGGTGTCTAACATTCAGGATTGACTCAGTCCTACCTAACCCCCGACCTAGAATATTCGTGAAAAGGGGGGGGGACAGTGACGTTCCCACTGCCCCCCTTGGGCAACCCCCATAGGGGGAAAATTACCTGCTCCGCTAAATTTTAATCCTTGTTGATCACTGGGCGTGCCAAATGTTCTTTTACATGGTAGCCTTTGGGCTTGACACCTTGTTTCCCCATTTCTAGGGACACTATGTTGGCTGACAGCATCACCACCCAGCGAGGCTACCATGGCTAACCGGGCCGGCATTTGAGCTTAACTGCAGGAACTTGTCCCTACCCTAGGTTCTGGGTGCACTTACTTCCCCCGTTAACCATACGGTTGCACAAACCCCTTTGATTGTTAAACCCTGGCGAACACCTTAATGGTATCAAAGCTGGTTTGAAACAATATATGTCTTGTGCCCACTATTGGAGACACCTCACCCTTTTGTGCAATTACAACTTACGCAGCGCACCCCGCTTGCCTCACCGCCGTCGGGTCACAGATGCACAGTACCTACTGTCCATCTCCGACCCTGGATGCTTTAAGCCTGCCAAAGTGACGGAAACCAAGATTCCCAGTTCCCTGTTTAGCTGCAGTACACCTTCAGTGGGTCCGCTAGGAGATACCACAACCGCATTGTTCATGCAAACCTTAAATACGCAATTTTCACCTGGGCGTACCTCTAAATGAGACAGGTTCCACCCAGCTGTAAGGCCAGAGACACATGTGTTATTCCCACTATTGGAGACAACTCACCCCTTCGTGGAGTGACAACTACACAGGTGCCTACACAAGTCACCCAACAGATAAGTTGGCCCTGACTACCTTGTGTTCTTGTGCCAGATTTTGAAAGAGCCTTGCCTCCACTTGCTGCCCCCTGGGAAACACCAATGCCCATGCTCTGGCCACAACACGGCGATGCCTTCGTGTAGCATCGAACCCCTGGTCAACTAAGAGTGCCACTGCAACTACTTAAACCTACACCTTGACCATGTGTGGAGTCTAGCTCTCCCCAAACTTCTGCTGGTGTAACCCCAGACACGCCTCCTGTTCAGTTTAGTAATTCATAGCACTGACCACAACAAGGACCTGCTGCTGGGCTGTGTAAATGTGTCCCAGGGTGGCCTAAACAATCGGCTTGCTGACAAGATGGCCAATGCAGCGAAGCAAGAGTTGTCCAGCCCGCCTTACTTCCTGTCCCAGTTATCTGAGTAAATTAGTGAAAGATGCATGTTTGAACTGGCAGCTGATACTGTTACTTACGCCTGCAACTGCACTGCTCAGAGCAGCCTGCTAGACAATGGCTTCCATAGAAAGGCGGTGCCAACAGACCTCCACGCACGTAAGGTGATACCTTTGGGTAGGGCTCTAATCTAACAGATGCCCCTTGCATCCGATACCGCCTCTGGCTGTAAGCCGCTCAGTGCTACTGATGCACTGGCGCTTCTTGACCCACAGCCAGCTGACCCTGACAGAATCCGCTCGTGACTGGGACTCAACAGTGCGGTGAAAGCACGAGACATCCTAGCCTGACCGTAGCTCTTCACCAGGCTCCCACACAATTTTTAATTACCTTCGTATCGTCCATACAAGAGAGACTTAGTACCATCTGCCCCTAATGCCCTGTGCTACCAAACCTCATCATGACATCACAGGGATTACATAACTCACTGGGTCAATCGGGCCGCCGTCCTACAGCTCAGTTAGCACAACCCCGTAGTTGCTGGTAGGAACTGTACTTAGCATAACACAGCACAGAGTAAATGTAAAATTGTACTTTCCCACCATTGGGCTGGTAACAGACGGCCAAAAGACAGAACCTGGTCATGAGATCCCCGTTTCCTAGAGTAAAACAATAATTATCCTGCACCATTAACAAATGTGCTACATGCACCCAAACCCTAGCCACCCGTTGCTATAGTGGGCAGCTACCCCCTGGAGGCAGTGGTCTGTCCAGCTCTCCTCCGGATTTCTCAGCTATAGGGGCTCCAGATAATCTCGTGTGAGAAAAGTCTTTCTAACGTAGCCAACCGACGGTTTATACCCAAGTGACTGGCTCCCAATATGGTCTGACCAAACCAAGGCTGACGCAATAGGAGCATGACGCCTTAAGCAATGGGTGTCTTTGTGTACTGGAAACATTAATTAGCCACGCAAAGAACCATGGACATGTCCTAAATGCGAGTCACCAGACCGTCCAAGAAATATTGATGGATTTGAGACCTATGCGCCATCCAAACTACTGAATTAAAATTGGCGAGAATAGTTCTTTGAAAGAAAAGCATTGAATGACTCTCTCATCAAAGTCAAAGGACATATCAAACCGCTTGTCTACTTTGCTGAGAAGGATGGAGCAATGCCCATTAACGGTATTAGTGAATGAAGGCATTATTCATTCATGTACGCCAAAGTGGGGAGTATTGCCCCTAAGTGGCCTTCCCACTTTGTGGCACCCCGGCAGTATAAATTGGTTTAACGCACCAATAATCAACCCCAAATTGATATATTGTTTTGCCCCACCCAGGGCACCCTATCTGGTTGCCGCCGAGGCAGACACACCGCAACGCCAACTGAAGGCAGATCCGATCCGCCATTCATGGCGTTAATCTAACATTGATAATTACATATTAATTACACAAATGTAACGTGTATGTAAATGCCAAGGTATTGGAACGCTATACATGAGCGCCAGTTGCATTACATATTCAGCACAACTATCCTAATGTGCCACCTGACCGCTTAAAGGTACTTGGTACCGCCACACAATTATCCGGGCCCGCATCACGGACCAAGGTTTACTCGCCCAGTCCTACTACCCTTATTGCCCCCCTGTAAGGGTTACCAATCTGACTGCAACAGGGAACCCACCCTTGGTACTGCATAATTATTAGTCAATAATGTGTAAAGATGCCATGACAGAGCAGTTTTCCTTGCACGGTGATGTGCACAAGCCCCCCTCGTGTAGATAGATCCAGAGATGTTATAGGAATTCTAAGGATGAAACGACAATGCTGTTTACTCACACATTACCTCTGCATTATTCACAAGAGATTTAAGTCCAATACATGTCTAATGATTCGGGCCCGCACCATGGAACACGGTTCCCCCTGTAAGGTGTGCCAAGCTGTCTGCACCAGGGAGACCCACACTTGGTGTTCCGTCCCAAACTGGACACTTTGGCCCTTGGGCATGGACAGCACTGCCCTACTTACTGCTTTTACCGTGGTTTACGCTGCCTGGCGGCGCGGGTGGTTCCAAGTGATTAGAGACAGGAGCGCACATAGACACTGTATCCCTCTTTCCTCACCCCTGCTATAAATCACCCACACACGGTGCTGTGCAGCGTGTCTTCAACGCTGTTAGCAGGGAGGTCAGAGATCCCGCTACTCCCAATAAAGAGCGCCCCTCTCAAGCACGGGAGACACTGCTCGGTCAGCGCACCTGAGGTCTCAGCCGCCCTGCCTGGATTGCCGGCCCATGATGCTGCTGTTCTGCTGCCTAACTGGAGGAGGGTATCACTCCTGCCCCGCCCGCCTTCACAGCCCCAGGGCAGGCTGCATGCAACAGAGCGGAAACTTGAACCCCCGAAGATCTTGTGAGTCACCAGTATAGTGCGAGAACCATGCTCCATTTCTGCGCCAATTAACCGGCCTGTGAAAAGGATTTCCCCGCAGCGGGGGCAAGGGCTCACAGCGGGACAGTGCTACCCGATGGCGTAAACACCTCATTGCACTCTGTGAAGTACCTGTACAGCCAATAGGTGTGTTAGTACGTGAGCCTCCCGTGTTTTCCCACTTTTTTCAAAGGCTATGAACAGCCCCCCGTTATGCCAAACGGCTACAACAAAGTTTACACTTACGAGGGCAAAATGCACGGCAAGGGAAAATTCCCTTTTTGGAAGGACACCGCACCTGGTATTCCCAGGTAGTCTCCCATCCAAGTGCTACCCGGGCCAGACCCTGTTCATTACCAGGCCGCGGGCCCAGACATGCAGCTCTCCTGCCCTCTCGTGGCTGCCCCAGAACACTCTTACCTATCCCAAGGGAGTCACGCTGGCATGCGCCGACACTCCCTGCTAGGCACACCCTTAGCGCTGTTGGACCCCATGCCCCACTGTACCGGCCCTGGTTGCCACCCGAGATGGTCATGGATTGACCTGGCCAGACCTGCGGAATGGGGTGCCCTTGAGGACTGTCGCGACTACGCTGTAGGGGCCCCAGCGCACGGCCCGGCTCCACGAGAAATGATCCCGCGTAAAGCACCAGACCTCCTGATTCCAACTACGCTGTGCCGCCAAGGCGCCCAGCAACAGCACCGATGACCATTCATCTCCGCTCTCTCTCCCTCTGGCAGGCCCTAGGCCCAAATGGGCCCTGTGGGGAACCACGACCCGCCAAGCCCCCCACCTGCCTGGGCACATTGAGGCACACGCAAACAGCACTGAGGCCTCCCTGCGTCAGTACCCAGGCACTCAAACTTGCGTGTCTTGCCGTCGGTCCAAGAGTAAATTTGTCCATAATTTCCGGCTAAGTTAAACTTTGTTACCCCACCTATTACCACTTTCACTCTGGGGAGGGGGGTGTCAGCGTCTGCAGGCCAGCGCTACCAACGGCTGGCTAACCTTATCACATTCATGCTGTACCATGCTCTGCAAGCTCTGCATACAAGCCATATCCCGGGAAATTGTGGTTTTTATAGATGTCACTGTTCATCATTTCATTTCAAACGGCAGCCACTGGCGTGAGGCTGCTCAACGTGACAGCAATCCTAACAAGCACGCACATACCCAAATTTGACTAAGCAATACAATCCAACAGAGACTTTTTCGATTTTATTTAAGTACGCGCGGTGGGAGTGGGGCGGCCAAGCGTCCCCTTAGCAACGTACCCCTGACCCGCGGGCCCGCCCATCAGAATTACCCCTGCGCCGCCCTTTCTCCCTCGGAGGAAAATGTGAGACATGAAAGTGCAGCGATTGTCTTCGAGGCGGACAGGCTGCTTTCTATTCACGCGTCCGCTTGGGACAAGCGCGCCGGTGATTGAATCCGCCGCCATATTGAATTCCGTCTCTTGAACGGGTGAGATTCGACCCCCGGGTCACTGGAAACCCAGCCTCTGGTCACAGCCGGGTTCGCCGCCATTTTGGTGACCCGCAAGATCCCGCTCAAATGCCCCCCGCGACCTACACAAAGACCCCCCCCCCCCGCGGCCGCAACCCATGGCCCTACAACTTTCCCTCCTCAAGTCGGGACCCGCAAGACCCGCTTCGCCGCGGCCCCACTGCTTACATTGCTTACATTGCATTAGAGCGCTACGTCCCTGCACGCCCCCCCCCCGGTGCGAGCGGCACACTCAGAGCGGCGATGTAGCAATAAAAGGATGTAAGCCCAACTCTGCCTACGACTCATGGCCATCAAGGCACTATGGAATGGATGTAAGCGGAGCCCACTAATGCGTCTTGTTAAAGATCGGTTTCGCTTACTAATGGCGGCAAAGATGCGGGGCTTCGGTGCAGCAAGGTTTAAGCTACCAAGCCTCTTGGTTGGGGCGGGTGGGGGGGGGTCTGAGATCGATCGCACACTCACCAGATAACCGACGCCAGACAAGACGGCGAGAACCGGAGAAACAAAACCACAGCTTGTCCAGGACGGCGTGGCAACCCGAGACTGCGTGGCTGGGCAAAGAGACCGCCAGGAGGGGCAGGGGAGGCATATAAGCCCTCCCACCCTCCCCGGCGCACAGGAAGGACGTCACGGAGGCGCCCAGCTGAGGGATCGCAGACCCCTCTGGACACTAGAGCGGGTGGGTGGTGCCAAGATGGCACTAAAGGGCCGCCCTGCTGAGGTGGCCCCCTGTGGGGGCCGCGGACAGCCACATAGTGCCATCATTGGCAACCTCTCCCCCCTTGTCTGAGCATGCAATAAATAAATACACAAGACAACTTTGTAGTGGGAAAATATTGCTGCAGGTTTATTCCATACAGGAGTATGCAATATGTGGGTTATCTTACGGGCGATCCAAGGGCGGGGCAGCTGTGCCAACCTATGCTGCCCCCGCCCGCCTGGTGAGCCAGCACTGTGGGGCACGCCGTCAGTGCTACCTTAGACGATCCTCTTCCGGATCACGTGACACGTTGGTCTGTTCTACTCACGCCCTTTTCAGGGCGGAGCGTAGCAGGGCAAACCCCCGGTTGGTCAGGCCCCCAACCGCCCGAAGGACTAACGGGGCGCCGTCGCGGTTTTCCCGGAACCTGCCCTGAGGCTCCCGGTCTTTGGCCCTGGCACCCCTACTGTGCCGTGCAGAGGTACCCTTACTGTACCGGTCTGCCGCAGAGGTACCCTTACTGTACCAGTCTGCTTCCAGATCGCCCTGTAACTCCGCCTGCAACACAAAAGGAAAACATTACAACATTCACGATACCCTGACCCCCAGCCAGGACGCCGGGTAAGAGGAGGGGCGGGAGACGGCGTGGCTGGGCAAAGAGACCGCCAGGAGGGGCAGGGGAGGCATATAAGCCCTCCCACCCTCCCCGGCGCACAGGAAGGACATCACGGAGGCGCCCAGCTGAGGGATCGCAGACCCCTCTGGACACTAGAGCGGGTGGGTGGTGCCAAGATGGCACTAAAGGGCCGCCCTGCTGAGGTGGCCCCCTGTGGGGGCCGCGGACAGCCACATAGTGCCATCATTGGCAACCTCTCCCCCCTTGTCTGAGCATGCAATAAATAAATACACAAGACAACTTTGTAGTGGGAAAATATTGCTGCAGGTTTATTCCATACAGGAGTATGCAATATGTGGGTTATCTTACGGGCGATCCAAGGGCGGGGCAGCTGTGCCAACCTATGCTGCCCCCGCCCGCCTGGTGAGCCAGCACTGTGGGGCACGCCGTCAGTGCTACCTTAGACGATCCTCTTCCGGATCACGTGACACGTTGGTCTGTTCTACTCACGCCCTTTTCAGGGCGGAGCGTAGCAGGGCAAACCCCCGGTTGGTCAGGCCCCCAACCGCCCGAAGGACTAACGGGGCGCCGTCGCGGTTTTCCCGGAACCTGCCCTGAGGCTCCCGGTCTTTGGCCCTGGCACCCCTACTGTGCCGTGCAGAGGTACCCTTACTGTACCGGTCTGCCGCAGAGGTACCCTTACTGTACCAGTCTGCTTCCAGATCGCCCTGTAACTCCGCCACAGCTCTGGAGGCGGCCACCGTCGCCGCCAGAGCCCCCCACACACAGGCAGTAAAGTCACTTGCAACCCGCGATCTGCAGCGCCTCCTGCAGGTCAAGCAGGAACAGGTCCATCCCCACCGGGGACAGGTGGACCCCATCCTTCTCAAAGTAGCCCTCGACTGAGGACTGGATCAGTTCGTGCCTGATGAAACCCAGCCCCCTTTGATCAGTGAACTTACGCATGGCACCATTGACCCTCTTGCGAGAATGCTCCACCGCCTCGCTGGACCTTGCCCCGTGCCACTTCCTGCGAGAGATTATTTCAGACCACCAAAGTTCACATTGCCCCAAGCGTTTGCTGAATTCACCCAGGTCGGACTTCATTAATTGTAGGAGAGCCCTCCTTCCCATCGGAATAAGGTCGTTGCCCCCAGGTGGATCACGAGGATGCTGGGGAGAGGGCCCCCTAGGGCCAGCCTCTGCTCTAGTCTGGAGGTGATGCTGCTCCATCTCATTCCTGGGAAGCCCATCCAGACCAACTGTGTTTGCGTAAACCCCCGCATCCAGTTCCTGCGTCCCGCCCACTGAGCCAGCCTGGCAACGAATGAATGGCCGATCACCCATACTCGGGAACCTGGTGAATAAAACGGACACCATTTTCAAAAACGTGTTTATTATCTCTAAAGTCACACATTGTCACGCTTACTACATCACGGCAAACAATTGTAATGTTACATTCTGGGCCTTCAGGGGCGGATGTAGCGCTCGTAGCAGCGTGATTGCCAGCGCCCGACACTCTTTATGCCTGCTGGCTCCATGCCCGCCCTGAATGCCGCTGTGGCTGCCCCTATTCGAAATGAATGGCTGGAATATGTTTTGTCGGGGCGGGCAAGGCCCGTCCGGGCCAGACAAGCGCCCATGACCCTGTCCATCTGAAATTTGGTCAGGGGACCAGAGTCTGCATGAATTAGGAAGTAACCCTGAGTCGCTGGGCGCACGGACATGTAATCCCTCAACACTGCCACCGGGCAGTACCTGGGGTCTCCTAGTGGTTCCAGGACAACCTCAGCCCCCTTCCCTGCCTGATCTGTCTTGGACCTCCTGATACGCAGCACTAGTTTGTCTGTAAGCTTGACATCTTGGGAGCCCAACGCGACTCCTGAGGCGTCTGTTTTAGACCTGGCAACAAGTTCCCCCATCCTGAACGCCCCAAAGAAAGCTAGGCAGAAGGCTGCCGCGAATAGCTTGGCCTCAAACGGCGTGTTGGTGACCTGGTGTATTACATCCAGCATCCCTTGTAGGGTGGGAAAATCAATAGGACCCCTGGGGTCCGGGGCACGGACCTCCTCCCTGGCCCATCCCTTGAGGGCCGCTCTGATCACGAAGGACTTGGTCGGGTCCACCCCCCTCAGCTTGGTGTCGTGGCTTACTGCCGCCAGATGGCCACAGACCCAGGAGTGGCTCTTTCCCTGATCTTTGGCCCATAGAACAAACGCTTGAACCTGCTGTTCAAATTCAAGCGAGCCAGTGCTCAAGGTCTCTGTGATGCTTAGGAAAGTTTCGAGGTGGGCCTTGTACTTCTTCCTGGTCCCCGGTGCCAGGGAGCGTTCCCCCAGTGATCTCAACCGCTGCTCCAGTGTAGGATGTGCCACAGGTGTGCTGGGAAGGGTGTCATCTCTGCTCTCGCTTGCGGCCAGGCCTCCCGGAAACGGAGCCACTGAAAACGAGAGAGAGCGTCAGCTGCCACATTTTGGACCCCTTCGATGTGCCTAGCCCTGAACTCGGTGTTGCAGCGTAGGCCGGCCCTGACTAGTTCTCGCAATAAGCACAGCACCAGGGGGCACTTCGCTGTCTGGCCATTTATTGCCTGTACCACCCCCATGTTGTCGGACCAGAAAACTACCTTCTTGTCCGCCAGCGCTTTGGGCCACAAATGCAGGGAGATCACGATGGGGAACAGTTCCAGTACCATTATGTTGGAGGTGATCTTGCGCTGCCGCCATGCATTCGGCCATTTCTGTGCACACCAGTCCTCCCCCAGTATGGCCCCGAAGCCCTCCCTGCCTGAAGCGTCTGTGAAGAGGCGGAGCTCCGGGCTGCCTGCCCAGGGGGCTCTCCATATGACTGTCCCATTGAAAGTGAGTAGGAACTCACACCACATTGCTAGGTCCTCTTTCAGTCCGCTACCTAACCTCACCAGGTGGTGCTTTTTGTGAACCTTGGCTGTGGCCCTGGCCAGCCTTCTGGAAAATACTCTCCCTGCCGGGATGACTCTGGCTGCGAAATTCAGTTTTCCCAAGAGACTCTGGACCGCGCCCAGGGAGGCCTTGTCTTTGCCCAGTAGCGCCTGGATATCCTGCCGCAGATCCTCCACCTTCTTGGCCGGGAGCCTGGATTCACCCTTTATGGTGTCCAGCTCGATGCCCAAAAACGTGAGAACCTGTGCCGGACCCTCGGTTTTACCTGGTGCCAAGGGAACCCCCAGATGCCCCGCCAGCTCTTGGAAACACTGTAATCCCTCACTACACTTCTTGGTTGCCACAGGCCCTAGGAACAGGAAGTCATCCAGGTAGTGAGTAACCCCTTCCGTGCCGTACTCCCAGGAGAGCGCCCACTGGAGGAAAGAGCTGAAGGCCTCAAAATACGCACAGGACACGGCACAGCCCATGGGCATGCAGCGGTCATAGAATACTTCGCCCTGCCAGCGGAAGCCCAGGAGGTGCTGGCTGTCAGGGTGGACCGGGAGAAGGCGGAAGGCAGACTCTATGTCGGCCTTGGCCAGCCAGGCTCCCTTCCCTGCCCTCCTAACCATGTCTATTGCCAAGTCTAGGGAGCAGTAAGAGACTGAGCAGGACCCGTCTTCCAGCCAGTGGTTCACGGAGTCGCCCTCAGGGTAGGACAGGTGGTGTATAAGCCGGTAGGCCCCAGGCTCCTTCTTGGGGACCACACCCAGGGGGAGATGAGGAAGTGCTCCAAAGGGGGATGGGGGAAGGGACCCGCTACTCTGCCTAGGGCTAGTTCCTTCCGGACCTTCTCCTTCACTATGCCAGGCAGGTCCCTTGCTGACCTAAGATTTTCGGCGTCCCTGCAACACAGGGGGCCCTGGTACGGAATCTTAAACCCTTCGATGAAACCATTGGCTAAGAGAAATCTATCTTTGTGCTTAGGATATGACCTGAGCAGGGGGAGGAGGTTGCCTAGGATGATGGGTGAGGGGCCCTTGACGTTGGAGGTAGGCATGATGGCGCTCGCCGGCATGGGAGGGTATGCCATGGTGGGGGGGGGCGAGAGGCCTCGGGTGGGTCTGTAAACTCTGCATCACTAGCTATCTTGTCTGCCCTTGTGGGGCGGGGGGCCTTCTGACTTGATGGTGCATGACACGGCCGGGTGAAAGGCCCCGCACTTGCTGCAACTGTGGGCGAACTTGCAGGCCTTGCCCCAGGAGCAGGACCCGGCATTGTACAGCCTGCATGTTCCAGAATTGGATTTCCTGCTCCCTTGACTTCTTCCCTTACTTTGGCTCCCTCGAAAAAGCTGTTTGACGGGGCGATTACCGTTCTTATTGGTCCCTTTCTCATTGCCACCTTCCTTCTGATTCTTGCCTGCCCCTTCTTTGTGTTCCGCTGTGAATTTGCACATATGTTGTACCCAAAGCTGGATCTCTTTTTGATCCCACCCCAACTCAGGGCATATGGCCATCCGCTTGCGGAAATCTTGGTCGTAATGGAACCACCCGACCCCTCCTGTCACTTTCGCCTCCTGCTGAATGGTGTGGGAGTATTGCATTAACGCCTCCCCTGCTCTGGATACTTTTCCATAATCACAGCCGACAGTATGGTGAATGCCTCGACCCAGTTCTCAATGGTTTTCTCTGGCCAACGTTGGTACCTCACCTTTTTCTCCTCCTCCTTACCTCCCATTTTCCTAGTGTCCGCCCCCGCTGCCCCGTGCATGAGTAAGGTCAGGATATCAATGAATTCCCGCCTCCAGATACCTTCTTTGGCCGCCAGGGGTACTTGCCAAGACAGTGAGCAACGGCCCGAGGCCAGGGGAGCCACCGTGACGGGTGGCCGGGGGCCGGCACAGCTGGTGGCTGGGGGGGAATCAGGGGCTGGGCTGCGGTGGGCGGGACAGCCCCCAGGCCGCTGGACGGCTGTGAACCTGGCACGGACGGCGGGGAAACTGGCGCTGCCGCCTGAATAGCATCTGCTGGTGGTGTGGCCGGTGTGTTGCCCCTTGGGATGGGGGCAGAAGTGGCTGGTGCTGCCAGGACCGAGGCGGACGCTGCGTCGGCCCCATGCCCTGTACTCGTAGAGGCCCCGGGCCCCAATTCCCTTGCGGCTGTACACAAGCAAGTCGGCCGGCTGCCCCATACTTGCAGTACTGATGGTGCTCCCGAGGCCGCGGGAGCTGCAGCGGGGAGCGGGGGCGGGGATGACATGGCGTCTAGGCGCTTCTGGAATACCCCCAAAATGGACAGCATATTGTCCATCGCCTTACCCATTTTATCAAAGTTCTCGCTGCCTGCTGCAGTGGTGTTCGGTACGGCCGCCGGTACCTCAGTGGGTTCCAGCTCTCGCGGTGTGCTTGCTCCCCTGGTTTTTGCTGGGGGGCGTCCATAGGAAAGTCCTTGTTGGTGGGCTTGCGCACCCGCTTAGATCTGGTAAGTCCATGCTCCACGGGTCCTGCCTGTGTCACTGGCGGGATGTCTGCCCCCAACCCCGAATCCTCTGGTCCTCGTGCGTCGAGGAATCCCTGTGCCCATTCCGGTCCCTTAGCCTTGGCCATGGCCATGAAATTCTCCCATAGTGCATCCTGCGACGTGCTGGGCTGCGACTCGTCCACACAGCTGATCTGTGAAAACAGCGGGGCGGGAGTTCCCTGGCTGTCCATGGCCCGGATGTCTGGACAACTGCCTGGTGTGCCCTGGGGGAGGGGGAGAGAAAATCGTGAGAACATGCCCCACCCATGCCCGATGAATGCGGCCCAAATGCCGAGCCACAGGGGGCCCCCTGTTCCCAGTCCCCGGCGCGTGTCCAACCCTCTGGTGCCCCAGTACTTACTTCCTTATAGACTCCTGGCCCTAGCTCTTGGTTGGTCGATGGGTGGACGGTCGGAGACGGGGAGTCGGCGCAGCGGTGGTACGTGGTGCCCCTGGCAGCGTGGACAAGTGTGGCCGTAGCTGTAATTTAAATTTAAAATAAGACACTACACAAGACCACTCCCAAGCAGCAGGTGCAGCCTGCGCTGGGCCTCGGGGAGCCCCGCTTCCCGGACACCGGTGCATGTACAATCCCCTGGAGCCCCGGTACTTACTGCACTTAACGTTCCTGGCACCCGGCTCTTGGACGTTCGCGGGGGGTGGGATGGCTCGGAGGGGGAGGCGGTCGTCGCGTTTCGGACGTGGGGGGGTGGGGTGACGACACGTCAAACCAACATCCTGCAAGAATAACGGTTAGCACGTGCATTCATTGTTGCTTTGTACCACTCCAACCCCTGACCTGCCCCTTCAGCCTCAGCTGTCCCAATCCCCCCAAACTCACTGCTTCCACGCGTGCGCGGCCCGGTGGCCTCTGTCCGTCGTACTTGTTGTGGCTTGAGCGATATATCCGTACCTTGGGGAGACATTGACAAAGTGTTATAACCCTGCCGGGCCAGCCTCCCATTGCAAAGTACACTGAAAACTGTCGCATGAACCTGTTGTGGCAGCCTACCACGTGGTGTGGGCGTGATGTCCAACACGCCACCCCAGGTGAAGCCCCAGGCACGCCGCGGGCCCACCTCACAATTAGACCTAATAAGTTTCCTTTTTACATTTGAGGACATTGCCCTGCCTGAGATGGCGAAGCGCGGCCGTGAACCAGTTGAGCATATACATGCGCTCTGTTGGCGTGCTGTGTGCGCGACCCCGAGGCTTGGCCCTGGATCCTTGCAAAAAATCGGCCCTCTGGCCACACCCTAAGCATTCTGCATCTATCGCTGTGCGGGGAATGGAGCGGAAGGAGAGGCACTGGTAAAAGTGCGTCGAACTCCGAAAATGAAATTGGGGGGGCGTTCGTGCACATGGAGCCACCTCGAACGGGGAGCAGGCAGTCCCGGTACGCTTGCATACATCACTGCCTGCGGGGGCGGGGGGGGGATGTGCTCGCCCGCGCCCCACCCCTCCTGCACGCCTCGGCGCATCCTTGCTGCCTGAGCCCCATGTGCTGCCCCTGGGCGGGACGCCACGACGAGCGGAGCCGAGGGCAAGCAGGGCGGGAGCCCGTACCACCGGGCCATCACCCTTATGTGAGGGGGAAAGGTCGTGCTGGGCCGCGCAACAGTTGCGGGTGCTCACCTGCGCACATCACCCCACCCCCGTGCATGGTGCCCGGGCCCACTCTGAGCAGCAGGCCGCGCGCCCGAACGGGTCAACCAGGCTAAATCACACCGGCCCAGGCCCCTGGCACAACGGAACAACTGAGGCAGCGGGCCCCGCTAGGGCTGCCTGCGTGCGTCGATCATACCACACGGCCCAGGCCCCTGGCACCAAGGAACAACTGAGGCAGCGGGCCCCGCACGGGCTGCCTGGAGGCGTCGATCCCAGGAGGGAGGTCCGCCCAAGGCAGCGAAGCCCTACATACTTGCCCCCACACAGTATCGGCCAGTCAGCCCATCTCCCCGGGTGCACCCACGTGGATGAGCAGAGCCCCGCACCGCCTGAGCAAGTCTACCCGGGCACCCTGGCCCCGCCAGAGCAAAGTGCACGGACACCCTGGCCGCTAAACCGGGCCCACCAGCGGGTGAACCCGGCTGTGTGAGCCACGGCCCAAGCCCCGGGACAAAGGAGCAGATGAGGCAGCGGAAACGCGCGCGCTTCAAGCCCCGCTAGGGCTGCATGCAGGCGGCGAACTCACGCCAGTGCTCTTCCCAGGAGGGAGGTCAGCAGCAGGCTGGCCACGAGACCTAAAGGCCCGACCTCCTCCTGCCCCCCCCCCAGTAGCGTCCAGCCACCCACGTCCCCCCGGGTGCACCCATGGGCACCCTGGGCCCGCTTGACCAAACTTCGCGGGCACTCTCAGTCATAGCGCCCCGTCGGAGAGGGGCATCGACCAGTCCGGCTCTAACCCTCGCTGATCAGCACCGCCAAGCCCGGTCAGGGCAGGGTGCAACTGACCTCGATCCTCGGGAGCTGTGGCCCCCCCCCCGGCGGGACATCGACCAGCATGAGCCGATCCAGTCCACCAACAATGCAAATGGGGGGGGGGGGGACGGGGCTTGCCTAGTCACTCACCGCGGTGTACAGCTCGAGGTGGTCAGGACGACGAAGACCGGCAGACGACGTGTCCGGACGAGACGGTGTGGCTGGGTAAAGAGACCGCCAGGAGGGGCAGGGGAGGCATATAAGCCCTCCCACCCTCCCCGGCGCACAGGAAGGACGTCACGGAGGCGCCCAGCTGAGGGATCGCAGACCCCTCTGGACACTAGAGCGGGTGGGTGGTGCCAAGATGGCACTAAAGGGCCGCCCTGCTGAGGTGGCCCCCTGTGGGGGCCGCGGACAGCCACATTCATCACGCCTAAAAACGTTAGAGGTGCGCCACTTTACAAGGTCAGGCTTCAATCTGAATCTGGCAACACACCTGCCTTTAGTGTTTAGTTCACACTGAAAATTCCACCAGCTCTAGCACACGGGCTACCAGGCAGCTTCGCCGAAAGCTTTCATTTTTTCCAGTTAATGTTTTCGTTTTGCAAAGGAAAATAATTCTCACAGCCTCCTTCTCTCAATGTAGATGTGTCTGTAAGTTTGCTACCTCGAGGGTATTTCAAGCACCTCTTCTGCAAAGTACCAAGGTACAAATATTGACGCGCCAACATACAGGCTTCCTCCTGCTCTTTCATATAATCTAGCGAACTGTAAAGTGTAGGTAGTATGTATGGTCTTGATGAAGTAAATGTTTACTCTACTTCGTAGACCCTCCCACCTCTTCACCTCAGAGCTGTGTGGCCGTAGTTTGAAAGTCTGGGGCAGAGGAGATGTAATATCCTTGATTAAGAAGCTCAAAAAGCATTGCTGTGTACCCCCAGCGGGTGAGGCCAAGATTTGCCTACTAATGTCCTGTGATCCCATGCTAATAGGACCTTCAATATGTAAATCTGGGAAATCAAAGGGCACACTGGGGTAGAGAAGCCGTGGGTGACAGCTCGTCGCCCAGTGAGTGTATTGCTGACAATTATCAAGGTCTTCTGATAAATCATCCCTGCTGTAGGATGTGAGCTCCAAAGACTGCCCTCCTCCCAGGGTGGTCTCTAGCCTGGCTAGATAAAGCCCCGGAGTCGGGAGAGGGGCATTTGTGGGGCTTTTCTGGCGTAATGGCCAGAGCTGCCGACTTCAGAGGTAGGGAGCCAGGTTAGAGTCTCGGCGTCGGCTCCAACAAAAGAATTAAGGGGCATATTAGCAACGATTTGCGATAATTATCGTAAAGCGCGCTTAGCGCTGGGTTTTTTTATCGCCGGCTATCGCTGGATATCATCGCCGAGATAGCGTGTTATTAGCAACGCTTATCTCCAAGGCGATAAAAAATC
This sequence comes from Calotriton arnoldi, assembly GCA_963921515.1. Lineage (NCBI taxonomy): Eukaryota > Metazoa > Chordata > Amphibia > Caudata > Salamandridae > Calotriton > Calotriton arnoldi. Next base: position 774,052 of record CAWUFW010004624.1, read on the forward strand.
CAGCGATAGCGGCGAAATGCGAGAATATCGCAGGAAATCCTGCGATAAAACACCAGCAATAGGGGAATCCTTGATGATAGGCCATGGTGGACTTAGCCTCACAATCCACCTCCCATTGAGAAAATAGGTAAGTCAAGTTTTTAGCAGGTGTTAAATTCCAGCGATAATTGCGGTTAGCGCGACTTTTTTTATCGCTTCGCGGGCATTGATAATAGGGGGAAGTTGTGTTTGCGACTGTTTGCAGTTGCTTTTAGTTGGGAACGCTTACTTTGCATGTCATTAGCGATAATTATCGCTGACATGCAAAGCGGCAACAAAACGGCCGCTATCGCCATTAAGCTGTCGCTAACAGCTGTTAGCGACAGCTTGCTAATAGGGCGATAAAAATATCGCCGCTTTATTGGCAAAAAGTGCCACTAAAGTGGCGATGCTGCCCTTGATAATATGCCCCCTAGTGTGTCCTTGTGTAACGTAGCTGGTGCTCATGTAAAGCGCTCCAATACCTTCGGGTCGAGTTCGTGTGATATAAAACTGCAAAAAAAATATATATATATATAAAATCAGAAGAACCATCCATCAAGGTGCCAGATGTGGCAAATTGATCCCCTGATGTAGCAAAATGCAGATGTTAATCTACATATGCGGGACACTGGGAGTAGACAGAGAATTTTCCTCACATGGAGGAAGTGATGGTAGGTGCATACTTTATTCGGAGCGTCGTAAAAACGTTTTGTTATGATATTATCAATAGCAGGTCGGATCGGCCAGTTGCAATTGCGGGTGGATCCCAGGATCAGTTACGCAGGTGGTGCGGCAACTCCAGCCTGTGCAGTATATGTAGTAAGCCGAGGACCCAATTGTGCCATCGGAGCAGGTTTTAATCTTTTAAATGCATCGGCTACGAGCCGGAGGTAGAACCGCTCAATCCGTCTGCCGATCCGACCTGCTATTGATCGTCCAACACACCGCTATTCAGCACCTTGAGTACATTCGTGTTTGCCAGCCAGTCACTCCGTTCCTCACATTGGGTCCCAGCATTAAGTGCCAAGACTTTAAGTTGATTCTACCCTTCACTGACGGATGAGGACAATAGCCTCGAGTACCCGGAAGACTTATCCCCGCACTCCATTAATCCCTGTGGGTGTGGAACTAGGAAGCCACACACTTTTCCAGGTTGCCCACCCCTGTCCTGAGGAAGACCCGCAGGCCGAGGCCCCGAATTACCCTCTGAGCCCCAAGTCGGGTCGAAATGTCGACACCCACATCACCGTAGCCTGGACCGCAAGCCCCAAAATTAAAACGTGCTAAATAATACATTTCTGGATTCTGAAAGTATATGTAAAATGTAATTTTGTGAACAAATAATCACATGCGGTCAGTCTATATGTAGAGATTGATAACAGTTTATCAATCCACTATTCAAATTGTTTTAATCCCCTTTTTCTATACACTAAGTAGAATTCTTTTCCAATTTCCTTTTCACTCGAGCACCTCCTTCTTGCACGTTCCCCTGGAGCAACCCTTCTTAACTCTCCCCCTTTTAATGCAGTAAGATATCTACTGCTTTTTTGGATTTTGACTAAATAAAAAAAATTTGCGCCAATTTGGAATTCGGTTGTTGCACATCTTTATATTATTTTGTATTAAGTACTGTGAGCTGACTTTGCATTTGCTCCAAACTGCAAAAGGTTTATTATGTATTAATTCTCGACTTGAGGTCTAGGACCACTGTTTTTCGTACGTAGACATGGGCATTCCAGTTGGTGGACGCTGTACAAAGGCCTGCACAGCTAACGTGCCAGGAAAGCGATTCCTTTATATTATGTGGCAAATGGAATGCAGGTGTTCTAAGCTGTTGGGAACGAAAAAGTGAAACTTCCTGAGTGTAGATATTCACATTGAACCATATTAAATAAACCTTAAAATTGTCGAATACATTAAATGTGCATTTTTTAAAAAGAAATTTAGTGAGTGAATAATTAAAATAATAGGTGAAATCATTAAAAAACGAATCCGGGGTCAAACATTTTTGGATAAATATTACATTAGAAATATGTCAATTGAATATTGTCACATACCCGTGCGCATTAGGTACATTGTGTAAGAGAACGCCATTTCTCTCATTATTTTATGGAACAAAAATTGGAATATCTAAGTAAGAGCATATAAGATCAGAATAAGATGGATATGATTGATGGCTATGAGTATGTGCGTGAAAAAATAGGCCCAGGAGTCTTAAGTGTGGACCCCGTTCCCCACCAAATCAAACGAAACAATGACTTGCCAAAACATTTCGATTTAGGTACAGACATCATTTTTATTTATCCAAAACATAAATCAGAGAAAAGTACAGCCTTAACATTAAGCATTCTACACGAGCTAGAGAGAGATAAACAGCTGTCTTCACATTATCATATTCAGAAATTATACACATCTCAAAGACAGTACTAGCCAACAGTTGCATCCTCCTAAATGTAAGAGAGAAAATACATCTAATTACAATTTCTGACTGCAAGATAATTTACATACTACTCAGACCCCCAATTTACAATTCTACTCGGACCACCATCATCCCTGAACGATGGTCCACGACCTCCATATACCGAACAGCTGCAGAGAAACCTGATCCTCCCCAGCACCAGATATAACAAGCATTGAAAATGCAATAGGTCTCGCCTTTCATTAAGTTAAAGCCATTTGCTTTGCTATACAATACCATTAGCAAAGTAAATGGCTTTAACTTAATCAAAGGCGAGACCTATTGCATTTTCAATGCTTGTTTAAACTGCCACCTACACCAATACGCAAGATGAGCTCTCCTCCCAGATTCTTACAAAGGAGGATCCCACAGATCACAAAGATGGCCAGGACGGTGTTAAAGCGAGCTATTTAACGCCACAAACAAAAAGTGTTTAAAATCCATTTTAAAATAAATATCTAGAGCAGAGTTTCCCTCTAACGCCCTTACTAAGAAAGCCCTTGGAATGTGTGACGTTAAACACAAACAATGATTTCTATGTGTTTCTACTTTCGAGCTGCTTGCACATTCAAATAACTTGTCATACATAACCTATCAAACGTAAATATGTACACCCAAATATTAAGGCACCTGATATGAAGTATCAAGATCTCTTTTGAAATCCCTCAATGCAAAAGAAGCATGGAACATTTTCAAAGGGGCGTGGCCAGTGTAATTAAGAGCGCGGCTTAAGACACATAAGCTAAAAATCATCTGTGCTTAGCATAGTGTGCCGCCCGACTTATATTTTGCTGTTTCTGTCATTGCATCCAGTTTTATTATACAACAAGTAACATCATACCTACAAGTCAGGACTATTGGCTTTGTCAATGGTTGTTAGTTGCATAAGATAAATAAGCAGCAACTATGGCTTGTATGTAACATTGAAAAAGCTTCAACTTAAAGCCCTGGTGACACCACGACAATGTTGCTGCTCCTGAGTTTCAAAAAGAGAAGGGAAATCCAGAGAGAATATGACTCTCTTTAAAGGATTTCCCTTCCCCTACAATTAGGGTGACTAGATCGTGCGACCCAAAAACCGGGACATTTCGCTAAAATAGAGGAAGGACTACAAATTTACATCAATAAAGTGGCAAATAATGACAGTCCTCATCCTCATAGAAACACAGAACAGGCACTAAGAAAATAAATACATTTTTAAAACCAGCATCATGCCTGTTAATTAAACTGCTTACTTATAACAGCTGCTTACTAGCCCTGCTTTGGAACACCTAAAAAAATGCCTCTCACTGTTTTTAGTTCACCCTCTCAAAAAACCGGGACATGAGCCACTTTTACCGAAATCTGCCGGGACAACTGTTGAAAAACCGGAATGGTCACCCTACCTACAAGGCTCACACGTCATGCCCTAACTTCTCTACTCGTGAGAAGTGAGCAGTGTGAGCACGCGCACATCGATGTGCCTGCTGTCACTGCAGTCTGGAAAAAAACGGACTGCATGTGCCAGGGCACAAAACAGAGCCCGGTAGAGACCCGTTTCGAGGACCCCTTTAAAAAACTGCCGGTGCTCAGCACCGGTGAGACCCGGCCCACTTAAAGCCCTAATCATACCTACAAGCCGGACTATTGACTTTGTAAGTGGTTGCTAGTTGCAAAAGATAAATACGCAGCAACAATGGCTTGTATAAATTAAATCCATCTGAATTTGAAAACAGCGAAACTCTCCAGCCATCTTTCTAGTTGTGATGAGGCTGCCAATGACAGAGACTTGCTTGAGTGTCTGTTATGGTCACGCTGGTAGTACAGTTTTAACAACCCCTTTTGACAAAATGTGACATTTTAACAAGAAGCAGTTTGACTGTTAATGATTCCCTTTTTTGAACTTGCATATATTAGGGCGAAAGGGGGTGATCTTCTGTACAAAACTCAGCTCTGAAATTCATCAGGTTAAGCAGACTGTCTTGTGATATGAGCTTGCCATACATCTAGTAGTGCAGCTTCCGTACTGTGGTTGGGACAGAAAAGTGACAATTGGGAATTTAACAGCTGGCTTGCTTCTAAATATTTTTCAAATTGTAGGGTGATTATTCTTTCCAGGTTTAATGGGGTCAGAGGAAGGAAGAAAGGGGAAATGTTTGTGGTATTTCTCTATTTTTTTAATGTAGGTGCTCATTATGGCAAGTCTGAAGAATAGACTAGATGAACCTTGACCCAGTGAGACACTGATGATGGTAACAGTAGTCTCGAGCAGTGGAGGAGCAGAGTCTTTTTTAGGGTCTTAATTATTATTCTATTATTGTCTTGAGAAACTGACATCTAGAAAGAGTGTGTTTTTTATGCATGATGTTCTGTGACCTGATCATTCCACGGGACTAGGTGATGTACCAGTGCAGCGATGGTGCAGGTTTTCACAGATCTCTTATCAGCGTTGTAATGTTGGTCTAAGTTTGTATTTTTTCAAGTATTTGAAAGTTGCATAGCAGTTCAGTGATCACTTTTCTCACCTATAAAAGCCTCTAAGCGCACTGCCCACTCCTAGTCATCCCGTTTCACTTCATCTGAAAGTTTTCTTGTTAATTGCAGCTCCAGACGGGTGCTGCAATTAACCTGAAAACTTTAACAAAGGCACACAATCACCCTGCAGCTGCGCTTTATTAAGAAAAGAAATGCAGCAACTCTACAAACATGGCGTGTAAAGCACACACCGTGTTTGTAGACTTGCTGTATTTCTCTTCTTAATAGAGCTGGGATGCGGGGTGATTGTGTGACTTTTTAAACTTTTCTGTGCTTGGCATAGTGTGCCCCCCGACTTGTATTTTCCTGTTTCTGTCATTGCATCCAGATATATTATACAAGTAACATCATACCTACAACAAGTCGGACTATTGGCTTTGTCAGTGGTTGTTAGTTGCATGAGATAAATAAGCAGCAACTATGGCTTGTATATAATATTGAAAAAGCTTCCACTTAAAGCCCTGGTGACACCACGACAATGTTGCTGCCCCTGAGTTTCAAACAGAGAAGGGAGGCAAGTGTTAGTGAAGAGAATGCTCCCGACAGATGGATCCATCATTTACACACTTGCAGCTGCCATCTGCTCAGACCTGCATCTTGGCAAGATTAAAAATCTTGGCAAGGTCTAACCAGCCTTCCACCCTTCTTAGTTCGTTCAGGTGAGCACGGTTACATAGAGCAAGCGTTTAGAAATGACAAGATGGCGAAAAAGGCTCCTTATAGAACCCCCCAACGTCGCTATGCAGAGACTCTACTTCTGAAGCATTGCCATACCACACTCGCTGTCTTCTCTGACATATCTTTTGTCCTTTCTTCTTCCACTCCCCAGCTGCTCTCGCCATCTCCTTCTCTTCTTTTTTTTCTTTCTCATATCAGTTCCGCTCCACGTTTACCCACTTTCCCCTTCTCCCCATCCAATTCTTGTCTCCATTTCCCTCTCACTGCCTGTTCTTTGCTTTCTCTCTTACCGGTTTTCCATTCTCCGTTCTCCCTCCCAGTTCTCCAAAGCCTCTGGCTGCCTTCTCTTTCCGTCCCTCTCTTACCAATTTCTCCATTACCCCTTCCCCATTTCTCGTCTTTGCGCCCTGACTTTTTTTCTACTTTGTTCCTCTCTCCCCCTTTCTCCGCCACTAAATCCTATTTCTCACTAGTCTCCTCTCCTTTCCTTCAGGCTATGTTACAATTTTGAAAACACATACCACTATCCCTGAATATTAGATGGAAGCACATTTAGAATTTGGACCAATGTGCCTCTGCAGTGTCGGTGACCTGGCCAAAAAGGACATGAAAAAGCTGAAATTGGATCATAAATCCAAAGCTGTTCTAATCAGGGGCCCCAGAAATAAGTTTGGCCCAGGCACTCAAAATCCTTAAGATGTCCCTGTGCATTTGTTAAAGTTTTCATGTTAATCGCAGCACCCATCATGAGCTGCAATGAACACGAAAACCTTAACAAATGCACACAATCACCCCACAGCCCAACCCTATTATGAAAAGAAATGCAGCAACATAGCTGCCAAGGTTTCAAATTGCAATGTGGGATGTTTTCATAATTTCACTATAATTATTAGTGCCATTTGAACAGGGCTTTAGTGCTGGTGGCACCTGGTGTGACAATGTTTGTTGGCGCCCCAATGACCACCTCCACCACGGATACTCTCATTACCAACCTTTAACAGTGACCCTCAAGTCTCCATAACCCCTCTCTCTTTCATATTTATTTTGTTTAATAGCGCCACTCATACCAGTGTAAGGTGTTAGGCACTTTACATCGCATACACATTACACAGAGACACTGAATCATAGTGTGTAAATCAATATATAGGAAATGTTACATCAGACAGAGGAATAAAATGTCTCTTCTTAACAGAGCTGGGCTGCTAGGGTTTTAAGCAAACGTTTGAAGTGATATTTGGCGCTGCACACACGGCGCACATAGCCATGGCTGCAGCGCACAGAGACCCTACACTGCCGCACACAGAGGAAAAAAATTAGAGGGAACATTGATCGTGTCTGGTTCTTGGTATGATCGTTTGAAAACTCCAGACTGTTGAGGTGGCCCATCTTTCTACGGGGGATGGACTTTACAGTGGAACATTGACCTGGGACTGACCATTCCAGTGCAGATGTCCTAGACAATGAATACACTTTTGGGAAAGGTTAGTCTCATTCTCTTTTCTTTGGGGGGTTGTGTAGGAAAGTGTGTGTTTTGACATGGTCACCCTCACTTTTTGCCTGGTAATTGATGCAATTTAGACTGAAAGTGCACAGGATTCCTGTTGTCCAGGGCCGCAGGGTAAGATCTCTTTCCCTAAAACTATGCAATCATTCCCCCATTGGCAATATCTTCGGCACCCCTGTAAGTCCTGAGTAAATGGTACCCCTAGTACCTAGAGCAAGGGTACCAAAGAGGGTCTCAAAGGGCAGCAGCATGTATTGTGTCACGCTCCGGGACCCCTCACCTAGCACATGCAGACTGCCATTGCAGGCTGCATGTCTTGGTGCTGCTAAAAGTGAAAACATGACGTGGAACACAGCATGTGTGCCCAGCCACGGCCGTTGCAGGTAAGATCGGTGGGGCCGGCTGAGGGGGATTTCAAGAGATATCACAAGGGAAAATTAAATAAATAATTAATTTTCCCTCATGTTCGTCTCTCGAAATCCCCCCAGCCGGCCCCACCGCCCTTACGTGCAGCGGCCGCAGCTTTGTGTGCCACATTCCCTAACACTGCATGCAACATATGGCAGTCACCCCTACAGCTGGCCTTACAGCGCTAAGGCAAGTTGCATTATATTGCATGCATGGATATATCTGCAAGGCCAAATATGCCTCTGCTATGTCATTGTCAATTCTTAGACATAGCAAGTGATTAGGGAAGCCATTTTAAGTGCATGGGTATCAAACATCCTGTATTAATAAACCGTCATTGATTTCAGTGATGGATTTATTAATACAAGAACCCAGAGGGCCCCTTAGAGGTGCCCCCGAAAAACCTACCAACTACTGGTGGTCTGACTTACTAGCTTTAGCCAGCTTGCCACCACCAGACAAGTTTCTGACCGCCAGAGGTGAGAGCCTTTGCTCTCAGGCAGTAAAAGCCTGCTCTGGGAGAGTTGTCTACACACCCCACCCAACAGAATGACCTGCTAATCTGCATTCCAAGGCAGGGGGCTTTAAAGAAGCCCATCACCCCTAATATGCAGATCTGCCTTCCCTCATGAGGGTGATGCTGACACCCTGACACCAGGACCCATTTGGCACCTGGAAATACAGGAAGTCAGTCTGAAGTAGTAGTCAGAGAGGCACGTCCACCCTCAGGTTACTTCTATTTATTAAGGTGGGCTGCCTGATGTGTGCACAACATTTAAAAATCTGCAGTCTTGGTGATGGCAGAAGTATGAACTCTGGGACAGGGCTATGCCACTTCCCACAGGAAGTGGTCATATAGTAGGCGTAGTGACTCCAGGGCCATTGGCTACTACCCTACACTCCCCTAAGCACCCCTAAATTCAGTATTTAGGTGAGCCCTTGGCACTAGGAAATCAGATCCTGCTGACCTGAAGAAGAACAAGGACATCTAGAGATGCAAAGGCAAGTACTGAAGATCAGTGACTGACTCTACGCCAACCCTGCCAGTCTGCCTACTGACTTCGACAATTGGGAGAAATAAGCCTTGTCCTCCAGCTGCTGAAACTTCAAAAAGCCCGGGAGGACTGCCAGCCTTCATCCCAGCACAAGGAACTCCTGTGGAGTAGGGGAGCTACTTCCCTGCATCTTGCAGGCACCCAGTAGAAGAACTGAGAGGACCCCAAACCGCCAAAACCCGACACTAGAATGCACCACTGCACCCGTGCCTGTTAGCTCGAGTCAAAGTGGGCCAACAGTGGCAGCATGGTCCCCAGACCCTCCAGAGACAGAGCTCACCTCGGTATCACCAGCTGTGGATTCGCCAACGATGCCTGCATCCTCTTTGTGCAGGCCCCCCTCTACCTCAAGTGACCTAGAGACAAAGACTCAATGCTTCATGACACCTCTGCATCCGTCTGCCCAAGTCTGAGGAGAAGAGAACCAAGGGTGTCCCCATATCTCCCAGCCTCGTGAGACCTGAGTCCACTAGTTGGCTTGGTCAGACTGGAACCCAGTCCAGTCCTGCAGCCTCTTTCTGCAGGCCGCATCTACTGCAACCGCTCCAGTTACAGTAACCCGACGCCTAAGGACATCCCTGCACCTGACCGTACTGACCCCACAAGAAGCAGACCGAAGGTGTCTCCACGTCCCTGAGCATCTCACGATTTTAAACCTCTGTTTGATTCACCCCGACTGGACCCCCAGTCTCTGCCTGCAGTTCAATTCATTTCAATTATTTTATTAAGATTTGGATCTCTGATGAGGTCCACATTAAAATTACACAGAATATATAAATGATAATCACAAATATAACAGGATAGTCAAATTACAATTACATATTTAATTCCTTTACCACAGAAATAAATTGAGTTAAATAAATAGGCAATTTGTTATTAATTAAAACTTTCATATAGGAGCAGTTCATAAAATTATACTTTTGTGCAAAAATCACAGCCACATAGCAGCAGAGGTTTATGTGCAACTTCTACGGAGAGAGAGATCCGTTACATTTGTGGCAGAAACTACATTCCCCCTTAGCAGCAGTAATTTATGTGCAAACTTTTGCAAAAGAGCTATGAAGACATTGGATGAAACAGATTATATGAGAAGTTGCTAACCCATGAAACAGAATAATCAAATTTCTGTTACAAATTTAAACACTTTACCCCAGCCAATAAGTAGAAGTAAGTGTATACACAATTTGTTAATACTACAATTACATATAAAAGCGATTTACATAGAAATTATAATTATCTACAAAAAATCCAAACATTAATAGCTAAAACAGATTCAAAAGTTCCTTAAAAAAGTTATATATTTTTGTACATTCTTTTTGTTGGAAGTGGGGGTCCTTATCCCTCACCGCCACCACCAAATGCTGGAATGCGGAGTCCCCGTCCCACACCGCTGTTGCCAGGTGCAAGATCCGGACCCCTCGTTTCAACGTTAGGCTAAGTAAGGACACAATCTGAGATAGTCCTGCTCACCCCCTTAGTAGCTTGGCACGAGCAGCCAGGCTTATCTCCAAGGCACGAGTGCACAGTATGTGCAACCACACTCACAGCAACCCAATGATGTCACCACAAATAGACTCCACACAAGTTTTTATAAAACGAGTATAATCGTTATACAAGAAGATATACGATATGACCACACGATACAAAACCAACATATAATAATGGGTAGTATTTCTTCCGGTGGATTGGTAGGTTCTAATCCCAACCACCGCTTCTAACCAACAGTTAAGCTGACTTCTAACCGTTTCCAAAAGGTTAGGTAGGTCGTATTGCTAGAATCACACACGTTGCAAAAGAAACAAAATACTGCAATGCGTAACGATATACTCCTAAACTGTGCAATAGAGAAACAATGCCATCCGTAGCGCCACAGTCATGTACTTTGCAATAGAAGGAATAATGCAATGCGTATCACCACCAGCATGCCCTGTGCAAGGAAGAAACAAAGTAATGCGTCACGCTACAATCATGTACTGTGCACTGAAGAAATAATGCAATGCGCCACGTTATAACGAGGTACTGTGCGATGAAGAAATAATGCAATGCGCCACGCTTACAATCAGGTACTCTGCAAGAGAAAATAACGGAGTGCGTAGCGCACCCAGCATGTAGTTCGTCAGGCACAAATAGAGTCAGGCGTCATACGACAGTTCGATAGTTCGTTAGCAGCAATAATGCAAAGTGTAATACGACAGTCTAGGTGCTCTGTTAACAGTTGCCCCCGACATGGATCAATGATGACACAAAAGTACTGCTTCTCAGTCCGGCCCCAGTACTGCCCCTCCTTGGGCCAGCACGGGCCTCGATCCGTGCCGAAGCAACAGGCTCACGCAGCTGCCAGGAGCGAGAGGCCGAGAGAGTGTCCCTCCGAGCCCGCACCCCACCCCAGGTGGTGATCCACGAAACCTGGGCAGGGCGCGACCCCACTCTCCTCCCCTCCCCCAGCGACCTGGGCCTTGATCCAGAACCCCGTCAATGGGCACGGCGAGCTCGGGCCGGCGAGTCCGCTCCTCCAGGACTGCCGGTCCGGGCCGCTACTGTTGCACTCCGAGGGCCCAATAACCTGGCCCTCCTTCCGGCGGTCTCAGTGGACACTGAGACCCACCCTCAGCACTTGTGGAGACTTACTTCGATTTCGGTGCACACGCTACCCAGGCACTCCTCACCAGCGCCTCTGGTTGTACTACAACACGCACTCTGCGCGTCAGATACTCGCCTCTTCTCTGGTGCACAAGATGACCAGGCGATCGTCACTACGCCTCAGCTTGCACCTCGACACGCACCCTGCGCGTCCGAGTCTCACCTCTTCTCCCGGTGCACACAACGACCAGGCGCTCTTCACCAATGCCTCGGCTTGCACCACGACACGCACCCTGTGCGTCCGAGTCTCACCTCTTCTCTCGGTGCACACAACGACCAGGCGCTCTTCACCAATGCCTTGGCTTGCACCACGACACGCACCCTGCGCGTCCGAGACTCACTTCTTTTCCCGGTGCACACAACGACCAGGCGCTCCTCACCAACGCCTCGGCTTGCACCACGACATGCACCCTGTGCGTCCGAGTCTCACCTCGTCTCCTGGTGCACACAATGACCAGGCGCTCCTCACCAATGCCTCGGCTTGCACCACGACACGCACCCTGCGCGTCCGAGACTCAGTTTACTCCTGTGTGCCCACGATCACAAGGCACAACTTCTGAGGGTCTCAAGCTGCAAAATCACGCGCACACCGCGTTGCTTGGGACTTCTCCAGAAACTTTTTTGTTCCTGTGTTTCCAAACAGGGAGCCAGCTCACCTCGGGCCCTTGGGGTTCAGGACACAGCACAAAGCACAGTCCTGTTCAAGAAGGGGGGACACCACCCACTGCAATGTCCCTTCAGTTTCTTCCTTAGTAAAAGCTACAAACTGCAGGCCAGCCCCAGATCACGAAGCAAGGGTCAGTCCTATCCAGCAGTCTCTTCAGCAACTTCTTCCTTGGCAGAGGTTCTTCTTGACCACGAAAGAGGTCAAAGCCTTTGCAGACTCAACCTGTCCATTTCGCCATTCAAAATTACACCAAATTCTAGGGGTTTCAGTTCTCTTAGTTATACCCCTTCATGTCTTTGAAGTTCGTTGTGCTCAGGGGTCCCTGACCCCTGCCTAAATCAGTTCTGGGACCCTCCCAGTGTCACCTTTCTCCCTTTGATACTGGCGGTCTGGACCCTTAATCACTCAGCAGGAGATGGGTCAATTGTTTTATAGCTGCAACCCAGGCCTCTTCACCTTCCGGGGTTTCTCCTTGCATACTCTCCAGATGCAGGTCAGCCAGGGGCCATCTCACCCCCTCCCATCTCAGATCCAGACAGTCAATCCACATTCAGCAGAGACACACAGAAATGCTTAAAGCAAAAAACTCAGCCACTTTCTAAAAGAGTGGTTTCTGAACACACAGTGACAAAACCACTTTCATAGAAAGATGTGTTATGACACTGTGAGTTCATACATACTAAACTTCACCTCTCCATTATAAACTTATAGGAAACTAGGCTAACAAAACACCATACCCAGCTTCCCCCATTCTGTCCTATGGGCAGAATGGCCTTTCACCAGTGAAAACGAAATGGAGTGTTTTTCCACTGTCAGGACATAGCACACACCTCAGTATATGTCCTGCCTTTTACCTACACTGCTCCGGCTACCTCCATGGTGCTTCGCAGTTGTTTGTGTCTGGATTGTGTTTTGTGTTGCTGCTTTTATTGTGCTTTTTGCAGCCTGACTTGTGGGACTTGCAGGCCTGGCGCTGCTTATCGCTGGATTTTTTATCGCGGTTGGGCACATCGCAACTTTTTTCACGTTCGGGTTGAGATTTTTATCGCCGTCCCGGTAGTGTTATCGCAGACATTTGCAGTGTTATCGGGGTACTATCGCATGTTACCGCCGTGTTGAGAATGCCACGTTAACACTGAGTTATTTTCCAGTGATAGACGGTGATATGAAAACTTGCGTTAACCTATTTTGGTGATGATTATCGCACGTTCTTGAGAATATCCCCCTTAGAGTTGAGAGCCTGCGCTACCCAGCTCCATTTCCTATCTTCCTCATCTGTAGACAATGTTTGGTTTTTCTCTCTCTCAATAAGCAAGGAAATTCTCCTACCGCTTTTTCTGACGGAAACCCGCATTGTACTTTCTCTCTCAGAGTAAGGAATATCTAACAGAGAGAGTTTGGAGTTGCCAGTAAATGGCTGTTGATATTTTTGGAATTATGTGTAACTTTTTTAAACATACTCTCTTTCCGAGGGACAAGAACATCGATCTGCAACATATCAATTTATCACTGTTCATGATTATTAAGTTGGAAATCATCTTAGAGCAAAAGGTCACTCTAGCACCACCCAAAGTTACCATCTTTTAACACTTGGACCAAAGCAAAGTCACTACTCTGAATCATTTGGAGGCCGGGGATGTCTGAAAAACAGCCTAATAGAAATTCCCTATTCATAAACAACTCATTATCAAAAATAAAAGAAAATTCTAAAGAGAGGGGTGCTGACATCAGACGGCTGGCCAGGCTATCCCCACTAGGTGTATACCCATTAGGATTGTAAATAACATTATCCCCAACAGAGGAAGAAAACAATGCAGAATTGGGGTTTAAATTGTGAAGTGACATCATTGCTGAGCTGGAAACTGGTAAATTAATTCCTTGAGGAAATGGGGTTGGATAATGGAGGTTCCTTGGTGATGACAGAGCGTCTCTTGTAGTAGCAAAAATGTGTCCTTCTTCCCTCTTAGTTGCCGTCGGGATTGGGTTCAAGAGCACATTTGAATTAAAGCACAGTCTCTTTGCAATTTTTTAAATTTGTTCTGTGGAGATTTTCCCTTTTTTTCTTCTTCTGTATATGGGCGCATTTTTTTTATTTTTCGATTTTCCTATCCTCCACTGCAGATTGTTCGACTTTTGCATCCCTTCTTTTTTTTAAAATGGGGAAGCAGTTCTGTTCCATATTCACTTTTGTCTTGACGGAACCTGAAGAAATTGATGGCGATGGCAAAGGGACCTCAAGATCAAAAAACTTTTGTAACGAGAATGGCTGGTCTTTCTCAAATATGTCAACATTTTCCTTATCCTTACTTTTCCAACTAATAAAGGGCACACCTGCCTGGGTATTAAAGTCCCTACAGCAAAGATTTGAAGCAACACACACTTGAGGAGATTTAGTTGGATTAGAGCTGCAGCAATAGTGTAGGGTCCGGTGCTCCCCTTTGGGAGGAGTAGAATTATTAGAGGGGTTAGAAGAAGGTGAAGTAGCCTTATCTTTTAAAGATCTTTGGCCCGAGATGACAGATTTAGTCAGGGACAAAAGAAAATCCAGGATGTGGTCGTAGTTAGTTACGGATCTCTCCATTAAGCCAGTATGGAGGACAAGACGCTCTCCAGGCAATGCAACGATTCGAACAACAGAGCGTTGGAAGATGTGGACTCTATGACAAGTCGGAGGTAACTGACACCCTTGAATTTGTTACAGATAATCCACTGGGAGTGCTACTAAAGAGCAGCATCTTGCTAGTGGGGCCAGAGGGAGAATCCTGTACAATATCCCCTGGGCTTAAGAGAGGGCAAATTTTAGTTAGTAGTTTAGATGTCTGAGGGCGATTCGCAGCAAAGTCCAAATTAATACCAGGAAGGGTAAAATCTTCATGCGGGGGGCCTTCCTCTCTGGACCGGGGCGGTTCGAACTTATTCTCCGTAGCAGCCATTTTGTTGAACCCTGTCTCTCTTTTGGAGAAAAAGGTGGAAATGGTTAAAACCTTTTAGGATATTTGTCTGTATTGACTTATTTCTTAAGGGGTTGGCGTTGTTTTTTCCCAAGCTCTTGCAAAGACCAATCTCTCTGAGCACAGCTTTTTGACAGTCAAGCCTCCACCCTCAACTGCCCTCTGCCATTAACCTTGGCCCTAATCAGGTGCTGCTTTTTCAGTTTCCTCCTTGATAGGAACTCCAGAGATCCAGATCAACCAGCTGGAAATAGTCCTAAGACAGGGGGGCTGTTCTACAAAATAGAATTTGGTACTTGTTTTCAAAATTTACGCTCAGCTCTTCATTGATGATCAGTATTCAGTTGGGGACTATAATCACCCCTGGTCCAAGATGTCAAAGCTAAGAGTAAAGAGAGAAAATAAAGTGACAGACCCACTGCTAGGGTAAGCCGCACCAACCAAAAGCTGGCTGCTTCAGCTTCAGCAGTAGGCACAGACATATTCATGCAGCCAGTATAGGTCACGTCTTGTAGTGAAGACTCTTTTTTCTCTACTTCGTGATTTAAGAAACTGGATGCAGGGAAACAACAGTGATGTAATCTATTCCAATATGCCAACCAACCAAACTGCTCAAGCTTTATAAGTAGGGTATAGGGTGCTGGGTAAAAGCATGTAATGTCAGGCAAATGTAGTGCAGACAAGCTTTTTAGGGTGGGTTTATAGTTCTTAATTCCTAGTTCGTAATATCCCAAGTTCACTCGTTTGTAGTTTCCTTATTCTTAGTCTTAGTCCGCTTGCCCAAATAAGGCTCAACTCGACTTCTGCGAGATGCTTTTACATATTAACATAACATGTGTATTTGTAAAGCACATGTTCACCCATAGGTATCTTGGGGCTGAATAACAGATGTTTATTGTTACCCAACTCAATGGTACTCATTTTATCGACCTCAGATGGATGAAAGGCTGAGTGGACCCGACGGGATTTGAACCTGTGACCACGAGGTCGAACACAGGCCCCTGCAGTGGATGCATTAGTCCACTGAGCCACCAGACCCGGCTTTTGCAATCCCTTATTGCAGAGCGCAGAACCCTGTACCTCTGTGCTCCTCTATCTCTACTTAGAAACACTGCCCTCCTACGCCCCTCTGCTCCTACTGCCTCCTTGACCATGGAGCAAGAGGGTTAGGTCTCTCAAAATATTAGGGGGGAGGCGAAGAGGCAGGCCCAGAGCAGGCACTCACTGGGCCGACCGTAAGCCACGCCCAGACCTAGCTGGGCCGCTTACGCTGAAGACCCGGACTCTCTCTCAGCAAGTGGTAGGTACTACCTCCGTGCTCTGGCCTTACCTCACCTCCTGTTCTGTTCAGCTGGCTCCCGGACTATCCTCCTTTACCTTTACCGAGCCGGGAACCTCAAAGTGTGTCGGAATGAAGCGCCGGCTCGGTGATGTTGCATCGTGGATAAGAGCAGCCTACAGGGAAAATGTTCGGCCAACTGCGCTGCAGGTTCACTGTAGCCGCAATACGCTGACTTTGGTTCCCCCTGCAGCGCGGCTCCTCAGGGCGTAGCTTGGCTCCAACACCATCACCAGCGATCAATGATCAACAACTGATGTCACAACGCACGTTCTTTTCTAATGCTGTATGAGTTGCCTACCTGCGGTTCCTTTCTGACCAGACGGATCCCCATTGACTTCAACAGGGCACCCGACGCTGGACTACACCTCTGCAACCGGCCGCACAAGGTGATCTGTTGGTGTGGCCCTGCCCTGTACTCACCTTAAGTCTGGAAAATTGGTCCTGTAAGTCACAGTGAGTACCTGTTTGCCGTATTTGTTTCACCTCCATAAGATAACATTGCTTCTTCATAAAATTGCACTGTCTACTTTTCAAAACTGTGATAATTTCTATTGCAAAATGTTCTTACCGGAATGTATTTATTCTGGTGCCTAAACATATTTAAAGATACTTTTATTTTTGTAAATTGGTGTGCATCTCCTTATTGAGTTGTGTGTCCCATTTATTGACTGTGTGCCTATGGTAAATGCCTACGGTTGCTCGACAACACTACTCCCTAAGACAGCACATAGAGATTGCTAGAGCAAGCCTCTGTCCACTAGTGAGGGAACCCCTGGACTCTTTGCACAGTATATCTCATTTTGATATACCATATAAAGAGCCACCTTCCTACACAGGGTCAAAGTCATCCTTGTGGCTGTGGATTGGGCATGTAGAGTTTGGTATCCAGAACTCCTGGGTTGAGCATTGGCCCTCTGATTAGGCTGGCCTTTCAGGAGGACCTACTGTTACAGCAACAAGAAAGGGTTCTGCAATCTCAATCTCCTCCTTCATGAGTGGTGACAACTGAACACCTTCGATCTCTCTCCCAAAGTGGTTGATGTTATCTTGGCAGCCAGGCATCCGTCAATGAAAACTGTATACGCCTGTTGTTGGGCCAAATTTGTGATTTTGTGTGGCACACGAAAGATTGATCCACTTCATACCATGTTATCTAACGTTATATTGTTCATTCAAATTCTTGCCCGGCAAAGCTTTGCTTTGGGCACAGTTAAACATTATCTTTCAGGCCTTTATCTGGTTGCCTGATTAGCCCTCCTTGTTTAAGTCACCAGTTGTGATGCAATTTTTGAAATGGCTAGAACATTTTGGGCCTTATTTATATATTGCCAGATGAGTTACTCCGTCACAACGGTGACGGATATCCTGTCCACCGAAATCTAAATACCATAGGATTTAATAGGATTTCGATTTCGGCGGATGGAATATCCTTCATCATTGTGATGGAGTAACATGTCCGCCAATATCTAAATCAGGCCCTTTGTTTCATTCTTCTCCCTATATTATCCCACATTGGGACCTTAAGTTGGTCATCACCTTTCTGAGGTGCACTCATTTTGAGATGATTCACAGCTATTCCTTGCGGCTCCTCACACTTTAGACGGTGTTCCTTGTCACCCTAACATTGGTGCAGCATGTGATTGAGCTTCAAACTCTCTGTGTCAACCTGCCGTACACCATCTTCTTCTTAGACAAGCTGGTTCTGCAGATTCTGGCATCCTTTCTGCCAAAAGTTGTGATCCCATTCCACGTCAGTCAAACCATCACCCTGCTGGTGTTCTCTGCTCCACATAACCCCACTAAGGAGGAGAGACTCCATCACTTGGACCCCATAAGAGAGTGCTCAACTTCTATATTTATATTACCAAAGACCACAGGGTGGACGATCACTCTTTGTGGGGTACGCTGGAGTGAAAAAAGGCAAAGCTGTGCAGATGAGAACCATCTCCTGCTGAATCGTGCTCTGCATTAAGATCTGCTATGCATTGACCAAGAAACAGCCTCCAGAGGGACTGCATTCTCATTGTACCAGGGCCAAACCGGCTACCCCTGCTTTAGCCTGAAGAGTTCCCTCTCTAGACATTTGGCAGATGGCTAGATGGGCTGTCCTCCAAACTTTCAAAAAGCGCTAATTTCTTAAGAGTCAGGTTCGCCAACAGCGGCCTTTTGCCCATTCATACCATAAAAATTCATTACTATCCCTGACAGCAACTAATTCCTGAACCCTAAACATCCATGACTATCCCTGACAGCAATCCATCATTGAATATTAAAAATCCCTTACTTCCCCTAATTGCTACTGTTGGACGTAGCCCTTTCTGCAAGGTCATCCCCAAACCTTTTGCCTTCAGACCTCCTGTTTTTGCTGAGTTCATTGTTGCTGGCCTTAGGACTCTGCACACTGTACCACTGCCAACCAGTGCCAAAGTGCTTATTCTCGTTCCCCAAAATATAGTAACATTGGTCTATACCCAACTGGCATCTTTAATTTACTTGTTAAGTCCCTAGTAAAGTGGCAATACTAGTGCACAGGGCCTGTAAATTGAAAGCTACTAGTGGTCCTGCACAATGATTGTGCCACCCACTTAAGTAGCACTCCAAACATGTTTCAGGCCTGTCATTGCAGAGCCTGTGTGTGCAGGTTTAAACAGCCAAATTCGAACTGTCAAAGTAAACTTGTTGCCGGGTCCAAACCTTCCTTTTTAATACATATAATTCACTCCTAAGGTAGGCCCTGGACAACCCCATGGGCAGGATGTAGTGCATTTAAACATTTGCACATTTACTTTTGCGTTTTATATGTCCTGGTAGTGAATAACTCCTAAATTTGTTTTTCACTACCTCAAGGTCTACCTCTCCCAAAGGGTGACATTGGAATTACCTCATTAAATTTCATAAGTGTAATGTTCAAATGGGAATAAGTAACCCCTTCACTTATGGTGAAGTTGGATTTTAAATGATAATTCTGAAAATGTCCCCTTTAGAAAGTTGGCATTTTCTTGCCTTAGCCTTTTGGTGCCTGCAGCCTGTATCTGGCTCACATGACTCGGTGTGTATAACAGTTAGACTTAGTGTATTCCTCCTAGACATCTACACACAATTGGGAGCTTAGGCGAGACTGGATGTGACATCACTGGCAAGATAGGAGAAAGAAGCTGGGCCATGCCCCATCTACACTTCAATAGGCTGTGTCCTGTCTCCACACAAAGGGCTGCATACCCCCTGTAGTTAATCTGGAGCTAGGGCCAAGGTAGGGCATCAGTGCACTTCAAATGAACGGCTCTAGAAGCTTCTACCCACCTCAAAGTCACAACTGTGTTTAAATACTGGACCTCAAGCACCAACTCTTCAGTACATTTCTGGAACTGTGGGTACTCTGCAAGGAAGAAGGACTGCTGTGCTGCTGACAAGCCTGCCACTCTGCTGGACTGCTGCTCTGAAGCAACTGATGCCCAGCTGTGCTGACCTGCTGCCCTCCTGCCTGGGTGAGAAGGACTGGACCTGTATCACTTGAACCCAGAACCCAGAGTTACTCCAAGGGCAACTTGGCTGGTCTCCTGATCTGAAGCTTCAGGGACACAACAGACTTTCAACAACCTTGCATCTGAACCTCGGCTCTGTCGTCTGTGCCACCCCAGTCCTGTACCCTTGGAAATGACATTTAGGTGCTTTGCCAGCCTATGTGGATATAGTGGTACAGGCACATCTCCTCTGCGGCACAAACCCAAGCAGAACAGACGGATCGCAGCTGCTGCGTGGATTGGACCCATTGCAAAGACTTGCGTTGAATCACAGCTCTTCTAATCCAATGCAATTGCCCCACATCCTCGTCACAGGCCCTTTCATCCCTCATTGACGGCAGTCTTGATGACAATGCCGGACTCCGAAATGCAGCCTTGCAGCTTCGCAGCTCTTCAGAACTAAAGCACCGCTCTGATCCGACTGACCGCTACATCTTCAATGCCAGACTTTGAATCGCAAGCCCCGTCAACAGAATCCTCGACAACGACACAGGTCACTGCATCGCAACCTTGATGCATCTCGGAACCAATGCATTTCGAAACTTGCGCAACGCATCTTCAATGTGGATCCTTGCAATGCTCCACAAATCAGAATTTAAGGTACTTTGCTCAGCGGGCTTAACTTTGTGCCTGTAGCCAGCCCGTGCTCCATCGTGGTCAGCATGAAATTTTGACTTTGTCCTGGTCTGGTGCAGTCCTAGATATCCACAGTTGGAGCTTGGTGCTTTTTGGCGCTATTTTCACAAAAATCTTTAAAATGTAATATATCTGGTTCTACTAATTGCATTTATGTCATTTTGGATATATTTTTTATTTATTAAAACAAGTTCTATTTTTCGGACTTTCTTTGAGATTCTTTTTGACTGGGGTTTTGACTTTATTACTGTTTAAAGTGTTGCACAAATACCTTACATAGTGCCTTTAAGTTAAACATGACTGCTCTGTGCCCTGAGGGTAGAGCACAGGTTAATTTAAGGTTGGCTTGTGGGTCACCCTGACAAGGATTGTGGTTGCTGCTTGACCAGGGCTCTCATCCCAGTCAACCAACAATCCAATTTCAAAGACTTACCCATATTTGAATGCCAAAAACCTCTCAGTACCTCTAATCAAATCCCAGCCATGAACTCCAAAGAACCCATTACTACTTGTAATTACAGCCCAGTCCTAATCTTTAGAAAACCCCTCACAAACCCTAATCACTACAGATCCATGAATAGTGAAAGGCCCTCACTACCTCTTATCACTACCCTTCCCCTGTAAAAGCGGACCTCTCCAGGGACCACTGGTGCTAGGGGTTCGCCCTTCTTTGCGCACTAGTCCTCAGACCAATAAATAGAGTTTGGCACGGAAGCTGTAATATCAAGAAACAAGTTTATTAAACCTCATGAGCGGAACTACATCTATACAAGACCCTTGGGTGGTGTATGAGGTAGCACAAGAAGTACTGAGACTGTGGGTCTTTTATACCCACACAGGAGCAAAAAGGGGTGGTACAAGCACATACAAGAATAGCTATTCACATATATAGTCATACAGAAAATGCTCAGTCAACAGAGTAGGAGGAGCAATGAGTTGCTTACACCACTTGAAACAACCTGACATTTACAAAACTAGGACAGGTGCATGAGAAGTACAGGCTTTTCTGAGCATGCTCAGTGCTGCAGGAGCTAAATATAAACAGTCTCTTCAGCAGAGCACAAGTGTAGGCAACAGCAAAGACGGACAAAGCACATGGTGAGCACATGGTAAATCAAAATGGCTGCCAAAAACAAAATGGATTCAGCTCATGCTAACAGCGATCTCCGTCAAACTTTAACAGACGACCCTTTTAGCATTAGCTGAAGACATTTCTAGGATCCAGAAGGAACAGGATATACATCCTGTATATCTATCATCATTATTTCACTGACTTCTTTGTTTAATGCATGTTGGGCATTCATTTTCTTAGCATTTCTCTTAGTAGGTATACAGGCAGTGATACAGAGGGAACAAAGCATTGGACCACATTGTATACATAGGCAGAAAGTCAGCAGAATTGCAAATAATATACACAATATCGTCAACAGTTTCCAGCCCCAAGTAGTAAACAGTGTCCATAGTCAACTGGTTAAAGTCCATGTTCCAGTATCGGGGTGAATTTCAGCAGCGATTTTATGTAACTTGGAGATTGCATCAAAGACTGAAAGGGCGTGATCAGGGATGTAAACACAACAACTGCTCCCGATGATGCGGCATGCACCACCACGGTCAGCCAACACGACGTCGAGGACCATTCGGTTTTGGAGCGCCACAATCCTCGCAATTTGTAGTTCTTCTGTGAGGTTTCCAAGTGCCATAGCTGTTTGGTTGGTTACAGCCTCTACAACACGTGTCAGGCGTCTGATTTTCCGGCTGTTTAAGGCAGCACCAACAAAGAAGAACAATCCTAAATTAAAGTCAACATATTGCTGCAGTGTAGTGTCAGTCTGATCCACCTCATCATGATTTATTGTCCGCTTAAATCTGTTTTTGGAAACGTCATTAAACAGTTTATAGTCTTTATGATAGGATGCAGGTGCCAAAAACACAGGTGGTAGCAAAAAGGACACAAAACAAGTACCGGACCAGCCAATGGGTAAATTGTAATATCCCTTATTTCCACATATAAAGTAGGTATTATGCGATGACGTAAAACTGCTGTTATTTACTCCGGTAATATTTAAAACCAGAGTACAGTCGCTTTTTCCCACGGGAATACTACCAACACTGTTCACACACAGGTCTGCTCGAGCTCTAGTAACAGCTATAACAAAAGGTCCATTACCCTTAGCAGTTCGAGTATTTGGGAAAACATAGTGTGTAGAGGAATTTCCTCGGCGATACTCCTCCATTTCCCATACAGTTCCTTTGGCCTGTGGATCTCCTTCCTCATCAGGGTAACAGGCTTTGTTCAGCTGAAAGTTCAGTCTTCCTACATCATAGTTAGTGATGTTAGCAACATGAGTAGCCCATAGCAGAGCAAACCAGGCTCTGCAGGAGCCGTTGTGTGAAAATGGCAGAGGAATAAAAGGTGTTCCTCCCTTCTTCTGATGAGCTGGCATCATTCCACACACCCAACAGTTGGTAATGTTCGTAGCATTATGAGTGTGGTGCAACATTTGAATGAACGTGTTGTTAAGATAAGACTGTCTATGCTTCTGCTCATGATAAGGGAGAGTGAAGTAGTGGTGCTCAATGTGGACAGGAGTAGTAGCAGTCAGTGTTCGTCGAGCAGGAGCCACTTCCTCTACAACCCAAGTTATTACTGCCATAATGATCACAGTGACAGTAAACCCAACAATGCACATAGTCTCTTTGTTGCAGATTCTCGCAGCAGTCGATGTCTTTTCCATAGGCATTTTTATCTTGACGTTGAAATAACAAAGCAGATGGAGCTCTAAAGTCCTGGGCAGCCGTTGGTTTCTTCACTGAGGGTTAAGATGGGTGTCACTAAGCAAAAGATCCCCCTCTTCAGCTCAGTCTCTCACTAACCCAGGACGGTTGCTCAACCAGTCTCTTTCAGCAATGCAGTTTCTCTCCGGGGTCGCAGCTGATATCGAGATGTACCAGGGATCGTGTGGTCCGGGAAGACTTCCTCAGGTTCCTCAGGTGACGTGGCTTGGCCTCTCTCGGTGTCCAGAATCTGTCGATAGTCGGCGAGCGCAGCAGGTTCCACCAGGGCAGACGGCACTTTTCTGCAGTGCGTTGAATGGACCCAATTCTTCCGATTGGTCACTCGGACTGCAGTTCTCGTGGCCAGGAGCACCTGCTCAGGGCCTTTCCACCTGGGCTCTAGGCTGTTCGACCTCTGGAAGACCTTGACCATGACGTGGTCACCGGGCCGAAGATCATGACCATCACCCTGCGACCTGTCAGGAAGACCTTCTCGAACCTGTTGATGAATAGAAAGCAAGCTGTCAGTCAACTGTGACAGGTAGTCACTCATCAAGACACAAGGTACATCATGTATGGGGCGTGGCTTAGGAATCCCCCAAATATTCATAGGCCTCCCAAATACCACCTTATACGGTGTAAGGCCAGATCGTGCATGTGGCACTGATCTAATGGACAATAATGCCAAGGGTAGTGCATCAGGCCATTTCAGAGATGTGGAAGCCTGTATTTTAGCTAGTTTAAGCTTAAGAGTAGAATTATATCGTTCCACTAGCCCTGCTGATTGTGGATGGAAGGCAGCATGAAACTTCTGCTTAATTCCCAATCCTTTCAAGACATACTCAACAACTTGCCCAATGAAATGGGGTCCGTTGTCACTCCACAAAAGTCTGCAAACGCCGAATCTAGGGAAGAATTCCTTTAGAAGCACCTTCGCTGTAGTAAGAGCTGTATTATCTTTCGTAGGGTACGCCTCTATCCACTTACTGAAGGCACATACCACTACTAGAACATATTTTAGATTATTACAGCGTTCAAGCTGGATATAATCCATTTGCAGTACCTCAAAAGGTGCAGTTGGTGTAGCAAACCCTCCTGTTGGAGTTCGTGTTCCCTTTCCAGGATTATACTGGAGACAAATTAAGCAGGACTGCACTACCTTTTTAGCTGTGCCGGCAATTTCTGGATGATCCCAAACTTGCGTAAGCAACTTCGCTATTGAGGATGCTCCAACATGTGCCGGCCCATGTGCCATGTGAATCATAGGATGTAAATAGGCTGTGGGCAATCTCCACTTAGTCATATCTTTGTTTCTCCAACAGCCCTCATCATCCAATGTTCCCTCCTTAGCCCATTGCTCTAGTTCATCTGCAGAAGCAGATCGCTGTATGTCCAGCACTTCTTGCCTGGCATCATGCCAACGTTCAGCCTGTGACTTCACCACGTACATAGATGTAGTGCTTCGCTGCATTGCAGTCTCACGGGCTGTGTGATCTGCGAAGGCATTACCCTGTCCTATTTTATCAGTCACTTTCTTGTGTGCACTACACTTAACAATCGCTATTTTCTCAGGGTATGTCAAAGCAGTAAGGAGATTATGCACTAATTCTCCATGCACTATTTGTGTTCCATGTGATGTAAGAAAGCCTCTTTCCTTCCAGAGTAGCCCAAAATCATGAGCCACTCCAAAGGCGTATCGGCTATCGGTGTAGATGTTAACAGACAAGTCAGTACTAAGTTCACACGCCCTCGTTAATGCTATCAACTCAGCTGCCTGAGCTGACTTCTGTGGGATGCGAGCTGTCTCAACTACCGTCTGAAGTGTTGTAATTGCATATGCAGCTGATGTCGTGCCATCTGAAAGCTTCAAACAGGACCCATCAACCCACAATTCCCCATCAACATTCAAAAGGGGCGTATCTTGCAAGTCAACGCGACCCTTTGTCTGTTCTTCAGTAAGGAATATACAATCATGAGACTCTTGTGACTGAGATTGAGTAGCTGGATACGGCAACAAAGTAGCCGGATTAAGGGTTGAACATCTTTTCAAAGTGATATGAGGGGCCAAAAGTGTCAATTCATATCCTGTCAAACGAGCACTAGTTAGGTGCTGCGTTTTGGTTTGGTTCAAAAGGGCATCAACTACATGGGGTACTAACACAAGTAGTCTATGTGACTATCCCCTCACTCTGACGTATGGACACAGCTGCCGCTGCCACAGAGCGAAAACACCCAGGCAACGCACGAGCAACTGGATCGAGGACAGCTGAAAAATATGCACAGGGACGCTGTTTATCACCATGTGTCTGCACTAAAACTGAGAGAGCGCAACCATCCCTTTCGTATACATAGAGTGTGAAGGCCTTAGTGTAGTCTGGAGTGCCTAATGCTGGTGCAGAACATAGAGCTTGACGCAACTGTTGGAAAGCATTCTGACATTCAGTAGTCCATGGGAGGGGCATCGGAGTGTCTTTAGTCAAAAGAGCCAACAAGGGTTTAACAATATGCGAAAAGCAAGGAATCCACTGCCTACAGAAAGAAGTAAGGCCAATCAACGCACGAACCTCCTTCTGAGTACGGGGCACAGGCGTGTCTAAAATAGTTTGGATGCGATCTGGTGTGAGTGCACGTCCCTCCTTAGACAGGAGGTGACCTAAATAGGTAACCTGCTGTCTACAATATTGCAATTTCTTCCAGGAAACCTTGTGATGATGTGATGTAAGAAAAGAAAGCAATGACAGTGTTCCTTCTTCACACTGCTCAGGGGTATCAGCTGCCAACAAGATGTCATCAACATATTGTATGAGAGCCACCCCTGGTAACACAGGGAAAGAATCAAGTTGTCTTTTCAACGCTTGGCTGTAAATACTAGGACTCTCTGTATACCCCTGTGGAGCTCTACAAAATCTGAATGATCGATTATTCAAAGTGAAGCCGAACAAATATCGGCTGTCAGGATGAATAGGGATCGAGAAGAAAGCATTCTTCAAATCGATCACAGTGAATGTAGTTGCAGTTGGAGGAACCATGGTAAAGAGTGTTGTGATGTCAGAGACTACCGGATATTGGGGCACTACGATCTTATTAACCTCTCGTAAATCAATGATAAACCTGTATATTTTAGTATCAGTGTCTTTTTTCAAGATGGGAAGGATAGGGCTATTGCAAATATTGTAAGGGACTTCTTCCACAACCCCGACTCCAATCAGATCTTGAACAATACGTATTAGTGCCTCTTCACCTTCTCGAGATATTTTATATTGAGGAAGTCGTGGCAATGAAGCACCTTCCTTCACCTGAATATGGACTGGTGGGATAACCATTTGACCCACATCAGTATCTGACGTAGCCCACAGAGTACTAGGTAGGGATGCCAAAGCAATATCTTCTTTAATAAGACAAAACCTCTCACCCATGGGATAGTTATCATTCAGAATAACACGCACACCTTCTGGGGAACATCGTATCGTAGCACGAAAATGTTTGAGCATATCGAGACCCACAATATTATCCGGTGTGTTAGGGGAAAGCAAAAAGGACATGCTGCAGTAAATTTATCAACATGAAATGCAAGTGGATGTGACAGTGGGCTAAGGGAAGGGGTCCCATCGAATCCTATCGATGTTATTGTTAAGCCAGACAGGGGAGCCCTAGGAACCAATTGTTTAGACAGGGCGCTACGAGTAGCTCCTGTGTCAACCAGAAATCGATCAGTAGAACCCAAGACATTTGCATCTACATAGGGACCCTTCTGATCTACTGGGACTTCAACTGGTTCCTTACCCCATCCTAGGCATTCCTATGCATAATTAGAATCCCTCAAATCATCAGTCGAATAATCAGACATTTGATATTGATTACGCCTGTCAAAAGTATTAGAAGAATTTTGAGTATGTTCTGCTACCTCAAACCTAGTATGATTATCCATACCTCCCCTATTTCCTGAGTTCCCTGGGCGGCTTCTCATTTGTCCTCTACCACGCTGATACTGCTGACCTCGCAAAAGTGGGCACTCAGAGCGCCAATGTCCTATCTCCTTACAATAAGCACACTGATCAGAAGACAAAGTAGCTCGAGGGAAAGAGGGTGCACTAGGTCGATACATTGCACGTCCACCTCTACCACTACCTCTATAAGATGGACCATAAACCTGAGCTAACATAACCTTTGTTTTTAAATCCTTAACTTTCTTGTCCTCCTTACCCTTAGCTTCCAATTCCTGACGTTCGTAATACTGAGCCATAGTCAAAAGAGAGACTGGGGAAGACGTAGTCCATGAACTCTCGCTGGCCTTTAGGCGACTAGCTATTCCTGGCAACATGTTCGCGACAAATTTGTCAACGAACAGATGCTTGCCTGTGTCATCAGTCAATGACTGTCCACTAAAGTCATGCAATGTCTCCTCAAAACGTGTAAAAAAATCAGAAACTGACTCATCCGCCTTTTGCTTACAGGATGCTAACATAGTCCAATCTATCTTTTTGGGAGGTATAAGAGTTTTCAATTTAGTTATGATAGCCTTTGGAAGGTCTAATATCTCTTGTATCGGTTTCTGCGCAGGCTCTCTTTCTGCATCTTTTCTCTCTATTTCCTTCCAAATATCTCCAAAAGCGGTATGATCATCTACTTTACGAATAGATCTCCACATATCAGGAGGTAAAATAAGCCCAAAAAACATATCAATATCAGGCAAAGTCATAGTGCAAGAACTAATAGCTCCTTCAACTTCTTCATAAAAGCAGCCGGATTTTTCCGCGGGTCAGGCAAAGCAGCTTTAAGAGCCATGACATCCGCTCTACTCCAAGGAGTATAAACCCAATTATAAACAAAATATCCCTTCGCATCAGTGGAATCTTTATTATCACTTGTTCCCGCACCCCTAGGAGGGACATATAAAGGCGCAGCTTCACGCATTGGTTTCCCATGAACTACAATATCCTTATCTATCCCTGGATCGTGATCATGGAGCACGGGGGTCTGGACTGTTTGTTCAACTGTAGCAGCTGCCTGTTTCTCCTCTCGCAAACGGAAGGCATCAGTTCGTAATTTAACCATGCGTCTAATTAAGTCAGCCACCTGAGAATGGAGAAAAAGACCGTCACTCAATTGTTTATGATTAGTTTGTATATCAACAGGCTCTAATTCTTTGGAATGTTTCCTAAAACTTTCAATTACTTCTCCAGTAAACAACTCGGTAAAATACAACTGCTCTGATTCTGGCCATTGCTGAATATTTGCTATGATATCTGGAGCAGAGGCAGTACCAAGAGCTGCTTTACGAGCAGCAGATCTAAGAGTGGCTGAACGGTCAGCAGACAAGAAAGAGCGAGTTTGTCGTTTACTCTCTAAATCTGTCCCTTTCTGGTCTTCAGAGGATTGATCATCATCAGAATCATTCTCGGGGGCAGAGGGAAAAACATAAGGAGGCGGGGATCGATCTAACAAAATTGAATCATCCTGAGGTTGATTAAGCAGAGGATAGAAAGGGCGGCGGACAGGGTATTGGCCATTTACTTGTAATCGACGCTCCCTATCCTCTTTCTCCTTAATTTCCTTTAATTCTTTATTTTTCAGTTCCTGCGCTTTCGCGTAAATAGTTTTGCGCTGTTCTTTTTCTACTAAAGCTTGCGCTTTCCTCACTCTCTCATTCGCTTCTTTCTCCCACATTCGTACACAGTCAAACATATCTTGTCTACTTTTGCGCTTAAACACACATTGTTCCATATACTGAATCTTTCTAAGATCAAATGACCCATTTATTGGCCATCGCAGATCAGGATCCCTTTTGGTGTATTTATTCCATAGTGCGCAATACATTATGGAAGAAATACCGTTTTTTATGTACATATATCTATTTGGTGTCCCCTCAGGGGAGCTGGCTGACTTCGTTCTAGATCCATATTGGTACCTCCAAGAAAGCAACACATTCTACGAAGCGTGCTTGAAACAGGCATGCTGAAAATATTATAGAATATATAATATTATTTTTAAAAAATGGCACTTAACACAACTTGTACCGTTCAAGAATTCAAAATTTAGTGAAAAAAATCTCCACATTACCTGCCTATATAAATTGCAATTTATATATACCCAAACAAAACTGATATATTGGCCAATCAAAACTAAAAGCGTCGCATCTAGCGACCTTACCAAACAAAAGTCTCCAACCTCCAGCTGCCAAGCTCTGAATCGACCAAATGGTCTCTGCCAGACAAACGCCAAAAGGGATCTCAGTCGGGGACCGGCACCACCTAGAGGGTCGACTCGGGAAGAGCGGAAAAACCGCGTTGGTCTGCCAAGACAAGGGTCACCTCACGCAGTGTACATCCGCCACGAGATTCCAATCCTCCGTCGAGACCACTCCTTCGGGCATCCGAGTCGCCGATGAGCCCCACGTTGGGCGCCAATTTGTAAAAGCGGACCTCTCCAGGGACCACTGGTGCTAGGGGTTCGCCCTTCTTTGCGCACTAGTCCTCAGACTAATAAATAGAGTTTGGCACGGAAGCTGTAATATCAAGAAACAAGTTTATTAAACCTCATGAGTGGAACTACATCTATACAAGACCCTTGGGTGGTGTATGAGGTAGCACAAGAAGTACTGAGACTGTGGGTCTTTTATACCCACACAGGAGCAAAAAGGGGTGGTACAAGCACATACAAGAATAGCTATTCACATATATAGTCATACAGAAAATGCTCAGTCAACAGAGTAGGAGGAGCAATGAGTTGCTTACACCACTTGAAACAACCTGACATTTACAAAACTAGGACAGGTGCATGAGAAGTACAGGCTTTTCTGAGCATGCTCAGTGCTGCAGGAGCTAAATATAAACAGTGTCTTCAGCAGAGCACAAGTGTAGGCAACAGCAAAGACGGACAAAGCACATGGCGAGCACATGGTAAATCAAAATGGCTGCCAAAAACAAAATGGATTCAGCTCATGCTAACAGCGATCTCCGTCAAACTTTAACACCCGAACCATAAAAACTGCTAATAACTATCAATCCCTGAACCCTAAAAAGCCTTTGCTACTCCTTTACACAACTCATTCCCAAAAAAACACCTTACCACACCTAAAGACTACATTGGCTCAAGAATGTCTGTGATGAGTGGAAACGGGTAATGGTCCTTAAAGGTGACTTTAATTAGCCTGGTATAATCAATGCAAGGTCTCAGCTCTTTGGACTTCTCAGGGACGAAGAAAAGAGGAAATGCACCGGGTGACATACACTAAACAATGAGGCCAGTCTGAAGACTCTTGTCCAAATATTCCCTCCGAAGCTTTTTTCATTCTGGGTTATTAAGTACATTCTCACATAGGGAATTATGGTTCTGGATACAGCCAAGATCTAATAATCCAAATCTCTATGATGAGTAAGAGACACAGAGCTAGGCTTCTGAAAGACAACAGAAAATTCAGGGTAAGCCATGGGAATGGACAAAGTCTCACCAAGAGTAGCTTGAGACTGGTCCTCAGAAAGTTCTTGTACCACGGTACCCCAATAATGCCCATCTGAGAAACAGTTATCTCTGCAGAACTGTGAAGACAGAGATTCAACTCTTGTCTCCAAATTGACCTAGGGATTGTGTTATTCCTGCCACGGTATTCTAAGCACTAGGTAGGAGACATAATTAAATCAAAGGCAGCAATCTACTTATGATTGCCTAAAGCCACTAATAGCAGCCAATGCTCTGATGTGATGGAGGGCAGGAGACCTAAAGTCAAATGAGATCTGTCAATTGTTTCTATGAGTTCCGGAGAAGACTTCTTCCTGATCAGAATTTTAAGTCTCTGGGCACAACTCAAGTCCATATACAGGCCAGTGGCACCAGAATCTAAAACAACATAAACAGAGACAAAGTGTGAATTGGCTCCACCAGAGGAACTTTGGGGCATATTAGCAAGAACGGCGTTAAAATTATCGACACTTTAGCGGCAGGAAACTGCCGCTAAAGCAGCGATAATGGGCTTGATAATATGCCCCTGAGAATTCCAATAGAAGCCCAGGATCACAGCAGAACATGGGCTTCTATTGGTATTCTCCAGGGCATATTATCAAGCTTCATTATCGCTGCTTTAGCAGCAGTTTCCTGTCGCTAAAGCGGCGATAATTTTAACGCCGTTCTTGCTAATATGCCCCTAAAAACTTTAGGGAGAGTGAAATCTCCAGTCTTGTTCTTCCTTACAAACTATGGGACCTGGAGGTTCCCTATTACTTAGAGGGTCAAACAGTGCATTTCTGCAGCAGATGGTTATGACTCTCACAATAGTGATACAAATCTCACTTGTATCCTTTGCTACTTTTGACGTTTCACCTTCTCTGGAACAACATCATCTGAGTGTATTCCACCCATGTGGTCTCAGCGGCAAGCTGGTGAAACTGAGTGCAATAAGTGAGTACTTAGGAATTTCCCTCAGCAATCTCACACAGCGTATCTTCAGAAGAAGCTTCACGGTCTGGTCTCTCTAACATCTTCTTGGATTTTGTTTCAATACATCGGCATAATTATTCAGTCAAGGATCTTCATTGACAACCAGAGGAGTTACACAAACATGCACCGATCAAGGAACTAATCAAATATCTCACTTCAGATCGGTCAGAGGAAAATTGTCCCGGAGGAAATTCAAAATAAACCACCAGGTCATCCAAAATCTGATTTTAAAGTTGATTGTTTCTGGAAGCCACAAAGTTACCACATACTCGAATATGATGTAGGCAAGTGTCCTTGACAAGCTGTCACCTTCTCAGGAGAAAAAAGACAAATGCGTAAAAAAACTCTTACTGGAGCAGTCACAGGGCTCGAGAAAACCAGCAGTCAGGAATCCACGTGAGGAACTGCCAACAGTGAAGAGATAGAATCAGCAAGTGGAGGGACTGAGGAAACAAGTGAAGGAACACAGTTTGGTTGCAACACATCCTCCAACCAGGCTGAAGGCTATGTATAGTAAATTAATATGAAAAGGAAATGGAAATACCCCACATGACAGAAGACATAATGGACTGGGAATGTGAGGAAGAAACCAAGGGATAAAGAAGCAGCCATGATTGAAAAAAAAGGAAATGAGAACAAAAACCTAAAGTGGTGTTGTAGTGTCCTACTATAATAATAGGACTGGGTATGGGGGATGGCAGAACTTCAGAATGTGGGGGACAAAGTCCTTCACGTCATCAGAAACTGGCAGCCCAATTCCTAGCTAGCTCACAGTTCCTCACCCGAATGACTAACCATTATAGGTAAAAGGTGATTTGTGGCAACCTGAAACAGGACACTTTGACTCACCAAGGAAGTTGTGGAAACAGATCTTAACCTTTTGTTACATTACTCATGCCTGCCAAGGTGCGAACCCAAGGAAGATATTTTATGAGTTTTAAATATATTTATTGAAACTAATGTAATCTTATATAGAGAGAAATGAGCTGCGATAATTAGGCAGATGAAAGAAAGCAAAGTTATCAGCATAATGATTGTTTCTAGCGGTTCTAGAGATTCTTACCTTGCCCTAAGGCTCTAAAGAGAGCATAATGAATGTACCCTTCTGCCTTGCCCGATCCAAGGGATAAGCCTCAGACCCATAACTGAAACCAATGTCAGGAGGAGTCTTCCTGTGATGTGAATGGCAAATCTCTTCAGAAGGCTGGCCGATCAGCGCCAGCAGAGCTGCGTTTTTGAGCATCTCAGGATGGTCATGGCTGGAATGCCCCTCTAACACTTCTAGTCAGCGCATTGTTTATATAATAAAACTGCACTGTGTTAGAAGACGCAGCTCTGATGCAATATGTCTGGGTGGTCGAAGCTGTCGCCAAACGGGCAATGCCGCACTAGGATATCTTGTACTATACGTAACCTTGGAAAGAATGTGCGTGATTGCATGCCAAGAAAGCTAACTAGAAGCAAGTGTCATGTACACTGCATTTTTGGAATAATATAATGCAAGCGTGTACTTGAAAAAAAAGGCTGCTAAATGTGATGCAGCTAAAATGTACAATGTGCAATACGAAAGAAAGCTAAAAACAGGGAGAACTAACTTATGTCCAAGATGGATATCACTACACCCCCCCTTACTAGTGAAAAATGCAGGTTCTATAAACCCTATATGCTAAAACCACGTAAAATAATGAAATGTTCACTCCAACAAGCAAAGCATACCAAATGAATACAAAAATTATTCAATAAAAAGTTACACATTTTGTTAACAAATGGGGGCCAAATTCAGATGTTCATGGAGACTTCCAGGGTGTCACCCAAGTTATGAGCCTCAATGGAATTCAGGATGAATCCCCTTCCACAGACAATATAACCATTAGAGCCTTTGGCGAGTGGATCGAAGGAACAAACGTGATCGGGGGCCTGACCTGCCGCCGAGATAGTGGCATCCTGTTTAGTTCCTGCTGATAATCAGCTGACAGGAACGAATCCTGGATCCTTATCCATGTGGAGTGGCTCATAAAAGGTACCCTGAAGCAATCATAGTCTCATAGGATAACTCCGAAAATCAACCAATAACAGGGATAACAACAGATTCATGTCATGTATCACACGTTTACAACACAGCTGAACCTATGGTAGTTCCATTACCATTTGGGTTCGAGATGGGACATCCAATCTCATGCAAAAAGAGCAAGACTAAAATACTACCAATTAGAACATTGGAATGTTAGGAGCTCCATTGAAGACAATGGAGTTGCTCTGGGCTTTTAATGGCTGGTATAAGCCCAGCGCTCCAACATTCCAATGTTTGTCTTTTTGTTTCTCCATTTTTAATTTAGAACATTCTACCCCTAGTGGGTGGAATGTTCTAATAGCCTTATAGCCCTTCTGCCTCAGGCTACACCGGTTGTTAAAGGCCCTCTCCCTCGTTATAGGCCCTCGCCTGCGGCTCGGGCCTATAACTCGGGATCAGGGCCTTTAACAGCCGGTATAGCCCTCAGCAGCAGGCTATAAGGCTATATTAGTGCTACTGCTAGAGGTATGACACGAAAGACACTTGAAAAAAGGAGTGTATTGCAGCAAGGATCACTCCGAAAACAATCTGGAAGGTGTTGACAAACCCAGACCCAATTACTTTAAAAAAGTGTACTACTTCTGCGGTGTTAGGTGCATTAAAAATATGACCAACCCACTCACCAAAATGTCTTGGAAAATTTGTGTTTAAATGCAATTGTCTTTCAGAAGATAACCTTGCAACTCGCAACACAAATGTTTCACGGGCAGATGTAAGCGTCACGTTCTTCTGAAACAATAGTATTATTTTTTATTTGAAGAGTTTTATAAAGCGCGGGCATGACCCATTCGGGTATCAGAGCACTGAACAAAGAGCAGACAAGTGATAGATATAAAGTTAGAGGAAAACAGTTATAAGTGAGAACAGAAAGATTCATGATCCAATATTATTAACAACAGAGTCATCCAGAATCATTCCTCAGGGGTGTTAATTAAGCCTGGGCGTAGTTCGCGAAGTAGCGCTAAGCGAAGCTACGCAAAGTGCAGTTCGCACTACGTGAGCTACGCGTAGCACTACGCGAACTGCGTAGTGCACTGTTCGCAATGATTGCACAGTGCTGGATGCTTGTCCGCACTGTGCAATCATTGAAAACGGCATCTTGCACAGTGCGAGCTGTCTTTTACTGCCGCTCGAGTAGATTTTTACTCGAGCTTCAGCTTTCTCAACGCGGACTGGTAGTTTCTCATCGCGAGCGGTCGCGAGCATACGCGACCACTCGCAATGAGAAACCTGACCTCCCCGCGTTGAGAATCTCGCCGGGAGGTTTATTTTCCACGCTCGCGATCGGCAACTTGATGTTGCTGATCGCGAACGAGGAAAAAGTCTTGCCGGGATGTCATTTTGCTTGCTCGCGGTCGCCAACTTGACGTTGAGGACCGCGAGCAAGCAAAAAATGACCGCTGCACTACGCTACGCGTGTTTGCACTGTGCTACGTGCAATTCGTGTTGTGCGAAGTAGCGCAAACTTCGCAAACTACGCGAGCGTAGCGTAGTGCTTTGCCCAGGGTTAGTGTTAATGGAACTTTTTGCTCTTCAGAAACCTTTCCATTTCTATTTTGAAGTAGGTCATCGAGGGGAAGGCTCTGACTGTGGGTGGCAGTGACTTCCACATTCTAGGAGCTAAGCCATAGAATGAGCGGTTGTATGTTGTCTTTTTGTTGAACCTCTGAGGTTTCAGCAATAAAGAATTGGCGCTTCTTAAGTAACGACTGCCCCCTGACTGTTCTAGTTTGTTGGCCAGGTAAATGGGAGTGTTGTGGTGAAGAGGCTTATGAGTCATGCAAGCTATTTTCAGCTGGATCCTTGCTTCAAGCGGGAGAAAATGTAATAGTTTTAGGTCTGGGCTGATATGATAAAATTTTCTAGATCGTGTGACTAGTCTAGCTGCTGAGTTCAGCACAGTTCTTAATTGAGTTAACCTTGTTTTGGGAAGGCCTGCAAGAGTAGCAATCCCGCAGTATAATCGGAAAATGACAAGGGATTGTACGGCCAAATGGAAGTTATCAGGAGGCAATAATGGTTTGATTTTATTTAGGATGCTCAGTTGGTAATTGGCTCCCCTGGTTGTTGCGCTGATTGGATCGTGCTTATTCAGCTATTTGTCCAAAGTTATACCAAGTGATCTCGCGGAGTCAATGATGTTTGGGGCACAATTGAGAGCTTTAAGTTGTTTGAGCCATTCCTGTATGGGGACAGAGCAATTGTGGGGGGTGATCAAGAGGGATTCCATTTTGAGAACGTTGAGCATGAGGTGGTTGTTTGTTAGCCATTGCCTGGTTTTCAGCAGGGTGCGGTTGAGAGTCTTGACATCCTCAAGGACATAATTGTGTGTCGTCAGTATACATGTGATAAAGAATATTTGAGTACTTTAAAATTTTAGTGAGGGGTTCCATAAACAGATTGAATAGTGTAGGAGAGAGCCTGGATCCTTGAGGTACTCCAATAGAAACCGGAGTGGAGTCGAAGAGGGTATGAATGACTTTAATTCTTTGAGATCTGTTATGTAGGAATGAAGCAATCCAGTTTGCAACGGGCCTGGATAGCCCCATCCTTGACCCCAGAAGGCCGATCATGCTGTCATATTTGACCGTGTCGAACCTAAAGGAGAAATCCAGAAGTATAAGCAGGCATGATTCATTCTGATCAAGCAATCTCAGGGCATCATCAACAATATGTGTTAGTGCTGTTTCAGTGCTATGTCCTTTGTTGAAGCCAGATCGGCAATCGTCCAGAAGATGAAACTTTTCAACATGGTCACAGAGTTGCAAGTGAAGGGAGGTTGGAAATGATGCTTTCAGTCGGCTCAGCTTGTCGAAGTTAATATTAAAAATGGGAGTTGGGGGCGTGGCCAAGATGGCGATCTAAGCGGTCGCACAACCCGGAGGCTCCTCGCTCCTGGCTCCCTTAACCAGCCGAATAACCCAGCATACCCCCCCCGTTGTGCACCACAGCAGGTGGCACGACCAGAGGGAGTGTGGCGACACCCCCGCGGGCACCGGCGGGCGTCTTGTGCAGCTGGTGGGCTCCTCGTAAGGCCGAGCAGGCAGCGGCTGGAGGTGGTGTTCGGGCCGGAGGCCCAGCAAAAGACTGAGCGGGAAGGACAGACGCGCTCCTCCCTAGCGGGGACACAGGCGGATCCGGAGACAGTCCACCAAGGGGGCGCCCAGCAGAACGGCGAATGAGTACCCGCAGCAGTGACAATCACCCCAGGCACGGGCAGGAACGGAGCGGCAGCGGAGAGGCGGCCCCTGCTCGGCCGGCGGCATAAATTGAGCGCCCGGCTTGAGGGCCTTACTGAGCGCGAGCCCGGAGCCCCCTGCGCGACCCAGGGAAGAAGCAGCACCTGAAGGTAACGGAGAGGAAGGTGCGGGGGAGCGGTGGGTGACCCGGCCCTACCGGAGACAATCTGCCCTGTAGGCCCTCACGGCCCAGCCGGGAGGTGAGTGCCAAGGCCCAAAGCTGTGACGAACACTCGGCAGCGGGGGAGAGGTGGGCCTGTAGGCACCAACGCCGAACGCAGCCCAGACACCACAGACCAGGGGACATACCACAGGGCACATAAACAGCGGAGGCCGTCGGCGGATGAGTAGGGTGCCCACCTCCTAGATCAGGCCCGGCAGAACAGGGGCAAGCATCGGAGCGGGAGCGGCGTGGGACAGCACAGCACAGCGCAGCGGGAAAGGAGGGATAACCCCTCGGTTCGGTGGAGGCAGCGGCAGTGGCCCTGGGGTGGCCGCATCCAGCCCGAGTAAATTAGCTGCAGTGACCGCACCCGAGACGGGTCGGGTGGAGGCGGTCCCTACCCAGGCGACAGTGGGCACCGCGGGCGGGACCGCAGACTGGCCTCCGTGACTCGGCGCCTCCGTGGTTACAGGTTACAGGTCACAGACGGCGTACTAGAGCGTGAGGAGCCCATCGCTGCCCTTACAGGGCTTCACTGCAGACCGACAACGCCAACGCCACAGCCGAAATCAGAGAACAGACCCAGGTGATAGGGTCGAGGCAGGCCCGCCGGCCTGATCGCTGCAAGCTAGCCGCGACAGGATAGGCCCTGCCAAGCGAGCACCCGCGCAGGAGAACCACACTGCCAGCACGCAACAGGTCGCCCACAAACGGGAGGAATAACAGTCACAGCCCACAGCAACTGGAGGCCACGGTCCGCACACGAGAGCACAGAACCACATCATGGGGCTTAGGAGTGAGGCAAAGTAGAGCGACCCTAACTCACCATCACCCACGCAGCCAGAGGTGCTACACACGTGACGTGCACGTAGATCTAGTGCGGAGGCGGAAGACCAACCAACCGGGAGCCCCACAATGTCCACAGTGCGGAAAAAGGGGGAAAGAACATTGAAAGAGATGCTGGCCAAAGGCTCCCTGTCCGGGGAGAAGGGAGGGCGAACCTCCCCGGCCCTTAAAGCACAAGCAGAACAAGGCGACGGAGAAGCGACAATCACACGTACATTCCTAGAAACTCTCTTCAATACGCTGCGAGAGGATTTCCAAACGCTTAAACAAGAGGTGGCAGGAGAGGTGAGAGAGATCCGACGCGATGTTGACGAACTTGGGGAGCGAGTTGCCGCCATCGAGGAGCGTGAACAATCCAAAGGCGAGGAGATAGAGCAACTACAGCAGGAACTTATACGACTCAAGGATCAGCAGGTAGACTTGCAAGCCCACGCAGAAGACCTCGAAAATCGGTCACGCCGAAACAACATACGCGTTAGGGGGGTCCCGCTGAAAGAAGAGGGGGCAGACGTCGCCCGATACCTCCAAGACCTGTTTAGAGAGATCCTGGACGAGTCCCCAGACTTTGACATTCGCATCGATCGTGCACACAGGGTGGGAATGGCACGGCGGGCACCAGCCCCTCCACCGGACATCCTAGCTTTCTTGCCAGATTTCCCCCTCAAGGAACGCATACTACGCGCAGCCAGACGTAAGCAACCCCTCAAATATCAGGGTAAGCCCATAGCACTATATCAGGACCTGGCCTCCACTACCTTACAAAAGAGGAAAGCATTCAAGGAGGTGACGACATTTCTGAAGGACAAGGGAGTGACTTACTCATGGGGCCACCCATTCCGCCTGATTTTCAAGTGGGGAGACAAGCTACAACAAGTGAGATCACTTCATGAAACGTGCACGCTCCTGGGCCTAGAACAACGGGACTCGGAGGACTCGCCCATCCACACACAACGATCCTCAGGGGGAGGATGGCACAGAGTAGGCCGCAGACACTCGCCTAAACTTGAAGCTCGGCCAGATCCTACCACCATCACACAAGAAAGACTGGCAGCCCTGGAAGCAGTGTCGAGGGATACCACCTCGCTGGACAAACTTTGAGCTGCACATGGGGACGTTATTGCACTGAAATATAGCTGGCTGGGGGGTAGGGGGAGGGGGCCCGGGGCACTTGGACCACATATTCACCCCGATTTTTCATTTCCAAATGTCCGCGTCACGGAATGTTGGACATTGGACTATGGTCAAACCTGGGGTATGTCTAGTTGGGGTTAGGGAGGGACTGGGGGGGACCCGGGGAATCGAGGCGGAGGGGGGGACACAGGGGGAAAGGGGGAACATGAGGGAGGGCAAGACGCACCTTCAGAACAGAATCCACACAAGGGGAAGACATGACCTAGGGAAATTTGAAGGGGGGGAGTTGGGGTTAGGGAGGAGGGAGGGAAGGGGAACCGGTGTGCTGCTAGGGAGCGGGCATGGACAGAAGACAGAGCCATTGATACATGGAACAAGGGCCCAAGGGCACAGACACATGCGAGGCAAGAGCAGTCTACCAACGACACAAGCACAAACACCACTTGTAAACCCAATATGTCGCAACACGTTCTTCAGGTGCTAACCCTCAACATGAGGGGTCTGAATAACCCCGTTAAAAGGCGAGCTATCATATCTTATCTGGAGCACTCTGGGGCAGATGTGTGCCTTCTACAGGAAACCCATCTCCTCTCTAAGGATTGGCACAGAATGAAGTCCCGCGCCTTTCCCCAACAATTTTACTCCTCTACCATAGATAAAAAGGCAGGGGTAGCCATTTTGATCGCTAAGAAGTTCCGGGGCAAAGTGGGAGACAAGGTAGCAGAAATAAAGGGTAGGTTGTTGGCTTACAGGCTTTGGGTGGGGGGGGCTGCCATAGTGGTGGGATCCATCTACATCCCCAATGAAGGGCAAGAAAAGTTCATTAAGGGAGCCATATCAGAGGTTCTTAGTCCCCAAGACAGGAGGATATTAGTGGGAGGCGACCTCAACCTGGTCATGGACTCAGAGAAAGATAGATCCGGGCAACGCTATGGCCAAACAGGAGCCTTATCAGAGGAAGGGAGGGAATGGCTGGCTCACAGGGGGCTGGTAGACATGTGGCGGGAGGCCCACACGCACAGCAAGCAGTACACTTATTACTCAAGCGCACACCACACATATGCCAGACTGGACCACTTCATAGGGTCGGCTGAAATCAATGCCCTAGTGGCTACAGTGGACATTACTCCAGCGGCACTTTCAGACCACGATGCGGTGATAGTGACATTAGACGTGCCCCCGACTCCCGGACCAAGGGGGAGGTGGAGACTAAGGGAAAATTTGCTGCTGCGCAAAGAGATATCCCAGCAGGTGCACAACTGTATCACTGACTACCTCGCGACAAACGATACCCCGGAGACGTCTCTAACAGCGTTATGGGGGGCCCTCAAGGCGGTAGTGAGGGGAGAATTGATAGCTATCTCCGCGGCGGAGGTTCGGGACCGGAAAGAAAAGAGAGAACAGCTTACGGCCAGTGTGGTGGAGCTGGAGCGAGTACACAGCCGGACAGGTGCCCCTAGAATATGGCGTAAACTGAAAGCAGCCAGAGCGCAGCTGGCAAGCTTGGATCTTGACAGGGCGGAATATGCGGCTTTGCGGCTCAAACATTCTTACTACATAGGGGGAGATAGAACGGGACGTCTCCTGGCCAGTAAACTGAGAGCCCGCGCCCAGAGGTCCAAAATTGCTGCCCTTCAGAAACCCGGGGGGGAAGTGGTGGAATTGGACGATCAGATAGCTGAAACTCTCAGAGATTTCTTTGCTTCCTTGTATAGCAAAGATTCCCGAATACCACTGAATGGAGAGTTATATCTTCAACACGCCGCTATCACGGCCTTAAACACTGCGGGAGCAGAAGCTTTGGACGCGCCGATTCGAATCGAAGAAGTGATAGGTGCTATTTCTCGACTCAAACCACTGAAAGCTCCAGGGCCAGATGGCTTCTCGGCGGGGTTCTATAAAGCGTTCTGTCCACTCATCGCCCCGATTTTAACTCGCCTTTTCAATTCGTTCCAGGGCCCCGGATCTATTCCCGCGGACATGCTTGCAGCAGATATAGTTGTCCTTCCCAAGCCCGGAAAGGACACCACCCAATGCGGCTCATACCGGCCGATCTCCTTACTCAACTTGGACCTCAAATTGTTCACGGGGGTTCTTGCAGCCAGACTAGGCCCACGCATGCCAGGCATCATCGAACCAGACCAATCCGGTTTTATTCCCAATAGACAAAGCAGCGACAACACCAAACGAATCATGCATATAATTGATAAAGTCCACCACAACAAGACGGATGCCCTTTTACTGTCAATAGATGCCGAAAAGGCATTCGACAGGGTTGACTGGGTTTTATGGATATGACATTGGCGCACTTCGGCTTAGGTGAGCGATTTAGGGCATGGGTAACAAGCTGCTATGACAAACCCACAGCCACGATCCGGGTCAACGGAACGAGTTCCCAGTCCTTTGACATTCAAAGGGGTACGAGGCAAGGGTGTCCATTGTCGCCCCTTCTATTTGCGCTATATGTTGAATCCCTAGCGCAACGGATAAGAGATAACCCCGATATCCTCGGCATCCCCTTTGGAGGGGAGAAACACCCAATCAGCTTATATGCGGACGATATCCTGGCAGCCCTAGAGACACCCAAGCGCTCTGTCCCGGCTTTCCTTCGGGAAGTGCATGCTTTTGGTGAAGTCTCCGGTTTCAAGATCAATGTGGGGAAATCCATGATATTGCCACTTGGCCTCAATGAGACGGCACCAAGGGTAACACACGGAGAGTTCGGGGAGCTCCAACTTCAAGACAAGATCCCATACCTGGGGATAGTCCTGACCCCCTCCACAGGGCAAACAATCGCCCTCAACTACTCCAACCTTCTCGCGCGAGTTCAGGGGGATCTGCGTAGATGGCAGAAGCAACCTCTGTCGCTCCTGGGCCGTATCGCTGCAGTCAAGATGTCTATCTTGCCTCAAGTGCTGTACTTCTTTCAGACCATCCCAGCCTGGCCTCCCAAAGGCGTAATTCATAAATTGCAAAGTGCGGTGCAACACTTCATCTGGGCCGGGAAAAGGCCGCGGATGAATAGCGAGCTAGCCCACCATCCCCCGGACGAAGGAGGGCTGGGAATTCCCAATCTACTGGACTACTTCCGGGCGTCGCAACTCAGATACCTGGTAGAATGGAGCAGACCGGAATCAGAAAAGAGGTGGCTGTTTCAAGATAGGGCGCTGGCACAGCTAGCCCTCTGGAAAGTGCCATTTCTCAAACGCCCGGATAGGCCCCCGAACCTTGCACTCTCCCCATTCACATGCACTGTGATGCAAGTGTGGGACACGGTGGCGACTAAACGTGGACTTACCTCCTTCCCCTCGCCATTAACTCCCATATTCGATAATCCGGAATTCCCACCGGGGCTCGAAGAGCGAGCGTTCCCACAATGGAGGACGTCAACTTGCAAGTCAGCCGGACATTTATTTGACCTGGAGGGGTTCCTCCAGTTCTCAGAGATATGGCTCGTAACCAAAACCTCGGATAAGAGGATGATCTCTGAACTCTACGGGCTGATACGTCCCCCGGCTCGCCCGGGACCCTCGGCTAGACAGAGGAGATGGGCGCGGGAGCTTGGTAGAGAGCTGACCGGAAAAGAATGGCGGGACATCTACTTTCGGGCGAACCACACGGCTAGGAACACAGCAGGCAGGGAAGCAGCGGTCAAGGTAGTAACTTATTGGTATTTGACACCTGCCAGACTGCATAAAGGAAACCCCGACCGTAGCCCTACATGTTGGAGAGGATGTGACGAAGAGGGCACACTGACTCACCTGTTATGGGACTGTAGGGAAGTGACTGGATACTGGACGGCAGTCCTAGACGATATAGACAAACAATTTGACACAGAAGTCCCACGCTTCCCGGCCTACACCGTGCTGGGGCTACCCAACTCGCTTACGTACCCATTGAAGTCAGTTAGGGGAAGGCAGATGGGCTTGGCTATGGGAGCAGCGGTGCAACACATTCTCTCCTTATGGGGCACACGGAATAGACCAACTCATACGTGGTGGCTACACAAACTGTGGTACACTTTAGATATGGAGAGAATCCAAGCTAGCCTTACACAATCTACGGACGCGTTTGCTACCACATGGCGGCCCCTACTATCCCTACTAGCGTTGGAATTCAACGAAATCACCAGCCCGAAATACCTTCGCCTTTTGCGATTAACAGATATCCAACAACCTGAGGCAGCTTCCTGAGGCATGGCACACATGGGCTCTATATGTACCAAGATACCAAGGATCCATCATAGCACACCGGTTCGGGGAGGGGGGAGTTGGGACATGGGGACGGGGGGTAGGGAGTTTTATACTTTATTAGCTATTGTATGTTGCATAGACAAGCCGGGCCTCTCGCAGGGGCCGAAAATAGGATAACCTAATGTATGTAATGTGTCTTTTCACTTATCTGCAAACCAATAAAACAAAGTTAAACATAAAAATGGGAGTTGAAGGCCACAAGCTGACTACTCTATTCTCAAGTGTAGGAGGAAAAAGTATGTTACCACTGCAGGTCACTCTTTGAGAAACAGAAACTGCAAAAGGGACACCTGCTCTCATCCCACAACAGCATTGATCATTTAGTAACTTTCATTTGAAAGTAAATAAAATACTGTGTGCATCAAGGAAACTGGTACTCCTTTCAAGTAACAAGCCAGATTGGCCAATTGACGCATTGCATACACCATGCAAAGTTATGTGTTTACCAATCATGGAGTGGCTTATTGAAGTTTCACATTCGTTTCCACTTAGAAAAACATATTTTACCCCATTCATACATTTGTAATCGAAAGGCAGTTCCCACCTCTTGGATAAAACTCTCTCCTAAATCCTCATATCTGCCCACCAGAAAATGTTTCACACATGCAGTATACTAGAAAGATGGAATAGGCAGCGAAATAACTCCATGTATTAACCATACTGCTGAAGACGTTTCTGCTACTGTGAAAGGCAATTTTTCTTACTTCTCTATGTAGCATCTTTCTTTGCCATTACTAGTTGTTCATGTGTAAATTAAAAGCAGGAACAATCCTGTAGTGTTTTTTGGATTCTTCCAAGGGCTGCGGTTCCCCTTTAAAATGTGTAATGTCCACCCCAACTGCATAATAGGCCTCAATTGACTTTGCCTATTTTGTAAAACAGACGTCATTTATATGATATCAGTTGCAGAAAACACAATGTTATTCAAAGTGTAAATAGGAGAGGGTAGTGTGTTCATTCTGTTATCAACAACAGCCAATGCTTTCTCTAAATTAGCCTGATCGATTTGTCTTAAAAGTGCAGCTGCTTCCATTTGTGAAAGTGTCCATATTTCATTGGAATTGTTTCAATCGTGTTGACCTAGGACCTAATAAGAAATCTTGCAAGCCTGTGTCATCAGAAAGGAGAGAGAGGTGCTCTTTTACATCTGACACTGTGGAATGCTTTAAACATTGCTGACATAACATTCCTATGCTGTAAGTTGTAACAATCCCTGTGTGTTGTGTCTGCTGCATCTGGATGTAACAAGGGTTTGGCCTTCTTGCTTTAAAACCCTGTAAAGAGTTTAAAACACATGCATAACAACCAGTTGTATCAACTGGCACACAATCACCACCCATTGGGACCTGAAAGTGTAAAATTAAAAGTACCATTCTGAATCATACCATTGAGCTACTCTTCAGGGTAATTTACTCACTGTTGCCAATTATCAAAGCGGGCAATTGGGGGAATATTCATATCCTTCATTTTTGCTATACCTAGGCAAGTGGTCTGTTGTACCATGTCATTCAGAAAAATAATCTGCAATGGACTCAGACACAATTTAAATAAGGCATCCATGCCCTGTGCCTGCCAATCCTTTGTTCCCCAAACTGATTTTAAATCAATTGTATCTTTCCAATATTCATAGCCTTTAGCAGCTAGTTGGGATGCAAATGCATTTGAATAAATTAGTTT
This sequence comes from Calotriton arnoldi, assembly GCA_963921515.1. Taxonomy (NCBI): domain Eukaryota; kingdom Metazoa; phylum Chordata; class Amphibia; order Caudata; family Salamandridae; genus Calotriton; species Calotriton arnoldi. The sequence goes on from CAWUFW010004624.1 coordinate 819,035, forward strand.
TGTGTTGGTTAGCATATCTTTTCTTCCTTTTGAAGGTGTCAATTTAAAAATATATGATGTAGGGTCTAAAGTCTGATGCCCATACAAATATGTACATTTGTCTAAATATTATTTAGAAATACTCACTGGTGGGGTTAGGCAAAAGTCCCATTCTGTATAATTAAAAACTGTACGTGGGGTATTAGCTCTATGTAGGTAATGGTGTGCATAGTGATGGTAACAAAACATTTCCCCATAATTGGCAGAATTCATAAACATATCTTCACTTTCAAATACAGTATCACTATTCAAGCTCAAATAGCACTGAATTAACAGTCATCACATCCCAATCATCAGATACCAGACAGGGTGTAAATACATAATTCATTGAAATCTTAAATACATAAGGACTTTGTATTGTCTCTATTGGATCAAAAATATCATAGGGAACCTTATCCCATACAATTCCATCCAGAACTGGAACAGCAGAAATTTTCACAAGGGACTGGTCTCTTCGCACTTTGTGGGAAGATAAATAAGGCTTCAATACCTCGGCTAGCAGTTTCACAGTTGAGTGTTCTGGAAGATAATGCCCATTTATAAGCAAAATGAAAACTCTTGCATATCCAATCCATAAAAGTACTGAAAGCAAAGCAAGTATTATTCACAAATAGGGCCATGGGCAGACCAGATAAGTACTTTGTAACTAGTGAAGAAATGTAAGTGTGCCTTGAAGTGAAACAGCAGGAGAATCTGAAGAGAAGTCATCAATGTTGACAGGATATCCAGACGCAGTTTGTTTGAAAACTGGAGCCTCAGCAGGTAAATGAGAGCTGATAGGTATCTCCAATGGTGGTTCATTATAAACAACTCTGTTGCTTTGAGTCGTAGTAGTAGAAAATTGTAGACTTACATCTGTTGCAGTATTTGTGGGGGTAACATAAATCAATAAATGCTCATTCTTCACCCTCCCTAGCCCAGGGGAAACAAAATTGTTGTTGTTTAATACTTGAAGAGGTATTTCCTGTATGGTATTGAGAGGGTTTAGGAAACTACCAAGGAAGCCTCTTGGCCTACTGTGTAGTATCAGCCACATGATGCAATTTAACTTGATCAGTAGAGGCAAAATGGATGTCTCTGCAGCAAGCAAGTGGTGGTAGAATCACAGTTCTGATACCATGAATTCCATGGACTGGCAACAGTACACCATATGATGGACCAAATTCCTTCTTAACCAGTATTTTTTCTTGAACAAAATCCCCACTTTTTGGAATCCAACTGGTAAATGCTGACTGACCTTCACTCCGTCAGCAGCGGCTTGTGTAGTGGGCGTCCGTCGTGGAAAGCTTGTAGCTCCTGTAAGACATTTTGACATTAATTTATGTTAAAAGGTGTTTCTGCAGCCACTGTGCCAGAACCATCAAGATCTAGGACATACATCTGGATGCCATATAGGACTTTGTAAGGCATTGGACCACCCTAAGATCTTTTAGGCAGATTGTTTAATGTTCTAAGGACCACATAAAAGTGATGGACCAAACTGCGACCTGAACCTAATACTCTAACTGTGAAGGACTGCTTTAAGTCACAGTTTTCCTCTCCACAGTTGAGTTTCCCTCAGGATGATATGGAGAAGAATAATCACAGCTACACCCAAAGTTCCCGTTATATCCCTATAATCCTTAGAGACTAAAGCAGGGCCCCAGTCCAAGTGGAGTGCAGCTACTGCATATGTCCTGATGAAGAATTGCAGGTCTTTAATAACAGTGTGAGCATCAGCTGATCACTGTGGCCACACACAAAGGAATCTGGAGCAAGAATCTACAGCAAGTAGATCACTTTTAAGAACACTATCAGTGTTTATGACTCCACAATGGTCGAGGCATATGCATTGCAGAGATTTGTTTAAAACTAGGAGGGGTGTCAGCGGTGGGCGTTTGGCGGTGGTACCTTTAAGTTGTTGACAGCTAAGAACATACAGCTTCATCTGTTTATACAGACCATGCTACCAACAGCACTTTTGCAACAGGAAAAGTGGGACCACCACACCAGCATGGGCCGATGCAACCCCCTCATGTACTGTTGTAATTAGTTGTAGCCTGCGGTCTTGGTTGGGAATCACTTGATCACCCACCCCTGGAATTGTTGCATAAAGAATATTTTGGGCACTTAAATTGTAGGAATATTTTGCTGGGTATGCTTTTGGTAATGGAGTGTTGTTGCCTGAAGCATTAACATCTGTCATAATATCTTCATCCACCCTTGTATGAGAACGAGTAATTGCATGTACTCTGGCAGTTCTCACTGCGATCTTTGCGGCTTCATCAGCCAATGAATTCTCTACAACATGATGACCCAATGTGTGTATTGCATTAGCCTGTGGAAGACTATCCTTTAGTTCTGCTTCTTTTCCCCAAAGCACTTTATGCTTGATAGAGTTGTGTTTTGAGTCTCTGAAACCATTTCGGCGCCAAAAATGTAAGTTTTCGTTAAAAGACTGGACACAGTAATACGAATCACACACTATAAAGTGGGAAATTCAGGATCCACATGTTCCAGTGCCAGACTTTAAGTTCAGCAAGTTGTGCTGTACAATCCCCAAGGGACTGTGTAAATGTTTGTTGAGGGTGGAATTCTCTATCCTGCATAACTCCATATACGTCTGTGCAAGCCGTGGAGTATTGATGTTCAGTGCCTAAAGCAGCTTAAGCTGTCCCATCAGTATATATTATATATTTATACTGTTCAAGAGGCAAAATGTTAGTGGGCATGGGGTATTACTGTTCATATTGGAGAAATTCTTGAGCTTGTAGTGTGGGGTCAAAGACATAATCTACATCAGTGGCAATCTAGAAAGTGGCGCAGTGTATCCATCATGGATGTAGTGCTTTTGCATTTGGGGCACTAGCTTTTGTAACAGTTTTAACAATTATGTATTTCCCCTGGGCCACTGGCCTTTCTTTTATGACATTCATCTGACTGCAGTCAGTATTTTTCCAGTGGATGCAAAATGCATTTACGCTTGAGAATATAAATGTGATTTATATGCAATCTGCACTGTGTCACCTTCATTAAATGTGACATAGGTGAAGCCAATGGCACCCACAATTATCCTGATGACTAAATGTGTTTTTTTTACACATGTGTGTAAGTGTAATGCTGCAAGCATGTCAGCCTATAGTGATCTGAGAATTTGTGTATGTTATGTAGTCCAGTGTTTGCCAGAGAAGTCTGGATGAATCAAATCATACAGTGGTTTTATGCCAATTCAATCCAATCCAAACAAGCTTTATTCGACATATTAGTCATAAAAGCATCATACATAAATATATCATAAAACACAGTATAAAAAATCTAATTCCAGAGCCTGTTTGATGATGGTAAGTTAAAAAACAAAAGTAGCAAATAACAGTAAAAATAATTTAAGACTTTTAAAAAGCAACAACTTTTTATAGAATTCATTACCAGAGGGGTATAACAGTTTGGCCATAGAATAAATAATCCATCTTTTAGTTGGGACTAATGCCTACATTACATAGTGAGTGGTTACCTACCCCCTTGATACATGTGCAAATATGCAATTACAAGCACACCCTAATTATACAGAATGGGAACGCGACCTTATAGCCCACGACCACCCCATAAATTTTGCTACTGCAACAACAATAGAAGATGACGTGTCGGAGCATAGCATTCTTAGTGCTTCAACACTCCTTCTAGTGCCTAGTGATATACAAATTGGCACCAACCATGCACATCGTGGGGCAGCATAGGCAGGGCAGACAAACAATATGTGAGCTAGCGACTACACATTGGCCTGGCATGCGGGACAAGTAATGCCACCTCCTTTGGCCCATCTAGCAGTGAAAGCTCTAATTGGCAGTGAGCCCACCCTAAATTGGAAAAATAATTTTCGATCATGCGGCTTTGTTATTAAATCCCAATATTTCTCTAGGCTGGGGGTTAATTTGACTTCCAAAAAGCCACCGGTTAGTGAAGATGACTCACTACCTCTCCATGTGTTGTGCACTACCATTTCCCAGTACTTTTCTTTTAAAATCTTTTTTGAAGGGAATGGGGAACCTGTTGGATCGTCCCACAGTGCTGACATGCCAATATTTATTAAAGTGACTCTAACCTCCCGTAGCCATTTGATTCGATGGAAGTTGTCAGCCTTTATTATATAGATTAGAATGGGGGTTTTTGTGTTTAGTCAGGAAATGGCGCTCAGGCTATTGCGTGTGCTATCGATGGACCTTAGGTGGTGCGGTGCTGCCAGGTCAGGGGAATAACCCGATAACCCCTGGGGAATCTGTGAATCAAGGGATCCACAAATTATGAAGTGAGCGTAGTCCTGGGCACACGCGATGAGGGTATTGGTGATAAAATATCTACTATTGATGCGTTATTCGAATGCAATGGTCAACATCAGTATTTGTCCAAATAGGTATTTTTTTATTTCAACAATCACTGTGTTGAATATAGTGAACCAGCCGACACGTGTTTCGTCACTGGGAAAGTTCCCGTGACTCATCAGGGCTGGGAAGGATACAAAAAATAAAATAAATAAATAATATGTGAGGAAAACAACGATGCAACGAAAGATACCTCGTCTGTGCTAGACACGTATATCTAAGTGGAAAGGGATCACCCGAAGTGACTGTTTGGAACATGATCAACTGTAAGTGACCAATATGGTGTTAGGTGACACTCGTGAAGGTGCCGCTGTTCATGGTTCAAGGCTCTAGATGAAGAAGCAGGAAACATTTCAAAATATTTCAATTAATAGTGACAGGTGTGATGGTGCCGCTCTCATGTACAATAGAAGACATGAGGAAAAACGCGGGAAAACTGATACATAGAGTGAGTGAACAGTGCTGGAAATAGCGTAGAAAAGATCAAGAGGGCAAGAAGTGAAGAAAGGATATGTGAGGACTCACAAGAGCTGGAATGAAAGAGAAAGCGGAGAGGAAGCGGGTACACTAGTAAGCCTAAGCTGTTGGACTTCTAGAAGGGACACAAGAGGAAATGTGGTAGATAAGGTGTAGAGGTCGAGACACCAAAAGCGAGGGAAAAGGAAACAATGAGTGCGTGGGTGAACTAAAGACCCGTGATCATGAACTACTGTAAGGAACTGAAGATAGAAGGGGGGAAAAACACAAGGGGAGGGAGAGAAGTAGAGGTTGGGGTACAGGTAACATGGGAAAGCAAAACGCTTAGTGTGCTTACCAGGAGGTTGGATAAGAATACAGCACACCCGTAGGGGTAAACTCACGATAAGGAGTAACGAAATGCGCAGGAGAGGCGCTGCGCTGGCAACAAGGATGCAGCGAGGAGGGAAACCGCTAAGGAAGGAAAGCAGGAATGAGGGTGACTAGAAAGGAGAGTGGAGAATGCCGGGAAGGCTGGGAACATGAGCGTGGTGGGGAAACTTACCAGGTGGTAGTGTCCCTCTGTAAACAAGCGTGATTGCGCTGGGGCGGGTGAGCCACGGCAATCGTGGAAGGCCGGAATGATTGGCGGAGGGAGGCTGTCCAGTGTCCAGGTCAGTGGATGGGGTACCAAGCCGTGCAGGCGAGGTACACAGGATAGGCTATAACGGAGGAAGGGAGGGGAGGTTACAAGGAGCGTGGAGTAGTGGGCGGGAGGGTGGAGAGAAGAAAGGAAAAGGGGGAAGAAAACTTACCCCGGGTGCGGGAAGTTGAGTACTAACCAGGGATGTATGAGGCTGGGTAAAGCAGACACCTGTCTGAAAACCAGAGGAAAAGGACACTAAGTAATGAGGGATATCAAGGAATACGGAGGTGGAGGAGACAGGTCAAACTGCAATAGCTAATACCTGGGGTCCGGATGGGAGAGCTGCGAGGACGCACTGGAGCCGGAGGAGATAGTAGAAAGGGAAAAGGGGAAACGAGGGAGCTATATCCGGTATGGAGTTGGAAGACTAAACCGAGAACAATGAGAAATCCGGCCGGTGCGGTCACCATATTGAAATTCTCGGGGGAAGGTCGTAAAGTAAAGCGCTTGTGCGGAGGACAAATAAAGTCAGTGATGCACCCGCAACCTCTTGAAGCCCGCACAGTGGTAAGGACAAGAAACGGAAAGAGTAGCCAGAGGTGCATGTCAGAAATAAGCATACATCTGAAGGAAAGTCAAAACGAACGGATGTGACAATGAACAAGATGATAAAAACATCAATGATGTTGAAGCTGGTACATGTGAAAGGATGCAAAGAGTGAAATCCCTGTGACAAAGTGTTAGGTATACTAAGTCAAAATAGGAAAAGGCAATTAGTGAATGCGCTAACGAAAGTAAAAAATTACATGAATGTAAAACATGGAAGGGTAAGTCAATGGGGAGATATTGTCACATGAATTGGCGAAGAGAAAAGACATGCTGGTATTGCTGAATAAAATGCAAACATTGTTAGAGTACACATAGTGAGATGCCTATCCAGAATTATGTGACAATGACTAAAAGCACAGTAAAATTGTAATGGCAACAATTATTGGAAACACATGGCTCTTATTCATGGAGGTTATGTAACAGGGAAGATGATGACACATGAATATGGTATGGAAAATAGACATGCTAGTATCAACTGATTGCATAGGAAGAGGACAGGTATCATACCAACGTAAATAACACAAATGGAGTTTCAGACAAGTGAATTGTCATAAAGTTCATTCACCCAGGAAGTAATGCAGTTCGTGATCAATGTTCAATCCGTGTTGTACTGTTCGCAGACGCATAATCCAAGTGGCTTCTAGGCGTCTGAGTCTGAGTTCTCTGTTGCCACCTCTCACATTGGTGGATGCCATGTCAAATCCGAAAAAGGAAATACGTTTCTTGGGGCCCTGGTTAGGACAAGTGGCAGCATGGATCGCCATAGGATATCTAGTGTCCAGATTGTTCAAAGCTCTGACGTGTTCTCCTATTCGCTCTTTTAGTGGTCTGATGGTACTTCCGATGTACCAAAGTTTGCAGGTGCATTCCAGTATATAGATCACAAATTTCGTGTTGCAGTTGATGTTGTGTCTAATCTGGTATTCTTGTCTGTTCATGGACGTGAAGTTTCTTATTCCATGTTGGGCTAGTTTGCAGACCCCGCAGTGTCCGCACTTAAAGAAGCCGAGATTATGAGTCGTAAGCCAAGTAGGCCTGGTGCTAGGGCCTGGGATGCTGGGGCTGAGTCTAGTTTTCAGGGTTCTGCCTCTCCTGTATGTGATTTGAGGTTTAGGAGGTACAATCCCTTTAAGTGTGTTGTCTGCAAGTAGTACGTTCCAATGTTTGTTAAGGCTTTTCTTCATTGTTAACCCCATGTCGCTATAGTCAGTAATGAGTCGGACAGGTTGGTCTTGCTCAGTGATTGTACGTCTGGTGTGTAAAGTATCGTCTCTTTTTATGTTCCTGATTCTTTTTTCGGCTGAGTTGATGGTGCGGGCACTATAACCTCTGTTTAAGAATCTTTGTTTCATATTGGTAAGGCACTTATGAAATTCCAGTTCCTCGCTACAGTTTCTCCTAGCTCTCATGAATTCCCCGTAGGGAATTGCCTGTGTTTGGTGAGGGGGATGTGAGCTGTCTGCATGCAGAATGGCATTGCATGAAGTTTCTTTTCTATATAGACGGCTCTCAATGGTGTCGGACTTGATGTAGATTTCCACATCTAGAAATGTGATGTTGGTAGCACTAGAGTTACCTGTAATTTCATGTTCATATCGTTGCGATTGAGGTGAGCACAGAAATTATCGAGTTCAAGTTGAGACCCTGACCAGAGGAGTAAGCAATCATCTATGTAGCGACCCCAGTATATTATGGAGTCTATCCATTGTGCCCCTTCCGTGCCCCAAATCCATTTTGACTCTAGGACGCCCATGTAAAGGTTGGCAAAAGAGGGAGAAAATTTCGAGCCCATGGCTACTCCTTTATTCTGTTTATACCACATACCGTCATAGATGAAGAAGTTGTTGTTAAGTATGATGTCCATCATAGTGACTAACATCTGGGTATGTTGCCATAAGTTGGCTGGTCTGTTGTTGAGTATGCTGGTGACTGCTTTGAGCCCTAGGGTAGGTTCAATAGTAGTGTAAAGTGAGACTACATCTAGGGTAGCCAGGATCATATCCGGCTGCCATTGGACATCTGATAAGATGCTGAGAATGTGTTTGGTGTCCTGGATGTATGATGGCAGATTAGTAACCAGACTGCCAAGGAAGAGGTCAACGTATTGTGCTATTCTTTCCGTGGGACCACCAATGCCCGACACAATGGGTCTCCCTGGAGGAAAGGGAGCAGTCTTGTGTATTTTGGGAACGGTGTACAGGCAGGGGAACGTAGGTCTGTGAACTTTGAGATATAATAGTTCTTGGTCATCTATAAGACCTAGCGTGTGCCATTCGGATAGGTGTTTATTGATAATGGTGACAAGAGGGGCTATTGGGTTGTAAGGGAGCTGCTCATAGCAGGAGTTGTCACCTAGTTGGGACAGGATTTCTGCATGATAGTCTGATCTGTTCATGATGACTACATTACCCCCTTTGTCTGCCTCTTTGATTATGATGTCTCTGTTGGAGGTGAGTTGTTTCAGGGCTACTCTTTCTTCTCTGCAGAGATTGTCCTTAGTCCTATGTCTCATTTTCGATATTTTTATTTCGTGTCTGTCCATATCATTTAACACTAGGTTGTAGAATGTGTCAACAGCATTACCTCCTGGTAGCATGGGTGTCCACTTGGATTTGGGTTTAAAACCACTGTGTAGGCTAAGATCTTCCTCTATATCTAACTCCTGGAGGAGATTCTCCATGTTGGTAGGTATATCGTCCAGGTCTGTGAGTGAGAGCAATAGGTGAGTGACCTGGATGTCGCTTATGCTTTGTGCTCCTGACGTGTTCTCGGTGCAAATCTTGCTACCTCTTCTTAAAGTGGGGGGAATGCCACTAAAGTGTTTTTTGATTTTGATGCCCCTGATAAACTTGAAAAGGTCTATCTTGTGTCTGCAGGTGTCTCCCTGTTCATGTGGGTTAAAGCTCAGGCCCTTGCTCAGCAAGGAGATCATGTCACTATTGAGGTCTAGGGAGGAGAGATTGACGACTTGTATGTCCAAGTTTTCCGGATCTACTTGTCCTTCTCGTTCCCGGATCTTAGTTTCTTTTTGTATTCTTCTGTGTCCTGCCCTTTTGCCCCTGCGGGTCTTCTGTCTTGGGTGGTTTGTCTTTGTTGCGTTCTGTTCTCTCTCCTTATGGCCTGTACCTCCTTTAAAAAAGACGATGTTGTTGGTGGTGTCTTGTTTGAATTGCTGCCCTGGTTTTCTCCCTCACTGTCACTAGTGGCAATGGTATTGAGTGAAGTGGAGCTGGATGAAAGTGAGGCAGTTTCTGTTCTTGTCTGTCTGTCGCCCTGTACTATGGTGCTGATAAGTTTGTCGTATTTCCTAGCAAAGGTGTAAACTCGTCCTTCCCTGTAGTCAGCTTCGTCTCTTTTCAGTTGACGTGTTTTTCTGTCTTTTATTTCGTTTTGGTGTCTTGTAAGAATGTCATTCAAGATGACATAGTTCTTACTTGTGGCTTCTTCCAAGTTTAAGTCTACTATTTCTTTCTCAAGATTGGTAATCTCGATTTGTAATTTGGCTACTTTTCTTTCCGCGTTCTCTATCAAGATGTTGATAAGTGTGTTTGAGTTAGAGTTTAAAGTTTCTTCCCATTTACCTAAAAGATCGTCGTCTAAGTCGTCAAATGTTGGGAAAATCTGTGAACGGAGTCCCCTGGGGACTCTGTTCAGTCTCAGGTATTGTTTAAGTGTGGCGCTGTCCCACCACCTGGAGTTTTCTGTTTTTTTGAGTCTTTCTAATTTCAGAAATTTCTCTTTTAGACCTTCTTTGCGTGTGGGGTGATTACTAGTCGATGCAGAAATGTTGGTGATCCCTTTGGATAAATTCTCAAAAAGCTCTGATGCGACCCTGTCTCTATCCATGCTCTATACTAAGAGACTGAGTGTACTGAGGTAAGACGCTGCGGCTGCCCTTCCTGAAACCGTAAAATGGAGATTAGAATGGGGGTTTTTGTGTTTAGTCAGGAAATGGCGCTCAGGCTATTGCGTGTGCTATCGATGGACCTTAGGTGGTGCGGTGCTGCCAGGTCAGGGGAATAACCCGATAACCCCTGGGGAATCTGTGAATCAAGGGATCCACAAATTATGAAGTGAGCGTAGTCGTGGGCACACGCGATGAGGGTATTGGTGATAAAATATCTACTATTGATGCGTTATTCGAATGCAATGGTCAACATCAGTATTTGTCCAAATAGGTATTTTTTTATTTCAACAATCACTGTGTTGAATATAGTGAACCAGCCGACACGTGTTTCGTCACTGGGAAAGTTCCCGTGACTCATCAGGGCTGGGAAGGATACAAAAATAAAATAAATAAATAATATGTGAGGAAAACAACGATGCAACGAAAGATACCTCGTCTGTGCTAGACACGTATATCTAAGTGGAAAGGGATCACCCGAAGTGACTGTTTGGAACATGATCAACTGTAAGTGACCAATATGGTGTTAGGTGACACTCGTGAAGGTGCCGCTGTTCATGGTTCAAGGCTCTAGATGAAGAAGCAGGAAACATTTCAAAATATTTCAATTAATAGTGACAGGTGTGATGGTGCCGCTCTCATGTACAATAGAAGAAGTTTTTATCATCTTGTTCATTGTCACATCCGTTCGTTTTGACTTTCCTTCAGATGTATGCTTATTTCTGACATGCACCTCTGGCTACTCTTTCCGTTTCTTGTCCTTACCACTGTGCGGGCTTCAAGAGGTTGTGGGTGCATCACTGACTTTATTTGTCCTCCGCACAAGCGCTTTACTTTACGACCTTCCCCCGAGAATTTCAATATGGCGACCGCACCGGCCGGATTTCTCATTGTTCTCGGTTTAGTCTTCCAACTCCATACCGGATATAGCTCCCTCGTTTCCCCTTTTCCCTTTCTACTATCTCCTCCGGCTCCAGTGCGTCCTCGCAGCTCTCCCATCCGGACCCCAGGTATTAGCTATTGCAGTTTGACCTGTCTCCTCCACCTCCGTATTCCTTGATATCCCTCATTACTTAGTGTCCTTTTCCTCTGGTTTTCAGACAGGTGTCTGCTTTACCCAGCCTCATACATCCCTGGTTAGTACTCAACTTCCCGTACCCGGGGTAAGTTTTCTTCCCCCTTTTCCTTTCTTCTCTCCACCCTCCCGCCCACTACTCCACGCTCCTTGTAACCTCCCCTCCCTTCCTCCGTTATAGCCTATCCTGTGTACCTCGCCTGCACGGCTTGGTACCCCATCCACTGACCTGGACACTGGACAGCCTCCCTCCGCCAATCATTCCGGCCTTCCACGATTGCCGTGGCTCACCCGCCCCAGCGCAATCACGCTTGTTTACAGAGGGACACTACCACCTGGTAAGTTTCCCCACCACGCTCATGTTCCCAGCCTTCCCGGCATTCTCCACTCTCCTTTCTAGTCACCCTCATTCCTGCTTTCCTTCCTTAGCGGTTTCCCTCCTCGCTGCATCCTTGTTGCCAGCGCAGCGCCTCTCCTGCGCATTTCGTTACTCCTTATCGTGAGTTTACCCCTACGGGTGTGCTGTATTCTTATCCAACCTCCTGGTAAGCACACTAAGCGTTTTGCTTTCCCATGTTACCTGTGCCCCAACCTCTACTTCTCTCCCTCCCCTTGTGTTTTTCCCCCCTTCTATCTTCAGTTCCTTACAGTAGTTCATGATCACGGGTCTTTAGTTCACCCACGCACTCATTGTTTCCTTTTCCTCGCTTTTGGTGTCTCGACCTCTACACCTTATCTACCACATTTCCTCTTGTGTCCCTTCTAGAAGTCCAACAGCTTAGGCTTACTAGTGTACCCGCTTCCTCTCCGCTTTCTCTTTCATTCCAGCCCTTGTGAGTCCTCACATATCCTTTCTTCACTTCTTGCCCTCTTGATCTTTTCTACGCTATTTCCAGCACTGTTCACTCACTCTATGTATCAGTTTTCCCGCGTTTTTCCTCATGTCTTCTATTGTACATGAGAGCGGCACCATCACACCTGTCACTATTAATTGAAATATTTTGAAATGTTTCCTGCTTCTTCATCTAGAGCAGTGTTCTTCAATCTGTGGGGCGCGCCCCCCAGGGGGGGCGTGCCACCATCCCAGGGGGGGCGCGCACTCCACCCGAAATTCTTACCTTTGTTGTCTTGTTTTTCCTCCGTCCCACGTCGTAAGTTATCTCCCATTTCAAATGGGGATTTTAATTGGCTGCTGCTCCCGCTTTCTCCAATCAGCACGCAGGAACGTCACCAGTGACGTTCCACCAATGAGGGGGACAGCAGCTGAGATAGCAGGAAGTGCCGCGAAATTTGCAGGCATAAATAAAGCTCCTGCATTCCACTTTTGCTGCCTCTTCTTCCTGTTTCTTGTGAATGCTTTCCTACGTTTTCCTGTCGCCTCGCTGTGAAGGACTGCTGAAATCTGCACAGGTAAGAGGGCTTTCTCGAAGTCGGGGGAGGGGGGAATGTTGGGCTGATATTCGGCCATAGCGGAGGTTTTGATCACAGTGTGCGCCTAAAGCATCCTCGCGCACAGCGCTTTATCTGCGCATTGCTGCACTGCCGGTAAGCAATCTAGCCTCAAAATGTAAGTGCCTCAAGACGTGGCTCCGCAGGGCAGGTGGACGGGGGCTGGCACTTATGTCCTGGATGCTACAGGGCCGTCCTGCAACGTGGTGATCGTTCACCCACTCTGGAACCCTTCTGTGCTGTCGGATTTCAGTGCTTATGCTGCACTGTTTCAGTCGTATATCCATCACCTCGATGCCTACTATTGATGCGCCCAGTTCACTATGCCCCTGCTACCTTAACACTTCCCCGCTGCTGCAGATGATTCCCTCTTACGCTCACCACAGCCTTGTGTTTGTTGTGGTGTTGTGGATCATTTTCCCATCAAGGGCAGTCTGAGCATTCGTCCTGCACTGGTTTATACTGGACCCAGGAAGATGTTCAGTCAGGCAGGAGACGGTCGACATGGCAGAGAAATTCGACAATCTGGAGGAGCTGTGGCGGAATTCTATGGGGAAGTGTTTGAGGCTTGTTTTAAAATGTGAGCATGTTATTGCTTGTAATTAGATTTTGTTAGTGTGTAAATATCTTAACCGATATATTTCCTGATACGCTTACCATGAGTTTGGATTATCTCTTCGCTAAAGTGTTCAACCATATTCTCACTCAAACCACCTTCTTTAAATTTGTATTCTGTGCCTGCACATAGGCCTAATTAGCTCCTATTGTATTTGATCTTTGACTCACGGCGCTCCACAGTTTTCATTTGCTGTGGTTCAGATTCCTCTCGCAGCTCACACAAGTCCCTTGCCTACTCATTATATCAGCGTCCGAGGCGGAGAGCACATGAATGTTACAGAAGGGAAGCTTTCTAGCCAGAATGTGGTCCCTGCAATGGTACCCCATACATTGCTTTTTTCTTCACTTACATATGTCATCATCCCACAGTGCAGCCTTTGCAAACCCAAGCCTGTATTTTTACTGTCAGCCATATAGCGCACGTCTGGCATGTGATAGCAGCCTATTGTAGCGCTTACAAGGCTCATAGTCTTATTCGAGGTCAAGAGTAAGAAGGCTGAAGAACTTTTGAGATCAGTCCCATGTCCAGAGTGAGTACAGTGCTTGTGTGTTTCTCACAATCTGGTTTGTCTTTTCCAGTTAAGTATGAGGGACTACACATATCAGAATGCAAACGATCATTATTTTTTACCTGAGTGTTCAACATGTCACTGATTTTTTTTTATTTGAAAAATGCCAAGGAAACCATCCTTTTAAATTGTTTTAAAATGTATTTATGTTGGTGATTTCTCAGGTGACACGCTTCGCATGAAGCTGCTAGACCACTGCCGAGTGTGCGGCTGCAGACCTACTATCCTCATCAATAAATCTTTATTTGATAATCCCCAGTGGTTGCTACTGCTAATAGAAAGCCAAAACCAACATCATTGCACGGTTTGCAAAGGGATGGTGTGGAGCTGGCAATGATGTTGGTTTTGGCTTTCTATTAGCAGTAGCAACCACTGGGGATTATTAGCTGTTGCACACAATTTTCAAAGCAGTTTTACGTGCCCATTTGAGCAGAGGTGAAAACGTTTGTTTTGAATAGCTTCCAAGTAGCCTCCACGTCATTCATAACATATTGGCTATTCCTGCCATTTTAGTCAAGATAGTTTTGCATTCCTGGACTCGTAATTTCGATTTTAACATGGCAAGTATGGGATAAAACTCAAGAATCAAACAAAAATTTGAAGTGTTTTTTATTGTTTTATTTGGTAAGATTTTAGGACCACATCTAACTCTCAATGAAACATGTACCAGGTGCTTTACCTAGTCATGAAGTATTGAGTCCTGTTGCACACTTTAGTTCAGTGACTTCTTAAGAGTTTCTCGTTGCTCAACTGGGTGTGATTTCTGATATTTATGTTTCCCTCATCTTCTTTGCTTAATTTTGCTTGCGAGAAAGTCACTCATAGTCGTTGAAATGTCACTCATAAGACACTAACATTATGAAAATGTCACACATAGCAATCTGAAACCTTGGCAGCTCTGCACTTCTCCGGAGACCCGTTGACTTTAAGAGTCCCACACATGGAAATACCAAAAGATTTGGGGGCAATGGTGTGACGTGTACAATGTGGAATGAGGTGTTAGGGTACACTTAAGTCAGAGTTCTTCAATCAAGGGGGGCGCGCCACCATCCCAGGGGGATGTCTTCAGAGGCACCTTTAGGGCAGCAGCCCCTGGGTCTGCACAGAGAAGCTAAATTACACCATTTCAAACCTGTTTGTAAATATTTGGGGAATGTTTAACTTTCTCTAAAATACTCCCGTACTGGAGTTCAACAATTACATAGGCCTCCCAGGCAATTGTGTAGAATGTTGCACTTGGGCTGCATTAGAAGAGCACAGCAGCCAAGCTGGAAAGTTAGTAGTTTCTTTTAGAATTATACAGGCAGGCAGCAACACCCACAGGGCTAGAAGGGCTTCAAGTTGCCAAAAGAAAAATGCCAGCCATGTGTTGTATGAACACCCTGCAAATTGCTTGACTTGGCACTAAATTCGGGTTAAAAATAAAGAAGTATGTATTCATTTGTAATGTGACTTTTCTGTCTTTGTTCCCTTTCAGTCATGGATCTTTCAGGCAGCCCTAGAACACAATTTAAAGTGCTTTCTATTTATATTTGCTGTTCGAAGTATGCACAGATAAGTGCTGAAAATACCGCTTTAGTTGACTGCTTATTTTTGTACCGCCTGGGACATCAAAATAAGGAGCTGGCAACCCTAATCATAAAACTGGAAGTTTGTTGCAGGATCAGCACGTTATTTATTTCCTCGATCCCTGGTTAATGCCATAATAGCAATAGTTTAACTTCTATGTGAAATCCTACGCCGCCGTCCATAACATGCTGACATACTTCAAGTGTCTGGGAATGCACCCTACATTCAGACAACACACTCCTCATTTTCGCCCTTCACTTTCACGCTCACCCTGGACTCACAGCGATCACAATGCCCTCACACTGTTCCCCATGCACTCACACCATTCACCCGCTCACCTTGCACTCACAGTGATCACTCTGCACTCACAATGCACTTGCGCTGTTCACCCTGTACCTCACCCTGCAGTCACACAAGCACACTACTCACCCTGTACTCATGTGACACTTCACTCACCTGTCCCCCTCACTGTTCACTCTGCAATCTATAGTTAACTAAACTCTTATTGCGTTGAACATTATTTGCCGGATATGGCCCGGGATATGCGAGTGGCGGTCAATTATGTAGTGTACCAGATTCCAGAAATTTCTGTCAGGTGGTGGGGGGGGCCCGACATTTCAAAAAATTCAGCTGGGGGGGCTCAACTTACAAAAGTTTGAAGACCTCTGATCTAGAGCCTTGAACCATGAACAGCGGCACCTTCACGAGTGTCACCTAACACCATATTGGTCACTTACAGTTGATCATGTTCCAAACAGTCACTTCGGGTGATCCCTTTCCACTTAGATATACGTGTCTAGCACAGACGAGGTATCTTTCGTTGCATCGTTGTTTTCCTCACATATTATTTATTTATTTTATTTTTTGTATCCTTCCCAGCCCTGATGAGTCACGGGAACTTTCCCAGTGACGAAACACGTGTCGGCTGGTTCACTATATTCAACACAGTGATTGTTGAAATAAAAAAATACCTATTTGGACAAATACTGATGTTGACCATTGCATTCGAATAACGCATCAATAGTAGATATTTTATCACCAATACCCTCATCGCGTGTGCCCAGGACTACGCTCAGCCTTTATTATATCTTTGAGGCCTGCAGCATATGATGCCAGTTCGGGTGTACTCCAGATTCTAAGCCAGTATAGTATGGGGCGTAATTTAGATATATCTACCAGTGGGTTTCTACCAAGATCGTAGAGTAGGGGGCACACTGGGGTGCTTTGTGGAAGGATGGTAATCTTAAGTAAGAACCTATTTTCAACTACAGAGAGCTTAGACAGGTTCTCACAGCCCCAGAGTTCTGCCCCGTACAAGACTGAGCTAACCACTTTCATATTATATATTCGGAGCACCGGACTGACTGGTTTGGTGAGTGAAGTATTATACTCGAGTTGAAGCACTCCCGATAATTGCTGATGCTTCAAGGTTGCCAGGTCAATCTGTTGGTTCCATTTAAAGTCATTCTGTATGTTGACCCCCAGATAGGTAAATGCATTAACTTGCTCCAAGGGGCGGTTATTCATTAAAATGCCACCTTTGAATGCTCTATGTGGGTTAAAAGCCATACTTTTTGTTTTAGACACATTAACTTCCAAGCCCCTTATACAGCAGAACTCCTCAAATATCAAAAGGGCTCGTTGGAGACCACTCGGGGTATTTGAAATAATTAATGTGTCATCTGCGAACATTAAAATAGGGATTTTTTCACCTGTTAGTGTTGGAGCATCAGTAGCAGAAGATTCCATACAATTCACAATTTCATTGATCAACAAGGAAAACAATGTAGGTGCCATGACGCAGCCCTGGCGGACGCCTCTCTCAATGGGAAAGGGACTGGTAACTTTCCCCTGTGAGCCCCAACGGATTTTAGCATAATTATCCTCATGAAGTCTGACAATGAGGGTTAGCAGTTCAAGAGGCATCCCCATGTTTTGCAGGACCACCCATAGTTTGGTACGGGGGACCAAATCGAAGGCTGACTTTAGGTCAACAAAGGCAGCATACAAGCTGCCCTTGCCCAGGACCACCGTCTTCCAGTATAATAGGTTAAAACGAAACACCTGGTCGATGGTACTGGTAAATGCCCGAAAGCCAACCTGCAGTGGGGATAAGATACTATGTTCATCTATCCAATCTTGTACCTTATTGAGGACAAGCCGCCCCATTACCTTCCGTAGAGAATCTATTAAGTTAATAGGCCTGTAATTACCTGGGTGAGATTTGTCCCCCTTTTTAAAAACGGGGATAATTTTGGCCCCTTTCCAAGAGACGGGGACAGGCGCACCACGGCCAACCGCATTAGCCAGCAGGAGAATATATCGGCACCATCTGGCATTTTCATACAGAAATATATCCTCCGGAATGCCATCAGGGCCTGGTGCTCTACCCCCGTTACTGATCTAAGTGCTACTTCGACATCGGCCCTACAAAAAGCCTTGTCTTGATAGAATGAGTAGGTAGACTCGCCCGGGTCTGGTTCTGCTGGGTTACGGGCATATTGGGGTTTAAAATGTTTAACCCAGTCTTCCTGGGTCACATGATTTAGTGGCTGTTGCGGCTGGCCTCCTCTGTTCCATTTAACAATGTTCCAAAAGTGCTTGGTGTTACCCATGGCGCAAGCCTCCTTAAGGTCCTGTCACCTCTTTTCGTCCCAGGCTTTCTTGGCCTTTTTCTGAGTGCTCCTATATATTTGCCTAACTGTTCGGACAGCGGCGGGATCACCTACTCTAATAGCTTGACCTAACGATTCGCGTGCCGTTGTACATGCCTTATTAAACCAACAACAAGCTTTCGTGTTTGTAATACTTGGTGTCTTGCTCTGCTTAATAAAATAAGTGTGATAAGTGCGCAAGAGGGCAAATAATTTATTATGGGTAGAGATAGTAGACTCGGAGACCTCGATTTTAGCTGTACATGCCTCTAGTTTGGCTATAGCTTGGTCAATGTCCTTAGTAATAGTAGATATGAGTTCGGGATTCTCTAGAATCTTCACCCATTTTAAGCGTCTCATAACATCAAGAGATAGCAGTTTGCTACCTATTGGAATTTGTGCCTTCTGTCGTGGTAACCTCAAGGACGCACACAAGGGATTATGATCACTCTCTATCCGGACCCTCACTATCATGTCGTCCAAAGAATGCCATAGATTCAAACTAATTAGTAAGAAGTTTATCCGACTAGCACTAAATCCATTGTTAAATGTATTTGCCCCACATCTGTCAGATAAGGATCTTCCATTTGCCGCCCGTAAGCCTTTCTCCAGACAAATGGAGTTAATTTGAATAGCCACATCCGTCCATTTTCTTAAGGGTGCAAGCTCCAGCTTTGGGATGCCCCACTGGGCATCTTCCTCTTCTGTGAGGTAGCACTCATCATTGGCAAGGGGCTCAAACGGCGAATTGAAATCGCCCACAATTAAGACATAGGAATATCCCGAACAACGGTCGAGAAGATCGTCGAGAGCCGCTAAAACTTCCGACTTCTTCCCCCTTGGTCCTCTCACGTAAATATTATAGATGTCTACGTTCCCATGGGGACCCATGTTCAGTCTAATGGCCATAATATCATTACTTTGGGTCGTGAGCACCTGAATGTCATAGCCTGATTCTTGTCGGACCCAAATTGTCAGCCCACCTGATGGGCGGCCCCTAGCTCCTCTTGTGGCTGGAATATGATCATTTAAATAGCCTATACAATGGAGGGGAGCCACTAACCAGGTTTCTTGGAAGAGGCAGATATCGTAACACTCAATGAAAGCATGCCATTCCGGGGTTGTAATCTTCGAATTCATCCCTGCGATGTTCCATGACAACAAGGTTTCCCTTGGAGAGGAATGGCCCGATGTCAGTAGCCCATTCAGTCTCCTAGGAGATGTACTTCTAGCCTCCCTCAAGCCCTCCAACAAGCTTAGGGACGTTGTTATTGTTCCTACAGTCCGACCAGGGCCCAAACTTAAAAACTTAGAACTAAGGGGGCTGTCCCTTGTACATCTAAGATCTATTTGGGATCCTTGATGCATTTGGGGCACATTCATAAGTCAATCATTAGTCTCCAATGAGGAATTTTCCAGCTGTCTGGTGTAAGTCTGCCTAAGATGTTGCCTGCACTGGCTATCCAGTAAGGATCGCCTGAACTGAATGGATGACGATTCCGGAGGACTGGTTCGGAACTCCAGAGCAAAAAGATTTTCTGCAAGATCTGCCCTTACTAGTGTAAGCTCAATGCAATCTGTCTGATAGGCTGGGGAGGTAAGCCTATGAGCCTTGATGATATCATCCCTTATCACTGAGCGGCATCCTCTGACGTACCGTATCCAGTGGATGGCTTTATTTGTCAGGGAGTCCGCGGTTTCCGTACCTTTGCTAGTGTCATATTTAGGTACATTCACCACATAAATTCTATGTGTATGGGACACATTGGAAATGTTTGGATCAACTAGGCCAGTTCGGGAACTATCCTGAGGTTGTTTAATCTGGGATGAGTAGGTCTGTCTGCCCTGCGAAATCTGATCCCTCGTGGTTACTGGACTACGGTAATTATTAGGATTTCTTGCTTTATAATGGGGTAAGCTCGTAGCTGAAGAAGGTGCTGGCGCTGGCTTTTGAGTCGAGGCTACGGTGGAAGCAGGGGAACGACCAATGGGAACGGTATCATTAGCAAGGGGAACTGTTTCACTCCTTTTGATGGTGGCCTGGCAAGATTGGGAAGGAGGTCTAGATATGGGGTTGGCATTCTCTGTACCGGAGGAATCCCTTTGCAATAAAAGCTTAACCATTTTGGTTAAATCCTCTATCATGGTTTTCATCGTCCCTATTTCAAGCCGAAGCTTGTTGACCAATTGGGTCGTATCCTGAGACTCGTTGTTAATCCTTGCGACTATCCCGGTGTTGCTAGGTAGCAGTTCCTGTGGTAGCTGGGGTCTCTCTTCCCTGTCACCATCAGGCACTACCAGCAAGGGCGAAAACCTGTTTGTGCAGGTGATTACGGGATCTATTTGCTGGAGATTAGTACCATGGGAATTAATAGGGGAGTAATCTGCCCTCAATGTATCTTGTTTCACCTCAGCATTCGTGACAATGGGCCCCTTTTTGCATGATTTAAGAAACATGGCTGGGATGGCGGGATTGTGGTTTGGGCTTCGATTAGTGGGTTGAGTACTTCTAAGGGGGGATTTGTCATTGCCAGCTTGTGTATTTGGCTCTACCTCTAATATGTTCTCACACTCACTAATAAGGGTGTCAATGCGGTCTAGGACACAGTTGCTACCTGCATGTTTATGCAACTTTCTGGCTTTTTTCCCCTTGCTGCCCCGTCCAGTACCACTACCTCCCCCCCATATCCCTCCATGGACTTTCTTTTTCCCATGCTTCTAGGATATAAAATAACTTAACCCAATAAACTTGTCCACGAGTATTCTCAGGTCAAACCTATGACCAGATTTACAGAGCAAATATATTTTAACACGCAAAAACCTCTAAGGGTGGAAACAGATTAAAATATTTCAGATTTCAGAGTTGGAACTTCCCTTGAGAATACAATATAAGGGGACGCAAGGATAATCAGTACCTTAGTGCGGGTCCATATAACAATCCAAAGACCAGGCGCCAGATGACAGAGGGGTGGCCCTGCCCTGCCTCTTCCTGTCAATGACGGGCAAGGATGGGCCTGCCACTGGCCCGGGCTTTGCCCGGGCACGGCCCAGGCGCGTCCCACGCCGCAGTGGTTGTTGGCGCTATTTGAGCGCGTGGATGGTGACACGCTCCTCCCTCCTGGGAGAGCGAAGGATCCTGAGGCTGGCAGTCCCCCGACAGCAGAGCAGCAGATGGTGGCAGGCAGGCAGCGCGTCCCGCACCGTGGTGGTTATTGACGCTATTTGAGCGCGTGGATGGGGGCACGCTCCTCCGTCCTGGGAGAGCGAAGGATCCTGGAGCTTGCAGTCCCCCGACAGCAGAACAGCAGATGGTGGCAGGCAGGCAGCGCGTCCCGCGCCGCGGTGGTTGTTATGCCAAAATGAAAGAATCCCAGTAAGGACTGACATTTTTTAATTGTCTTTGATGCTAGCAATTGGGCACACTTCTCTAGGAAGTATGGTGGCAGGCTCTTTCCCTCATTTGATAATTCATATCTCAAAAAAAGAACACTGAGAAAAGCAATTTTTGTTTTTCTGAAGTTGAATTTGTAACCATGTTCGGCAAATCCCATGACAATGCAATCTACCCTGGCAAGATGTATGTTTAAATAATCATCCATTACATATATGTCATCAACATAGGACGATGCTTCTTGGTCACTATCATGCAATATTGATGTTACTCAGGCAGCAAACAGTCCAGGATTGTTTGTATACTCCTGAGGGTGGCAACAAAATGACATTGAGAGCCTAACATAGAAAAAGCAGTTAGATCTCTACTTTCAGGCACTATGTCTTAGCAGGAAAATCTTTTGGAGATGTCCAGGGTTGTTTTGTATTTTTTGTGGACTAAATTGTTCATTAGAACCATACTGTGTGAATTTTGTATTGCAAATATGCATGTGTGACTGTTTAAATGTATATTGTCTCAGACTATTCTATATGAATGATCTGGCTTTGCTACAGGAGATAATGGGTTATTCATAGGAGATACACCGGGTTCAATTACTCTCTGGTACTCGAGTTGTAAGAGAATTTCTCTCACAGGAGCTTTTGCTTCATGTTTTATTGGGTATATTGGTTGCAATTGTGGGCTGGATCACATGGTTATAACATGATAAGGAGATTCCTCATCTCAGCCTATATAGTTGCGGTACAACATCGGAGCTTGTGCAAGAGCCCAGTCTGCGGAGTATGCTTCTTTTACTTGATCGGGAACAAGGAATGAGAAAGATGGTAGTATTACCTCTTCTCCTTGTGGGAGTGTTCTAGCAAACTCTGTTGGCCAATTCTTTTCAGCCAAGAGAATGTCATAGTTTTGTGTTAAATTTTCTCAGAAAATTACTTTAATTGTGCACTTTATGTCACCCTCAATTTGTATGTTCAATTTGTACAGTCTATCTGGAAGTGCAACTCGCTGATCTGGGGTTTCAACCTAGTTAGAAATGGGGGTCTCTAGTTGGCCATGGCTGGCGCCAATGCCCAAATAGGGACCCTTCTTCCTAAGTCAGGGCAAGTGGGCTACCCCCTTTGATAACCCCTGCCAAACCCTGTGGTAACGTAGCACGAGCAGTTAGGCCTATCTCAGAGGCAGTGTGTGAAGCATTTATGACCATGCACAATAAGGCAGGAACGACACCACAAAAGGACACAACTCTAGGAGGTATAGAAAAAAAGTATCTTTATCTAAGGTTTAGTATGAGACTCTCAAAAGCGTTTTAACCAGTCATAATGCACGTAAATCAGTAGGGACTTTAAAAAGGCAATAACGTATTCACCAGAATGTGGCACTGACTGAGTTCAAGGCCTGGGTCTACGCGACCCGTTGCGCACCAGATACCTGTTGTTGGACGGGGACACAGTACGTAGCTTCTCGAAGAAGCGGAGATGGTGACAGGCGGACTCCCAGCGACCACAGTTCTCGACTGCAGTGGTCCGCAACGTGCACTCACAATGATTCGGGCACTCGGGGACAGACGGGCTCCCAGCGGCAGCAGCACGTGGCTGCGGCGGCCCGGGCTGGTGGTGGTAAGGGTGGGCGGAATTTGCGGAGTTGCGTTCCGCGAAATTCCGCGAAACGGCAAGAAATCTCCGCGAGCACGCGGAATTTCGCGTGCTCGCTGAGATTTTGCTGCGCCCGTTGAATCCTGCCCTGCATATTTATCCACGAAGATGCCACCGTTTTGTGCAATACCTCTACTCAACTGGAGTACTTTCTGCTGGCTAATCAGTAAGTGCTACCTCATTGGGTAAATGTATAGTGCCTTCCCTACACTTCAGCTGCGTAAAGGACCAGAAGAATTGTCCCCAGTGACCTGGGTGTCTGTAACTTTGCCACCGCGCCGAAAGCGGCGGGGTCCTTTGATTAAGCTGTCCATCATAGTGGGGAAAGGGCGGGAAGACGTTGCATACCGCTAGTGTATGTGGGGCTGGGCCAAACGGGCGGGGCTTCTAGGCCAGCTCACATGCCTCTTGTTTAAAAAGGGTCAGAGCAGGATCTCAGCGGCAGACGAGGAGAAGGAACCTCCTGGTCACAGGAACTACACGAGGATTGCGCTCGAGAAAATCAAGGATGCAAAGACATCCATCAAGGATTGGAGCTAACTTTTCCGGCTGGACATGGGAAGAAGGCACATCTGCTTAACCACGCTCACGAATTCTACACGAGGATTGAGCTCGGAAAATCAAGGATGCAAAGACCTCTATCAAGGATTACAGCTAACTTTTCACGTTGGAAATGGAGAGAAGGCACACCTGCTTAACTACGGTCACGAATTCTGCACGAGGATTGCGCTCGGGAAAATCAAGGATGCAAAGACCTCCTTCGAGGATAACAGCTAACTTTTCACGTTGGAAATGGAGAGAAGGCACATCTGCTTAACCACGCTCACGAATTCTGCATGAGAATTGCGCTCGGGAAAATCAAGGATGCAAAGACCTCCATCGGGGATTACAGCTAACTTTTCACGTTGGAAATGGAGAGAAGGCACATCTGCTTAACAACGCTCACGAATTCTACACGAGGATTGCGCTTGAGAAAAGCAAGGATGAAAAGACCTTCATCTGGGATTACAGCTAACTTTTCACGTTGGAAATGGAGAGAAGGCACATCTGCTTAACCACGCTCACGAATTCTGCACACCTGCCCTGCATATTTATCAACTCGGGCACCTGCTTCAGTGCTTTCTTGCACCCGAATTCCGTTCCGTCGCGGATCGCGGAAGTTTCGACATTTCCGCGTTCCGCGCGGAATGCGGAAATGCCGAAATTTCGCAAGTTCCGCGAGCGGAACGGAATTTGCCGCCCACCCTTAGCGATGACTCTCGTTGTGCAGCTTCGTGGTGGGTGCACAGCGGCAGCAGCTCTCCCCTAGCTGCGGCGGCCCACAGGGCGATTCACAATGATGCAACATTGGCAAAGATGCGGGCACTCAGCGGCAGCAGCTTTCTCTTAACTGCGGCGGCCCACAGGACAAATCACAATGGTGTGAAGTTGGCAAAGGTGCGGGCACTCGGCCGCAGCAGCTCTCTCTTAGCTGCGGCGGCCCACAGGACAAATCACGATGATGCAAAGTTAGCCAAGGTGCGAACCCTCAGCGGCAGCAGCTCTCTCTTAGCTGCAGCGGCTCACAGGACAAATCACGATGCTGCAAAGTTAGCAAAGGTGCGAGTACTCCGTGGCAGCAGCTCTCTCTTAACTGCGGCGGCTCACAGGACAAATCACGACGATGCACAGCTGACACAAGTGCGGGCACTCAGCGTCACCAGCTCTCTCCCAGCTGCGGTGGCCCACAGGACAAATCACGATGATACACAGCTGACACAAGTGCGGGCACTTGGCGGCAACAGCTCTCTCTTAGCTGCGGCGGCCCACAGGACAAATCACGATGATGCACAGCTGACACAAGTGCGGGCACTCAGCGGCAACAGCTCTCTCTTAGCTGCGGCAGCCCACCGGACAAATCACGATGATGCACAGCGGACACAAGTGCGGGCACTCAGCGGCCACAGCTCTCTCTTAGCTGCAGTACATACGGAGAATGGTCCCAGTGTACGAATTACTGTGTTTAAAAGAACCAAGAAAATCATACACAGTTATACACAGAGTCGTAGTATTCTTAATGAACAGTGTTATTTAATCACACTGAACAACCTGTATTTTATAACATATGTTAACACATTATTCAAAGCAGTGCCCCAGGAGGGAATGGTGAGGGTGTAGTGGATGAAGTGAGGATAAGGTAGTGAATGGAACAGTGTACAATTCACAAACTTAGTTATTTCTCAGGAAAGGGCTCATACAGGAGCCAAATACATCACATTACATCCAGATATTTAAATAGCCATAGTTATAGATAAAGCCACAGTGATCAATCGCTGTTGGTCAGACTGGCTAGTGTGGTAGATGTCGACGTTTCGACCCCTGGAAAGTGGTAGGTAAGTATGTCCCTTACGATGGGGTCTTCCTCAGGACAGGAGTGTGGGGAGGGGAAACTGGGGGCGAGTTACAATAAGTAGCCGAAACGATGGGCCCAAGGAGAAAACAGGGCGCGTAGGCTCCAAAT
The DNA here is from genome assembly GCA_963921515.1 of Calotriton arnoldi. Taxonomy (NCBI): domain Eukaryota; kingdom Metazoa; phylum Chordata; class Amphibia; order Caudata; family Salamandridae; genus Calotriton; species Calotriton arnoldi. The sequence continues at coordinate 844,521 of CAWUFW010004624.1, forward strand.
CGGTGTGAGCGAGCAAAACACTCTATTGTTGCTGTTTAAGGAAGGAAAGGTCTAGTCAGGATTAGTCTGCTGGGCCTGGGAAGTGAATTAAAGTATTCACAGCATCGGGCAAAAAGGCTCCGCATTCAAATAATTCGTAGGTAAAGGAAACGTCTCAGTCCATGAACTGAGACGTTTCCTTTACCTACGTAATGTGATGTATTTGGCTCTTGTATGAGCCCTTTCCTGAGAAATAACTAAGTTTGTGAATTGTACACTGTTCCATTCACTACCTTATCCTCACTTCATCCACTACACCCTCACCATTCCCTCCTGGGGCACTGCTTTGAATAATGTGTTAACATATGTTATAAAATACAGGTTGTTCAGTGTGATTAAATAACACTGTTCATTAAGAATACTACGATTCTGTGTATAACTGTGTATGATTTTCTTGGTTCTTTTAAACACAGTAATTCGTACACTGGGACCATTCTCCGTATGTACTGCTCTATACCCAGGTCCCAGTGACGTTATTTGGGTTTACCCTTCTAGGTAACTCTCTTAGCTGCGGCGGCCCACAGGACAAATCACGATAACGCACAGCTGACACAAGTGCGGGCACTCAGCGGCAACAGCTCTCTCTTAGCTGCGGCGGCCCACACCGATTCAGCGAAGGTTCTGAAGATTCAAATTAAGGCGGGCGCTCAGCGGCGGCAGCTCTCTCTTAGCTGCGGCGGCCCACACAGGTTCAGCGGAGGTTCAGAAGATTCAAATTAAGGCGGGCGCTCAGCGGCGGCATATCTTTCTTAGCTGCGGCGGCCCACACACAGAGTTAACAAGGGTTACCAGTCCGCGTTCCTCACAGTAGAACTAGAGGTTCCGGATTAATCGACGGAGGCCTCACCTGCAAGTAGAATCCCTAGCACAGGAATTCAGGCGGCTGACGGGGTGAAGTCTAATGTCCCTGAGACTTCAGCAGGAGGCGCTCTCAATTCAGGCCCTCGGGTAGTTTCTTCAGCAAGCTTGGTGAAAGTTTCAAAGTCCTTTCCTCTGTCCGCTCGGACAGAGTTTCGTCTTGACATCCAAAAGGAACACACTTGAAAAAGGTTTCAGCGCAGCGTTTATACCCTAAAAGTCTTTGTTCTCTGCAGTCACAAATCACTGCATTCAGCCAGAACCAGTTCGGTGGGGTCGGGGAGCACTTGGTTTACGAGGCGACATCCTGCCCTTTGAGAATCTGGGGGTCTGCTATCAGACGCCCAGTGCGAGGTGGAGCCATCATTCACCTTGGCAGGCACGGCCCTGCTCAGATCAAAGAGTCACCCCTCACCCTACTCTAAATGCCGATCTCTCTCTCCAGCCAGGTCTGACCCAGCTGGCCCTGCTGCTCCAAAACCAGACGGCCAATACACACGCTAGCAAAGCCTACAGGAAAGCTTAGGCCAGAAAATACCTTGTTTCTAGTGGAGGCATTTTCGAACACGGACTACGCTAATAATCCTTTCTAAAAGATGTATCTCAATGTTCTGAGCTTAAACATATCAAATTCGACGTTCCTATCAGGTTCCTGGGGGCAGGTAGGATTAGGGCATGTAATGCTCAGCCTGCCCATTCTGGCCTATGAGAACAGATAGCCTCACAATAGTAGACAGGGAAATGGAGGATAACTCGCTATTGGAACATGCTACACAGACATACTTTGAAAGCTGCTTCGGCGGGTAGCGCAAATCAGCGCTGCAGGCCCACCAGCAGTATTTGGTCTATCAGCCCTGGGCACACACAGTGCACTAATACTAGGGGCTGACAGGTAAACCAAACGAGCGAATTATGGCTATCCCAATTCATACAGTTATCTTTACACAGGGAGTATTCGCGCTGTGTCACTGATTGGCAGTGGCACTGATTGGCAGTGGCACAGCGCCCAGAGAATCTAAATCCAGCCAACATCAAAGGCCAGAAGCGAAAAGAGGAAGGGAGACCCGCGCCAATGATGCCAGGTCTAACACACGTTCCCTCCAGCTGAAATGTGGGGAGAACTAACCATTCCCTTGGGAGTTCTCATCACTAAGGCGGAAAAACCTGGACAGACCGTCAGCATTGGCGTGTTCTGTACCAGGGCGGTGTTCCACCGTGAAATCCATACCCTGTAGAGAAATGGACCACCTCAACAACTTGGGATTCTCACCCCTCATATGCATCAACCATCTAAGGGGCCTGTGGTCTGTCTGAACCCGGAAGTGAGTCCCAAACAAATATGGTCTCAGCTTCTTCAGCGCCCAGACCACAGCAAATGCCTCACGCTCAATTGCACTCCACCTCTGTTCCCGGGGAAGTAACCTCCTGCTTAGGAAGGCTACCGGTTGGTCTAGTCCCTCCTCACTGATATGTGACAGAACAGCCCCTATGCCATGCTCTGAGGCGTCTGTCTGGACAACGAATTCCTTTGAAAAGTCGGGTTCCTGAAGCACGGGTGCAGTGCACATGGCAGTCTTCAGGGCGTCAAAAGCGTTCTGACAGGTGTCAGTCCAGTTTACCTTCTTTGGCTGCTTCTTAGAAGTAAGCTCAGTCAAGGGTGCAACAATGTTGCCATATCCCTTGACAAACCTCCTGTAGTACCCCATGAGTCCTAAGAAGGCTCTCACCTGCGTCTGAGTCTTGGGGGGTTCCCACGCCAGGATAGTTTCAATTTTGGGCTGCAGGGGCGCCACCTGGCCGCTCCCCACCTGGTGCCCCAAATACACTACAGAACCCTGCCCAATCTGGCACTTACTGGCTTTGATTGTAAGGTCTGCCTTCCGCAGTGCCATCAATACCTCCCAGAGGTGGCGCAGGTGGTCCTCCCAAGAGGAGCTAAACACCGCAATGTCATCCAGGTAGGCGGCACTGAAGTCTTCCAGCCCAACCAACACCCTGTTGACCAGCCTCTGAAAGGTGGCAGGGGCATTCTTCATTCCAAAGGGCATCACCCGGAACTGGTAGTGCCCATCGGGTGTGGAGAAGGCTGACCTCTCCTTTGCTCCCTCGGTCAAGGCGATCTGCCAATACCCAGACGTCAAATCAAATGTGCTGAGGTATTTTGCAGCCCCTAACCGATCTATGAGCTCATCAGCTCTGGGGATGGGGTGCGCGTCAGTCTTCGTGACTGAATTGAGGCCCCGATAGTCCACGCAGAACCGAAGTTCTGGGATGGTACCAGGCGCTGTAGCTTTTGGTACCAGGACCACTGGGCTGGACCAAGGGCTGCTAGAGGACTCAATCACCCCAAGGGCAAACATTTTGGTAACCTCATCCTTAATGTAGGCCCTTACTCGGTGAGTTACTCGGTAAGCCTTGTGCTTAATGGGAGGACTGTCCGCAGTGTCTACGTCATGGACACACCAATCAGTGACACTAGGTACCAGGGAGAACAGATCACTGAATTGCCCCAACAGTTGGCGACAATCCCCCTGCTGCTCAGGGGTCAGTGTGGTGGAGAGGACCACACCCTCCACTGACCCATCTCGCTCCCCTGCACACAGGAGGTTAGGAAGGGGCTCGCTCTCCTCCTCCATCCCAGCATCTGTGGCCAGAAGCATGCCCACTTCAGACCTCTCAAAGTGGGGCTTCAGGCGGTTAACATGCAGGACCCGCAAGGGGTTCCTGGGAGACTGCAAGTCCACCACGTAGTTAACAGGACTCTTGCGCTCCACCACCTCAAAGGGGCCGGTCCACCTATCCTGGAGCGCACAGGGCTTCACCGGGGCCATGACCCAAACCTTTTGTCCAGGCTGAAACTCGATCAGAGTGGCATTCTGATCGTGCCAACGTTTCATCTCTTCCTGGCTGGCTTCCAGGTTGGCCTCAGCAAGTTTCCTGAAACGCCGAGTCTGGTTCCTGAAGGCCAGCATGTAACTAAACACATTCTGGGGAGGTTCCCTGGGAGATTGCTCCCAGCCTTCCTTGACCAGACTCAGAGGCCCTCTTACCGGGTGACCATAGAGCAGCTCAAAGGGACTGAACCCTAAGGACTTCTGTGGCACCTCACGGTAAGCAAACAACAGGCATGGCAAGAGGACATCCCACTTACGCCTCATGGGCTCACCTAGGCCCATAATCATGCCCTTGAGGGTCCGGTTGAATCTCTCAACCAGCCCATTCCCCTGGGGGTGGTAAGGAGTGGTGAACTTATACGTTACCCCACACTCCTCCCACAGAGACTTCATGTACTTGGAGATGAAGTTAGTTCCCCTATCGGACACCACCTCTCTGGGGAATCCCACATGGGAGAAAATCCCCATCAGTGCCCGTCCCACCACGGGGGCCGTCACTGTCCTGAGCGGGATGGCCTCAGGGTACCGGGTGGCATGGTCCACCAAGACCAGGATGAACCTGTTGCCCATGGCTGTCTTATGATCCAGAGGCCCCACAATATCAATGCCCACTCTCTCGCATGGGGTGCTCACAACGGGAAAAGGCTGTAGTGGGGCCTTAATCCCCCCAACTCTTCCCACTTGCCTGGCAAGCCTCACACGTCCTGCAGTGAGCATCTGAGCTCCTGCGCAACTGGGGCCAATAGAAGTGGGTGAGCAGCCTCTCAAAGGTCTTGGTCTGCCCCAGATGTCCGGCCAGTGGCACATCATGAGCCAACCCCAGTAGGAAGGTCCTGAAGCGCTGGGGTACCACCAGCACATGGGCTGACCCAGGCTCAGCAACCTTAGGCTCGCTGTAAAGGAGGTCGTTCTCCCAATAGATCCAATGTGACCCTGTCAGGTCACCTGCTGCTTGGGCGGCGGCCTGCCACCGCACCCCCTCAAGAGAAGGGCAGGTTCTCTGTTGCTCGCAAAATTCCTCCCTGGAGGGCCCCCCTTCCTGCTGCCAATGGGTCAGCTCCGGTAGGTCCCCCAGTTCGGCCACTTGTTCCCCTGTAGGTTCCAGGGCATCCCCCTCAAGGTCTGCTCCCTCCGGGACAGCGCCCCCTACCCCTTCTCTTTGAGGCAGGGGCCTGGGCCATACTTTCAGGCTCCAGACCCTCCTTAACATCCTTCTGAGCTGTCATGGACCGAGTGGTCACACACGCCCACTCAGGCAGACCCAAAATTTCCAAATGAGACTTTCTCTCCACCGTGGCCCACGGGGAGTTCTCTAGATCATTGCCCAACAGACAGTCTACAGGTATGGCGGGCCTCACAGCCACCTGAAGAGTTCCTGAGACCCCCCCACTCAAAGGGAACCTGAGCCACTTCACACTGGCTCTCTGAGTTGTCCGCTGACACTACGGGGCAGAATGCATGGGGGACAACCTGCTCTTTGGACACCAACCGGGAGCTGACAGCAGTTACACTAGCTCCGGTGTCCCTGAGAGCCTCCACCCTATGGCCATTGATGGTCACCCACTGCCGGTACTTCTGAGTGTTATTCGGCAGTGTGGGGTTAGGGACCTTCTCAAAATCTCCTAGCGAGACAAGGGTTAATTCTACAGGATCCCACCCACCTTGGACCTCTACCTCCTCCCCCCCAGGGCTACACTGGCAATCTGGCGGGATGGTGCATGGGGTGGTGCACGAGGGGATGCATTGGGGTCCCTCTGGGGACACTGGGGATCACTTGACCACACTTGAAACAGGTGAGTGGCCCGCTCTGAACAGGCCTACCTGTCGGGGACACTGGCTTCTTCTCAGGGGGAGGCTGTGACACCACTGCTTGGTTCCCTTGGGAATTACTTTGGGGCCCTCTCTGGAACTCCCTCGGCTTACCCTTGTCCCCCCCACTTCTCTGCTGGGGACCCTGCCCACCTCTGGCGAAGTCTCCCACAAAACCTTTGCGGACCCGGTTGTTCACCCAGCGGTCCGCCTCCTCAGCAAGCTTCCTAGGGTTAGTCAGCTTGCTATCAATCAGGGGCTGGCGTAGCTCTGGAAAACAGTTACTAGAAAAATGCTCCCACGCAAACAAATCATACAATTGCTCGAAAGTTTCCACTTTGCTACCCTTTACCCAGCGATCCATTGCTCTGCAGAAAAAGACACATATTCAACCCACGTGGTACCCTCTAACTTCTTACAGGTCCTAAACCTCTGCCTGTACATTTCTGGGGTCAAACCATAACGGGTCATCAAAGCTTCTTTCATATGGGCATACACCATCCTGCTCTCCTCAGGCAGGTCCAACAGGGTATCCCTACCATCACTCACAAAGCGCCCCCACAATCCCGCTCCCCAATCCTGCTGAGGGACCCGGTGGGAGACCATTGCTATCTCATATGCGGCAAACCATTGCCCAATATCCTCACTCTTGTGAAAATCCTTAATGACATCCTTAGGAATATAAACTCTACTCTCAGGAGTTACTAAAGGTATGCTGCCACCAGAGGGGGAGACCGGGACACTCCTCGCCCTGATCTCTATCTCCCTCAACATTCTCTCATGTTCCATTCTCATTTTCTCAAGTTCAATTGACAATCGATTCTTCTCAATGTCTAACTTCTTACTCTCAAGGTCCTTCTGACCTTCCAATTTCGCCATCTCCAAACTATGCCTCCTATCTCTCTCCCTGTCCTCCAGCTCTTCTGGGGTCAGGCTCCTTTGGGATACACTAGTACCTGGATTGGAGGGTGATCTATCTCCCCCTCTACTGCATCATCCTGCTGCCCTCCCGCATTCTCTTCCTCATTCCCAGCGGACCCTCTGGCTTCCCACCAGGCCTTCAGCGCCTTGTGGTACTCCTCCTTCCTAGAGAGACCTACCACGGGGACTGCGAATTGCTTACAAAACAACTTCAGCTGTTTGGCAGTATAGGTATCTAATCTTTCCTCCTCAAAGGCGAGATCCTCCGAAGCATTGGATGTTGGCCTTCCCATATTAGCAGTACTCATGCCTGCGAGCAACAATTCAACACTAAAACAACCAACCAAAAAAAAAAACATTCGAAGAGGAAAAACAAAATCCGCGCGTGTCTGCGCTTTGGTCTGTACTCACTAGTGGCGTCTACCAGTTATTGTACGTGGATCATAAATGCAAGTTCTGATCCTCACCACTGACCGCCAATGTTAGAAATGGGGGTCTCTAGTTGGCCATGGCTGGCGCCAATGCCCAAATAGGGACCCTTCTTCCTAAGTCAGGGCAAGTGGGCTACCCCCTTTGATAAGCCCTGCTCAACCCTGTGGTAATGTAGCACGAGCAGTTAGGCCTATCTCTGAGGCAGTGTGTGAAGCATTTATAACCATGCACAATAAAGCAGGAACGACACCACAAAAGGACACAACTCAAGGAGGTATAGAAAAATAGTATCTTTATCTAAGGTTTAGTACGAGACTCTCAAAAGCGTTTTAACCAGTCACAATGCACGTAAATCAGTAGGGACTTTAAAAAGGCAATAACGTATTCACCAGAACGTGGCACTGACTGAGTTCAAGGCCTGGGTCTACACGACCCGTTGCGCACCAGATACCTGCCGTTGACGGGGACAAAGTACGTAGCTTCTCGAAGAAGCGGAGATGGTGACAGGCGGACTCCCAGCGACCACAGTTCTCGACTGCAGTGGCCCGCAACGTGCACTCACAATGATTCGGGCACTCGGGGACAGGCGGGCTCCCAGCGGCAGCGGTACGCGGCTGCGGCGGCCCGGGCTGGTGGTGGCGATGACTCTCGTCGTGCAGCTCTGTGTTGGGCGCACAGCGGCAGCAGCTCTCACCTAGCTGCGGCGGCCCACAGGGCGATTCACAATGATGCAACGTTGGCAAAGATGCGGGCACTCAGCGGCAGCAGCTTTCTCTTAACTGCGGCGGCCCACAGTACAAATCACAATGATGCGAAGTTGGCAAAGGTGTGGGCACTCGACGGCAGCAGCTCTCTCTTAGCTGCGGCGGCCCACAGGACAAATCACGATGATGCAAAGTTAGCCAAGGTGTGAACCCTCAGCGGCAGCAGCTCTCTCTTAGCTGCGGCAGCTCACAGGACAAATCACGATGATGCAAAGTTAGCCAAGGTGTGAACCCTCAGCGGCAGCAGCTCTCTCTTAGCTGCGGCGGCTCACAGGACAAATTACGATGCTGCAAAGTTAGCAAAGGTGCGAGTACTCCGCGGCATCAGCTCTCTCTTAGCTGCGGCGGCTCACAGGACAAATCACGACGATGCACAGCTGACACAAGAGCGGGCACTCAGAGGCAACAGCTCTCTCCCTGCTGCGGCGGCCTACAGGACAAATCACGATGATACACAGCTGACACAAGTGCGGGTACTCAGCGGCAACAGCTCTCTCTTAGCTGCGGCGGCCCACAGGACAAATGACGATGATGCACAGCTGACACAAGTGCGGGCACTCAGCGGCAACAGCTCTCTCTTAGCTGCGGCGGCCCACAGGACAAATCACGATGATGCACAGCGGACACAAGTGCGGGCAATCAGCGGCCACAGCTCTCTCTTAGCTGCGGCGGCCCACAGGACAAATCACGATAATGCACAGCTGACACAAGTGCGGGCACTCAGCGGCAACAGCTCTCTCTTAGCTGCGGCGGCCCACACTGATTCAGCGAAGGTTCTGAAGATTCAAATTAAGGCGGGCGCTCAGCGGTGGCAGCTCTCTCTTAGCTGCGGCGGCCCACACAGGTTAAGCGAAGGTTCAGAAGATTCAAATTAAGGCGGGCGCTCAGCGGCGGCAGATCTCTCTTAGCTGCGGCGGCCCACACACAGAGTTAACAAGGGTTACCAGTCCGCGTTCCTCACAGTAGAACTAGAGGTTCCGGATTACTCGACGGAGGCCTCACCTGCAAGTAGAATCCCTAGCACAGGAATTCAGGCGGCTGACGGGGTGAAATCTAATGTCCCTGAGACTTCAGCAGGAGGCGCTCTCAATTCAGGCCCTCGGGTAGTTTCTTCAGCAAGCTTGGTGAAAGTTTCAAAGTCCTTTCCTCTGTCCGCTCGGACAGAGTTTCGTCTTGACATCCAGAAGGAACACACTTGAAAAAGGTTTCAGCGCAGCGTTTTATACCTAAAAGTCTTTGTTCTCTGCAGTCACAAATCACTGCATCCAGCCAGAACCAGTTCGGTGGGGTCGGGGAGCACTTGGTTTACGAGGCGACATCCTGCCCTTTGAGAATCTGGGGGTCTGCTATCAGACGCCCAGTGGGAGGTGGAGCCATCATTCACCTTGCCAGGCACGGCCCTGCTCAGATCAAAGAGTCACCCTCACCCTACTCTAAATGCCGATCTCTCTCTCCAGCCAGGTCTGACCCAGCTGGCCCTGCTGCTCCAAAACCAGACGGCCAATACACACGCTAGCAAAGCCTACAGGAAAGCTTAGGCCAGAAAATACCTCGTTTCTAGTAGAGGCATTTTCGAACACGGGCTACGCTAATAATCCTTACTAAAAGATGTATCTCAATGTTCTGAGCTTAAACATATCAAATTTGACTTTCCTATCAGGTTCCTGGGGGCAGGTAGGATTAGGGCATGTAATGCTCAGCCTGCCCATTCTGGCCTATGAGAACGGATAGCCTCACAATAGTAGACAGGGAAATGGAGGGTAACTCGCTATTAGAACATGCTACACAGACATACTTTGAAAGCTGCTTCGGTGGGTAGCGCAAATCAGCGCTGCAGGCCCACCAGCAGTATTTGGTCTACCAGCCCTGGGCACACACAGTGCACTAATACTAGGGGCTGACAGGTAAACCAAACGAGCCAATTATGGCTATCCCAATTCATACAGTTATCTTTACACAGGGAGCATTCGCGCTGTGTCACTGATTGGCAGTGGCACAGCGCCCAGAGCATCTAAATCCAGCCAACATCAAAAGTCAGAAGCGAAAAGAGGAAGGGAGACCCGCGCCAATGATGCCAGGTCTAACAAACCTCCATTTAATTGTTAGTTGCTTTCGCATCCAAAACACTTGGAATTCTTGCAAACTACAGTGACCTCTGCAAGGTTTCTAGCAGAGTCACTAACCACGTCCTGTTCAGAAGCAATGTTCTTAATATGTGTGGCATATTTTGCCAAAATTCCTGCAACCATCTTCTTTTTGAATTTGGGTTTTTGTTATGGAAGTTTCTCTTTCTTTTTCAATATTATGTCAGACGAGTAGTGTGAGTCCTTCTTCAATTTCACATACTCTCCTTTGCATTCTGACCAACCTCCTCTCTCACTCCATTTATCAAATGAGTCCTTAAACAAATGAGTAGGGCATATACCAGTATACTGATACCTGCCTGGTTGTTTTATTGTATCATGGTTACGCAAGTTCTCAAGCTGTAATGTCTTTCAGAGCTGCCTGGTGGTGGAGAGTCTCCACATGATTTTGTTTTTTCTTTAATATTTTTTTGTTTATCCCAGCGTTTTCTATAAGACTATGGTGCTTGCTTGGTATTGTCCTTCTCTGAACTACTGTTAAGCAATGGCTTATTTGTTCTGGCACCCAAATTATCTCGATCTATACTTGTAAAGGTGTCTGCAAAAATGTATGATAACTAGCGTTGCTGGTCTAACAGTGGAACTTGCGTGAGACATTGGGATATTGCCAGTGCTGCTGCTATTACTTTAATATTTTCTAAAATAGTTGAAGATACTGGGTCAAAATCGCCAATTAATTTCATTCCCAAGTCCAGGGCAGGTGCCGCCCCCTATTCGCTCTGAATTTGCTTTAGCACTTCTGGTAAAACAGCAAGTGACGGTGTACCATGAGTTATGTTATATATCACAGCAAAGTCTGTACCCATGTGGCACAGTCATCAATTGATGGTACAATTCCAAGTGGCAAGAATGTTGTGAGAGATCTGTGTTTATCTTGGGGTCCCATATAGGGAAACACTGCTTCAAGCTGATTAGTTCTTTGAAAAATCCAGAAAAGAATTTCCTCCAGTCTCCCACCATAACAGTGTTAATTGTTACTGGGTTAATCCCAGGCGTTGCCAATTGTTGTTGTGCAGCTTGAGCAACCATCACTGGTACGGTTGTTAATGTACACATCTCAAATTGTGTTAAGCATCTGTATAATTGAACTAGATTATTTTAGAAAGGACGTAAGTCAGCTAATGCCAAGTTCTGTATGATCGGATATGGTGTAGAGCCAGCTAACACTGACCACGTGGCCCCATTGTTGCTGAGGGGACCCAATATAACATTCTCTACAACGTGTGATAGGGCACCTTGGATCCAATTTTGGTGTTCCTGGTATGTTAGTGGTATTTCTAAATGATTGTAAGCTTTGAATTGTTCAGGTACATTCGCTGGTGTGAATGTATGAAATGTGTTAGTGGTGGCATCAACTGCAGGAAAAGGGACCCATGAGAAACAAACTTCAGTTCTGTATGCATCGTGTACCACAACCATGAATGTATCATCACTACCCCCATTTACTAGCCCATTTTGAAGCAAATGGTGTGTAACTGCATGTCTGCAATTATCAGGAATATTAATTGGATTCACAGTTTTCTGTATGGAATTCAGAGAAGAGAAGTTCTGCACTGGGGTATCCTCTTTTAAAGGTTCAAGCTTGACAACCTACAGACAGATATAGGTGCTTCCTTTACTGTTGAGGAGGATATTGTCCCTACCACCACAGACATCTCTGTTTTGAGGTGAACAGGAGCGCCTTGGGCACACAATAGGAAACTACTCGTGAGACCCGTTAAATAAGTGCTTGACCTATAAACATTGGTACGTTAGCTACTATGATAAATGGACTGCGTATGGGAATGCTCTCCATGGCCACCCAAACAGTTTAGCAGCAGCAGAGAAAGTGAAAGAAACTCTTCCTGAACTCTTTTGAAGTGAACAATGTATTCCTCAAGTCTAATGTCTAGGGAAAAGAATATGAATTGTTTTGAATCATCTAAAAAGAAGCTCCGCACTTAGGGATGGATGTCACAATGCAGATTCATACAGAACCCTGCCATGTCATCAGCCACCAGTTATAGAAAAATATGCTCATCTGTATGACCATGCTGGGGGAGGCTGTTTCAAAGTAGTAGAAAGAACTGATGCAGAAAAACCAGGAACTACCTCTAGGGTGGTATTTGTTCAGTTCACCCGCTTGTCTCTGTTTTGAAGATGGCGTCTATCTGCATATACAAGAATGGGGTATGGGTATTCCATAGCAAAACTCACAATAAGTTCCACGTAAAATGTAAATACTTTCAACGATATCAGTGTAGCTGTAGGCTAGGGCATCCTCCTGTTTAAAGAATTTCATTGCTCTTCTTAAATTTCAGTTCATACCAGTCCTTTTTTGTTGAAAATAAATATCCAGACTTCGTTACAGCACCAAGCCCAATCATTGCACTGTACTTTATAAAACACTCGCTGAAGTCTTTGTGAAATCCAATGCCTTTCTTTACTTCTGCTGATTTCATTGCATTAAATTAATCACTAGACTTGGTTTGTTCCTATAGCATTCTGATACTATGGAGTGAAACAAACTGTGTGATGATGATAAATCTACAGCTGGAGCTCATCACAAGGCAAGTACCATTGCAGGAAACCTGGAACCTGGAAGTCAACACTTGGATGTGGTTTAGGTGTGATTTAACAAGACCCAGCAAGGTTGGTGCCCAAATCTCGTGGTAATTCAACGATAGTTACAAACCTTGTAGGAGTATGTCATCCAGCAGAAATATCATTTTGCATCAGGAGCTCATGGTTTGAGCAACTCTTTAGGTTCAAGCTAATGGGGTTGCAAATGGATGGAGCATTGCTATAACGCAAACTACTTCCTGAGTTAGGTACCAATGGACTACCAACGGACTGCAGTTGGGTGCATTGGGGCAAGGCACAATGGGTCAAGGCGCAAGGTGTCAAGGCCTGTGTTTGGTCTGGGACTGAAGCATGGGCAGGGCTCAAAAGCTCTGGACATATGTTTGAATCTGGGAAAGAGGCTGGATCATGACAGCCTAATGCCAAGATATGCAGTTGAGCTAATGTGTCTTTCCCTTTCCAATACCACAATTAGTGAACATTTAACTACAAGTGCTTCCCTCATTCTGTCCTGATAAAGGCCTCTTATATTCATGCACTGGGTGAAATATCTTAATGCTCCTAGGTGAACTCATTTAGATATGTAATTTTATTTTGATAAATACGTTATGTTTAAAAGTAACTAACTTCCATGCATGTTTGTGCACATTCTTCCTAATAGTTTATCAAGAACACTTAAAATGTTAAGGTTTAACACATTACTCAGCATTCTAAAATCTGCAGAAAGGAGTCCATGTTGTCATGGAGCTTAGAGAATGTCAGTGCAAATGTTTTCTCAAAGCAAATTTAAAATTTTGCTTCTAATTTTTTCTCTACAAATAGCATTGCCTGCTTTAATACCTCTTTTTCTGTCTTTAAAAACGTTTGACAAACTATAAATATTTAAATTACTGAAAAACAGTTTGCAACAAGCTGTGCTATTACTGTGTTTGCTGGGACTTCACAGACCCAGATGTGGCATCATAGGGGTCAATATTTAACTGCAGCCAACTTTGGGAAGGCATTTGGGACTTATTTCACATGTTGCGGGAGAAATATTCATGTTTCTTTGCTGTGCTGCTTGATGCCCAGGCCTCTACTCACTGAATTAGCATGTGGAGGGTACTTTTAATTTTAATAAATGAATGTGAAACCCCAGGTTGTGCGCAAGTGACAACTGGAAGCATCATGGCAGGATTATCAAAGTGCCCAAGAAGAGCAAAGAGCATCTGTGCCTCTTTTTGTGCCCTTGGATACTCCATATTGCAGCAGAAACATTGACGCTTGCGTAGCTCCATCTGCAATATCTATGGCATGGATGTGTCATAACTACATAATGCAGAGGTGTTCTCTCTTTTGCATCTGGAAATGCAATGTTTCCAACATGGATACGGTGATAAAGAGGCTCTTGAGAAGTCAATTAACTGAGTAGTAGCAAGGAAGCTGCCTACAAACAGTGCTGTCACAAAGGCACAATTCGGATGGAGTATCAGGGAGCCTCAGGTACTTATGAACCATAGATTGCACCTTCTGCAGAGAGCATTCCTGCCCCAAGCAGGCAAGTTCCACCTGCACAGAAAGCTGAGGAGGAGCTTCGAGCACTACTGCTTGTGATTCACTGCTGCACTGACACCAGCATCAGTGCTGGAGAGAGTACCTCCCTGGTAATTGGTTGCATGGTCCTGTAATGGTCACCAGAAATCACTTGAGTATGTGTCCAAAGTGTTTGGATTTACAAACCCAATATCCTAAAAAGTCTGTTTAATTTGCCCATGGCTGATTTATAAACTATCACACCCTTTTTGTTGTTTATAATAATTTATTATCCATTGTGTTACTGTAGAGCAGAAATGGATTTGAATTGCTAAACATTAAAGGAACATATATTATGTTAATTTGAAATCAACGACTGAATGCCTTCTGTACATTTTTTATTCTCTCCACAGATATTGGCTTACCTCAACTGTAATTATGGTCCCTGTCAACACCACCTCATCTGTTACATTTACACATTTGGAGATGATCTGTTTTCCCAGTTTCCAGAGCTGGCAGCACTTGCTTTCTGTTCCTCTGGCTCCTCTCTTTGTTTCAGCTCTTGTTTCCAATGTCACAATCCTCACAGTCATCCGAAGAGAGCAGCGCCTCCATGAACCTATGTACTATTTCATTGGCTTCCTCGGAGTCATAGATCTAGTTCTCTCCGCATGCACTGTACCCAAAGTTTTGGGTATCCTTTGCTTCAACTGGAAGTCAATTGAGGTGCTTTCTTGCTTGATTCAGATGTACATCATTAATGGTTTCTTTGCATCACAATCTGCTACGTTCCTTGTAATGGCCTTTGACCGCTACATAGCCATATGCAACCCCCTGAGATATACTTCAATCATCACTATCAAATTTGTTGCACAGGCAATTGCGTTTATCCTGTTTAGGAACCTCATGTTGAGTATACCTTACCCAGTGTTAGCTGCCCAACTTCCTCACTGCTCTGCAAATGTTATTAATAATTGCATTTGCAGTGTTGCATCAGTGTCAGCCCTTGCTTGTGGTAAAATAAATAAGGTCTATCAGCTGTCTCTTGGTTTCATCCTCCTCGGAGGTGACTTCATCTTTATATGCCTATCTTATTGTATGATACTCTGCGCCGTATTTAAGCTTCAGGCAAAAGGGGCTGCAGCAAAAGCCCTTAGCACATGCACCCCCACTTAATTTTGGTCTCCTTTTTTACACTCTGCTTTTGGTTTTGATTTTCACAAACACAATGGAGAAGATAATTCCTCCAGATGTTCCCATCTTGCTGAATGTCCTCCACCTTGTGGTCCCACCTGCCCTCAATCCAATTGTTTATGGCTTAAGGACCAAAGTGGTCAAACTGGGTGTCATGAAACTGATAGGGCACGGAAACTCAAATGCACCATAAGAAGAAAAGGAACAAGCTAGTGGAGAAGCATTTCCAAGGAGTTCCGTACTCCAGAAGAGGTTAAGTAGATGATATTCTTTTATATATCACTAAACAGGAAACCACAATCTCCGCGCTCTTCCAGATATTCGGGGACAAAGGGGATTAACCTGGACAGCGGATAATCTCAACCAATGCACTCTTCTTGTTAAACCAAACCTCTGACCCCATTCTCTCTTTCATAAAAGCTACTCTCCCCCAACCTTTCTTTTACTTAATCTCTCCTCTCAAACTGCTCTGTCTGACCTGTTATTAGAAGTCCATCTACTGTCCCCTATTTGAACAAATACAAACCAACTGGATTTCTTTATAATTTTACAGAAATCCCTCATAGTAATAACAGCAACATTGCACTGTACAAGTGAACTTCCCAATAGTCCATGTTTTTCTTTTCTGAATTAAGACTATTACAAACAACATCCAATCCCCCAAGCAGATAAGTTAAATACTTTCAGAACCGAACCAGTATCATGATGCATTTTATACAAGTCACCTGGGTTCAGTTCAAGGACAATTTTTCTCCTAAATCCATAAATTAAGTATTTTTGTGTCTTCGTATACTTTTCATTGAGGGAGAAAGCAGTTAACAGAGCAGTCACAATTGTCTCCAAAATAAAACAAAATAGTTGCAAAGATGGTTTTGCACCTGAATTGAACACAACAAAGCTGTAACCTTAAGTCCTATATATAGGGGCATAGAAAATGTTCAAGGACCAAAAGAGGTTATTGAAAGAGATGGATAGTTAACCCCACAAATTCATTTCAATTTTTTTTTTAAATAATGCAAGGATACAAATGGTCCTGAAAAACACTCTCAAAAGACCTCAGACTTCATTCATCCACCCAACTTATGAGCGAAAACTATTGATCCTCCATATGCCTCAAGACCATACAGCCATCTTCAGTGAAGAGCAGAACATTAACCATACTTACTCACCTCATCCTTATCAAATGATTATAACATATTCAAGCTTCTGATACCATTTATCATGTGTGTTGTTAGATGTTTTATTCTAATTCTACTTCTTTCGAAGCATCAGCTGTTTTTGTGATGTGATCTAATCATTGATTTGTTTGGTTTTCTACAATATATCTGATAAGAGTTCTGTGTTTTAGTCATACCCAATTTTTGAATGGGATGCAGCACAGTATGGTTCTAACTCCGTCATGGGACACCTGCAAACACACAGCAAGCTACATCCACATTCCTCTGACTATAGATTGTGCATAGAAAAACAAGACAAACTAAATATTGGCATGCTTCACACAGGAAATAAAACTGTGCTTATACCTTCTAAAAGTTATTGTTGTGTGCTTTGTTATTGACCTGAAGAATCTCTAATACATGTTCAATGTTAGAATGTGGGTCATTGATTTAGAACAGATGAGATCTTTAATAACTTGACAAATACACCATGTTTAGGTTTTAACATAAGCCTCAGTGAAACTCTTCTTGACGGAAAATGTGATTTCTTTAGCCAAATTTGAGGCTTGCAGGTGATTCTCGGTAAGAAAACATTGGGGGATCCATGCAAACCATACCTCCATGGACTTCTCTGGGTGTCTAGTTTTCAGAAATGTTTGGGTTTTGTAGGTTTCATTAGATGACCGATGAGCCCCAGACCAAAAACGAAGGTGACCCCTTCCAAACCAGGGCGTTTTGTAATTGATAACTTTGATGCCTCCTTCCTTTTGTGGGCACTTGGCCCACTCACACAAGTGAGGTAGTATTTTTTCATGAGACCTGTGGGAATGCTGGGTGGTAGGAAATTTGTGCAGGTCCACTGATTCCACAACTTTCCCACACAGAACTGTGAGGAGAACGTGATTTTGTTTAGATAAAATTGAGGTTTGCAGGGAATTCCGAGTAAAAAAAGTTGGAGGATCCATGCAAGCCACACCTCCCTGGACTCCCCTGATGTCTACTTTTCAGAAATGTCTGGGTTTGGTAGGTTTCCCTAGATGGCCGTTGTGACTGGGACCAAAAATGCAGGTGCCCCTTCTTGCAAAAACAGGTTGTTTTGTGATAGATAGGGGGCACCTGCATTTTTGGTCTGGGGCTTGGCGGCCATCAAGAGACATTTTTGAAAACTAGACACCCAGGGGAGTCCAGGGATGTGTGGCTTGTGTGGATCCCCAATGTTTTCATATCCAGAATCCTCTGCAAACCTTAAATTTAGCTACAAAGTCACATTTTTCTCACACTTCTGTTTTGGAAGGTTGTGAGATCACCACGCAGGCACAAATTTCCCACCACCCAGCGTTCCCCTCAGTCTCCCGATAAAAATGATACCTGACTTGTGTGGGTGCCTAAAGCAGTGTCAGCCTAAAAGCGTATAAAACAAAACCTGCCCTTCTGGACCCACTTTGGTTCCCCCTCAGTTTTTACATTTTATACGTTTTTAGGTTCACTACTTTGGGCATCCACACAAGTAAGGTATCATTTTTTCAGGAGACTGAGGGAAATGCTGGGTGGTGGGAAATGTGTGCCAATGCAGTGATCGACAAATTTTCCACATCAAAATGTGAGGAAAGTGTGAATTGTTAGCTAAATTTGAGGTTTGCAGGTGATTCTAGGTAATTCAACACTGGAGGATCCACACAAGCCACACCTCCAGCCAAGCACCATCCATGCATACCACCAGCCAAGCACCATCCACACACACTGCCAGCCAAGCACCATGCAAGCACATCGCCAGCCAAGCGACTGTCCATGCACACTGCCAGCCAAGTGACAGTCCACGCACACCACCAGACATGTGCCATCAATGCAGACCACTATCCAAGTGACAGTCCATGCACACTGCCAGCCAAGCACTAGTCCACACACACAGCTAGCTATGTTCAAGTGCACACACACCACCAGCAAAATGCAGGTTCATAAACAGCCAACTAAACGCCTGTAAACACAATCAGCCGAACTCCAGTTCACACACATACATAGCAACTTTCGCTAGTGTCTAGTGGTTTTCTGCCCCCTGGGAGCAGATCTGCCTAAAAATACCACTGATCTGCCCCAAGTTGGGCAGGAGCAGTCAAAATGAGTTCCCCCCCAAAAATGGGAACAACCCTTGCCTAAATGGACATTCCCTGACATGCCCATAAACATATCTCTGGTGCGTAGTGGGCACTCTGCCCCCAACCCGGGGGGCAGATTGGGGGCTGTTGCCCCCATCTGCCCCACGAGGGGACATAAAGACTGTGGCTATTTTTTGAGGGGGCATTGGCATCACCCGTTATGGGCAGCAACCCACTCTTTTCTTTTGAAAAACTCCTGGCGTCTAGTGGGTTTTCTGCCCCCTCGGGGCAAATCGGGGGTAACAACCCCCATCTGCCCTCCAGGGCAAGCAGAAAGACTGTCCATTTTTGTTTGGGGCTTTTGTGCATTGGCAAGTCCATTTTGGGCACCCCCCACCCTTAAATATTCAAAACAAAGTCCCTGGCACCGAGTGGGCTCTCTGGCCCCCTGGAGGGCAGATTGAGGGCTATTACCCCTGATTTTACAATTTAGGGTGGGGGCATGGTCTTGCCTATTGTGGGCAGCCCCATCACTCTTCTCTAATAAAAAAAATACCTAGTGTCTAGTGGGCTTTCTGCCCCTGCAAGGGAAAGATCGAGGGTAATAACCCCCATCTGCCTCCAGGGGGCAGAAAGACTGTCCATTTTGTGTTGGGGTGGGGGCATTGTCATGCCCATTGTGTGCAGCCCCCATCTTCTTTTATTAAAAAAAACAATCACCCGTGGCGCCCAGTGAGCTTTTTGCCCCTGGGGGCAGATCGGGGGCTACTGCCCCATCTGCATCCCGGATTGGCAGAAAGAAAGTGCAATTTTTTGGGAGGGGTGGGGGCATATAATGCCCATTTAGGGCACCCCAACCCTATGTTTTCCCCTGAAAAAGAATCCCTATTGTCTAGTGTGCTTTTTGCCCCCTCAGGGGAGGCAGAAAGACTGAGAATGGCCACATTTAAATGGGGGAGCAAATGCCCTTGCCCAAGTGGCGCTCGCTCCTCCCTGGTGTCTAGTGGGTGGATCCCTGCTAGTTCTAGTCCTCCTGCGGTGAGCCTTTAGGGAATGATACCATCAGAAACTGGAGATTCTCCCCTTTCCAATGACACCTCTCCTGTCTGCCTATGTGCTTGAGGGGCTGAGATGGCCCCAGGAGCACATAGGCAGTAAAAGTGAAATGAGCCTATGGGCTAATTTCACTTTCAGTTTCAGTGTAATGACGTCAGCGCGCCATGCGCACCGATCATCACTACACACAAAAAAAATGCCTCAGGCAGCTGGAGAAGCTCTTTCCCGGCTCCTGAGGCTGAAAAGAAAAAAAGAAATCCATCTGCTGTTTACAGCAGAGGGATTTTTGACTGCTGTGCCAATGATGTAATGGTTACATCCTTGGCACAGCAGTACCCCAGCCGAGGACATAACCATTACGTCCTCACCATGGAAGGGGTTAAGCGTCTGTATAATCAAACTAGATTATTTTATAAATGGTGTAAGTCAGCTAATGCCAAGTTCTGCATGTTTGGATATGGTGTACAGACAGCTAACACTGACCATGTGGCCCCATTCTTGCTGAGGGGACCCAATATAACATTGTCGACAACATGTGGTAGGACACCTTGGATCCAATTTTGGTGTTCCTAGTATATTAGTGGTATTTGTAAATGATTGTAAGCTCTGTATTTTGCTGGTACATTCGCTGGTGTGAATGTATGAAATGTGTTAATGTTGGCATCAACTGCAGGAAAAGTGACCCTTGAGAAACAAACTTCAGTTCTGTAGACATTGTGTGCCTCAACCACGAAGGTAACATCACCACTCCCACTTACTAGCCCATTTTGCAGCAAATGTTGTGTAACTGAATGTCTGCAATTATCAGGAATATTAATTGGATTCACAATTTTCTGTATGGAATTCAGAGAAGAGAAGTTCTGCACTGGGGTATCCTTTTTTAAAGGTTCATGCTTGACAACCTACAGACAGATATAGGTGCTTCGTATAAATTGAGGAGGATATTGTCCCTCCCACCATAGACATCTCTGTCTTGAGATGAACAGGCGCGCCTGACCTATAAACATTGGTGGCACCTTGTTGTACGGTTGCTACTATTATAATAGGAGTGCGTATTGTGACGCTCTCCATGGCCACACAAGCAGTTCAACAGCAGCAGAGAAAGTGAAAGAAACTCTTCCTGAGTGAAGTTCTTTGAAGTGAACAATGTATTCCGCAAGTCTAATATCTAATATCTAAGGAAAAGAATATGAATCGTTTTTAATCATCTAAAAAGAAGCTCTGCACTTAGGGATGGAAGTCACTATTCCCTGCAGATTTAATAACCTGCAATGTTTGTCAGTGGCTGTGGGATGATATGAACTCATACAGTACCCTGCCATGTCATCAGCCCCCAGTTATAGAAAACTATGCTCAACTATATGACCATGCTGATGGAGGCAATTTCAAAGTGGTAGAAAGAACTGATGAAGAAAGACATGGAACCACCTCTAGGTTGTTTAATCCACTTACTAGTCTCTCTTTTGAATATGACATCCATCTGCATATAAGAGAATGGGGTATGGTTATTCAATAGCAAAACTCACAATTAGTTCCACGTACAATGTATATACTTTCAACAATATCAGTGTAGCTGTAGGCTAAGGTATCATCCTGTTTAAAGAGTTTCATTGCTCTTCTTTAATTTCAATTCATACCATTTCTGTTTTGTTGAAAATAAATATCCGTACTTTGTTACAGCACCAAGCTCAATCATTGCACTGTACTTTATAAAACACTCACTGAAATCTTCCTGAAATCCAATGCCTTTCTTTACTTCTGCTGTTTTCATTACATTAAATGAATCCCTAGCATTGGTTTGTTCCTACAGGATTCCGATACTATGGAGTGAAACAAAGAACCTGAGGCATTCTCCTAGTCAACAACTTGTGGACCAGGACTCAACAAGCTGGGCGATGATGACAAATCTACGGCCGGAGCTCATCACAAGGTAAGTCCTGATCCAGCGCTTACAATAAAAATATTTTCTCCTACTATGTTTTTGGGTCATCCAGGTGCAATTATTTCTCTAACACACACACACTATATCCATATGACGGTGGGGCCCATAACACCGCATATACATTCACTTACTCATTTTATTTCCCTGGATTTTCCTCCGACATGAAACCTAGGAGAAAACGATTCGCTGGAAGGAGACGGGGTACCTCTTTTATAAAGACACAATAATTCTCATTTGCTTTTAAGGTATTCCGCTCATTGGTCGATGGACCAACTAGTAGGAATCAGTTGATGGTGATTAAGACCAGCTCAATCACAATGAACTCTTTTACCAAATCATTATTAATCATTATGCTAAAGAAAATCACTGAGTCATTTGTTTAAAGAATAATAAAGTTTATATAAAGTTTTGAATGCAGGAAATTCGAGATTAATTTATTTTTCAGATCATTGCGTTTATCATCAATATAAGAATAGTTGTAATTGCATGACAATTTTAATAAATGGAAATTAAGTTATCATACTAAGAACTCTATAGATCAACCTATCTATCTCTCTGGGAAATCCTAATAATTCTAATATAATTATTATCAAATGCTAGTTCTCCTAAAGCGGTATTTTATACTCAACTGGAAAAGGGAAATAACAGCAGCAGCATCAGCTCGTCAGCATCAGCAACCGCAAACTCTCCCATCTACAGCATCTAACTTCTTCAGCATCTCCCGCAGCATCCCGCAGCATTCTAACCCCTCCCACCAAGAGTAGGTCTTCTTATACCCTAATTCTAGCTTACAACATAAAATGTTTCTTCTTTCATGACACGATTCATTCTCATTGGTCCAAAACTCAGGTCCCTATACATTTTAATCAAACTTCTTGGTCTTAACTAGTTCCGTGAGGAATGTCCATGCAAGCATCGTTTCCCACAGTTCATGCACTTGCTCATCCGTTTCGATCAGTCCAAATTGTTTCTTTTTCTGCAACAATTTATATAATAGAGTTCTTTCTATTGATTCAACCAGGCTTCTCACGCTTCTTGCTGATCATCTTGGCACACATCTGCTCAGAAGGGTCACAGCAGCCTTGACCATACTTTCATCTTAGCCTCTCGGCATCAGCACGTGATCATCCCTTTGCAACAGCCTCTCTCCTCTATCACATGGTCGCATCCGCTCCTGCGCACTCTAGTAACTCGCGGCCATTTTATATTGCTGCTCGGCAGGCCTAAGCGCACTATTTCTAAAGAAAACAAAATATTATTAAAACAATGAAATATAAACCCTTTCGTTTCCCTCCCGTCTTTCTACGTACCCCAATTAGGTATTACCTAGCAGAAGCAACATATAAAGCTGTCCCTTACTTACCATCGCTTTATTTTGCAACCTCACGTTTTATTCAAAGCACAAATCATGCATTTTATTATTATTTTAGTACGCAAAATATTATGTTATGTTAGAAACGTAAACAATTATTAGTTCATTATTTTGCACATTAAACTGCGTGTTATCCTAACCCTTTACATACATTGTTGGTTATTTACTTAAACGAACATGTTTATTAATATTATACGAAAATATTAGGAGGTTAAAATTTTTATATTTACCCTGCTCCATCAACTCCCCCCTTTGGTGATTTTTAATATCACCACACAAACCCAAGTTATACAATTTTCTCAGACAGCATATATCTTTTATCCATTTGCTTTTGTTAGTTTTATACTTCTGTATCGCTTTCAACTTGTCTCTTTGTTTTCTTGTACATGTTCTCTTTTATTTCTTCTAATTCTATTTCACCTATTTCTCTCTCTCTCTCTTTGTTTATCATATTTTCTTTTTCTATCTTCTTCTGCTTTCTTCTTCTCTTTATACATGTTACTGCAAGCTTCAATACTAATATTATTATTATTGTCATGGTTGCTATTATTATAACTTTCCCTATTATTAATCCACTCATTCTTGTTAACCAATTCGTTACCGAAGAAAACCCTTTACCAAGTTTTCCCCAAACACTTTCAACCTCCAGTGGAACTAGTTCTTTGTGCAAATTTGTAATATTTGTTATATACTTCTGTATATTTTCGCTTTTATCAGGAATGTAAGTGCAACAATGTTGGACTTTCAGCATTCCACAGACTCAGCCCTCTTTTGCCAAAAGAATGTCAAGGGCAAGACGATTTTGCATCACCATAGCTCTCATGGCAACCATCTCGGTATTTACCATTAAGAACCCTCCAGCAGTATCTGTAGATAACCGATCTACTACTGTGGATAATTTCCGAATTCTGAATGCATTCAAAGATATTCCCACTGCTGGTATCAATGCACCAAAAATATCACCTACTATTTCTGAAAAACTTTCCCTTTTTCTACGTGTAAAGGTATTTATCATTTTGTGTGTTCCTTTTTCTTTTCTATCCACATGAAAAATCTTTGGAAAGACCAGGCCTAAATAACATGATCCATACCAATGGTCCGGCAACCTATAATAAGCCCTATTCCCACAAACGTAATAAATCCCTGGAAATATTGGATCTTTTCCCCCTTTGAATCCCCATCCACCTATAATTTGGTAATTGTCATGGCAATTACTGGAACCCACAAAATAATTGTCATATCTTGTCTTATTTCTTCTAATGCACAACCTTCCCTGTTGGGGCCAATCCAGAGTCATAGCTGCATTTATCTTTTTCTTGTCATGATGGTCTTCCTCAAACGCCCAAAGAGGTGTTTTTGTCTCTTCTATTACTTTTCTTTCAAATTTCACTCTTCTCTCCTCGACCATTTCTAGAAATACCTTTTCTTCCTTCTTTAACTCACAGGTAAGGTTGTACCTAAATATATTATCTAATGTTAAAATCTTATCTTCTAAGAAATATTCACCAAACGTCTTTCCCTCTTTTATTTTGTTAAGCTCGGGAACTACAGAAACCTTTGCAAAAATCCTATCTACATCAGTGTAATAATATTCTAATCTGCCTGTTTTATAAAATAAGCTTGCTAATACACTACATGTTATTCCATATGTCAAAGGGAGGTGATGATAAGTCACACCCTCTGCTACAGATGCAGGCAACTGCATACAAACATAACAATCCCTTACATCCATTGTTTCTACATATTCATACAGTAATTTAGTAAACACATTCTTCGAAAAATCTGTTATTGATTTGTCCTTATGTAATTCTGCACTACTCCTTAAAATAACTGGCTCTTGAGTGTTAGCTCCTTTTCCTTTCTCAGTGTTATTAGATTTTTCCACTACAGCTAAACTAATTGGAATAGTTATTGCTAAAACTACCCATACTGTTATTAATAATCCTGTACAAAAACAGCACATTTTGCACCATCTACTTAAAAACTCACATCTACATTTTCTATCTCTAATATTCTCCATTTTGTACTTGTTTTCTAGAAAATTGTGTCACTACACCTCAGAAATGACTTGCTTGCCACTCTGTACTTTCAAAATTTTGTCTTTGCTTGGTTCTTTCTTTTAATTCTTTCTCAGAATTCTTTCTTTGTCACATCCGGTGAATTCGTCAGTTCAGTGTTTTGTCAAATCCGGTAAACTATCTACAGAAACCACTTCAGGTTTGTTGCTTCAGGTTTGTTGCACTTCACTTTCTCCCATCAGGTTTCTTTGTTCTGGGTTTTCGTGAGTGTTCAATTCTTCTTTGTAACTAGTCAGAGCACGATACAACCATTCAGGTGATCTGTACTTCTGATTCACTTTCTTTATTCTTTTTGTTTTCTGCAAGTGTTTACCACCTTGTTTTCCTTGCTCCTTTTGACTTGTTATTTCATTCACTTGTTCAGCACTTTTTCCATCCAATTTTACGATTCTGTATCTTAATTTTCTTACTTCGTCGGGCCAATTGTCTCCTTTTCTTGGCCTTTTTGCTTCACTTCCTTTTTCCTCTCTTTCTGTTTTCCAATTTGTTTTTCTTGTCTCTAGTTTTTCATTTCTTTCTTCTCCACTTTCTTCTGATTCTGTTTCAATCTTTTCGTTATTTCCTCTTATTTTGAAACTAATTATTTCGCTTTCGGCTACTTGTGGTTCTTTTCTTATCTTCCTTCGTTCACCTACTTCTGTCCCTCCTCGAGGTTCTTCCGGTTTTGTGTCAGTTTCTCTATCTGCTTCTAAATTTCCCTGTTCTTGTGTTTGACTATCTGTCCCTACTGCTCCTCGGGGTTTTTCCGATTTTTCTAACTTTTGGTCTGAAACTCTCCCTTCTTCATCTATTAATATTATCTTTGAAGGAATTTTACCACAACTTGTACTTGGTTGTTCACTGTCACTGTTTTCTGGCTCAGTTTCTTCTCTTATGCTTTCAAAATTCCACTTTGTTTTTGAGATTTCTTCTCCTTCTGAATGTTCTGTATCAGATTCTGAACTAGTATCAGATATTTCCAGATGTCGACTTACAGGTCGATCTTCAAATTCTGGAACTTCAGCTATTTCCTCTATTTCCTCTTCTTCTATCGTTTCACTTGTAATTGGGTCTTCCAGATGTCGACTTACAGGTCGATCTTCAAGTCTGGCACCCTGTTTGTCTCCTCTTCTCTTTCTGATGCTGAACTGTTGTCTAATATTTCCAGATGTCGACTCACAGGTCGATCTTTAGGTTCTGGAACTCTGATGGTGTGGCTGGCATGTACCCAGTGTTTCACTCCTGCACACTTAACTGCGGTGGTCGTCACTAGGATCACTTGTCGTGGTTCGTGCCAGCGAGGAACCAAACAGTTTCTTCTCCGGTGGACTTTTATTCGAACCCAATCTCCTGGATTCAAGTCGTGAGCTGGTTTTCTTTCAAGAGTGGTCGCATCCGGTCCAACCTGATGAAACACAGAACGCACCACATCAGCCAATCCTTTGCAATAATCCAGTACTAGATCATCAGTTATAGTCAGTAGCTTGTTGACAGGTACTTGTGCTTGTCTCATTGCTCGTCCCATGATTATTTCATGTGGACTGAGTCCAGTCTTCCTTTCTGGAATACTTCTGATTGTCATCAGAACCAATGGCAAAGCATCTGGCCATTTCAGTCCTGTAGCTTGACACATTTTTCCTAACCTGTTTTTGATTGTTCCATTCACTTGCTCTACTATTCCAGAAGCCTCTGGTCTGTATGCACAATGCAGTTTCTGTTTAATACTAAGGGCTTCACAAATCAGTTTAACTAATTCGTTTTGGAAATGTGTTCCTCTATCTGTTTCAATCGTGACTGGAAAACCATACCTCGGAATGAATTCTCGCAGCAAAAGTTTTGCTACTGTGATACTGTCATTCCTTCTTGTTGGATATGCTTCCACCCAACGGGAAAACAAACAGACGACCACTAAAACATACCTCAATCTGCTGCAAGGTGGCATTTCTATGAAATCCATCTGCATTCTAGTGAAAGGACCCCCTTCTCG
Source organism: Calotriton arnoldi (assembly GCA_963921515.1). Taxonomy (NCBI): domain Eukaryota; kingdom Metazoa; phylum Chordata; class Amphibia; order Caudata; family Salamandridae; genus Calotriton; species Calotriton arnoldi. The sequence continues at coordinate 871,314 of CAWUFW010004624.1, forward strand.
TCCTATTCTCCCTAGACTCACTACTGTCTTCCTTCCTGGATTTAACTGTTGACAAGTCAGACATCTTTGACAAAGACTCTCAGCTATGGCTCTGAATTTTGGATTGTACCATGTTTGTCTAAAAAGTCTGATCATTGAATCTCTCCCAATATGGGCTTGCCCATGGTACATCCGTGCCATGTCAGAAATCATGCTATCAGGCATAACTGGTCTCTCATCCCTGTAAACCCATACATCAGTTTCTTCATGTTTCCTGCATCCTGCTTTTAGCCAAGTATCTTTTTCTTCATCTTCTGCAGCCTCTTGTAACTGTCTCACCTCATCCCATGTTTCAATTGAGTTAGTAAAAAGCAATGGACAAGAAATATGCTCTCTCTCGCGGCATTTATTCAAAGAAACCACATTCTTTGCACAGTACTGTGCCATTTCGTCAGCATATTTGTTGCCAACAGTAATGTAGTCTTCCCCATTTTTATGTGCATTGCACTTCACTACAGCGATCTCTTTAGGCAGCTGTATCGCCTCAAGCAACTTTTTCACAAAATCTCCATTCCTTATGGGTGTCCCTGCAGACGTCAAGAAACCCCTTTGTGACCAAATCTGACCAAAATCGTGCACGACCCCAAAGCCGTACTGGCTGTCAGTCATAATCGTAACCCGTACATTTCTTCCCAACTTACATGCTTGAATCAGAGCTACTAATTCTGCAACTTGAGCAGACCGTACACCTTTCAAACAAGATGCTTCCAATACAGTTGCTACTGTGCAAACTGCATATGCTGCACTTAGAACTCCATCACTCGTTCTTAAACATGAGCCATCCACAAACAGAATGTAATCTGATTCTTTCAAAGGCTCATCTCGTATATCAGCTCTTGGTTTAGTACAGTATTCGAGCACATTCAGACAATCGTGATCTACTTCATCCATTTCAATCACATTCTCTTCATCTGGCAATGATGTTGAAGGATTTACATTCATACATCTGTCAATGGTCACATTATCTGCACTCAAAATTACCTTTTCATACCTAGTCAGCCGACTAGGTGTCATGTATTGTGTTTTCGTTCTTGTCAAAAGAATTTCCACAGAATGGGGAACATACACTCTTAATGGATACCCCATCACTATGCCTTCACTCTGTTCCAGACTCACACAAGTAGCAGCAACTGCTTTCAAACATCCAGGCAACGCTTTTGCTACAGGGTCTAAAACAGCTGAAAAATATGCAATTGGTCTTTTCATAGTTCCATGTCTCTGCACCAAAACTGAAAATGCACATCCATCTCTTTCACTGCAAAACAGCTCAAAATCTTTCTCATAGTCAGGCATTCCTAATGCTGGAGCCTCACACAATTTCTTTTTCAGCTCTCTGAATGCTTTCATTTCTTCATCATTCATTTCAAAAGGATCTTTAACATCCTTCTTTGTCAGTTTCTGCAATGGTTTAGCAATTAGTGAAAAACCGCTTATCCATTGTCGACAATATCCAACCATTCCCAAAAACATTCTTAACTCTCTTTGTGTCATTGGAGCTCTCATTCCTTGAATCATTTTTATTCTCTCTGTCGTTACCTTTCGTACTCCTTTCTCAATTTTATGCCCTAAATACTGGACTTCTTGTTTACAAAACTGCAATTTTGAAGGGGACACTTTATGTCCTCTTTTGCTAAATGATTCAGCAAAGCAATCGTGTCATTGACACATGCTTCCTTTGTTTTTGATGCCACCAGTAGGTCATCAATATACTGAACCATTACTGACTTTTCTGGCATTCTTAAGTCTTCCAATGATTTCTTTAGGATCTGATTAAAGATTGAGGGACTTTCTGTATACCCTTGAGGAATTCGGCACCATGCCAAAATACGCTCTCCAAACCTAAACGCAAATATTGGCTGGCTATCTGGATGTAATGGAATAGAGAAAAATGCATGACATAAATCAATCACAGTGTACCACTCTGCTTCGCGTGGAATCTGGTATAGAATCACAGCAGGGTTCGGTACTATTGGGCAACAAGGCACAACAATTTTGTTTACCTTTCTTAAATCCTGTACGATTCTATATGTTCCATTTGGCTTTTTCAGTCCCATTATTGGCGAATTACATGGACTGCTCATGATTTCTTTTAGAATCCCTTGTTCAATCATTTTATTTATTACTGGCGTTATTCCTTCAATTATTTCTGGAGTCAATTTATACTGGGGCGTATTTGGGTAACTCGTTCCTTCTTTTACTGAAATTTTTACGGGATCTACTCCTTTCATTAATCCTACATCTTCTCCTGTCAAGTCCCACACTTCTTCTTTTACTGTCCCTTTCAACTCAATTGGGATTTTCTCTGCATCAAATACAGGAAACAAATGATTTACTTCTGGTTCTAAATTTACCATTGTCATTTTGTACAGTACATCCTCATCTGGAGTCTGAAATGCAATTCCGTCTGGAGTACAATAAATTGTGCAATTCATCTTACACAATAAATCGCGTCCTAAAAGGTTAACGGGACTACAATCACACACCACAAATCGGTGCATTTCACTAAATGGACCAATTCTTACCTTTACTAATCTAGTAAGAGGCGTTTCAATTTGCTGATTGGAAACTCCAACCACTTGTATATGTTCACCTGAGAGAGGAAGATTTGGAATTTCCACTGACCTTACAGTAGAACGGGTAGCTCCAGTGTCAACAAGGAATGTTATATTTGCACCATTCACTTCTCCATCCACAAATGGACCTGACTGGTCTACCTCTAGAGTTGCGCCAAGCACGCACTCTTCCCTCTCTTTCAGACACCGTCATGAGCTTTCATACGACTCATCCTCACTCTGTCGTAACCAATATTGTGAGATTTCAGCTGCACGTGACAACTGTTTTACCTGTTCTCCTCCGTAGAATCCTGTTTCTGCACTGTATTTCTGTTGATTAGCACTCTTGGGAAGTGGTGGCTGCGGCACCTGACCTTGTTGAGTAACTACCTCACTCTGCACCTGTGAATTTAATGTTTGATTTTCTACATTAGGTTTAGGAGGAAATTTACACTCGTTTCTCCAATGCCCTAGCTTTCCGCAGTTGTGGCATGGCCACTTTTTCTTCACCTCATCTATACTCATTTGTCCTTTTCCTTTACCTATATTAGTTCGGGATTTAAACTGTCCTGTTTCACTGCTAGTATTATTCAATTGAGCTTCTTGCTTCTCTGCAACTTTCACCTGTGCCCACATGGCTTTTTCTTTCAATTTACGCTGTTTACTCTCAATTTCATCACTGCAATACTTAGCATATCTCAAAACCTCATCCACTGTGCTATTCTGCCACCCTATCAAATGCTGCTTAATCCTTTCACTTATCTCCGGTGTTAATCCATACACAAACCTATATACAAAGTGACTCATATCCTTCTCACTTAGCGTCTCATAACCACTATACTGTTTGAAAACCAACAACAATCTCTCATAGTACGCATGCACTGATTCTTTGCTTTCCTGTGTTGTTCTGTCTATTTTCACCCAATCTGTTTCTTTTGGTGGAATTTTATTCTTCAAAAAGGTAACTACCTGATCATATTTCCGCATCACTTCTGGACCTGGCGCTCCTGTTTTGGCATCCCTTGGATATTCCACAGTTGGCCAATCAATTGTAATCTTACATTCCGTCCATAAATCAGCAGGCACTACTATGTCAAACAATCCGTCTAGATCTATCCACAGCACTTTTGACACCTTAACAAATCTCTCCACTTGTCTGTACCATTCTACTGGTTTCTCTCTTAATTTTGGGAAGTCATTTGTAAATGACAGTATATCCTGTCTGGTCCACGGAACATGCACATAACTACCACCTGGTGTTTCTCTCATTGGGTACTCTCTGGTAACTGGTTCCTTGTCTGTCATTGCAAAAGCCAAAGATGCTTTATCTGTTGTTTTCTCATTCCTCTTTGTCCATCTATTTCTCCATCTATCCACATCACCCCACTTTCTCAATAAAACAATTAGCTCTTTTATCTGGGTCAGTCTCCCTGATGTGTTCAAATTTTCTATGTCTTTCTCACAAAAATCTACTCTGTACGGTTTCTGCAACGTCCTCACTTTCACAAATTCCACTCCTAGTTCACCTGCAATCTCTTCCAATTTGTCATGTAAATTTCTAGCTCTCCATGTAAGACTCTTACACAAAAACATAATCTCATCATCCTGATAATTCTTTAGTTTTTCAGTTCCAATTGTTCCCAAAATCAACTCTTCCATGTCTATTTTTAACCTAATTACATCTAATGGTTTTTCTTCTGGTTCTTTTGCTTTTAGTGCTTTCATCCATTCATTTAACTCTTCTGGAGTTGGACCTACAGGTGTACTATTTAACTCAATCCAATCACTGGTTCTTTCTTGTGTTCCTGATGCGGACTCTGTCACCATAGGCATTCTCCTAACCTCACTCTCATTTATCGTCAAATTTGTAGGTGGACTTGGTCTACACGTACTAGCCGAATTGTGTGCACCTTCATTATTCAGTTCCATCCCTTCTCTTTTTCTTCGCACATGTGAATTCATGGGAATCACCAAAGAATGTTCATTTATTTTCTGATTTTCAAAAATTGGCATTACTGGACCTATCGTTACTGGTACAGTTACAGCTTCCATATTCTTTGTCAATTCTCTTATTTTCTCTGTCAATTCTTTTGTCGTTTTTGCTAGTTCAGTTGCATTGTCACTTTCTGTCTCATCATTTTGTGAAATTTTAAATGTTTCTTGTGACCTATTTATTTCATTTCTTCGTTCGGGTTTTTTATTCCTCCCAGTTTCCATTTGCGGTGCATTAGGTGTCACCACTACAGAAGTCTGTTGGTATGGAGGTGGATTTCTGTTTAAAATATCTTCCAGCAATTCGTCATCCGTTTCACTACCACCATACACATACTTTTCTACCACTACATGTTTCTTTTTCTCAGTACACTTTCTCTTTGCTTCTTCCTCAACCGCAAAAGCTGGAAACAAACCTCCTGCCATGTTAGCGTATCTCCAACGCTTTACTCTGTCCTCATGATTTATTCCCCACAACCTTCCAGGTATAAACTCATGATTCTTCAATCCTCTGGATCTCTCTCGCTCATACATCTCATCTTCCCATTCCGCTAAAGCTTCAAACTGTGTCGGTCTAGGTCTAGGTTCTAACATTACCATCTTTTCTCTCAAGTTCCGTAATACAGCTACATTAAATGAACCATTTTCAGGAAAAGCCAATGCTCCATCGTTCTTGGTGTATTTTGTCCAATTTTCTAACCAAATGCATGTATGATATCCATATTTCAGCATCATATGTGAAGCTGGTGATTTCGGCGGAGGAATTATTTGTCCCTCTCTAGTCACTACCTTTTTGTCCTTCTTAAAGAAGTTCTTAACTTTCGACATCCAAGACGTTTTCTCTTTTCCATATTCATAGTACGACATGATTCACAACCTTTCTCTCCTACAACAATCGGCAAATCAACTCTGTTCCCTATGTGTTTATTTCAACCAATGCTAGCGCGACTCACACCAACGCTCCAATCACAACGATTTCTGTCTACGGCGCACTGTCCAATCCCAGCGCGGCTTTTGTCTACGTCACTTCGCTCCTGTTCTCATGTGACTAGCGCTCTGTCCAATCCCAGCGCGGCTATTGTCTACGTCACTTCTGCTCTTGACCCCTCCTTTACAAATTTTATCGGCAATTTCTTTTTTCAACAATTTTTGTTAGTTACAACATTTTATCCACATTTCCATTGTCTGATTCGCTAAACCGAAAAGATAGCTTTGACCATTCACACAAGAATTCTGTATTTTCCAGTAGGCAGCGCTTACCTCTACCCTACCACAGAACTTTCAGTTTCGTCGATAAAGTAGCACTTCCCTCTACCTTACCCTTCTTTCAAGCAAACGGTAAACCCGTTTCTCTGGGGATAAAACACATGTGGAGACTATACTGCTCCTGAGAATTAAGGCCAGAGTTTCACAAGAAAACCGATCACTATTTCACTTACACACCTTTTATACGCAATATGATCCCTAAATAACACAACCTGTGTTATTACCAAATTGAACTCAGACAGTGTAAAATTCCATGTGACTTCTCTTGCCACACGTGTTCCACTTCCTACTTCCCGGAAGCGTGAAAACTTACATATAACATAACGCGACTCAACAAAAAGTGTTAGACATAAACTTATCAATAATCTATAATCAAAAATCAATAATCACCAAACTAATCTATAGTAACCATAACTCTGCTACCAAGAAATCTGATCCAGCACTTACAATAAAAATATTTTCTCCTACTATGTTTTTGGGTCATCCAGGTGCACTTATTTCTCTAACACACACACACTATATCCATATGACGGTAGGGCCCATAACACCGCATATACATTCACTTACTCATTTTATTTTCCTGGATTTTCCTCCGACATGAAACCTAGGAGAAAACGATTCGCTGGAAGGAGACGGGATACCTCTTTTATAAAGACACAATAATTCTCATTTGCTTTTAAGGTATTCCGCTCATTGGTCGATGGACCAACTAGTAGGAATCAGTTGATGGTGATTAAGACCAGCTCAATCACAATGAACTCTTTTACCAAATCATTATTAATCATTATGCTAAAGAAAATCACTGAGTCATTTGTTTAAAGAATAATAAAGTTTATATAAAGTTTTGAATGCAGGAAATTCGAGATTAATTTATTATTCAGATCATTGCGTTTATCATCAATATAAGAATAGTTGTAATTGCATGACAATTTTAATAAACGGAAATGAAGTTATCATACTAAGAACTCTATAGATCAACCTATCTATCTCTCTGGGAAATCCTAATAATTCAAATATAATTATTATCAAATGCTAGTTCTCCTAAAGCGGCATTTTATACTCAACTGGAAAAGGGAAATAACAGCAGCAGCATCAGCTCGTCAGCATCAGCAACCGCAAACTCTCCCATCTACAGCATCTAACTTCTTCAGCATCTCCCGCAGCATCCCGCAGCATTCTAACCCCTCCCACCAAGAGTAGGTCTTCTTATACCCTAATTCTAGCTTACAACCTAAAATGTTTCTTCTTTCATGGCGCGATTCATTCTCATTGGTCCAAAACTCAGGTCCCTATACATTTTAATCAAACTTCCTGGTCTTAACTAGTTCCGTGAGGAATGTCCATGCAAGCATCGTTTCCCACAGTTCATGCACTTGCTCATCCATTTCGATCAGTCCAAATTGTTTCTTTTTCTGCAACAATTTATATAATAGAGTTCTTTCTATTGATTCAACCAGGCTTCTCACGCTTCTTGCTGATCATCTTGGCACACATCTGCTCAGAAGGGTCACAGCAGCCTTGACCATACTTTCATCTTAGCCTCTCGGCATCAGCACGTGATCATCCCTTTGCAACAGCCTCTCTCCTCTATCACATGGTCGCATCCGCTCCTGCGCACTCTAGTAACTCGCGGCCATTTTATATTGCTGCTCGGCAGGCCTAAGCGCACTATTTCTAAAGAAAACAAAATATTATTAAAACAATGAAATATAAACCCTTTCGTTTCCCTCCCGTCTTTCTACGTACCCCAATTAGGTATTACCTAGCAGAAGCAACATATAAAGCTGTCCCTTACTTACCATCGCTTTATTTTGCAACCACACGTTTTATTCAAAGCACAAATCATGCATTTTATTATTATTTTAGTACGCAAAATATTATGTTATGTTAGAAACGTAAACAATTATTAGTTCATTATTTTGCACATTAAACTGCGTGTTATCCTAACCCTTTACATACATTGTTGGTTATTTACTTAAACGAACATGTTTATTAATATTATACAAAAATATTAGGAGGTTAAAATTTTTATATTTACCCTGCTCCATCAGTCCCATTGCAGGAATCCAGGAAGTCCACACTTGGACATGGTTTAGATGTGATTTAAAAAGACACACAAAGGATGGTGCCCAAATCTCGTTGTAATTCAGCAAAAGTTACAAACCTTGTGGGAGTAGTGTATCATCTGGCAGAAATATCATTTTGCATCAGGAGGCTCATGGTTTGAGGCGACTCTTCAGGCTCAAGCTAATGGGGATGCAAATGGATGGAGCATTAATAGAACCCATAGAACTTCCTGAGTTAGGTACCAATGGAGTACCAATGAACTGCAGTTTACCGGTCGCAAACGGGCCGAGTCGCAGAATCGGCCCGTTTGCGACAGGTAAAATGCTTGATGCATGTGCCCCTAAGTCTTTTAAAACTGGTTAAAAAAATAACTTAACAGCTAAGTAAATTCCTTTGAAGTAAAGTACTTCAAATGTACATGCGTAACTTATGTGATGTAATGACTCCTGTGAAGCAAAGGTAAGTATCATGACTGCCTTTAATCATTTGTCATGTCATTGCCTCATCACGGGGAAGCTTGTCACCTACAATAAATGCATCAGCTCTTTGGGTGAAGCCCCACCTTCCCACAGAATTAGAACTCAGGAGCAACTTCACAAAGCATGTGATACAAGTAAACATCTGCCAGAGAACCTGTGAAGTAATCCCTCATCCAGGATGATAAAGCAAGTAGCCAGACAGCACATGGCAGTCACACAATCAACTTTCAGCTCCACAATCATTAGAATATAATTCAAGTTTAGAGATGGAAAGTTGTGAATAATATATGTTTGCATATCTTTAAAAGATTCTCTTAGTCGTATCACGTAAAATCTTCATTCATCAACAGCAGTTCTCATTGCTGAAACAATATCCAACTGATCTATCTGAAGATGATAGTCAAACCATCCATGATGATCTAGTCTTTCCTACCTGAAAGTAAATGCCTCTTTTTGCGTATTCACCTCCACATTTTCAGACTGATGCTGCTAGTTAATCGACTCTGCGAGTGCACTAACCAGTCCTCAGTATGGGTGTTTTAACCTTATAAAGTACATGTTGAAATGGACACCACAATTAGCAAGACCTGACTTACCTATACGTCCCTGGTATATGGTACCCAGGACCTGTAAGCAGAGTGTCCCCACAGAGCTGCAGCAGTGGTTGTGCCACTCTATATGTGACAAAGTCTATCATGGCTCCCAGCCTGCCTCTGCAAACTGGAAAGGCAGCTTTAATACTGCCATTTTGACTTTCTCATTACCATTAATGGTACATCCACACCCTTATCCATAAATATAAGTCTCCCCTAAGGAAGGCCTGTGAAGCCCAAAGGCTGGGAGCTATATATTGTTAAGCAAAGACAATTATACTCATATATGTCTTAGCAGCAAAACCCCTAAAAGTTGTTTTTTTGCTGGGGAAACTTAGTAGCCCTATTGGCTAACACAGGGTTAACGGCTGGCATACCAGCCTGGCTAACTTCTGATTAGGATTGCATAACTGGGTATTGCTTGGTATCAAATTAATTGAGGCATTAAATCTGACTTGATCCCCAAGTTGAAAATAATCTCACTATTAAGAAAAGGCAGATTTTAGAAAGTTACCAACTCTGTGCCAATGTTTCAGTGGCCTCACAAGGGCTTACACAACAGCTTTCTGCCCACCTTGGGAGGAGTGTTAACAACTCCCAGGCTAAGGATCAAAAGGGCCAGAGAGTGAAAACCAGTGCCCAACCCGGTTTCCCCCTGGGCGTGTAGCCACTGGTAGCCACACCTAAAGGGTGGGCTACCAAGTTCCTAACCTTCTAGGAAGGGTCCTGACATTTTAAGAGTGGCAAGAATATTGCACTCTGTGTTTACCAAATGCCACCCATCACCGGAACTTTGTCACCAAAGAGGAGGGGACCTGCAAGCCCATTGGCTAGTGACTGCATGTACCTCATGGGGACTTTTTCTGGGATAAGAGGGGCACCCCTGGCACCCTGGGCCCTTAGATTGCTGTTGGACTTGAAAGAGGACCGAAGAAGGACTGCCCTGTTGCCCTTGGATTGGAACAAAGAGAAGCTATACCTGCTGCACCTGGGGCTAGTGAGATTGGACTGCTCCAATGGGTCCTGATGCCGGGAAATATGGATTCCCAGCACCAGCCAGAAAGAGTGACTTGAAGGGACAGCTCACTGACCTCCGAAACCAACTCCAGGGACACAAGATCTGAAAGAGCCCAAACTGTCAAAGCAGTAGCCACAGCAGAAGTTTTGCCGCTACCAAAAAGACAAATCTGAGATAACCATAAGTTGCACCTCGGGCTGCTGGACCCGGTAGTGCAATCCAAGACCAGATTTGTTGCCCACAAAGAGAACCAGCCCCCACCCAAACATTTCGCTTCAACTGTGGTGCAACAAAACCAGTGGCCCAGCATTGGCTGGTCTGCTACTGCAACATAGAGGACTTCGAGGGACTCCGACTTCTGTTGCCAAAGTCACTCGACGTCGCCCGCGGACCAAGGAGCCACCACAGAAGTGCCCCTGTCAACCGCACCTCAACCATAGCATCCTTGTGCATCTTTTGGCCTGCATTCCTCAGCATCAGGATCACTGCATTGATATCTATGGAGGATGTCCTGTAAAGTTCAGAACTTACTATAAAAATGCTCTGGTGCCCAGATGTTATGTTATATGCATTTATAAAGTGCAGCGGTTACCCGAGGGTGTCCTGGTGCTAGCTACTATCCTCTGGGCATTGAGCGTTATGGAGATCTACACATTGAAAACCCAGGTTTTTAGTCCCTTCCTGAAAGACAGAAGATCAGTGGCATTTCTGAGATGGAAGGGAAGATCATTCCAGGCCTTTGCAGCGCACCCAATAAAGCTGCTCCCTCCCCATGTGGCTTTTTTTAGTGGGGAGCACCATTACCAGTTTAGCTCCTAAGGAGCGAAGAGTTCTTTTTGGCATGTACCATTGGAACTGCCGCTGCAGATAGTCTGGTCTTGTTCCTTGCAGGGCCTTGAAAACGGTGCATAGGGATTTAAAACTCACCCGTTTCCTAATTGGCAACCAGTGAAGACGTTTGATTTCCTTGGTGATTGGAGCAAATTTAGATGTGCCGATGAGCAATCTAGCTGCCTCGTTTTGCAACAGTTGGAGTTTGTACAAAAAGCATTCTTGTATGTTTAGGTAAAGACCATTACAGTAGTCCAGCCTTGATAGGATGAGTGCTGTAACAACTGTCAGCTGACTGTCAGCTGGCAGAAAGGGCAGTACTTTCTTAACCATTCTGAGTGAGTGAGAGGTGGCTGATCCAACAGCATTAACTTGTTCGGCAAAGTTAAGCTTGTCATCAACAACGACTCCCAGGTTTTTTACCTTCCTGGTGGGTTTGGGAAGGGTGCCCAGTTTTTCTGGCCACCAATTAGGGGTCCAAAAGTTGGCATTGTTTCCAAACAGGATGACCTCAGTTTTGTCCGAATTTAGCTTCAGGCAATTCTGTGCCATCCATGTCCCGACTGCTTCCATACAATCATGGAACGTTTTACCTTTTCCAGATTCCTGTCCTGGCAGCAGAGACACAACAATTTGCGTGTCATCCGCATACAAGGTGAGGCAAAAGCCAAAGGTGCTAAACAGGCTGGCCAGAGATGAAACATAAACATTAAAAAGTGTAGGGCTGAGGGAAGACCCCTGCGGCACTCCACATGGCAGGGAAAAGGATTTGGAGTAGAATTTACCAAGTGACACAATTTGTGATCTGTCGGTCAGGAAGGATTTCAGTAGCCTCCACGCTTACTAACTGCTCAAAGTATCCTCTCTACCCTCTCAGCCATCCATCCTGTGAGATATGGTCCCCCAAGCCGGGCCAGAGTTGCTGAACTAACTGTTTCAAACTTTTCAAAAGTTTACAAATTTTTGTTGACCAATGCTTGTTGGCAGTTAATATTAATAGCATTAATAACTTCTAAAATCTATATCTCTGGAACCCTTTGGTGGATTTTGTTTGTTTTTTCTTCTAGAAATTCATAGGAATATGCTCTAGCTTTATACATTGGTGTCCAGGTTTTTTCATGTTGTGTGATTTCCTTATTGAATTGTTTTGGTATTATTAAATGCTTTACACAATGATCCTTTGGTTTGCCTGACTGCTCGAAGCCATAGCTACCCAGGGTCAAGCTAAGGTTTTGCAAACGCACCTTTCTTGACCCAAGAAAGGTTTTTCAAATGTATTCCAAGTTAAAGCTACCAGGCCATGTCATATAATACACCCACATCCTCACATTGGTGCCTAGCGGTGGGATCCAGAACTTATGTTTAATGATACCAAGTCATTACCACCAAAGGAACCCTGCCAAGTCAATACTAATATAAAGTTTTTCTTCAAGACATTGACACCATTTGTTCGAAAGCCAAAGAAGTCAGCAACCAAAAGTTTCCAAGTAAGCAAAATGTTTTTTCAAAGTTAGTAAGGATGGAGAATCAGGAAATTGACTTGGTCCTCCTGCCAGCCCTCAAGATCAACGACTTAAGGAGCAGGAAAATATGCCCAGGGAATACTGCCAAAAAAGAAGATTTAGAGGAAGCGCTCAGAGAGTGGGAGGAGGCAAGGAAAGCCCAAGCACAGTTGGCAGAGGAGTTTATCCCTGAGAGTAGGGATGAACAAAGTGGATTAGAAATCTTTGATTACGGGGACACTGACAGTGTGGCCCCCACAATTCGTTCCAGACTTGGTTCCCAGTCTAGAGTGAGAAGAGCTATACCTCTGCCAGGGGAACCAAGGAGCTAGATGCCCAGGTCAGCCTCCTTTGGAGTTAGGGGAGAGGCAGCTGGCACTAGAAGAAAGAAGAGTGGCTCTGGAGACATGAAGGGTCAAAATGGATCTGAAGACCCCAGGAAATCATTGCAGCAATAAGGGACCAGAGGTGACTACAGGTAGTCCTTATGATCCAAGATTGCCGAAAGGCATTGTTTCAAAATGTGTAGAGAGGGATGACATTCATAAGTGGCTGGCATCCTATGAGTGGGCTCTCTGGATAGGAAGGGTGAGTGCATCACATCGGGGTTCTTTACTGTGGGAGTTTGTGCCAACAGTAGGGAGAGATAGGCTATTGACATTAGAAGATGAGGTAGCAGAGTATTACACACACATGCATGGTGCACTCATTGAGCTATTTTTCCTAACCACAGAAGAATACATGGCGAAATTTAGAAACACTCACAAGGGAGCAACACAGAAATGGATGGATTTTGTAGATGCTTCTGTGAGGTCACTGGAAAGCTGGATAAAATGTAACAAGGTAGATATCTATGAGGGACTTTACAATTCGATGGTTAAAGAACACATCCTTACTAATTGTTCCTCAGAGAAGGTACACCAGCATCTGGGGGATTCCAAGCATCTGGTGGATTTCAAGCTATCTGCTCCCAGAGAGCTGGGCAAGATAGCTGATGAGTGGGTATGCACTAGGTTTCCCAAGTGGTCCAAAGGAGGTGAACACAAGAAAGGGGGACAGGTCCCCTCCAGGTGAAAAAACTGAGGGGCATATTCACAATGAAGTGGCAGAGCACAGCGTTAGCCTCCTTGGCTTAACGCCACACTCCACCACTTTGGAAACGTAGGACTACACCATATTTACAACAATATTGTGCAGCCCTGTGTTTCCCCCTGCACTGCCACTAAATTTAGCAGCCTAGCGCCAACGCAGCCACCCTTGCACCATAGTGAAAGGGTGTCTGTGTTAAGGGGAAGATTGTTTATGTGCAGTAAGGTCTCCCTTCCTGCATATAAACAATCTTTAAATTGTGTTTTGTAACTCTTATGTGTACTGCTTAATGCAGCACACATAGAAGTTGCAAAAGGTCATTTTCTTTTTGATTGTTTATGTGCAGGAAGGGACACCTTCCTGCACATAAACTATTAATTGCATTTTGCTGTTTCTATGTGTGCTGCACAACGCAGCATTCATAAAAACAGCAAAAACGAGGAGAAATAAAGCATTTCTCCTCGTTTCACCTGTTTAAGACCAGGTTTTCCCTGGTATTAATTTTGGCTCTGCCTCCTACTTACGCCACCCTTGTAAATAGGGGGCAGCGTCAAAATCAATGGGTGTTGTGGTGGAACGCCCACCACAACACCCATTGCCCCCCCTTTCACGCTAAGTACAGCGTGAAAGGGTGCCTTATTTACAAGGTAGCGTTAAGCCACATTAAATGGCTTAACGCTGCCTTGTAAATAAGGTGATGCCCCTATCGCCACCACAACGTCACCAAAAGTGACATTGTGGTGGTGATAGGGGCTTGTAAATATACCCCTGAGAATTCCAAAGAGGCCCCAAATGATGCCAAAGGTGGGGAGCCGAGAGCCAAATCCCAATCAAAGGGTAGGTGAGTATCAGCAAGAATTATGATCCTGCAAAGGCTGGGTGCGCAATGACTATAGACATCCATAGCACAAGAGAAAGGATTCTGTGTGCACTAAAATTCACTTATTGGTGACCATTCCAAGGGTATTGCCAGTGTAGGGGGGTGAAAGTTGTCCCTGGGAATTGCAAGGGTTATACTAAGACTACCCTAGTTTCCATGGATTGGGAAGATATTGAACCTTTGGCACACTGGCCTACCATTACAGAAAAGTGCAAGCAGTGGCCAGATATCAATGGGACTAAAGTCCAGGCCTTGAGGGATATAGGCGCCAGCATAGCCATGGTTATGACCAAGCTGGTTTAACCAGGTCAGATTATGCCTGATGAAGTGCCCCAGATACTGAACTCTGACAATGTAACAAAGTCCTATCCCATAGCAATAGTGGACTATGAGTGGGAGGGGTTACTGGCTTACTGGCCCTAAGAAAGTAGCTGTGTCCCCTGACATCCGAGTGGAGTGTCTGCCTGGCAATGATCCTTCTGCCTGGTCAGAAGTGGAGACGATGACCCATGTAGCAATGCTGGGTCTTCCTGAATTGGAGTGTGTCTTTACAAGAGCACCAAAGGACTTGAGGGAAAGTCAAGGTACCTTGGAGCCTTGAACAATGGCCCAAGACCCTAGCATCAAGAGAAGAAGCAGGAAACCTGGCAAGGCTACTTCCACAAGTCCACAGGCCCAGAAGGAACCTAACTGTCAGGAGGAAGGTCTGGTGTCTGAGCAGAAGGGTGCCTCCTTGGAAGACCTGTCTGAGTTCTCAAAACTCCAAGGAGCAGGTGAACCCACCAAGGAGGACCTGAGCCAGGAAAAAAGGAGATGTCCCTCTCTTGAAGGCCTGAGACAGTTAGTTGTCAAACAGGAAGGTGGAGACGTCAGGGGTGCCAATAAACTATACTGTGAGGAGGGACTCGGATACAGTGAGGCAAAGGACCTCAAACCAGGGGCAACCAGGAGGTTGGTGGTCCCCCAACAGTATAGCAGATTTATTGCTTCACCTAGACCATGACATCCCCTTAGCTGGACATATGGGGCAGACCAAAACCTGGGACAGGTTGGTCAATGATTTCTATTGGCCACAGATGTCAGAGAAAGTCAAGCAATTCTGTTGCTCGTATGTTACCTGCCAAGCCAGTGGCAAGGCAGATTGCAAGCCAAATGTCTCCCTGATACTACTACCTGTGGTGGGAAATCCCATGAAAGGGTGGGGATTAACATTGTTGGTCCCCTAGACCTACCTACTGCCTCTGGCAATAGGTTTATCCTGGTGATGGTGTACCATGCCACAAGGGACCCAGAAGCTATTCGAACCACTAGACCTGTAGTATTTTATTGTTTGATTAATTAAATCATTACAATCCACATATAAGAATCAAAACTTAAAAACATTAGAAAATATTTTTCACAAAGCTCCTCCCATCATTCTCAATAAAAGTGAGGCAATAAAATTATTAATATAAACGTTTTCTTCTAGGACAGGGTAACCTTTGCTTAAATACAACCACATGGCGGCATAGTATCAATAAATACAGTTAATAAAAATAGAGGTTACTTCTAAAATCAACAGGTTAGCCACCAAACTTGAGAAAGAGGATCCCAAAGTTAATGTAAAATTCAGAGTAACAACAGTCAATAGTCAATGACAAGTCGTTGATGCCGCGTCCTTCCTCAGCCGCACAGCTAAAAAAAAGAAAAAAAGAAAATGGAAAAATGGATTCAAGTTCCATGTTATGAGGCTGGGGCTGGGTGCACTGGTTTTACTGGAGAGCAGCTTCAAAGATGTACCATTGTAATGACCACCTGTGATTGTTTCCTGGTTTTGACACAGGGCCTGGTATTAACTGATTAAGCTTGCGATATGCAAGAAGAATAAAGAGTGTAAGGCTAATGTTTAAAGCTGTATTCTCCGGGTTCAATGCCGCAATGATACCCTGCCTACAAGACCCGACTCCCAATCTGTTCCACTCAGGCCTCAGTTTTGATCTGCGCAAGGACAACAATGCTGGGCAGAGGCATACATCATGTTCCAAAGACTCGACCGATTCCCCGCAACCCCTGTACAGAAGCTCATCTGATGGGCGCCGCCAAAGGGGTAGATGTTTCAAAAAGTGCCACTCCCCCAGTCTAAGTGCCATGAACCACTGTTTTAGATACAGGGGGTATGTACAGGCCAGATATGATGGAAGAGAAGCCAACTGGTAAGAGTTGATTACTGCCCATGCGTGCTTGCGTTTGGCAAGGGTCACTTTGTCAGAAGAGTAGGAACACATTTGGGTGCGCTACTTGATACTTATTTTAAAATCTGCGTTACTTGGGTTAAGGTTCCAGAGGTCACTTACTGATAGTTACTGTATGCATTCATGAAAAAAACGACTGTGTGACCCGCCAGGATTGCTAGAGCTGATGTCTAACCATAACAATGATTCGAGGGAACCAGCTCCGGCCTACCTTAACTTATGGCACATTTTTAAACAAGCACCTGCGCTTAACATTTCGTGGTTTAGGAGGCCTAGTTCTAATCGAATCTGAGCGGCAGATGCAGTTTTTGGCAGTTGAAGGACCTTTTTATAAATCTTGGTCACATGTTGGTTTAGTGTAGTACTGAGTTTTCCTAGGGAGATTTTGAAGCCGTACGACAATGTGGGGCCTATTTTAACTCTCATGACTTCCAACATTGGAGCTAGGCTCGGACCTGTCAGTTTTTTTGAAAGTTTTGAAAGGTTAACTTGAAGAGCCATAGCTTTCAAAGCAATGTCGCCGCAATGCTTGACAAAAGTGCCCCTAGAGTCAATGTTAATCCCCAAGTATTTATGTGATTTTCCTACTGAAAGTTCAGAGTTATTATATGACCAACCACCACCTCCATGGTGCTTCCTGCCAAATATGACCACTTGGGTTTTCTTTATGTTTACCTCCAGGTTGTTCATGGCGGTATAACTATATAATTTATTTAGCAGTCGTTGCAGCCCAACTCGAGTGAGGCTGAAGAGGCCAGGTCATCTGCATACAGAAGATGGCATAACTGAACACCACCAAGCTATTCCCCTTAGGACAGTTACTGCTCCTGCAGTAGCTAGAACCTACTTGATGTTTTCACCAGGGTGGGTTTTCCTAAGGAAGTTCTTTCTATTGACGGGCAGAACTTGCAGAGTTCGGCGGGGTTCCATAAAAACTCACTGAGATTCTGCAGAGTTCTGCCCATCCGTGTTTCATACAATGTAAAGTTTTGCGTCGTCCCTTCCTAACCCTTTTACGCTTTGCTGGAGTGTTATGTTATGTTAAATTGATTTTATAAGGCGCACAGCTACCCAACAAGGGTTTCCCAGTGCCAGCCTGAAGGAACAAAAGAATCAGAGTTTATTGGTTGAACAGCCAAGTTTTTAAACATTTGCGGAAGTTCACATATATTGTTTCATTACGGAGTGATATGGGGAGAGAGTTCCACAAGGTTGGGCCGAGACAAGTAAATGAACGACCACCCATTAACCCTGGGAACCAAGAATTTCCCCTGAGTAGTGGAATGTAACAGACGTGGAGGTCGGTAAGGATGGACTAAGGCTTGCAAGTATTGAGGGGCGAAGCCAGGCTTGATCTTAAACATGTAGCTCAAGGCTTTAAATTTAACACGGCTTTCTACCTTGAGCCAGTGAAGATCTTGCAAAGAGCCAGAGATGGAAGCAGTTTTAGGAATCTGACAAAGTAATCTGGCGGCAGAGTTCTGCACCACCTGTAGTCTCCGTATCACATCCTTATTTGTCCCCAAATAGAGGATGTTACCGTAGTCCAGCCTAGAAGTCGCAAGCGCCTGGACTATGGTCCTTTGAGTGGAGCAGGGGAACATCCAGATAATTTTTTTCAACCATTTCAAAATGGTGAAGCAAGTGGCTGCCACCTTCACTGCTTGCTGTCTCATTGATAATTGGTCATCAATGATGAATCCCAAATTGCGGACTTGAAGGGTGGGCTGGGGTAGGGCACCCATTTCGGCAGGCCAGTGCTGGGGGCCCCAAAGGTCTTTGTTTTTTCCCAAAATTAGGACCTCAGTTAGGTCAGAGTTTACCTCAGACTTGCACAAGTGTTGTCTTGTGAACTCCCGGGACGCAGAATGTCTGGTTAGGGGGATGGCATGCGCTGCCTCAGTTCTCCAACATGCTGCAGGAAGAGCCTTGTGCCACCTACAGCTAGGCTTGTTGCCACTGTGAATGTCGCCGCAACTGCCAGCTTCAGGTGGCGGGATACACAAAGGACTCCGTGCACATGCTGCACCATATGATTTTTTTTTTAGCTCAAGCCTTTCTAAATTAAAAGATGTACAAGAAGGAGGTTATGGCTTCCCATGTTAGATTAAATGGCGAGTGATTGCCCCACGGCTAAGCAACTTTAACAAAACATAAATGGGGGTGTGGGGTTCAATCCTGAAGTAGGCTTCCCCAGTGAGAAATGAGGACCCCATCACCTTATTGTACTAATGCAGGGCAACATACTGTTTTGTCTCATGGAGACTCTGCCGAAGACAGCATGGCTTCTGAAGGGGGCGAGTCTTCCAGTCATCATGTATTTCCCTTAAGTTGGTGCTTCCCTACTCAGGAGCACGCACCAAAGGATGGGTGTCTGATGCAGCTTTTCTACTAATTTCCATTAAATAAATGTGTTTTTTTCTGGGATAGGAGTGGACTTGTGTCTATCTAACATGGCTACCAGCTATACACTGCATCCGCAAAGTTCCTTTGCCGCCAGCAAGACAAACAGCAGATACTGGGCTGAACTTCAAAAACGAATCTACCCATTCACAGTTGAAATCCAACCTACCCCATAGACACATCTTCACAGTTAAACCAATGTTCATCATTCTGTGAAGAGGACACACCGCACTGGTCCGCATCTCCCGTGTATGAATCGATCTTGTGCGCTACACCGCATCTTCTGTCCTTCTCCAGGGGACTTGGTAAACAACAGACATATGTACAACTCGAGGGACAAAAAAAGCAAAACCCCTCCTGTCGAGTAGTGTAACCTTTTTCAACCAGAACCCACATACACAATCGAAGAAATAAAAGGATCACACATGTCAAATTGTTCTTACCTCAGACCGCATCCTGTTTCTTAACGCTAAGGGAATTCTCTTTTTCATCTCCATTCAGCGTGGTTTAACGGTTCTCCCCACAGAAATGTAGCTCAATCAGTCAATGTGCCTGCTCCTGAAATATGTATTAAACCCTCCGGTCACAGGTTCCCAGCACATGAAAAGCGCTCAATGGGCTAGTGTCCTTGACTTAAAGATCTTTGTACAACATGCCTATGCCAAGGGCATTTCCGAAACAGCAGAACACATTTTACAGTATGTTTTTGAGAGGGATAAAGTCAGATATCCTACCCAGCAAGTGTCAGAGCCCAAAATATTATGGTAGCGTTGCCTATCTCAACGGTGCTTCTGGGAGGAAATCAGGCTCAGCCACCTTCTGCAGGAGCTCTCAGTAAATAAGCCTTTGGCCCAGGGTGCTGGGCTGCAACTAGAGGAGGGGCAGCATCTTGTAGCTTCTCGGATGACCAGCCACCAGAGGATGAAAAGGCATCTATGAGAAACTGCTTCACTGCTTAAACAGTCTCTGAGTTCACCTCAGACTTGCACAAAATCTCTCCCAGGATCCCTGTCCAGTTCAAGCGCACACAGGTGCTCCCAGTGTTGGAGTGCTCTACTGTAGTCTCTGAGAGCAGAGGTGGACCAAAGGGGGTGATGCGGCTGTACGAAGTGACAGCAGGGGTGGCTGTTGGTGACAGCTAGCATCATTGAAGCTGCTAATGGGGCAGAGTCCAGGACGACAGACGTTCCTAAGGGCACATCCAATGTTAACCTGAATATAAGTGATTAATTCCACTGGCAGAGTGGAGCGTGGAATTTATTGTAATTCCGCGTTACAAGAGTAATGCGGAATTTACTAAATTCCTTCAATTACCCCAGCGGAATTAAAAATTCCACCCACCCCTAGTTGTTTCAGATAGAGGCTCAAACTTCATGTCTGCTTCTCTGAAAGCAATGTGGGATGAGTGTGGAGTGCAAAAACAACAATTGATGAGTGTGGAGTGACATAATAGTTCACTACCCCCTACCATCCCTAAATAAATGGTCTGGTTTAACAAGACCATGAAAGGCATGATTTGGGGTTAAAAAGAGAAACTCAAGAGGAGATTGGACATTCTCCTACCTTGCCTACCGTTTGCCAACAGGAAGGGTGAACAAAAAGGAGTAGGGTTTAGTCCCTTTGAACTACTTTTGGATGCCCTGTGAGAGGTTCCCTAAGCTTGGTAAAGGAAGGTTGGGAGATCCCTCTGAAGGAGCCGAAGCAGGACATCCTAGAGGATGTACTAGGCCTTCACTTTAGAATGGCTGAGTATATGAAAAAGGCAAACAAGACATTGCAGGCCAGCCAGAAAATTGTACTAGTATGACCTGGACAGCTAGTGTGGGCCCTGGAGCCTGTGCACCAAGAGCCCTACAAGATGAGTGGACTGGGCCTTACGCTATCTTGGAAAAGAACAGTGAGGTGACTCATCCGGTGGATATAGGTACCCTCAGATGCCACCACGGGTGATACATGTGAACAGGCTCAAGGTTCACCATGACAGAGCAGACATGACTATGCTCATGGTGACAGATAAGGGAGCAGAAGAGGAAAGTGAGCCTCACGCTGACCTTCTGTCAATTAATGTTGAAGATGGTGCAGTGGATGGAGTTCTCTCCTCAACATTAACAGATCAGCAACAACAAGACTTTCACAATTTGCTCAGTCAGTTTGCTAGTTTATTTTCTTTGACTAAAGGTCTGACCACATGGTGACTGTTTATCTATCAAGAGCAAAATATACAGGTTGGCAGACCAAGTCAAAGCCAGCATCAAAGCAGAAGTTGCAAAGATGCTGGAGTTGGGAGTGATTGAGACCTCTAGTAGTCCATGGGCCAGCCCAGTGGTTCTGGTAGCCAAGCCAAATCCCAAAGGAGGGAAACCTGAGTTAAGTTTATGTGTGGACTAGGAGAGGCCTAAATGCAGTCACCCCATACCAAGAGCAGGTGAGTCAATTGATCATCTGGGGGCTGAAGCATATATGAGCACCTTCGAGGTTATTGGCAGATAGCCCTCACTGCTGGAGCCAAGGAGAGGTCAGCTTTTTCACCGCCTGATGGAAATTTTCAATTCAAAGTGACATCCTTTGGTTTGGAAAATGCACCTGCCACCTTCCATAGGTGATCGAAGCCACAGCTACCCAGGGTTGAGCTAAGGTTTTGAAACGCACCTGACTGGACCTAAGAAAGGTTTTACGAAAGTATGCCATGATAAGGCTACCAGGCCAAATGATATAATACACCCCAATCCTCACACTGCCAAAATGTGAGGCATGGCTGAAAGAGTCAGATTAATAGTGGTTTCAGGGTGTCAGGATGTCAAGGATTTTTGTGACTATGAGCCACATATATGAGCCTATTTTGCATTTGCAAACAGGCCAATTAGCAGAATTGGCCTGTTTACGAATGCAAACAAGGCTTTTCCTATGTGTCAAACCCGATTTTGCAATTTGGTAACCTGTTACCGAATCGCAAAATGGCTTTGCGATTCGGTAGTTGGAAGGGGTGTGTTTAGGTCATCCAACCCAAATACCGAAGTGCAGTGGTATGTACAAATGTTTTGTGACCATGAATGCAGCCGCAAAACATTCACATTTTAAAAGCAATTTCAAGTTGGTGGTAACACATTCGCAAATGGTAAGGGGAGTCCAAGGGACCCCTTGCCCTTTGAGAATAGTGGTGAAAACATTTCTTAATGGACCACTTTTCATTTATATCTTTTAAATGAAACCCGTTTTCCTTTAAGGAAAAGAGGCTCCTTTGTTCACCAGCTACCAACTGGAAATTTCCAGTCTGGGTATGTCTTTAGTGATTCTGAAGATGTACATTATGTGTTACCACGTTGGCAGAGGTCAGTCCCTCTGCAGCAATATAAGGAGGCTGGTCAGACCGGACTCCACTCAAGTGTATCTCTAATAAATACCTTTGGTTTGTATTCTCTACTGTCTGACCGACTCTTCATTTGTTAGGAAGGCTGAGAGGTGGTTGTGAGTGACCCGGGTGGCCCTAATCGGGTCACTTCCTTCATTTGGTGCCCGAACAGAGACTCCATCGGGTGACCCTTCCTTGCCTGTGGACGGGTGAGGAGGTCGGGGCCACATCGGGTCGGACGGGTGGATCGGGGATCCCTGCACAAGAGAGTCTTGAACTCGCAGCTGCCCCGTCTGTCTGACCGGGAGGTGCCTCGTCCAGTGATCATCCCGACTGCGGTCCTGAACAGCGAAACCCTTGGATCTGACCGTTTGGTTCGAAGAGTCGGCAGTGGAGAATACATTCGTTTGACCTGTGTGCACCAGGTGAGTTTGCTTTGGTTCTTTGTGGATATGGCGCCATTTTGGTTTGTATTTGACACAGTCTGAGGACCGTCTTTGGACAAGCGCTTGAATTTGTTTGAGTCCTTATGAACATGGTACCATTTTTTGATTTGTATTTGATGAGATTTGTAAAGGGACTGTGGTGAAGATAATTGCAAATATCTGCTAGATATACATAGTTAGATTGTTTTCTTTTGAAAATGCTGTGTCTTAGTAAAGTGTTTTGTTTGGGCTGTCGTTGTTGTTCTGCTGATGCTCGATTGGAAGAAAGTCAGCCAGCACCTCCAGAAGGCACTCCAAATTTTGACATGTACGTAAAACATGGCCTTGGCCCTAATATGTTTAGTACGTTATGGCACATATATACGAGGGACAATGCCGAGTTGCAGTGGCCATTGACGGACACTTATGATGAACAGAAAATTAATTTTCTGCAGGAAAAATTGTTTGTGAAATGGAGTAGGCAGTCGATGTTTGATTCCCTCAGAACATGGCAAAAAGAAGCTAAACAGAGACAAATGAAAGCAGAGAAAGAGGCCCGGAAGGGGAGAATGCAGACAGTGACTCAGATAGCTGAAGCGCATGATAGAGAGAAAATAGAAAAAGAAATAGAGTGTGCTGATAGGAAATTTTGATTACAATGTGAAAAGCCTTATGTTGTTTGAGAAGAAAAGTATACATTTGTGGAGGAATTGTTAGATACTCGAGCTCCACCCCATACGCCCTGCAGAAAATATATCCTACTATCCCACAGCCTCAGTTATCTGTTTCTTCTGTCTCTGCTGCCTCTGTTTCCTCTACTATTGATCAACCTGTTTTGGCCACGGCGCCTCCTGCCCTTTCTTTGACTTTGCCTTCCGCGGCTACTATGACTGCCAGTCTCCCTGATACTCCTATTGTTTCAGCATCTCTCTCGCCAGCCCTCACACCAACGACACAGTCACCAGCGATGTCGGTGCCTGCTCCTTCTGTTGCTACTCCTTCCCTGTTCCTCCATTCCCTGACATTACTGAGTAGCGGAACGCCTGTACGCGGATTAGGGGACGGAGACTGGGCGACTGCTAGGGAGTAACTGGGGCGGATATTGATACGATTTGATGTGGGAGATGAAGAGAAAAGGGTGGTAGCCAATCAGGCTGCTCAGTGGGCTCGTCACCCCATTTACAATGTGGAAGATGTGTGGAGTGTGATGAGAGATTATGAGCCGTTTGTGCAGCAGCATGCCCTTAAACACATGTCGTCTACTTTGATTGGACTGTGGGAGCAGTGTTTCAATGATGTAGCATCCCAGATTATTTATGATATTAGGGACCATGTATATGCTGCCGATATGGCACCTAGTGAGGTTTTTAATAATGTCACGACGCTGGTCGCTTATCGAGGTAGGCTGCTTGAGAAGAGCCCGAAGACAGTATCCCAATTTCCGATGAGGGAAGTCCACCCCATATATCACCCTGAAATACCAGAGCTGTGGGATCACCATAACGTTGTTACTAGACCATGGGTAGGGGCCCGGTTCCAAGAACAATGGGTTTATACTCCATGGAAAAGTAGTGAAGTTTTGTCCCTTAAGACTCAGCTGCCTGAGCTTATGAAAAATCCTACTGCATATTATAAGGAATTGACTGAGGCTGCTTCATCGACAGTGGTGACGCTTGCAGATATTGAAATGTTCTTTGGTTTATTGGTGCCAGTTGATATTTGGAGGCAGGGGCACACACAGGACCACGTTCTGCAATTGGATGGTACCTGGGATCAGATTAAAGCATTGGACCAGGAGAGGAATCCTGGTGAGAAGCCTAAGGCCGAGATACTAGCTTTGGCTGGCCAAATTATTACCAATATGCACTCTCTTATTCCACCGAGAACAGTAGATTGGGACAAGTTAACAGCATGTCGTCAGAAGAAAGATGAAAGTGTGTCTGATTTTTTCACTCGATTTGAAGGTGTATTTTGGGATTTGAGCGGACAGGATTTGTCGGTGGAGGGAGGTGTCCGATTGTTCATTAATAGATTTGTTACGAACTTGCTTCCTGAGATCGCGACTTGGTTGCAGGCTTCGGAGAGCACTTGGACCACCTCCTCCCCTTCTGTAATATTGAGTATGGCACAGTATTATGAGCACAGGGAAAATGAGGAGAAGAAGGTGGAGAAAAAGCACAAAGAATTGAAGACCAAAGTGTTGTTACAGCAGGCTTCTCCAGGGAATGGTAGAGGATGTGGTGGAAAGGCCCGACAGCTACCTCATACTAGTCGGAATACTACACCTGTAAGGCCTAACCAGTGTGCGTATTGTAAGGAGGAGGGACATTGGCATAGCGAGTGTCCGGTGTTGTTGCAGAAAGTCGTGGCCCGAGAGGATGTGGTTCTCGTGGACGGGGTCATGGAGCTGGTGGACAGGACAGAGCTCAGCATGGTGCAGCCTCACAGGACCGTCCTGATAGTAACTACTTCGATGACAATAGGGTCGGACAGTATTATCAAGATGACTATGATATAGAGGAGGTGACAGGAATGTCTCACAGCTAGGACAGCCAGGGACAGAGTGAGGGACCAGTCCAGATACCTGTAGATCAGCGCGGTCCTTACATTACTGCAGATTTGCATGGATCAGCTAAGGAATTTTTGGTGGATACAGGTGCAATGAATAGCTCTATTTCTCATTCACTGGTCCCCGGGGCAGCTCTCTCTGGCCATAATAATGTTTCGGTAGGATTTTCTGGTGTACAGGTTGTGAGCCCCATTTCCAAGCCTCTTACATTGACTATAGGTCCTTTTACTGTGGATTCGCCATTTTTGTTGACGTCTAATTGTGGAGAAAATTTGCTGGGTTTAGATTTATTAAAGAAGTTGCATGCGACCATTTATTGTTCCCCGGAAGGTGTTTATATGACAATGGGTCCGAATGTGGTCAGCACTAAGCAGTGTCTGTCCAAAGATGCACCCCTCCCCGCTAAATTTAAGGACGTGCCGCCCACATTGTGGGCGTCTGGTGACACGGATGTAGGACTATTACAGATACCTCCAGCTTCCATTAAAATTAAAGATAATGCCATTTTGCCTCGTATTCCTCAGTACAAGATTCCGCAGGCAGGGGAGAGAGCTTTGTTGAAGATTATACAGGACCTGATTAAGTCAGGGGTTGTCGAAGAGACAACTGCTAATGTGTGTAATAGCCCTATTCTTCCCATTATTAAGAGGGCACCTTTGGGTTCCTCTGATGACCATCCAGACGTTTATCGTTTTGCGATTGACTTGCGCGAAATTAAAAAAATAGTGGTTCCTCAGTTTCCGGTGGTCCGTGACATTACTGCCCTTCTGACGATGATTCCTTCCTCTGCTAAATTCTTTTCTGTCATTGATCTGAAAAATGCATTCTTCAGTATTCCGATTCATCCATACAGCAGGCACTTGTTCGGATTTACACTAGCTGGCAGAAGCTTTAGATTCTGTCAAGCTCCTCAGGGCTATACTGAGAGCCCTAGTATATATAGCCAAGCCTTGAAAGCCCAATTGGACTCCCTCACGCTTCCCCCAGGTAATGTATTACTTCAATATGTAGATGACCTTCTCATCGCTTCTGACACTGAAAAGGGTTGCAAAGACATTACGGTTAAATTGTTGCTGCATTTGGCACACCATGGACATAAAGTGTCCCTTTCCAAATTTCAATATTGTCGACAGGAGGTCACCTATTTAGGTCACCTACTGTTGAAGGAGGGTAGGAGATTGACCCCTGAGCGCATCAGTACCATTGTTAAAATGCCTATCCTTAAAACTCAGGGGGAGGTGCACGCTTTTCTTGGCATTACTTCCTATTGTCGTCAATTGATCCCTAACTACTCGTTACTAACAAAGCCTTTGCTGGCATTAACCACTAAAGATGTGCATGAACCCTTGCCTTGGACGCCTGTATGTCAGCAGTCTTTTGAGCAATTAAAAGTTGTGCTTTGCTCTGCGCCTGTGCTTGGTACGCCTGACTACACGAAGTCGTTCGTGCTGTACGTACACGAGATGGCTGGTTGTGCGCTCTATGTTTTAACACAGGCCTTTGGAGGTAAGCATCGGCCGTGTGCCTATTTTTCTGCTCTTCTTGACCCTGTCGCAAGAGCCCCCCATAGCTGTCTAAGAGCAGTCGCGGCTGTGGCCGTCTCAATAAGACAATCGGCTGAGCTCGTCCTTGATACTGACCTCACAGTCATGGTGCCCCATGCTGTGGATACCCTTTTGAATAAGACTGAGACGCAGCACCTCACCAGTGCACTTCTGACTGGCTATAAGTTGACTCTCTTTGCACCACATGTCACGATTAAAAGATGTGCCACTCTAAACCCAGCCTACCCCTCCCTTCTGAGAGTGAGGAAATTGACAAACATGATTGTATCTTTCGGACGGAGGAAGAGACGAAAGGACGGGTAGACCTGACTGATGTTCTCTTATATGACCCCCAAGGGGAACTATATGTCGATGGCTCTTGTTTTAAGTTACCAGATGGCACTACCACTGCTGCATACACAATCACAACACTGTACACGGTAGTTGAGACGTCACAAGTTCCCTATCAGTCAGCCCAAGCTGCAGAGCTCATTGCCTTTATTCGAGCCTGTGAGTTGAGTGAGGGACTGGCTGTCAATATCTACACTGACAATCAGTACACCTTTGGAATCACCCATAATTTTGGGCAGCTCTGGGCAGAGAGGGGGTTTCTCACTTCCCATGGGATGAAAATCCAACATGGCCCTCTTATACATAGGCTTTGGTCGGCTTTGACACTCCCCAAGAAATTAGCGATCATAAAGTGCAGCGCCCACAAGACAATCACTGACAATGTGGGTAAGGGGAATGCCTTTGCAGACCAGACAGCTAAGGAGACAGCCCGAACGAAGATGAAAAAGATGTTTGTAGCAGGTCCCGCTAGGTGGGTGCCCGAGGTCACCATGTTTGAGGATACGCTGGAAAGCATCAAGGAGATACAGAGTGAGGCAATGATTGAGGAATTAGCAGTATGGCAGGAAAGTACAGCACGTTTGGATGAGGAGGGGTGTTGGACTGTTAAGTCAGGGAAGCGAAGGTGGATGCTGCCAGATGCATATGTTCTTCTTGTAGTTACCATGGCACACGGGCCAGCTCATATCAGTGATAAAGGTATTTGTAAGTTGTTAGACCCTGTATGGCAAAATGATAATATTCCAAAGACTGCTGCCCATTTGGTCAAATATTGTATGGTGTGTATGATGCACAATCCTTAAAAAGGTACCCCTACGCCACCTGGTAACTTTGCACATCCCACTTTCCCTTCTGAGGTCCTTTAGATAGATTATATAGAAATGGACAGAGTAAACAATTTGAAAAATGTGTTAGTGGTTGTTTGTGCATTCAGTAAATGGGTTGAGTCTTACCCCACCAAAGAAAATACAGCCATAGCGACTGCAAAAGTACTCCTGAAGGAGTTCTTTCCTCGCTTCGGCTTGCCCTGTTTGATTTGGAGTGATAACGGAAGTCAATTCAATGCGAGAGTCATTCAGTTGGTTTGTGAGGGACTACATATCAGACAAAATTTCATGCTGCGAATCACCCCCAGTCAGAAGGTTTGGTTGAGAAGTACAATGGCACTCTCAAACTGAAATTGGCAAAGATTCAGGAGAGCACAGGGTTGCAGTGGCCAGATGCTTTACCATTAGCCCTTTTATCCACAAGAACGACAGCGCATTCCGGGATAGAACTGTCACCCTACGAGGTCGTGTTCGGGCACCCGGCAAATGTCTGGGGCGTCCCGCGTCCTCGTCGGTTTTCAGAAATTGAATATCCTCTGTTGGTGGATTATCTGTATGAGTTAACAAAAAGTCTGCGTTCTATTCACCAATAGATCCAGAACTTGGAGCTGAGGTGGAAGGGGCCAGTCCAGGTGCTCCTTGCCACCCGCACAGCAGTCAAAGTCACCGGCCGAAAGAACTGGATTAATTGTCAGCATTGCCGCAGAGTGCCTCTCCCCTTGCCCCATGATCAGGGGGTCAAGGATGGATTAGGGGACTCGGAATGGGAGCAAGTGGGCCCAAACTGAGGCTGAGAACGATGAGGTACTAAATGCAGCAGTGCCCCCAGAGATTTAGGCAATTCAAGAGTCTTCTTCCACTGGCCCCTCTGTGTCTGACTCCCTTTTTACTGACCCCTCTGTGCCTGGAGTAGCTAGGTACAATTTGCGCCGCCGACGGAGGAACAGTGCACCAAAGGAGAAGTCAGATTAGTAGGGATAGACTGCGCAAGTCAGGGTGTACCCTGCCTAAGGTACCAACAGTAGTTTAGGGAGAGGCGAAATTGGGAGAGGTGCATTGTTCGGACACTGGACAGGATAGACCGAACGTGCTCCCCTGGAGGGGGGTGCAGTATCCTGGACGAGATGGGATTTCTTCAAGAGCTAGGATTGAACAGCTCCACCGCCGGTGCTCAAAAGCGCCAACACTGATGAACAATAGGAGTCTACCAGTGAGGTTCTGACGGACACTGGGAACTCTTGCCTTTGCCATTAGTCTTGTTGCATTCCTTTTTCTTTGGTTCTAAAATGTATCCGTTTGGTCGGCCCATTACTGAAGAAGAACAGCCATTTGCGCCCCTGTGCCCAGAGCGGGGTTGGTCCACAAAAAGTAAAATAGTTTTCACAGTAATAATTGCAATTGCATTGCTATTTGTGTTGGGAATATCTTGGTTTTTGGAGGAAAGGTATCCTGTACACTCTTTGTTTGGGACAACAACTGCTCCCCCTGAACACATGTTTGTTACTTTGGCCCCTCACAAAGGAGAACATCGAAAAACTTACGCAGACAATGTATTTTTACAAATGTTGCATCAGGCCCATGATACGTCCATGGATCTGTGGATTGCTCCCCTCAGTTACACATAAGAGTGATATTCTATTATCAATGCCATTATCCTATCTCGGAAGTTGGGAAGGGTGGTTTGAACTGTTTACTATGGTGCATTATCACTTTCAATCCTCTGCTATAAATATGACATCTGCTGACTCTCGCACTGTGGTAGAATATATACGTTTCCATCAAGGGTTTACTTCCACAGGGTTCGGAGAACAAGGGACCCCTGGTATATTGTCTCCAACAGCTTGTATGAGTGTATATGAGAAGGTAAAGAACGAAACATGGCTTCGAAATGAAATGTTAGATTTCAAAGGGTTGAATGCCACTGAATATTTCCAATCTTTCCAAATCCGCAATATTACTAAGGACAAAGCGATGCCAGTGCCGGTAGTCAACACAACAGCTGGTTTCTGTGTTCAGGGAATCAGGAAGGTGGAAGTGGGAGAGAGTAATTGTAATTACAGATATACGCTGAGTACGAGTAGTAGCCCGCCTTTGCTCCCACCATATAATCTCTATTTTGTTTGTGGATCCCAAGCTTATGTTTGGCTTCCTAGGGGGTGGTCAGGTATATGTTACCTCTCTTTTCTTCTTCCCCCAGTGTATATAGCAACGTCCAATTTTCATAAGGACCATCGATTGCAGCGTAGGAGTGCATACCTGCCCCGAGTTAGTAGGGTTATTAACACAGAAGATATAGATCAGACAGATACCACTTTGCAGCAGTTCACAGACGCCATGAAGGGTATTGTACAGTTTTGGGGCCCCATGTCCAGTAGTCTTAATATTCGTCGGCTCACAAGAGTGGTAGAAGGGGTTATTAATACAACAGCAGGGATACTGACGAATATCACAGCTGAGCTCCAGGCTACGAGGCTTGTTGCCTTACAAAACCGTATGGTGTTAGACGTCATCCTAGCTGACCGGGGAGGGGCCTGTCGCGTCATTGGCAGTAGCTGTTGTGTATACATCCCAGACCACGCCCCCAATGTGTATGCTGCCATCCAGAAGCTGCACAGGCTCTCATCCGACATACACCAATGGAATGGCACTTGGACTCTATCTGGATGGTTCTGGGGTCTATTCACGTCCTGGGGTTGGAAGATTCTTATCTTCCTGGTTGCAATTGCTGGTATTATTTTCACCTGTTGCCTTTGCATACATTGTCTCCCTGCTTGCTGTGCTTATTGTGTAAAGACTCTGACGCCCAAACCAAAGATTCCAGTACATGACACTAAACCACGGTCATGATGATGCAGGATATACAAGATCTAATGTCAGTAGATGAAGGCATTTTTGAATATTGATAACGCATGTATCAGCTTGTAGTGGTAGCCCTTCTATTCTGTAAGAAGTTGTTTGCTCTTAGACAGTAGAAAAATGGGTTAGTAAATGCTAAAAGGAGGGTCAGTTTGAATAGAAATGTTTTAGCCGAATTCTTTTTGCATTGCATGTCTTAAGTTAGCATTCGCCGCACCATTTTGTATTCAGCCGCCATTTTGAGCCATGATCGAAACTAACTTCTGTCTCACTCTGTCCACCTCAGCAGAAAGCAGCTGTGATACTTTTTTTTGTATTTCTCCAAGGTTGAGCTTCGCTGTACTAATGAATAGACTGTTTTGTCATCACATACCTTTCTCACTAGATAGGCCTGCTCCCACCCTTATAGCGGCGGGCACAGGCAGAGTAACCTTGATGCTGAGATAACATGTACCCGGTCCTGGGATTGCAACTCATCTTTCTGTATCTCCTTTGTTCACTAGCTACCAACTGGAAATTTCCAGTCTGGGCGTGTCTTTAGTGATTCTGAAGATGTACATTATGTGTTACCACGTTGGCAGAGGTCAGTCCCTCTACAGCAATCTAAGGAGGCTGGTCAGAGCGGACTCCACTCGAGTGTATCTCTAATAAATACCTTTGGTTTGTATTCTCTACTGTCTGACCGACTCTTCATTTGTCAGGAAGGCTGAGAGGTGGTCGCGAGTGACCCGGGTAGCCCTAATCGGGTCACTTCCTTCAGGGTTCCTCCTCTGCCCCCTTCTATTTCCCATAGTTCAAGGTCCTCTGGTGTAGGTTTTAGCACAGATACAGAGCCCTTCCCCCCTCTTTGGTCTGGAAGGCACAAGAAGCCAATCAGTCTCTCAGTGTTTGTCTCACCACAGTTCAGGTGTGCAATGGGCCTCACTCTGGTATCCTGCTGTCCAGTCCTATGCTTCCTGTAGTGGAGGAAGACATGCCGGCCATAGGTACATCCAGCGGTTGCTTCTCTCCCTTTGAGCAGACATGAACTGTACAGTACTGTCCTTGGGTAGCAGCATGTGGCGGGTGCTTTCAGTCAGAGACCCTCATCCAGACACATGGCATTTGCAAAAGTCTGAACCTAAAGTAGAGCAAGCTACTCTAAACCATAAGTGCAGGAAAGGTGGAGCAACTTTCTCTAAACCATATGTGTAAGACAGGAAGAGCAAGTTTCTCTAAACCATATGTGCAGGACAGGTAAAGCAAGTATCTCTAAACCATATGTGCAGGACAGGTAAAGCAAGTATCTCTAAACCATATGTGCAGGACAGGTAAAGCCAGCATCTCTAAACCATATGTTTAGGACAAGTAGAGCAAGCTTATCTAAACCATATGTGTAGGACAAGTAGAGCAAGCTTCTCTAAACCATATGTGCAGGACAGGTAAAGCAAGCTTCTCTGAACCATATGTGCAGGACAGGTAAAGCAAGCTTCTCTGAACCATATGTGCAGGACAGGTAAAGCAAGCTTCTCTAAACCATTTATGTCGGACAGAAAGTACAAGCTTCTCTAAACTGTATAAGTCAGACAGGTAGAGCAAGCTTATCTAACCCATATGTTTCGGACAGGTAGAGTAGGCTTCTCTACACTATATATGTCATACAGGTAGAGCAAGATTCTCTAAACCATATGTGCAGGCAGAAGCTGCTCCTTCGCTATAGCATTGGAGCGTTGCCCCCCCAGCCAGCACCCTCAAAAACGTGAAAAATAAAACAGGTTTTAAACCTGTTTTATTATTGTTTTATTTTTCTTCTATATGACTATGTGCTGAGTCTTGGGGGCAGGGCCAAGGGGGTGACAGTACTGGAGAGTGAGTGGTGTGCACTGCCTTCAGTGAGTATGACGGTTTGGCTGGCCTTCTCAGGACAGCCAAACTGGCATGCGCACTTAAGCTCTCTCCAACCCGAGCAACGTTGCCGGGTTGGAGAGAGAAGGCACAGGTTCCCAGTCTGTCTGGGAGCACAAATTCAAGGCACTCAGGCCAATCCTGAAGCTGCTCCCATGCATGAGAGTAGCTTCAGTATTGGCTGCATGGCAGTCTGGGAGCCTGTGCCTGCCTGGAGAGGAGAGGTACAGAAAAAGTGCGAGGCTGAAGGAAGGGCGGCAGGTAAGTTCTTCTTTATTTTAATTTTTTTAATTTTTCTCCATCATCCCATCCCCCATCCAGCCCCCCCGCCCTCCTGAACCCCACAAGCCCCAGCTCTTTTTCCTGACACAAACCTCTCCTGTGTGCAAGACAGGTGGAGCAAGCTTCTCAAAACCATATTGTAAAACAGGAAGACCAAGCTTCTTTAAGCCATATGTGCAGGACAGGTAAAGCAAGCATCTCTAAACTGTATGCATTGGACAGGTAGAGCAAGCTTCTCTAAACCATATGTGCAGGACAGGTGGAGCAAGCTTCTCTAAACAATATGTGTAAGACAGGAAGAGCAAGCTTCTCCAAACAATATGTGCAGGATAGGTAAAGCAGGCATCTGTAAACCATATGTGTCGGACAGATAGAGGAAGCTTCTTTAAACCATGTGTGTTGGACAAATAGAGCAAGTTTCTCTAGACCATATGTGTCAGACAGGAAGAACAAGTTTTTTTAAACCATATGTGTCAGACAGGTAGAGCAGGCTTTTCTAAACTATATGTGTCAGACAGATAGAGCAAATTACTTTAAACTGCAAGAGCAGGACAGTCAGAACACGCTTCACTCAAACAAAAGTGCAGAACAGGTAAAACAAACCTCTTGTCTATTCCGCAGGCTTCTCTAAACTATAGGTGCCGGACAGAAAGACAATCTCTGAACAGGCGAAGGACCAGTAGGTCAAGTAGTATGACAAATATGCAGGAGGACAAGTAGAGCAAGCTCCTCTAAACTATAGGTGCGGGAATTTCAGAACAAGCATCCCTTAGCCATAGGTGCAGGGCATGGACAGCAAGGTCTACGGATCCAGCAAGTGCCCCTTAGCCATAGGTGCAGGGCATGGACAGCAAGGTCTACAGATCCAGCAAGTGTCCCAGACCCATAGGTGCAGGGCATGGACAGCAAGGTCTACAGATCCAGAAAGCGCCCCTTAGCCATAAGTGCAGGGCATGGACAGCAAGGTCTACAGATCCAGCAAGCGCCCCTTAGCCATAGGTGCAGGGCATGGACAGCAAGGTCTACAGATCCAGGAGCGTCTCTTAGCCATAGGTGCAGGGCATGGACAGCAAGGTCTACAGATCCAGCAAGTGTCCCTTAGCCATAGGTGCAGGGCATGGACAGCAAGGTCTAAAGATCTAGGAGCTTTTCTTAGCCATAGGTGCAGGGCTTGGACAGCAAGGTCTACGGATCCAGCAAGCGTCTCTTAGCCATAGGTGCAGGGCGTGGACAGCAAGGTCTATGGATCCAGCAAGTGCCCCTTAGCCATAGGTGCAGGGCATAGACAACAAGGTCTATGGATCCCGCAAGCGTCTCTTAGCCATAGGTGCATGGCATGGACAGCAAGGTCTACAGATCCAGCAAGTGTCCCAGACCCATAGGTGCAGGGCATGGACAGCAAGGTCTACAGATCCAGAAAGCGCCCCTTAGCCATAAGTGCAGGGCATGGACAGCAAGGTCTACAGATCCAGCAAGCGCCCCTTAGCCATAGGTGCAGGGCATGGACAGCAAGGTCTACAGATCCAGGAGCGTCTCTTAGCCATAGGTGCAGGGCATGGACAGCAAGGTCTACAGATCCAGCAAGTGTCCCTTAGCCATAGGTGCAGGGCATGGACAGCAAGGTCTACAGATCTAGGAGCTTTTCTTAGCCATAGGTGCAGGGCTTGGACAGCAAGGTCTACGGATCCAGCAAGCGTCTCTTAGCCATAGGTGCAGGGCGTGGACAGCAAGGTCTATGGATCCAGCAAGTGCCCCTTAGCCATAGGTGCAGGGCATAGACAACAAGGTCTATGGATCCCGCAAGCGTCTCTTAGCCATAGGTGCATGGCATGGACAGCAAGGTCTACAGCTCCAGCAAGCGTCTCTTAGCCATAGGTGCAGGGCATGGACAGCAAGATCTACAGATCCAGCAAGAGTCTCTTAGCCATAGGTGCACGGCATGGACAGCTAGGTCTACAAATCCAGTAAGCCTCCCTAAGCCGTAGGTGCAGGGCATGGACAGCAAGGTCTATGGATCCAGCAAGCGCCCCTTAGCCATAGGTGCAGGGCTTGGACAGCAAGGTCTACAGATCCAGCAAGCGTCTCTTAGCCATAGGTGCAGGGCGAGGACAGCAAGGTCTATGGATCCAGCAAGTGCCCCTTAGCCATAGAGCATGGCATAGTCAGCAAGGTCTATGGATCCTGCAAGCATCTCTTAGCTGTAGGTGCAGGGCATAGACAGCAAGGTCTCTGTATCCCGCAAGCGTCTCTTAGCCATAGGTGCAGTGCATGGACAGCAAGGTCTACAGATCCAGCAAGCGTCTCTTAGCCATAGTTGCAGGGCATAGACAGCAAGGTTTACAGATCCAGCAAGCGTCTCTTAGGCATAGGTGCAGGGCATGGACAGCTAGGTCTACATATCCAGGAAGCCTCCCTAAGCCATAGGTGCAGGGCATGGACAGCAAGGTCTATGGATCCAGCAAGCGCCCCTTAGCCATAGGTGCAGGTCTTGGACAGCAAGGGCTACAGATCCAGCAAGCGCCCCTTAGCCATAGGTGCAGGGCATGGACAGCAAGGTCTATGGATCCAGCAAGTGCCCCTTAGCCATAGGTGCAGGGCATGGACAGCAAGGTCTACAGATCTAGGAGCTTTTCTTAGCCATAGGTGCAGGGCTTGGACAGCAAGGTCTACGGATCCAGCAAGCGTCTCTTAGCCATAGGTGCAGGGCGTGGACAGCAAGGTCTATGGATCCAGCAAGTGCCCCTTAGCCATAGGTGCAGGGCATAGACAACAAGGTCTATGGATCCCGCAAGCGTCTCTTAGCCATAGGTGCATGGCATGGACAGCAAGGTCTACAGATCCAGCAAGTGTCCCAGACCCATAGGTGCAGGGCATGGACAGCAAGGTCTACAGATCCAGAAAGCGCCCCTTAGCCATAAGTGCAGGGCATGGACAGCAAGGTCTACAGATCCAGCAAGCGCCCCTTAGCCATAGGTGCAGGGCATGGACAGCAAGGTCTACAGATCCAGGAGCGTCTCTTAGCCATAGGTGCAGGGCATGGACAGCAAGGTCTACAGATCCAGCAAGTGTCCCTTAGCCATAGGTGCAGGGCATGGACAGCAAGGTCTACAGATCTAGGAGCTTTTCTTAGCCATAGGTGCAGGGCTTGGACAGCAAGGTCTACGGATCCAGCAAGCGTCTCTTAGCCATAGGTGCAGGGCGTGGACAGCAAGGTCTATGGATCCAGCAAGTGCCCCTTAGCCATAGGTGCAGGGCATAGACAACAAGGTCTATGGATCCCGCAAGCGTCTCTTAGCCATAGGTGCATGGCATGGACAGCAAGGTCTACAGCTCCAGCAAGCGTCTCTTAGCCATAGGTGCAGGGCATGGACAGCAAGATCTACAGATCCAGCAAGAGTCTCTTAGCCATAGGTGCAGGGCATGGACAGCAAGGTCTAAGGATCCAGCAAGCGCCCCTTAGCCATAGGTGCAGGGCTTGGACAGCAAGGTCTACAGATCCAGCAAGCGTCTCTTAGCCATAGGTGCAGGGCGAGGACAGCAAGGTCTATGGATCCAGCAAGCGTCTCTTAGCCATAGGTGCAGGGCATGGACAGCAAGGTCTAAGGATCCAGCAAGCGCCCCTTAGCCATAGGTGCAGGGCTTGGACAGCAAGGTCTACAGATCCAGCAAGCGTCTCTTAGCCATAGGTGCAGGGCGAGGACAGCAAGGTCTATGGATCCAGCAAGTGCCCCTTAGCCATAGAGCAGGGCATAGTCAGCAAGGTCTATGGATCCTGCAAGCATCTCTTAGCTGTAGGTGCAGGGCATAGACAGCAAGGTCTCTGTATCCCGCAAGCGTCTCTTAGCCATAGGTGCAGTGCATGGACAGCAAGGTCTACAGATCCAGCAAGCGTCTCTTAGCCATAGCTGCAGGGCATAGACAGCAAGGTTTACAGATCCAGCAAGCGTCTCTTAGGCATAGGTGCAGGGCATGGACAGCTAGGTCTACATATCCAGGAAGCCTCCCTAAGCCATAGGTGCAGGGCATGGACAGCAAGGTCTATGGATCCAGCAAGCGCCCCTTAGCCATAGGTGCAGGTCTTGGACAGCAAGGGCTACAGATCCAGCAAGCGCCCCTTAGCCATAGGTGCAGGGCATGGACAGCAAGGTCTATGGATCCAGCAAGTGCCCCTTAGCCATAGGTGCAGGGCATAGACAGCAAGGTCTATGGATCCCGCAAACGTCTCTTAGCCATAGGTGCAGGGCATGGACAGCTAGGTCTATAGATCCAGCAAGCATCCCTTAGCCATAGGGGAAGGGCCTGGACAGCAAGGTCTACAGATCCAGCAAGTGTTCCTTAGCCATAGGCGCAGGGCGTGGACTGCAAGGTCTACAGATCCAGCAAGTGTCCCTTAGCCATAGGTGCAGGGCATGGACAGCAAGGTCTATGGATCCAGCAAGCGTCTCTTAGCCATAGGTGCAGGGCATGGACAGCAAGGTCTACAGATCCAGCAAGTGTCCCTTAGCCATAGGTGCAGGGCATGGACAGCAAGGTCTACAGATCCAGCAAGTGTCCCTTAGCCATAGGTGCAGGGCATAGACAGCAAGGTCTATGGATCCTGCAAGCATCTCTTAGCCATAGGTGCAGGGCATGGACAGCAAGGTCTACAGATCCAGCAAGGGTCCCTTAGCCACAGGTGCAGGGCATTGACAGCAAGGTCTACGGATCCAGGAGCATCCCTTAGCCATAGGTGCAGGGCGTGGACAGCAAGGTCTACAGATCCAGCAAGCGTCGCTAAGCCATAGGTGCAGGGCGTGGACAGCAAGGTCTATGGATCCCGCAAGCGTCTCTTAGCCATAGGTGCCATAGGTGCAGGGCATGGACAGCAAGGTCTACAGATCCAGAAAGCGTCTCTTAGCCACCGGTGTAGGGCATGGACAGCAAGGTCTACAGATCCAGCAAGCGTCTCTTAGCCATAGGTGCAGGGCATGGACAACAAGGTCTATGGATCCAGGAGAGTCTCTTAGCCATAGGTGCAGGGCATGGACATCAAGGTCTACAGATCCAGCAAGTGTCCCTTAGCCGTAGGTGCAGGGCATGGACAGCAAGGTCTACAGATCCAGCAAGCGTCTCTTAGCCATAGGTGCAGGGCGGGGACAGCAAGGTCTATGGATCCAGCAAGTGCCCCTTAGCCATAGTTGCAGGACATAGACAGCAAGGTCTATGGATCCCGCAAGCGTCTCTTAGCCATAGGTGCAGGGAATGGACAGCAAGGTCTACAGATCCAGCAAGCGTCTCTCAGCTATAGGTGCAGGGCATGGACAGCAAGGTCTACAGATCCAGCAAGCGTCTCTTAGCCATAGGTGCAGGGCGTGGACAGCAAGGTATATGGATTCAGCAAGTGCCCCTTAGCCATAGGTGCAGGGCACAGAGAGCAAGGTCTATGGATCCTGCAAGCGTCTCTTAGCCGAAGGTGCAGGGCATAGACAGCAAGGTCTATGGATCCCGCAAGCGTCTCATAGCCATAGGTGCAGGGCATAGACAGCAAGGTTTACAGATCCAGCAAGCGTCTCTTAGCCATAGGTGCAGGGCATGGACACCAAGATCTACAGATCCAGCAAGCGCCCCTTAGCCATAGGTGCAGGGCATGGACAGCAAGATCTATGGATCCTGCAAGCGACCCTTAGCCATAGCTGCAGGGCATGGACAGCCAGGTCTAGGGATCCAGCAAGGGTCCTTTAGCCATAGGTGCAGGGCATGGACAGCAAGGTCTACGGATCCAGCAAGCTCCCCTTAGGCATAGGTGCAGGGCATGGACAGCTAGATCTACAGGTCCAGGAAGCCTCCCTAAGCCATAGGTGCAGGGCATGGACAGCAAGGTCTAGAGATCCAGCAAGCGTCTCTTAGCCATAGGTGCAGGACATGGACAGCAAGGTCTACGGATCCAGTAAGTGCCCCTTAGCCATAGGTGCAGGGCATGGACAGCAAGGTTTACGGATCCAGGAGCGTCTCTTAGCCATAGGTGCAAGGCATGGACAGCAAGGTCTACGGATCCAGGAGCGTCACTTAGCCATAGCTGCAGGGCATGGACAGCAAGGTTTACAGATCCAGCAAGCGTCTCTTAGCCATAGGTGCAGGGCATGGACAGCAAGATCTACAGATCCAGCAAGCGCCCCTTAGCCATAGGTGGAGGGAATGGACAGCAAGGTCTATGGATCCTGCAAGCGTCCCTTAGCCATAGGTGCAGGGCATGGACAGCCAGGTCTAGGGATCCAGCAAGGGTCCCTTAGCCATAGGTGCAGGGCATGGACAGCAAGGTCTACAGATCCAGGAGCGTCTCTTAGCCATAGGTGCAGGGCATGGACAGCAAGGTCTACAGATCCAGCAAGTGTCCCTTAGCCATAGGTGCAGGGCATGGACAGCAAGGTCTACAGATCTAGGAGCTTTTCTTAGCCATAGGTGCAGGGCTTGGACAGCAAGGTCTACGGATCCAGCAAGCGTCTCTTAGCCATAGGTGCAGGGCGTGGACAGCAAGGTCTATGGATCCAGCAAGTGCCCCTTAGCCATAGGTGCAGGGCATAGACAACAAGGTCTATGGATCCTGCAAGCGTCTCTTAGCCATAGGTGCATGGCATGGACAGCAAGGTCTACAGCTCCAGGAAGCGTCTCTTAGCCATAGGTGCAGGGCATGGACAGCAAGATCTACAGATCCAGCAAGTATCTTAGCCATAGGTGCACGGCATGGACAGATAGGTCTACAAATCCAGTAAGCCTCCCTAAGCCGTAGGTGCAGGGCATGGATAGCAAGGTCTATGGATCCAGCAAGCGTCTCTTAGCCATAGGTGCAGGGCATGGACAGCAAGGTCTAAGGATCCTGCAAGCGCCCCTTAGCCATAGGTGCAGGGCTTGGACAGCAAGGTCTACAGATCCAGCAAGCGTCTCTTAGCCATAGGTGCAGGGCGTGGACAGCAAGGTCTATGGATCCAGCAAGTGCCCCTTAGCCATAGAGCAGGGCATAGTCAGCAAGGTCTATGGATCCTGCAAGCGTCTCTTAGCCATAGGTGCAGGGCATAGACAGCAAGGTCTACAGATCCAGCAAGCGTCTCTTAGCCATAGGTGCAGGGCATGGACAGCAAGGTCTAAGGATCCAGCAAGCGCCCTTAGCCATAGGTGCAGGGCATGGACAGCTAGGTCTACAGATCCAGGAAGCCTCCCTAAGCCATAGGTGCAGGGCATGGACAGCAAGGGCTACAGATCCAGCAAGCGCCCCTTAGCCATAGGTGCAGGCCATGGAAAGCAAGGTCTACAGAATCAGCAAGTGTCCTTTAGCCATAGGTGCAGGGCATGGACAGCAAGATCTACAGATCCAGCAAGAGTCTCTTAGCCATAGGTGCACGGCATGGACAGCTAGGTCTACAAATCCAGTAAGCCTCCCTAAGCCGTAGGTGCAGGGCATGGACAGCAAGGTCTATGGATCCAGCAAGCGTCTCTTAGCCATAGGTGCAGGGCATGGACAGCAAGGTCTAAGGATCCAGCAAGCGCCCCTTAGCCATAGGTGCAGGGCTTGGACAGCAAGGTCTACAGATCCAGCAAGCGTCTCTTAGCCATAGGTGCAGGGCGTGGACATCAAGGTCTATGGATCCAGCAAGTGCCCCTTAGCCATAGAGCAGGGCATAGTCAGCAAGGTCTATGGATCCTGCAAGCATCTCTTAGCTGTAGGTGCAGGGCATAGACAGCAAGGTCTCTGGATCCCACAAGCATCTCTTAGCCATAGGAGCAGGGCATGGACAGCTAGGTCTACAGATCCAGGAAGCCTCCCTAAGCCATAGGTGCAGGGCATGGACAGCAAGGTCTATGGATCCAGCAAGCGCCCCTTAGCCATAGGTGCAGGTCTTGGACAGCAAGGGCTACAGATCCAGCAAGCGCCCCTTAGCCATAGGTGCAAGCCATGGACAGCAAGCTCTACAGAATCAGCAAGTGTCCTTTAGCCATAGGTGCAGGGTATGGACAGCAAGGTCTATGGATCCAGCAAGCGCCCCTTAGCCATAGGTGCAGGGCATAGACAGCAAGGTCTATGGATCCCACAAACGTCTCTTAGCCATAGGTGCAGGGCATGGACAGCTAGGTCTATAGATCCAGCAAGTGTCCCTTAGCCATAGGCGCAGGGCGTGGACTGCAAGGTCTACAGATCCAGCAAGTGTCCCTTAGCCATAGGTGCAGGGAATGGACAGCAAGGTCTATGGATCCAGCAAGCGTCTCTTAGCCATAGGTGTAGGGCATGGACAGCAAGGTCTACAGATCAAGCAAGTGTCCCTTAGCCATAGGTGCAGGGCGTGGACAGCAAGGTCTACAGATCCAGCAGGTGTCCCTTAGCCATAGGTGCAGGGCATAGACAGCAAGGTCTACAGATCCAGCAAGCGT
This sequence comes from Calotriton arnoldi, assembly GCA_963921515.1. Classification (NCBI taxonomy): domain Eukaryota; kingdom Metazoa; phylum Chordata; class Amphibia; order Caudata; family Salamandridae; genus Calotriton; species Calotriton arnoldi. The sequence goes on from CAWUFW010004624.1 coordinate 912,743, forward strand.
CGCTAAGCCGTAGGTGCAGGGGGTGGACAGCAAGGTCTATGGATCCCGCAAGCGTCTCTTAGCCACCGGTGCAGGGCATGGACAGCAAGGTCTACAGATCCAGCAAGTGTCCCTTAGCCATAGGTGCAGGGCATAGACAGCAAGGTCTATGGATCCTGCAAGCGTCTCTTAGCCATAGGTGCAGGGCATGGACAACAAGGTCTATGGATCCAGGAGCATCTCTTAGCCATAGGTGCAGGGCATGGACATCAAGGTCTACAGATCCAGCAAGTGTCCCTTAGCCGTAGGTGCAGGGCATGGACAGCAAGGTCTACAGATCCAGCAAGGGTCCCTTAGCCATAAGTGCAGGGCATGGACAGCAAGGTCTACGGATCCAGGAGCGTCACTTAGCCATAGCTGCAGGGCATGGACAGCAAGGTTTACAGATCCAGCAAGCGTCTCTTAGCCATAGGTGCAGGGCATGGACAGCAAGATCTACAGATCCAGCAAGCGCCCCTTAGCCATAGGTGGAGGGAATGGACAACAAGGTCTATGGATCCTGCAAGCGTCCCTTAGCCATAGGTGCAGGGCATGGACAGCCAGGTCTAGGGATCCAGCAAGGGTCCCTTAGCCATAGGTGCAGGGCATGGACAGCAAGGTCTACAGATCCAGGAGCGTCTCTTAGCCATAGGTGCAGGGCATGGACAGCAAGGTCTACAGATCCAGCAAGTGTCCCTTAGCCATAGGTGTAGGGCATGGACAGCAAGGTCTACAGATCTAGGAGCTTTTCTTAGCCATAGGTGCAGGGCTTGGACAGCAAGGTCTACGGATCCAGCAAGCGTCTCTTAGCCATAGCTGCAGGGCGTGGACAGCAAGGTCTATGGATCCAGCAAGTGCCCCTTAGCCATAGGTGCAGGGCATAGACAACAAGGTCTATGGATCCCGCAGGCGTCTCTTAGCCATAGGTGCATGGCATGGACAGCAAGGTCTACAGCTCCAGGAAGCGTCTCTTAGCCATAGGTGCAGGGCATGGACAGCAAGATCTACAGATCCAGCAAGTATCTTAGCCATAGGTGCACGGCATGGACAGATAGGTCTACAAATCCAGTAAGCCTCCCTAAGCCGTAGGTGCAGGGCATGGATAGCAAGGTCTATGGATCCAGCAAGCGTCTCTTAGCCATAGGTGCAGGGCATGGACAGCAAGGTCTAAGGATCCTGCAAGCGCCCCTTAGCCATAGGTGCAGGGCTTGGACAGCAAGGTCTACAGATCCAGCAAGCGTCTCTTAGCCATAGGTGCAGGGCGTGGACAGCAAGGTCTATGGATCCAGCAAGTGCCCCTTAGCCATAGAGCAGGGCATAGTCAGCAAGGTCTATGGATCCTGCAAGCGTCTCTTAGCCATAGGTGCAGGGCATAGACAGCAAGGTCTACAGATCCAGCAAGCGTCTCTTAGCCATAGGTGCAGGGCATGGACAGCAAGGTGTAAGGATCCAGCAAGCGCCCCTTAGCCATAGGTGCAGGGCATGGACAGCTAGGTCTACAGATCCAGGAAGCCTCCCTAAGCCATAGGTGCAGGGCATGGACAGCAAGGGCTACAGATCCAGCAAGCGCCCCTTAGCCATAGGTGCAGGCCATGGAAAGCAAGGTCTACAGAATCAGCAAGTGTCCTTTAGCCATAGGTGCAGGGCATGGACAGCAAGATCTACAGATCCAGCAAGAGTCTCTTAGCCATAGGTGCACGGCATGGACAGCTAGGTCTACAAATCCAGTAAGCCTCCCTAAGCCGTAGGTGCAGGGCATGGACAGATAGGTCTACAAATCCAGTAAGCCTCCCTAAGCCGTAGGTGCAGGGCATGGATAGCAAGGTCTATGGATCCAGCAAGCGTCTCTTAGCCATAGGTGCAGGGCATGGACAGCAAGGTCTAAGGATCCTGCAAGCGCCCCTTAGCCATAGGTGCAGGGCTTGGACAGCAAGGTCTACAGATCCAGCAAGCGTCTCTTAGCCATAGGTGCAGGGCGTGGACAGCAAGGTCTATGGATCCAGCAAGTGCCCCTTAGCCATAGAGCAGGGCATAGTCAGCAAGGTCTATGGATCCTGCAAGCGTCTCTTAGCCATAGGTGCAGGGCATAGACAGCAAGGTCTACAGATCCAGCAAGCGTCTCTTAGCCATAGGTGCAGGGCATGGCAGCAAGGTCTAAGGATCCAGCAAGCGCCCCTTAGCCATAGGTGCAGGGCATGGACAGCTAGGTCTACAGATCCAGGAAGCCTCCCTAAGCCATAGGTGCAGGGCATGAACAGCAAGGGCTACAGATCCAGCAAGCGCCCCTTAGCCATAGGTGCAGGCCATGGAAAGCAAGGTCTACAGAATCAGCAAGTGTCCTTTAGCCATAGGTGCAGGGCATGGACAGCAAGATCTACAGATCCAGCAAGAGTCTCTTAGCCATAGGTGCACGGCATGGACAGCTAGGTCTACAAATTCAGTAAGCCTCCCTAAGCCGTAGGTGCAGGGCATGGACAGCAAGGTCTATGGATCCAGCAAGCGTCTCTTAGCCATAGGTGCAGGGCATGGACAGCAAGGTCTAAGGATCCAGCAAGCGCCCCTTAGCCATAGGTGCAGGGCTTGGACATCAAGGTCTATGGATCCAGCAAGTGCCCCTTAGCCATAGAGCAGGGCATAGTCAGCAAGGTCTATGGATCCTGCAAGCGTCTCTTAGCTGTAGGTGCAGGGCATAGACAGCAAGGTCTCTGGATCCCACAAGCGTCTCTTAGCCATAGGTGCAGGGCATGGACAGCAAGGTCTACAGATCCAGCAAGCGTCTCTTAGCCATAGTTGCAGGGCATAGACAGCAAGGTTTACAGATCCAGCAAGCATCTCTTAGGCATAGGAGCAGGGCATGGACAGCTAGGTCTACAGATCCAGGAAGCCTCCCTAAGCCATAGGTGCAGGGCATGGACAGCAAGGTCTATGGATCCAGCAAGCGCCCCTTAGCCATAGGAGCAGGCCTTGGACAGCAAGGGCTACAGATCCAGCAAGCGCCCCTTAGCCATAGGTGCAAGCCATGGACAGCAAGGTCTACAGAATTAGCAAGTGTCCTTTAGCCATAGGTGCAGGGCATGGACAGCAAGGTCTATGGATCCAGCAAGCGCCCCTTAGCCATAGGTGCAGGGCATAGACAGCAAGGTCTATGGATCCCGCAAACGTCTCTTAGCCATAGGTGCAGGGCATGGACAGCTAGGTCTATAGATCCAGCAAGTGTCCCTTAGCCATAGGCGCAGGGCGTGGACTGCAAGGTCTACAGATCCAGCAAGTGTCCCTTAGCCATAGGTGCAGGGAATGGACAGCAAGGTCTATGGATCCAGCAAGCGTCTCTTAGCCATAGGTGTAGGGCATGGACAGCAAGGTCTACAGATCAAGCAAGTGTCCCTTAGCCATAGGTGCAGGGCGTGGACAGCAAGGTCTACAGATCCAGCAAGCGTCTCTTAGCCATAGGTGCAGGACATGGACAGCAAGGTCTATGGATCCTGCAAGCGTCTCTTAGCCATAGGTGCAGGGCATGGACAGCAAGGTCTACAGATCCAGCAAGGGTCCCTTAGCCACAGGTGCAGGGCATGGACAGCAAGGTCTACGGATCCAGGAGCGTCCCTTAGCCATAGGTGCAGGGCGTGGACAGCAAGGTCTACAGATCCAGCAAGCGTCGCTAAGCCGTAGGTGCAGGGGGTGGACAGCAAGGTCTATGGATCCTGCAAGCATCTCTTAGCCATAGGTGCAGGGCATGGACAGCAAGGTCTACAGATCCAGAAAGCGTCTCTTAGCCACCGGTGCAGGGCATGGACAGCAAGGTCTACAGATCCAGCAAGTGTCCCTTAGCCATAGGTGCAGGGCATAGACAGCAAGGTCTATGGATCCTGCAAGCGTCTCTTAGCCATAGGTGCAGGGCATGGACAACAAGGTCTATGGATCCAGGAGCATCTCTTAGCCATAGGTGCAGGGCATGAACATCAAGGTCTACAGATCCAGCAAGTGTCCCTTAGCCGTAGGTGCAGGGCATGGACAGCAAGGTCTACAGATCCAGCAAGCGTCTCTTAGCCATAGGTGCAGGGCGTGGACAGCAAGGTCTATGGATCCAGCAAGTGCCCCTTAGCCATAGGTGCAGGGCATAGACAGCCAGGTCTATGGATCCCGCAAGCGTCTCTTAGCCATAGGTGCAGGGCATGGACAGCAAGGTCTACAGATCCAGCAAGCGTCTCTCAGCCATAGGTGCAGGGCATGGACAGCGAGGTCTACAGATCCAGCAAGAGTCTCTTAGCCATAGGTGCACCGCATGGACAGCTAGGTCTACAGATCCAGTAAGCCTCCCTAAGCGGTAGGTGCGGGGCATGGACAGCAAGATCTATGGATCCAGCAAGCGCCCCTTAGCCATAGGTGCAGGGCTTGGACAGCAAGGTCTACAGATCCAGCAAGCGTCTCTTAGCCATAGGTGCAGGGCGTGGACAACAAGGTCTATGGATTCAGCAAGTGCCCCTTAGCCATAGGTGCAGGGCACAGAGAGCAAGGTCTATGGATCCTGCAAGCGTCTCTTAGCCGTAGGTGCAGGGCATAGGCAGCAAGGTCTATGGATCCCGCAAGCGTCTCATAGCCATAGGTGCAGGGCATAGACAGCAAGGTTTACAGATCCAGCCAGAGTCTCTTAGCCATAGGTGCAGGGCATGGACAGCAAGATCTACAGATCCAGCAAGCGCCCCTTAGCTATAGGTGCAGTGCATGGACAGCAAGGTCTATGGATCCTGCAAGCGACCCTTAGCCATAGGTGCAGGGCATGGACAGCCAGGTCTAGGGATCCAGCAAGGGTCCTTTAGCCATAGGTGCTGTGCATGGACAGCAAGGTCTACGGATCCAGCAAGCTCCCCTTAGGCATAGGTGCAGGGCATGGACAGCTAGATCTACAGGTCCAGGAAGCCTCCCTAAGCCATAGGTGCAGGGCATGGACAGCAAGGTCTACAGATCCAGCAAGCGTCTCTTAGCCATAGGTGCAGGACATGGACAGCAAGGTCTATGGATCCAGTAAGCGCCCCTTAGCCATAGGTGCAGGGCATGGACTGCAAGGTCTACGGATCCAGGAGCGTCTCTTAGCCATAGGTGCAGGGCATGGACGAATATGTGATGTTACAACGCGATCAAAATGATCGCGGTATGTAACATCGCAGTTTTTACAACGAAAGTCGTTACAACGACTTGCGCTGGAGGGTGCTGGACTTAGGAGTAGTAAGATTTACTATTCCAACACCAGTCTACGTACAGTAGGGAAGGTGTTGGAATAGTAAATCTTACTATTCCTTAGGTTATAGCACCCTCCAGTGCAAGTCAATGTAACGCTTGCGTTGTAATGGGAGCGTTCTAAATGCATCGCGATGTAATCACCGCGATGTAAAGGATGTTTCCCGTCATGGACAGCAAGGTCTACGGATCCAGGAGCGTCTCTTAGCCATAGCTGCAGGGCATGTACAGCAAGGTTTACAGATCCAGCAAGCGTCTCTTAGCCATAGGTGCAGGGCATGGACAGCAAGATCTACAGATCCAGCAAGCGCCCCTTAGCTATAGGTGGAGGGAATGGACAGCAAGGTCTATGGATCCTGCAAGCGACCCTTAGCCATAGGTGCAGGGCATGGACAGCCAGGTCTAGGGATCCAGCAAGGGTCCCTTAGCCATAGGTGCAGGGCATAGACAGCAAGGTCTAGGGATCCAGCAAGGGTCCCTTAGCCATAGGTGCAGGGCATGGACAGCAAGGTCTACGGATCCAGCAAGCTCCCCTTAGCCATAGGTGCAGGGCATGGACAGCTAGGGCTACAGGTCCAGGAAGCCTCCCTAAGCCATAGGTGCAGGGCATGGACAGCAAGGTCTACAGATCCAGCAAGCATCTCTTAGCCATAGGTGCAGGACATGGACAGCAAGGTCTATGGATCCAGCAAGCGCCCCTTAGCCATAGGTGCAGGGCATGGAGAGCAAGGTCTACGGATCCAGGAGCGTCTCTTAGCCATAGGTGCAGGGCATGGACAGGAAGGTCTACAGATCCAGCAAGCGTCTATTAGCCATAGGTGTAGGGTATGGACAGCAAGGTCTACAGATCCAGCAAGCGTCTCTTAGCTATAGGTGCAGGGCATGGACAGCAAGGTCTACGGATCCAGGAGCGTCTCTTAGCCATAGGTGCAGGGCATGGACATCAAGGTCTACAGGTCCAGCAAGCGCCCCTTAGCCATAGGTGCAGGCCATGGACAGCAAGATCCACAGATCCAGCAAGTGTCCCTTAGCCATAGGTGCAGGGCATAGACAGCAAGGTCTATGGATCCCGCAAGTGTCTCTTAGCCATATGTGCAGGGCAATGAAAGCTAATTCTATAGATCCAGCAAGCGTCCCTTAGCCATAGGGGCAGGGCTTGGACAACAAGGTCTACAGATCCAGCAAGTGTCCCTTAGCCATAGGTGCAGGGCGTGGACAGTAAGGTCTATGGATCCAGCAAGCGCCTCTTAGCCGTAGGTGCAGGGCATGGACAGCAAGGTCTAGGATCCAGCAAGAGTCCCTCAGCCATAGGTGCAGGGCATGGACAGCAAGGTCTACAGATCCAGCAAGTGTCCCTTAGCCATAGGTGCAGGGCCTGGACAGCAAGGTCTATGGATCGTGCACGCGTCTGTTAGCCATAGGTGCAGGGCATGGACAGCAAGGTCTACAGATCCAGCAAGGGTCCCTTAGGCACAGGTGCAGAGCATGGACAGCAAGGTCTACGGATCCAGGAGCGTCCCTCAGCCATAGGTGCAGGGCATGGACAGCAAGGTCTATGGATCCAGCAAACGTCTCTTAGCCACAGGTGCAGGGCATGGACAGTAAGGTCTACATATCCAGCAAGCGACCCTGAGCCATAGGTGCAGGGCATGGACAGCAAGGTCTACAGATCCAGCAAGCGTCTATTAGCCATAGGTGTAGGGTATGGACAGCAAGGTCTACAGATCCAGCAAGCGTCTCTTAGCTATAGGTGCAGGGCATGGACAGCAAGGTCTACGGATCCAGGAGCGTCTCTTAGCCATAGGTGCAGGGCATGGACATCAAGGTCTACAGGTCCAGCAAGCGCCCCTTAGCCATAGGTGCAGGCCATGGACAGCAAGATCCACAGATCCAGCAAGTGTCCCTTAGCCATAGGTGCAGGGCATAGACAGCAAGGTCTATGGATCCCGCAAGCGTCTCTTAGCCATATGTGCAGGGCATGGAAAGCTAATTCTATAGATCCAGCAAGCGTCCCTTAGCCATAGGGGCAGGGCTTGGACAACAAGGTCTACAGATCCAGCAAGTGTCCCTTAGCCATAGGTGCAGGGCGTGGACAGTAAGGTCTATGGATCCAGCAAGCGCCTCTTAGCCGTAGGTGCAGGGCATGGACAGCAAGGTCTAGGATCCAGCAAGAGTCCCTCAGCCATAGGTGCAGGGCATGGACAGCAAGGTCTATGGATCCCGCAAGCATCTCTTAGCCATAGGTGCAGGGCATGGATAGCAAGGTCTACAGATCCAGCAAGTGTCCCTTAGCCATAGGTGCAGGGCCTGGACAGCAAGGTCTATGGATCGTGCACGCGTCTGTTAGCCATAGGTGCAGGGCATGGACAGCAAGGTCTACAGATCCAGCAAGGGTCCCTTAGGCACAGGTGCAGAGCATGGACAGCAAGGTCTACGGATCCAGGAGCGTCCCTCAGCCATAGGTGCAGGGCATGGACAGCAAGGTCTATGGATCCAGCAAACGTCTCTTAGCCACAGGTGCAGGGCATGGACAGTAAGGTCTACATATCCAGCAAGCGACCCTGAGCCATAGGTGCAGGGCATGGACAGCAAGGTCTACAGATCCAGCAAGCGCCCCTTAGCCATAGGTGCAGGGCATAGTCAGCAAGGTCTACGGGTCCAGCAAGCGTCCCTTAGCCATAGGTGCAGGGCATGGTCAGCAAGGTCTACGGATCCAGTAAGCGTCCCTTAGCCACAGGTGCAGGGCATAGACAGTAAGGTCTACAGATCCAGGAGAGTCCCTTAGCCATAGGTGCAGGGCATGGACAGTAAGGTCTACAGATCCAGCAAGCGTCCCTCAGCCATAGGTGCAGGGCATGGACATCAAGGTCTATGGATCCCGCAAGCGTCTCTTAGCCATTGGTGCAGGGCATGGCCAGCACAGTCTACAGATCCTACAAGCGTCTCTTAGTCATAGGTGCAGGGCATGGACAGCAAGGTCTACAGATCCAGCAAGCGTCCCTAAGCTGTAGGAGCAGGGTGTGGACAGCAAGGTCTACAGATCCAGCAAGCGTCTCTTAGCCATAGGTGCAGGGCATGGACTGCAAGGTCTACAGATCCAGCAAGCGTCTCTTAGCCATAGAGGCAGGACAAGTGGAGCGCTCTTCTGTAAACTGTGGCGGCAGAACAGGCAGAGCAAGTTATGGTAAAATGCAGAGCATGCATCAGGTTTCTTTAAATCTCATATATGGAACAGGGATCACATATGTGTCACATGAAGCGAAAACTTATATGAGTCACAGGTACTGAGCACACCTCTGTGAACGTCAGACAGAAGACAGGGCAGGAAAGCTTCTTTAAATCACAGTTACAGGTCAGGCAGAGCAGCTGTGCAAACACATGTGCAGGACATACAGAGGAAGCTGCTCTTAGTAACTGGGTGGAATTTTACTCCTGGTTCTGTTGCTTGTATGAAGCACTGGGTCAAAGATGCCTGCCCTCCCTCTTCTGCCAAGGTTCACTATAATATGCCTGCAATGGCATCCATGACACCCTAGCTCACTTGACAAGCAAGTGGTAAATGGAAACAGACTGGTGCACAATCGTTGTGAACATCCAGGGTCACCTCCTCATACACAATCATCGAGCACCGTTGCGAGTGGGAATACAAATTAGCGCCAAGTGATACCACATCCTTCAATATAGCGCTATGTAACAAATTGTCTCTGTGACTGTAACACTGATGGACACTTTTGAAGTGTTCAGGGAGATGCTGAGGTGGCAGATATGTCCAGCTTACCTTACACTGCAGAAAATGTGCTCATCATTTTGTCTGCACCAGGTAAAGGGAGGTAAGGACGGTGGGGTAATGGGTTTTGTGATCTAATAACTAAGGTGAACATGTTAGTAATCAGAGAGCTGCATCCGAATCCCTACATGTCCACGCATCATTGTGTGATCCTGGTCAAATCTCTGTCGTGTCTCACTATTCGTGTGTGCATTATGAGAACAATCACACAGAATAAATAGTCTGGAAGTGAAGCAATGAGTAAATGGGCGGTTGCAGATGTGTTTGAGAAGAGAGAAAAAATATATTTCAAAATGTTTCTTGATGCATTTTTTAGAATTGTGAAGTAGACATTTAAATATCAACGATAGGTTTTTGCTCAGAGAGATTGAAGCCCAGGAGGCCACATAATGCACAGAAGCACAAGGAGGGTACACATCTGTAGTGATGTCGGTTTCCTCAGCCGAGTACACGCGCAGCAAGGGGACCGCAAGTAAATAACACCAATGACCTCTCCCCTTGGTGTGACTAACCTGAGTTGTGTTGCAGGCAGATTTAACACACTACAGCGGCCTTTCATTGCCCTGCACCGGTTGTTTCATACCCATGACAACATCAGTACCATATGGGACCAGGGTTGCAAAGGAAGCTACCTGAGTGTGTCAAAAGTATCGGCTGTGCGAAGATTCAGTTATGAGGAGTCGTTTGGCAACACGTCAGGGCAGGGCTTTAAGTGGGATGAAAAAACTGGGGGGTCTATCAAAGGGTCGTGGCCAATCTAATTAAGGGCGTGGCTTAAAAACACATACGCTAAAAATCTGTGTTTAGCATAGTCTTCCGCCCGACTTGTATTTTGCTGTTTCTGTCATTGCATCCAGATATGTGATACAACAAGTAACATCATACCTACAACAAGTCAGGACTATTGGCTTTGTCAATGGTTGTTAGTTGCATAAGATAAATAAGCAGCAACTATGGCTTGTATAGAATATTGAAAAAGCTTCCACTTAAAGCCCTGGTGACACCACCACAATGTTGCTGCTCGCGAGTTTCAAAACGAGAAGAGAAATCCAGAGAGAAAAGGACTCTCTTTAAAGGATTTCCATTCCCCTACAACGCTCACCTGGCATGACGTCATGCCGTAACTTCTCCACTAGTGAGAAGTGAGCAGTGTGAACACGCGCACATCGATGTGCCTGCTGTCTCGAAACAGGTCTCTATCGGGACAAAAGTGCCAGGGCACAAAAGAGAGCCCGATAGAGACCCGTTTCGAGGCCCCCTTAAAAAAACTGCCGGTGCTCAGCACTGGTGAGACCCGGCCCACTTAAAGCCCTGCGTCAGGGGTAACTTTTCAGTGGTAGGGCCAGCGGCCGGGTGTGTCCCTCACCGGGCCTGGGGTTGGGGTGACATACCTAACGCCTGAACCCGGAACTGGTAGCCGGGCCCACGATGGCGTCAGCAAGTGTGCCCTAACCGGGGCTGTTGGTGACCAATCATTCCAGTGTGCACTGGCCAGGCTGCACGTCCCGAAGGCCCACGTGAGACGCAGCTCGGCAGTGCGCTTTGACTCCTGCCCACTCGTGGACGCTTGATGGGAGCTGCCTCCTAAGGGAGAGGCCTGCTGCTCAGGGCGAGCAGCCGATAAACCCAGGAGCACATACAGCCTAGAACTGTTCATCTATCCCTTCTGTCTCCATCACCCGGGAAAACATACAGCCCAGAGCTGTACATCTATCCCCTCCCTGTCTCCATCACCCGGGAGCACATATAGCCTAGAGCTGTGCATCTATCCCTTCTGTCTGTATCATCCGGGCACACATACACCCTAGAGCTGTACATCTATCCCCTCTCTGTCTACATCACTCGGGCACATGTACAGCCTGGAGCTGTACATCTATCCCCTCTCTGTCTCCATCACCTGGGAGCACATACATCCTAGAGCTGTACATCTATCCCCTCTCTGTCTCCCTCACCCAGGCACACATACAGCCTTGAGTTGTACATCTATCCCCTCTCTGTCTCCATCACCCGGGAGCACATACAGCCTAGAGCTGTACATCTATCCCCTCTCTGTCTCCATCACCCGGACACACATACAGCCTAGAGCTGTAGATCTATCCCCTCTCTGTCTCCATCACCCGGACACACATGCAGCCTAGAGCTGTACATCTATCCCCTCTCCGTCTCCATCCCACAGTAGCACATACAGCCTAGAGCTGTACATCTATCCCCTCTCTGTCTCCATCACCCAGGAGCACATACAGCCTAGAGCTGTACATCTATCCTTTCTCTGTCTCCATCACCCGGGCACACCTACAGCCTAGAGCTGTACATCTATCCCTTCTGTCTCCATCACCCGGGCACACATACAGCCTAGAGCTGTACATCTATCCCCTGTCTCCATCACCTGGACACACATGCAGCCTACAACTGTACATCTATCCCCTCTCTGTCTCCATCACCCAGCACACATACAGCCTCGAGCTGTACATCTATCCCCTCTCTGACTCCATCACCCAGTAGCACATACAGCCTAGAGCTGTACATCTATCCCCTCTCTGTCTCCATCACCCAGGAGCACATATAGCCTTGAGCTGTACATCTATCCCTTCTGTCTCCATCATCCGGGCACACATACAGCCTAGAGCTATACATCTATCTCTTCTGTCTCCATCACCCGGGCACACCTACAGCCTAGAGCTGTACATCTATCCCTTCTGTCTCCATCACCCGGGCACACATCACTGGATGAATGGATGGATGCATGAGAGCAAGGGTGAGTGTTTGAGTGCATGGGGCAAATGAAGAGTGACTGCACTGATGAAAGCATCCAGGAACTTTCAGTTATAATAAGCTTAACCCTTTGGCTTTGGCAATGCTTATTTAAAAAAGAGAGACACTTTAGTTTTGTCAAACTGGCACCAAAACCGGCATGAAAGTTACAGCTGACAAGCATTCTCCCTGATTACCTCTTCTTACTTATCTCCATTTTCCTTCTTTCTAGCACTCCCACATTTCCCACTGTGGGTAAATGTATAGTTTATTAGTCAATTAAAACCATAAACAAGATCATACAATTCATAAAGTTTGAAAATGCATACAAGAAAAACTAAAAATGATTTGTCATACATCTATTTCGACCGCTGATCATCTTGTCACTAGTCCTTCACTTTCTTTATCTTTCCATCCTAAGTATGTAAGTAAAGGTGTCAGATAAAGATAAGAAATGGACAAAAATGGCTGATCAGGGACTGATCCAGGGCAATTATGTCAACAGTACTAACATATGCAGCTTGAATTATTATTTTTCAGGCAGTCAAATAAGTATTTAAATAAGTATTTAATAATTGTGAAGGAAAGTTAATCATATTTCCTACATGAGCTTTGAATGCAGGAAACAAGTACGAATATCCTTTTTAACCATTCATTTGGAGACGGTACCAGACTGACACTGAAATCATCTTATTATATTGATGTAGGGAAATTTGATGTGAATAGGACTGGTCCATTTATGTACAAAGCCACAGTCAGAATGAGTAAGGCAGCTAATTTATGTTTTCAATGAGCAGAACGGGCAATTTAGATAGAATGTTTCATGATATTATCTATAATGTAAAAAAAATGGCGAAACCAAGAAACAACTTTTATTATGAACATATCGAGTGTTATCATGTTTTACAATAAACGTTTTTTATACCAAATGCCAGAAAACCAAGGCTACAAGTAGTTGTACACATTCCACAGGTGGTTGTCTGTTATTCATGGATATACAGATACCCTTGGGCTGGATAAAGTACAGGGTAGCAGTAGCACAATTAAACGATAAAATAATTGTTTGACAAGATGCACTTGAAATCTGACCGGTCCTAGTCTAGGGTGCATAACTGTAATAGATGCAGTGATCAATTAAACACAAGCTAGTATTGATATGTTGTCTAAAGTACTATGACATAATTCATACCTGTGATCTTGCATTTTTTTCTAAGTTAAATACAAATAGTGGAGTTCACAGGTGAGAGAAGCAAGTGCCCAATGTCTACCGTGGAACAGCATCAAGAGGGACATTTGAAACATTATTGACAAAAATGGGCTGTTTTAAGGGAGAATTTCCCATCATTATGTAAGATTAGATATAGGGGTCACCAATCCCACATCAGCTAGCATTCAAGGCCTGTATCAACTACAACAATATGTATGACTTGAGCTTACAGTTTTAATTGAGAGGTGGACAAATGTACCATAAGGCGGAATAAGTACCTATCGTTTAGCTGAACTGGCAGCAATATGGACATCTGGAATAAGAGAAGTGATTTGATGGGAATGTCGCATGACATGTACCCCTTGCCCTGAGTGCCCGACTGCATGTGGAACCTGTATCCTGATGTTTACTTTGGCACTGGTGCAACACTAACCTAGCAGGGCCTAGGCTTGTCCCTGACAATGTGAGGTCCAGGACTTGCTTGGTTGGGTGCACCAAGCATGCCCTCATATCATGCCATGGACTACTGATCAGGTGCAACACAAAGCTTTGGTGGCAGCCTACCAGATTTTGTGAAGTTCTAGTGGCACAATCCTTCTTCATGAGTCAGTGAGAGTGCGGTCTACCGAGCATTCGAGTAAAATTAAGTTTTTAAGTGAAACCAAGAATCTTGCACTTACAGCCTATGTGCATGTCTAGTGCCTCTGTGTGTGTATTTAGTGCATGCATAGAAGATATAGGGTAGTAGAACTGTGTGTGCTGGAAGTATCTGAGTCCTGGAGCAAGTGGGATACATTCTGGATGCCCCTGGTTTAGCAGGACTCAAGATGGAAGTGTAATGCCTGCAATCCTGTAGATGGAGAGTAGAGCTCCAGACACTGAAATGAGGAGGATAGAGACCTTGTAGCCTTTAGAAATTCCACAAGGGTCTAGTTAGCAGAGCGCTGCTGATTAGATCTTGTTGTGAGCAGCCATTTGATAGATGGCCAAAATGAGTGGTGGGACTGCAGTTTCTCTTGTTCAATGTGAGGAAGTTTCTAGCTAGGGCCTAACCTTATCTTTGAGAGGACTTTGAAATCAAACTTGGCTTTTTTGCTGAGAATCCAAAGGAGCTTGTGTTCCGTGCCTAGTTGCCTAGGATCTGTGTTGGTCATGAGGCTTTTTCGAGTTAGTTATCCATTCACAGGTAGGTTGATATGGAAGTTATGCTTCTGCTGATGTGAAGCAAGTGCACCTAGGTCTCTGGTCCATATATGTGGAGTCTCAGTCAAGCCCAGCAGGAAGAGGTCGACTGGTAATGCCAGCCATACCCTGAAACCAAGGAATTCCCAGTAGCTTTTGAGCTTGAGATACGTTCCGAGTTCAATAACACTGCCCAGATTATCCTTTTGACATGAGATATGTGATGTGGACCAGGTTGAGCATAACTGCAGAGACAAAGGAAAAATTGCATAGATAAATGGTTTTCTTTTCAACGTAAGCCACTTTATCAACATAGAAGTTCATCAAACTACTGCAAAAAAGGTAAAATAGACCGAACTGAGTTTTTCACTCAAAGAAATCTGCATGCATGCAAAATAACTCCTGAAGAGTTTCTAGCCATGTAGAAAGTGTGTGTATGCTTTCAGGAATTGTGTTTTTTTTTTAAATATCTTGATTGTGCTTATCAGAATTTGACAGTACCTTCAAGTCTTAGTTTGCCTTGTATGAGAAGGGTGGGTAACGGTTCTTTACAGGGTGTACTTGATGTATGCTGCTAATTCCGATTTGGCACCTCTGGCAAAGCTCTTTTTGGTAGTCTCTTCCTTTGCCACCAATTGTATGCGAGAACATTGTTCTTAGTTTATGATCAATGCCAATAAAACGTTCAATTAAAAAAAGTCTCAGTTTGACAACACGTCTGGTTTAGGAGAGTCAATTCTGAAAAAACAAATCTAAATTGTGTAATTTATTGAGGTTCAATATCAAATGCTTTTAGTGAAGATCTAGATAATGCGGGCAGGATGATTTCACTGTATTTTCTACAGAAATGGGCCTGAAGTAAAGGCTAAAGGCTATTCATTAGTTTCTCATTGATTTATAGAAAGGAACTGAAATGTTTGCATTTTCCCTAATGTGGAAGGGAAACTATTACACTGGTGATGGCTTTGCCAGTTCCAATTAGGGCTCAGCTATAAACAACTGCTACCTATCAAAAAATGCAACAACAAGGTGAAGGATGGGATGCTTGAATTATTCTCAGCCACTGGCACTCGCTCTGGCTGCATTCCAGTCCATCATCTTTTCGCCCACCATGCCACTCTAGACAGAGATCCAAGTAAGTACCAGTGGCTGAGCATTCAAGCATTTCATCCATCACTTTTTGTATACCTGAGTGTGACGGGTATGCCCAGATGTGGCTCCAGTGCTCACTGTGCCACTGGAACCAAAGTGCACCTGACTAATGAGCCGCAACCAGTGTGAAACCAGTCTTGGGTTGCTTGGGTTACGGTTCAGGGAGGACATGGCTTGGCAGTTCGAGCTGGACTGTTCCTATCAGAGCATGGTCAAGACTGATTCACACATGGCCAGGTCCAAACTGTGGTGGCATGGTTTGCAAAATAACAGTGGTCACACAAGTAGTTACCAGTGGGTAAGATTAATTCAAGCATTCCATCCATCTCTTTTTTGTATACTTTAATGTGATGCCCTAAGTGCGACTGGTATGCCCAGATGTGTTCCGGTGTTCACTATACCACTGGAACCAAGCAACACCTGACTAATGACCCCCAACCAGGATGAAACTGGTTCTGAGTTGCTAGTGTTCTGGTCTAGGGAGGATCTACCCTGGCAGTTCGGGAAGGACTGTTTCTATCGTAATTGTATTTATATACCGGTTATTACCCTTGACGAGGCATTGAAGCACTTTTTGGTGAGTAGCACCCTACTTCGGAACCCAAAAAGGATCAGTATAGGGAAATATTAGTTAATTTGAGCGGTGGACAAGCTTGGACCAGGGTCAAGACTGATTTGCAAATGGATGGGTCCAAACTCAGGTGGTATGGTGTGAAAGAAAATGATGGACTGGGATGCAGAACCAAGTAATTACCAGTGGCTGAGATTATTTCAAGCGTTGCATTCATCACTTTTTTGTATACTTCAGAGCGATCCCTTAGCAAATGGTGGCCCTGGTAAGGTCCATAAATATCGGCCCATTAGCTGGGAAAACTAAAGTCATCTTATTAGGTTAGAAATTCAACGAGAATTGGATTTTGTTAGGCCACAAATTAATAACATAAAATAAGAATGTCTGCGAAAGAAGAGAAGGGCAGCTGTATTTTGAAAATGATTTATTTTCACCATTCTTTATAGCTGGCAAAATGGATATGACAAGGGGAAGAAAATATACAACTGGAAAATAATTTTGGAACTGGAACACTAAAGAAATAGATGTGAAATAGGGAGGCATGGGAACAACATCACCTGCTGACAGGCCAATAAAATATACTACGGTGTCATGTACCCTCAGCAGAGAAGCAGAGGCCAAAAAGATATCCCAGCGAGCAATGCATCATCAGCAGAGATACGGAGACCCAACAATATTTTTCAGGGTATAATGCAGTATCCACAGGGAAACACAAACCAATAAGATATCTCATCTGTAACGCACCCTCAACACAGATGGACAGGTCAAAAAAGATATTCCAGGGTGTAATGCAACATCAACTGTGATACGCACTCCAATAAGCTATCACGGGCTGTAATGCACCTTCACTGTGATACACACGCCAATAAAATATCTCAGGGTGTAATGCACCTTCAACTGTGATACACACGCCAATAAAATATCTCAGGGTGTAAAGCACCTTCAACTGTGATACACACGCCAATAAAATATCTCAGGGTGTAAAGCACCTTCACTGTGATACACACGCCAATAAAATATCTCAGGGTGTAATGCACCTTCAACTGTGATACACACGCCAATAAAATATCTCAGGGTGTAAAGCACCTTCAACTGTGATACACACGCCAATAAAATATCTCAGGGTGTAATGCACCTTCAACTGTGATACACACGTCAATAAAATATCTCAGGGTGTAATGCACCTTCAACTGTGATACACACGCCAATAAAATATCTCAGGGTGTAATGCACCTTCAACTGTGATACACACGCCAATAAAATATCTCAGGGTGTAATGCACCTTCAACTGTGATACACACGCCAATCAGATATCTCCGAGTGTAATGCACCTTCACTGTGATACACATGCCAATAAAATATCTCAGGGTGTAATGCACCTTCACTTTGATACACATGCCAATAAAATATCTCAGGGTGTAATGCACCTTCAACTGTGATACACACGCCAATCAGATATCTCCGAGTGTAATGCACCTTCACTGTGATACACATGCCAATAAAATATCTCAGGGTGTAATGCACTGTTGTGTACTTTATAGGGTGTCCATAAACGGGCTTTCTAGACTCATGTCCTTATATAGGCACAATTCGCCTTGCCCTTATATAGGCATAAAATCCCAGACCTTATTTAGGCATAAGCCATGCATACCAAATACAGGCATGGATTCCGACATCCGTCCACCCTAGCGTCTCAACGAGTCCATGAAAAAACAGACCCTCAGGCTGCGGGAGTTTCCCTTGCCCAGGACTATTGATTTCTTCAAGGACTCATACATTATGCATGAACCTCTATTCCTTAAGGGATTCATTCATGACGTCTTTCGCTACCCAACTTACGTCAATGCTAACATTTTCAGGTATAAATATACCTTCCCAAACCCCTGTAAATCAGAGGAGACCTCGACTTCAGAGGAGCCCGATTCCCGGCCGGACGCACTGAGAAGACGCTGTCTTTCCTGCACGCAGAGAGTCCAGCTTCCAGTGATCTAACTTCCCTTGCGGGGTGTTGGAGTTCGAGTCCGGAAAAGAGATTCCTACCTCTCTCATTCTTCAGGTATGGAGCAGACTAGAACCTAGAGGGACTCTTGGCATACTAGACTCTTGGCATACTAGACTCTTGGCATACTAGACTCTTGGCATACTAGACTCTTAGTATACTCTAGTCAGGAATACAGCACCTACTTCTACTTCTCCCTACACCTAGGAAAGGTTAGGCACACTGGGTAGAACTAGGATAGAAATGCATCGTATGAGTACTCGCATTTTTAGGCTGTGTCATTTTATGTAAATGCATATATGCTGAAAAGACAATGCTAACGCAGTATTATTTATTTCTACTGCTCACCTTGTACATTATTTATCTCGCATACTGTCTTGTGATCGTAACAGCACATCTAACTTACAACAGAAACAAGACTGTTCAATAAACCTTTTTATTGAAACGCCCGTCTGTTATTTCTGTGTAACTTTGAGAAGTAACTGAATCCTGCACAACTGAGCTGAGTGAAATAGTTATCTATTGTTTCTACGACTCTGGGACATGACCTGATTCTGTAAAGGAAACACAGTGGTCATGTTTTGCGGCTGCCAGAAACTAATCCCTTCTTGTTGTCAAGAAGTTTCTAGTGGCCTCTGAGCTAGCTGGCACAAGTAATTAAGTTTAATATACTCGATAGGGACATACTGACCTTAGTCCTATGTCAAACCTATAGGATATATTATTCCAATGCGCAGAGCCTATAAGGGAAATAGGAGCTACACTACATGGCACCCAACGTTTGGTAAGGCAGTAATTCAACGTTAGAGACTGAGTAACTCAGCTGTGCATATATTCTTTTCTCTCTCAGAGACCCCTACCCATATACTCCAAAAGACGTCTGGAGTGGGCAGGGTTAGTATCCGCCATGGCTACATAGGGCAGTACCCTATATATTAGTTGTTTGGTTTGCTCAACGTTGAAGGATACAGTGTTCCACAATATTGTGCACCTTATCTTTGTTTCCTTGAAATTTGTTTTACATATTTTCAAGCAGAAAAATGTCAGGCACTGACAATGACGCCGGAAACGGTGTAGCTGCGGCTGATCCAGCCCAACCAGCACTTTTTAACTTCACCGGTTTAAATGAAACCGAGGAGGGTGTCATTGACATCGCTCCAAACTTAAGAAGAGCCATTACTCTAAAACTTATAAAACATGGCCTACCACCGAGAGGAGGTAGAGCAGTTTTCGTGATTGAGGCACATGAATCCTTTCAGACAGAGGTATTCTATTCATGGGTAATACTTCCTGAATCCAATCCAGTAACACACTTGTTTCACTTCTACAAAGAAGATGAACCACCAGAGGAATACATTCCTTTCGAGGATATAGAGATTCCATTAACATACCAGGAGCATCAGCTCTGGTTTAAAGGCGCCCTAAAACATAACAAAAATATAACCAGGCTCGGTCCACTAGGTAGACCAGGAGCAACATGGCCGATTCTAGCCGGCTACACACCTCATCCAGACATCGAAATAATGTCAGACGAGGAAATACTTAATCAACTCACAGAGTTAATAAAAATCTACAGACAATTGGTTCAATATGTCATGCGGACTTTCACAGTCCAACAACCATTAACAATTCCAAATCAAACCCCTCACCAGGGGAACAATCTAAAATTACACCACAGACTCTATACGCAGTCATGGGTAAAATGCCCACTAAGCGGGAGCAAATTCCATTTTGGATAGCTCAAAAATTACTCAAATCGAAGCAGTATTTCCAAATACTAGCCCGCATGAGAAACACAGAATCCTAACCATTAGTTTACCAATGGGGATCACACCACAACTGGAAGACTGCACCACTTGGGGCTCAGTCTTTGCTGCCATCTACACTAAAACACACGGCATTCCGTCAATTGCGGTAATACCTGATGTCCTAAAACAAATTCAAAACGAATACGGGGCAGAGCCTGCTTTAAATTTAGGTATGAAATTACTGAAAAATTTCGACCAGGTCTCAACAATAATATTATCAAATATTAAAGGGGAGGCAGCAGCAGTGGCGATCCGACAAAAATTAAGGGAATTTGATGTTACAGAACATCAAACAGAGCTACCCAGAATTATAGAACAATCATATGCAGAATTAGGCAGAGATAGTTTGGGTGGGAGACCAGCTAAACCAAAACTATCTGAATGTCCTGAGAAGGACTCAATTAAACAAACTCCTACATCTTCTAAAAAGAAGTGGGAGTCTAATAAACAAAATTCAAATGAGAAAAGATCTCAATCCCGAGGTAGGTCTCCTCAAAAGGAGCCCTCTGAAAGGAGGTATAACCTCAGGAATAGGGATAATTTGAGAAAACCTGATAGGTATCAAGATAATGATACACGTTCCTCTCGTCCCTCTCAGGTCTCATCACAGACTTCGGAAAGAAGACGACAAACAGAACATAGAGAAGAACGCGTGAAATCGAAAGACGACAAGCACGCAACAAAAATTAAAACTAAACCTCAATTCTCCAAAAAGAAAGTAGCAGGTCTAATAGTAAGACATGCCGAGAATTCTGAGAAGTCAACTCAAGAACGGAGAATGGGCTCAGACAATGCTGGACAGTGCAGCAGAAGTCACAATAGCTCGCCAGAACCTGATGGAACTTCTGGAGATAGTGGACTTGAATGAGTACATTACAGTAGAGACTGTAGACACCAGGGTTAGTACTCCACAAAGGTTATATGAAATAACACTCCGGATGGAGGGAGACAAACCTAGACAGGTTAAAGCACTTTTTTGGGAAAAACTATCAAAGGGTTATGACATACTTCTAGCAGAAAAAGACTGGCCACCACAATTTGTCAGGGAGTGCCCACACGGCGAGGACATGATTATGCCTGCCTTCTCCAATCACATTCCAATTCACTTAAAATATACATATGCCAGAAAATGGGCAGTGGCCCAGGCTCCAGCATTATATAAAAATCATGTAGGATGGGATGAGGACTCACCTCACCATAAAATAAATCTGAAACATGAACCTACTGCTCAGAGGCAGTATCCTATTAAGCAAGAAGCTAAAAAACAGGTCAGGGAGATTTTAAATCAACTTGAATACCAAGGGGTGATTGAAACATGCACCTCATCCATGAACAATCCTTTGTTTCCTGTCTCCAAACCAGACAATACATATCGTCTAGTTTTGGACTACAGACATTTAAACACTTGTCTAAAACTTTTGCAGTGCAAAAGGCTCATAGCACAGCATTAATGAATAACATTGTGCGTAAAAAATACAAAACAACATTAGACATCTCAAACTGTTTCTTTTGTCAAAATATAGCACCGGAAAGTAGGTACTTAACGTCATTCTCCATAATGGGGACCCAGCGTCACTTTTGTCGACTCCCACAAGGGTTCAAGAACAGCCCAGGTTTATTCTCAGCTAGAGTAACGGAGTTACTACAAATTTATGACAACGAGGCATTGTCTTATGTCGATGACATCTATCTGACAGACGATGACTTGGAAAAACACTTGAACAGGGTGAGCACCATTATATTGGGATTCGCCTCTGAGGGCTATAAATTCAACTTTAAAAAATCCAGAATTGCCCATCTCAATGTCCTATTTTTAGGATATGAGCTTTCAAGTGAAGGCAAGAGCTTGGCAGCTAACTTTCTAGAGAAATGTGCGCTGCTCCAACCTCCAAAAACTCTAAGAAACTTACAATCAATACTGGGATTCCTAAATTTTGGAAGTACATACATTCTAAACTACGCAGAAAGGGTTAAACCTCTCTACGCATTAATCAAACCTGATTTCACAATTAAAAACTGGACACAGGAACACACAGAAATTGTGCGTTCACTGCAGGCTAACATGTTAGCAACAAATTACTTACAAACACGCGTAAGTCAAAGAAATTTGGTGATTCGAATAATTTCGGGTCAATGTGGATTCACTTACTTAACCTTTAATGAGGGTGAGAAAGTACCAATTGCATACAAATCACATTTGTATACACAAGCGGAAATGCGCTTCAGTTCAACTGAAAAAATTCTGACAGCAGTTCAAACAGCTGTAGCAAAAGAAAGAGCCTTAGCCCAAGGGAAACGCATAATTGTCGTTACCCCAGTACCGGCTTTAGAAGCGGTCACAAAAGCGAGCATTCCAAATGCTAAAGCTTTACATCCGAGATGGATACAGTGGGTTAATTCTCTTGCTGCAACTGATGTTGAATATGTTTTTGATCCAGATTTAAAAACACAGGCATTTCTCCAATATGAACAAGAATGTCCTCTGCCCACTGAGATTCTGCCTCTCGATCAGTATGAATTCGTAATTTACACTGACGGATCCGCACAGCCCGCAACAGGGAGTAAGCAAGCTTACAGTGCAGCGTGTGCTATCGTTAAAGGTCGCATGCGAAATGGCATCTTCAGACCTATGGTCACAAAAACTCAATCACTAGGTGATTGTACAACTCCGCGAGCTGAACTACAAGCATTCAAACTGGCACTTGAGAGTACGGATCGAGAATTCCTCACACTAATCGTGTGCAATTCCTATTACTGTGTGATCAGTCGTATAATGACTATATACGAACCTGGCTTGAAAATGGTTTCAAAGATGTGAAGGGTGGCACAATAAAGCATAAATTGCTTTGGGAACAAGTAGTTCAGTTGAAAAACGAACTACCAAAGGCTCACGTGATTCACACACTGAGTCATCAGCGTGATGGCGTTCACGTTGCAGGGAATTCATTGGCTGACGAAGCAGCGAAGGGGGCTGTTCAGACGGCTTCCGTAGCTGCGATCACTCGTTCAAAAACAAAAATAGACGGTGAGAAAATGTTAGCTGTCAATGCTTCAAGCAAAGGCAGCAGTGCAGCGTTACCAAAAAAGTTTCCACTCAAGTACTCTTATGTAATTGATGCGAATAACGTTCCTTTTGCTCGAATCCCTGGAGTGGGGGATAGGGTAATTCCAAACATGGAACGAAGAGCAGCCTTGATTTATGAAACACATTTGGGGGAGGGTCTGTCACATCAAGGGATCTCCAAAACAATTTTGACATTAAAAGAGATGTCCTGTGGCCTGGAATGAATACACACATTCACATATTCATCAACAACTGCTTAGACTGTAAATTACAGCGAGAGAGCCACCAGACACCATGCAGCGAATGCGGCAGCCCAGTGCAGACACCACTGTTAGACAGCATTAGGCTATCTAATCGCCAGCGTCCTACTGGACAAAGGCATTCCCGCAAATACTGAATCTAGGTTCCTATGGTTATGGCCTCAGCGCTCGGCTGACGCTCGAACTGTTATAAAAGATTTGCGAGTCTTTATCGGCACATACGCAATAGGCACGCTACATTCTGACCAGGGTCCTGCGTTTAGCTCTAGGGCTTACAAGGAGGCCATGGCCAGCCTGGGCGTTGCATTGCGGTACTCCTCTCCATTCCATCCTGAGGGAAATTCTGTTGTGGAAAGGAAAAACCGGGACATAAAGCAGTCTATAACAGCTAGGGTATTAGGCTCGGGTGATGGGTGGGTCAAACACCTCATTAGCGTTCAGCGCTCACTTAACAATTTGCCAAGATGTTCTCTAGGGGGGGTCACTCCATATGAGGTCCTATTTGGGACAAGAATGTGGGTTCCAGACTTAGAACACGTAGGCACAGTGGTGGACATGAAAACATTTGATATCAAAGATCGTTTGGCTGTTTTACAGGATCTTAACACATTAAGAAAGAAACAAAGCAACGTATCCCTACAGCCAACCACCACTGGGGAAAAATCGGCGGTCCCAGCAAGGCCTGTCTGGATTCCAAAAGTTGGGGATCTAGTCAGAGAAAAAATAGCGGACAAGAAGGAATTTGGACCTTCTTACAGACAACCGGTACCTGTTCTAGCAGTTCAAGGAACAAGGACAGTACTTCTGCCGCCCCTTGCTGGAAGAAAGGAGAAAAGATTTGTGTCAATCGACCTGATCAAACCACAGTATGTGGCCAATACTAAGCAGTAGGCCTCGTGGACTCCGACCTAGTAGCAGACGCACTCCTCTCGCTACTATTCAAGAGGTTCAGACTGAAAGACTGATCACGATCGAGAATTCAGCTGTAACAAATGAAGGACTAAGCAACCAAGCTATGGAACTCTTCCCTCTTGACAACCAAATAACAGTTCGTCCAAATACACCTGTCTACACCAATGTGACTCATGAAGAACTGGTTCCTGTGATTTCAACGAATCCTGATGCAATTCCAACAATTGACAGAACTGCTTCTGGCTATTTCATTGACTTTGATACGTTCTCAGAAGATCCAAGCGAACCTGAAACGACGCCAGCATCATCAAAACTCAAGCAGCAAGTACAAGACTTTATTCACTTTCTGAAAAAGACTTATCTGGTTTCTCCATGGATTGAACTCTGGATTACATCTGGACTTTTTGTTTTCCTGCTCTGGCTAGCTTTGGTAACAACTGTAAGCATGCTTATAAATGGCAGATACATCCATGTGAACAGTGAAGGAAAAGACGTGAATGTACTTTTGAAACCACATAAATCTTCCCATCGTGAAGCAAGAGACTTGTCATCAGTGAACATCACAGCTGTTCCTATACAGGATGGTATAGTGTGGGACAAAACAGATTATGAAATCTTCGGTCCAAGTGAACAATTGAACATTCCACATTTATTTAAAATTTCACTAAGTGATTTAATTACGTCCAGTACCTATTCAGATGATTGGGACTTAGAGACTGTTCAGGATATAATGTTTGATCTAGAAAAATCTGCTGCATTTTCTAAAAATGAATTTTTAGAGGGTTCATCTGATTATGAAGAACTGTATTGTTATAACCACTATGGTCATCATTATTTGCACAAAACTGCATATCCAAGAAATGTGTTTATGTTTAACCAATGGGAACATTGTCCTACACCACCACAAGGTAGTTCGAAAACTTTTGCAAGTAAATTTCCATATTTTTCAGGTTACAATACATCTGACCCAGAAACATTTTACTACAGAAATGTAAACAAAACAGGACTGAAAATTATGTTAACAAATACGAAACAGATTTATTCTGAAGCATTTATTACCCAACTGTCTACACAGGGTTTCGACTTATGGAAAGACACAATAGAGACAAAAACTGTCTGGGGTAGTAAAGATTGGCAAGTACAGGGTATAGAAGCTTTATTTAGAGCCTGTATCATCCCTGAGCAAATACTGTTTTTGAATGACACCGTCCAACAAACATCTTGTCTTGGATTAGCCAAGATCAAAGAGATGAAAACACCTTCTGTGCCAACACCTGCCAGTGATAATAATACAAAGGCAGTGGTGACAGTTGACAATATACTACAACTCAACAGAACTCATCCAAATTGGAAAAAATGGTTGATCTGGCCCACAGACACAAACAACTGTCAGGAAAGGTTCTTGAACAAAACTCAGGGCTTTACTATTCATAGGCCAGACCCAAGATATGTCCAAAGACAACATCCGGGGGTAGTAACAACAAACAGTGTAGGTAAATTATGCCTCGATTGGCTGCATAAATCTACACTACAGGATGTGAAACAACACTTAACCTTACTTAAAGAGGACGCAGATCTTAGGGAATTCTTGCTTGGACCAAGAAAACCGCGTCAAAAACGTTTCATATATGCCGGCATCTATGCTGCTTATAACGAAGCATGGAAGGTGTCACAGATAGAGGCTGCAGAACGAATACGTGAACTTGATCGTATTAATTTAGAGAAAACACTCTCTGTAGTCGACAATGGGTTAACAACTTTGTCCTCCAGAATTTATTCATTGGATGGCATTGTATCCTCTGCTATCGACATTCTAGAACAAGATTTGGCTATGTTACAACAAGGTCAGTCTCAATTACGTTCTATAATGTTATTGACATGGACGCTGCAATCATTGCGAGCGGGCTATGTGCCTTGGCGTTTCATCAACACGTCGTCTCTGTTTGCAGAATACAATCTCACTGATAAACAGATCGAATTGGCACAAAGAGGAGCGAGGTATACAGTGCTGAGCATTGAAAAAATGGAAAAGCTACCATTTACAGTGGCAGAAAAACCAGCTACAGAATGGGTTATTCATGGCAAAATAATGTTACCTGTGACAACTTTTCAGTTTCAGTATTGCCTCAGACAGATGCAAGCAGGCAAATATGAAAGGTTGGGTAAGGAATACATTAAGATATCATGGAATTTACCGTATACACATAGATGTTGGAGTGGGGATCGTGAAGTGTTTCTTAGCGGTACTAACTGTAAACATGCACTGACCGGTTCACTCATATGTCAGGACATTATTTTACACGGGGCTTGTAATGGTTCTGTGGCAAACTTGTCTTGCCATCAGCACGGTTCACCAGCAGCTGTGATTAATCCAGTGTTTGGACAACTTTCGAATGGGAGTTACCTCATGTTGAATGATCAGAGCTGCTGTGGAATGTTGCCAGGCATCCCATATCTAGTAACGGTCAACTCCAGGGTCACTTGCTGTATGCAAGTATTGTTTCCCCCAATAGACACAGTCAGGGAGTCGCCTTTATGGCCTTCACTTAACGTCTCTTTTATAAGATTTGATACTTTAAGCAGAATGAAAGCCATGCTTTTGCAACAAACAGTGCCTTTGACCTCGGCCAAAGAAACCTATGATCTACAAGTAGCAAGGACTTCGGCTGAGATACAGACTTTAATACGTACAAACTGCCCTATACATTTCGTAGAAATGATATCACGTATCTTTAACATGTCAGATACAACAGGAATTGTACATGTATTTAAGAGCATTTGCACCGGTCTGTTAGCACCGTTCCAGGCAATACTTGGAATCATCCCCAACTTTGCACATTCGGTGTTTGGTGGCATACCATTAATTCTCGCACTTGTTGCCGGAATTTTATTCATCTGTCTGCTATTGTGCTATGGCCAGCCGATTCGCCGACATCACTCCGAGCGAAATGGAGAAAGCTCTCCTTGAAAGAAAGTGCAGTGAGCGAATAGTACAGCTATTGGGCATGACTCGTCTACGGGACCTTAATACCACGTGGTTCCTGTCATTCCGACCAATCTGGCATGATTGCATCTTACCTGTTCTACGATGCCTGCTATGCGGTGAAGAATGCGTGTTGGACGCTTGTCTAACATATCCATCAGCTGCGCCAAAGGACGTCGATACTTTGCTGGACCCGATAACGGCCCATGCTCTGTGTTGTCCCCAGAGGCTTCCAATACTGATGTCAGCATTCATTGAGATCTCACAGTCGCCTCCTGCTGCTGCTGAGGTACGAGAAACAACTCCAGGCACACAGGTAACAACGGACGCGAACATTGCTGCGGCGACCTATGCTGAGAGCGATGCTTCCCATCTTTGTGCGATCAATCTTCTACACGAGGTGTTCCAACTTACACCAGCGGCAATAGATGATGTTTTGTCTATTGAAGTAGATGATCTCATGTTTACACCAGACCCGTAAACTGACTCTGCTTCGGCATACTCTGTTCCAGTACAACAGCAACAATTTGGCCTTCATTTTTGAAAAACCTTGGAACTTTACCAAATTTGAACTTTTGTCCCATTTTTTTTGTACGAAAATGGCACTCCAATCTGCTTAAAGTAGAACTAGCCTTATAATACAGACTTGGCAGTACTTCCAGGGACACTTAGTCATCTTGTGTGTCTAAATCAGTTCATTTAAATTCATGACAGGAAATGACTTTGATTTTGAGCAACCTTATCGATCATTTTCGTCATATGTAAATATTGCTTTTATATTTCGTTCCAATTGCATTTATTTCATACTTTATGCTGGAAATGAAAAAGCACTGCTTGATGATGTACAGCAAACTTTGCATTTTTAATATGTCTTTTTAAAGCTTTTAGGATATGTTTTAAATATGCGGTACTCCATTTTAATGTTTAGCATTTTAAATGTTTAGCATTTTAGTTTTGTTGTATACACAAAAGAGGAGTGGGTGTTGTGTACTTTATAGGGTGTCCATAAACGGGCTTTCTAGACTCATGTCCTTATATAGGCACAATTCGCCTTGCCCTTATATAGGCATAAAATCCCAGACCTTATTTAGGCATAAGCCATGCATACCAAATACAGGCATGGATTCCGACATCCGTCCACCCTAGCGTCTCAACGAGTCCATGAAAAAACAGACCCTCAGGCTGCAGGAGTTTCCCTTGCCCAGGACTATTGATTTCTTCAAGGACTCATACATTATGCATGAACCTCTATTCCTTAAGGGATTCATTCATGACGTCTTTCGCTACCCAACTTACGTCAATGCTAACATTTTCAGGTATAAATATACCTTCCCAAACCCCTGTAAATCAGAGGAGACCTCGACTTCAGAGGAGCCCGATTCCCGGCCGGACGCACTGAGAAGACGCTGGGGCATATTAGCAAGGGCACTATCGCCGCTTTAGCGGCACTTTTTGCCGCTAAAGCGGCGATATTCATATCGCCCTATCAGCAAACTGTCTCTAACAGCAGTTAGCGACAGTTTGCGGGCATTAGCGCCCGTTTTTTTACCGCTTTGCATGTCAGCGATATTTATCGCTAATGACATGCAAAGTGGGCGTTCCTGACGAACAAACCTGGGGAACACCCGCTAACAGGCCTATCGCCTATTAGCAAGGTGGCCATGGCCCCAGTTAGCGACGTGAAAAGTCGCGCTAACCGGGGTCATCGCCATTTATTTAACACCTGCAATTAGCAGGTGTTAGCCATACCTAACATGGGGGGTGGATTATGCTGATACGACCACAGGGTCGTATCAGCAAGGTGTTCTCCCTTCTCCATGCAACATCGCTGGTTTTTCAGCGATGTTGGCTCATTTCCCCGCTATCGCTGGAATATTCATCGCCATAGCGCTAATCGTTGCTAATACAGCGTTAGCGTGGCGATATATTCCAGCGATAGCCGGCGATAAAAAAAATCACGCTAAGCAGGGTTAGCGATGATTATCGCCTCTTCTTGCTAATATGCCCCGCTGTCTTTCCTGCACGCAGAGAGTCCAGCTTCCAGTGATCTAACTTCCCTTGCGGGGTGTTGGAGTTCGAGTCCGGAAAAGAGATTCCTACCTCTCTCATTCTTCAGGTATGGAGCAGACTAGAACCTAGAGGGACTCTTGGCATACTAGACTCTTGGCATACTAGACTCTTGGCATACTAGACTCTTAGTATACTCTAGTCAGGAATACAGCACCTACTTCTACTTCTCCCTATACCTAGGAAAGGTTAGGCACACTGGGTAGAACTAGGATAGAAACGCATCGTATGAGTACTCGCTTTTTAGGCTGTGTCATTTTATGTAAATGCATATATGCTGAAAAGACAATGCTAACGCAGTATTATTTATTTCTACTGCTCACCTTGTACATTATTTATCTCGCATACTGTCTTGTGATCGTAACAGCACATCTAACTTACAACAGAAACAAGACTGTTCAATAAACCTTTTTATTGAAACGCCCGTCTGTTATTTCTGTGTAACTTTGAGAAGTAACTGAATCCTGCACAACTGAGCTGAGTGAAATAGTTATCTATTGTTTCTACGACTCTGGGACACGTCCTGATTCTGTAAGGGAAACACAGTGGTCATGTTTTGCGGCTGCCAGAAACTAATCCCTTCTTGTTGTCAAGAAGTTTCTAGTGGCCTCTGAGCTAGCTGGCACAAGTAATTAAGTTTAATATACTCGATAGGGACATACTGACCTTAGTCCTATGTCAAACCTATAGGATATATTATTCCAATGCGCAGAGCCTATAAGGGAAATAGGAGCTACACTACAGCACCTTCAACTGTGATACACACGCCAATCAGATATCTCCGAGTGTAATGCACCTTCACTGTGATACACATGCCAATAAAATATCTCAGGGTGTAATGCACCTTCAACTGTGATACACACGCCAATCAGATATCTCCGAGTGTAATGCACCTTCACTGTGATACACATGCCAATAAAATATCTCAGGGTGTAATGCACCTTCACTGTGATACACATGCCAATAAAATATCTCAGGGTGTAATGCACCTTCAACTGTGATACACACGCCAATCAGATATCTCCGAGTGTAATGCACCTTCACTGTGATACACATGCCAATAAAATATCTCAGGGTGTAATGCACCTTCACTGTGATACACATGCCAATAAAATATCTCAGGGTGTAATGCACCTTCAACTGTGATACACACGCCAATCAGATATCTCCGAGTGTAATGCACCTTCACTGTGATACACATGCCAATAAAATATCTCAGGGTGTAATGCACCTTCAACTGTGATACACACGCCAATCAGATATCTCCGAGTGTAATGCACCTTCACTGTGATACACATGCCAATAAAATATCTCAGGGTGTAATGCACCTTCAACTATGATACACACGCCAATCAGATATCTCCGAGTGTAATGCACCTTCACTGTGATACACACGCCAATAAGATATCCCAGGGAGGAATGCACCTTCATCAGAGATTGTTTCTATGCAGGTCACGGGTTGGAGTCACAGTAGGACAGGGTTTCACTTTTCAGAGTTTCGTACGACAACCACCTGTTTAACAAACAAGGTTCTACACTTAAATACCTCTAAATATTTTTGTCTGAAATTGACCATCTCTGGCGACCCTGCTGGGTTAGAAGCCATGGAATTTATCCCGTGCTGATCAAAAGATTCTGCATTTCTGAAGCTTTCTCACCTAAAACACCTTCAAAAGGGAACTCATTATCCGTGTGTATCCATTAGAATAATGAACTCTTTCACGCAGTTAGGCGATCCCTGAAAATGCACCTTCTACAGAAAGAACTACCTTCTCACGACACATATTCCTCTAATGTTATCTGAAAAGCTGGTAATCTGCCTTAAAAATGACTATGTGAACCTCTAAAGACTATTTCAACGCCTAGTTAGAAAATGCAAGCTCTTGTAATGCCTTTTAAAAAGGTCGGGTGCATGAAATTATCTTTGAAATGAAAACCTACTAACCTACCAGCTTTTACTTGTTAATTGTACCCACACGACTAGGTTATCGTGGTTGTAAATTGTATACAAATGCCTGGAAACGTTGTGAAGAGCTAGAGCGCTCTAGCTGGTTTTGTTAAAGCAAATATAAAACATTTTGCACACTGGCAGAGCCTGTAATTTACACCTCCATGAAACAGCTAATATCAGCAGTATATGGAAAACCACAATTCAAAAAAAGGTCCAGCCTGTTCCTGTTCGCAGCACGCTTAGGAACAAGCCCGAGACAGCTCACGGCTGCTCCCGTGCTAAGCACCAAAAGCACATTTCAGAAGACTGCTCACCCACGCAAACAAATGCACCACTAATCACACCGGACAGGTCCTCAGTTTACATAGTCAGTATGGTGGAAAACGTGTGGGGCGAGTCTGCTGCTGCAGATACACAGAAGGCCTGTGTGGGCAGTCCCAGCTATACACTCAAAACTGCTGCATCCGAAGGTCTGCACCCAGTGGCGACTAACTGGGCACTGAGGGCTCGTGTTTATCTGGAAACTGTGGGGCAGATTTACAAGAAACTGACGCATCTTTATAGATGCCTCAGTTTCCCTGCGTGAAAAACCCTTGCGCCACCATAGATGCGCCGTATTTACAATACAGCGCACTATGGTGCAAGGATTGACAGATGCGTCAGAAATTCTGACGCATCTGTTGGCGGAAAAGTCACGCATTGCTGGAGTCGTGTCGCAAGCACGACGCAACTCCAGCAATGTGTGTTGCGGCCTATTCCCAATACTCTGCGTCGCTCAAGCAGGCGTCAGGTTTTGACGCAGTGGCGTCCTAAAAGTCACGCAGTGAAATCTTGTAGATTTCACTGCGTCACTTTTACGAGGCTTTCCTGCTTGGGAACGCCTACCCTGCATACATTATACCTGACACAGGTATAATGTCACGCAGGGCTTTACAACGTGACGCATCGCCCAGCAAGTCGAGCAGGTACTGATCGCAGACTGGTATGTCCACCCAACAGTGTGTCAACTGCTGGTGGGTGCGCTGGACCCCAGTGTGCAGACGCACACACCAGCACACCCTCCCCCACAGTAGTTGACGATCCCACACCTGCCGCCTGCTGCCAGTCTGAAGGGGTGGTGGCGTGGCACAAAGAACACATGTGCTGCCACCTCCCCGTCAGTAAAAATGGGTCGGGCTGCACCCCTTGGTAGCACTGACGACTGCATGGTGTGTGGCTAGCAGCCACACTGGTGCCACCATTCACTCTGCTGCCCTGCTCTGCCATGGTGCTCGTTGGAAAAAAGGGGAAGAAATGGAAAAAGAAAAGGATGAAATAAAAAAATGAAGAAGTTAAGGGGAAAGCAAAAAAAAAGAAAGTATCAAAAGTCACGAAAAACACACAAACAAATGACAATATAGTAAAATAGACAAACAAGAAGACATACTGATGCAATAAAGGAAAATGAGAGGTGGATGAATTAGATAAGGGTGGGATTGAAAAGATTAAGGGTGGATTATAAATTAAGCCAAGCACCATGCACAGAGAAAGTAACACAAGAATCCAAAATGTTCGCACATATGCGAACCACGTGGTGCCGCTCGCAGGTGGTTTTCAGTGGAAGAACATGCTTTGCGCTCCTGAACATGAAAATTGATGCATGAACGGGCACGTCAAGCAAATCTGCTCACTAGTGGAATTCCACTGAGCTTGCAGAGTTTTTGACATGCTCCATGGAGTTCCGCATAGCAGAACTCTGCAAGCTTCGCCCACCCCAAATTGTTATGAGAGAACTGACCACAAGACTATACAAGAATCTAACAAACTCAATTTGACAAACATGTTGAATGGGGAGACAGGGGTTAAATTGAATTGGATGAGTTCAAGTTTTTGCATTGTGAGTACCCTAGGTTTCCTATATTATACTTCTTACCCAAATGGCACAAGAACCTTAACAATCCACCAGGATTGCCTATTTTGTACTCCAACAACTCCCTTCTGCAAAACACCTAAAGATATATTGACTTCTATTAAGTCCATTTGTTCAAGCCCTACCATCTTACATGCAAGACAGTAGAGATTTCCTTAACAGGATTGAAGGAACTGAGTGGGATAACGATTTCATGTTACTGACTCTTGATGTGACCAGTTTCTACACCAGCATTAAACACTCTGATGGGATTGATGCCTGATAACACTTTTCCAGGGCTAGACCCCTCTCATTGTTTTTCCACACTGACATGTTGATTCAAATGATCCACTTGCATCTCAAAAACAAGTAATTTATTTTTGAGAACCACCTCTTTTGCCAGAGACAGGGGACTGCGATGGGTACCTGCTATGCTTCACGTTACACCATCCTCTTTATGGGTTGGTGGGACCAGCGGGTAGCCGGAGCATTGACAGTGTACTGATGGTCAGGGTAAATAAAATAATTTGTACCCCCCCTTGGAAAATTAATGAACTTTAATAAATTAACAATACTAATTGTTTGAAGGAGCATGAAATAATCAACAAATGCATTTTTGGTAAACACTATATAAAGGGTAACCTGCAAATTTGTGCAAAATCTAGTTTATTTACAATTGTGAAGTTGATTAACCCTAATTTTGTGATTTGCGTACTAATTAGAGTAAAATCGCATGATTTATGCTATGTAGTAGATTTGTAATGTGGCAAAGATCGCAGATGGTAAGTAAAATGGCTTTAAATGTCGCTTCTGCTAGGTAACACATAACATGGGTCTTTAGAATGGCGGGTGGTAAACAGAAAGGCTTATTTTCTTTGTTTTAATTTGGTTGTGTTTGTTCTTATGATAGTTCGTTCGGGCCTGTTAGGCCATGCTGCGAAAATGGCTGCCGAGGCAGATGAGGTCACGTGAGAAGCCAAAGATGGCCTCTGGGCAGAATAAATAGAGAAACTAAGTCACGTGAGGTGCGGCCTGTGCACGGAGTGAGAGATGTCAAGGTTGTACTGACCTACCATAAGGAGGGTGCCAAGAAAGACTCAGCACGTATTCGTGGGAATGGAAGAGAAAAGTACTGAGCAACAATGGACTAACTAAAATGTGACCATCGAGATTCCAACAAAACGAATGAACAAATTGGGCTGCTTTTAACCCAGAAGTCATGAGACTCATTGTATGTTTAACTGTCCCCAAAACCAGTTTGAACAAGGAGGGCGATGAGGTGACCATCACCACCCCTGAAATGGACCAATTAGCGTGATTCTTGCCCTTAAGGATTGCAACTTTTTGTGTGTAGTAAGCTGGAAAGTAGGGAATAAGAGGGTCTACTCTTATGTGAGGTGGGTTGCTCCTTTTGCTGCTGCTGTGGCCGCTGCTATTGATGCTACTGTTGCCGTTGGTGTTTTCTTGCCATACCATTTTTCCATTTTCCATTTTTCCACCAATATTACGAAAGGACTCTGTCATTCGAAACTTGACTGGGGAAGGAACAAGATCATTGCGGGAAATCTGCATGGGAGGTCCGATCGAGGAGGCATTTAGCGGGACAGTCAGTCAGTTTGGGAGTTCTATTTTGTGATCTGCAGTTTATCTTCTTTTTGGTGAACCATTCCTATCCGCATCCAAATGGGTAAATGCATAATTTTCTATTCTTTATTAGACTTTTCATATAACTGTTATTAATGTATTAAAAGTGATTAATAAACAAAGAATCTCACCCGTGCAATTGAGAAATTAGATAAAATTTTATTCTAAACTTAAAATGAGTCTGTGGTTCTTTAGTTCATTAATAAGTTTAAAGGTCAACAGGTTTTAAGAGTGATTGAGCTGGTCTTAATCACCATCTACATATTCTACTAGTTGGTCCATCGACCAAAGAGCGGAATACCTTGATGTTTAGAACTGACAGGATCAAAAAGTTGATGTATATGATGTCTGAGGTATTATTCTGTCAAATTTAACAAGGTATCCCGTTCCTCCAGCAACACATTTCTCCTTGGTGTGTAATCCAGTGAACAAATGGATGTATGATATGCAGTGTCATGGGCCCCACCGTCATATGGTTTAATAGACGTGAATGTTTTACCTGGATTCGTGTCCTAAGGAGAAATTTATATTAGCCGCGCTGGATCAGATTTCTTGGTAGCAGAGTTATGGTTACTATAGATTAGTTTGGTGATTATTGATTATTGATTTTTTCATGTCTAACACTTTGTATTGAATTGTATTATGTTATGTGTAAGTCAAAATTTTGAAGCTTCCGGGAAGTAGGAAGTGGACACGTGTGGCAAGAGAAGTCACACGGAATTTGCATTGTCTGATTTTCAGAATTGGTGATAACACAGGTTTGTGTTATGATAGGGACATTTCTTGTATGAAAATGCATGAGTGAAATAGCAACAGGTTTTCTTGTGAAACTCTGGCCTTAATTCTCAGGAGCAGTGTAGTCTCCACATGTGTTTTATCCTCAGAGAAACAGGTTTACCCCTTGCTTGAGAGAAGGGTAAGGTAGAGAGACGTGCTACACTTATCGAACAAAACAGTATTCTTGTAAGAACAAACTATTTCTTTTGTTTAGCGAAACAGACAATGGTAATGTGTTTTACGTTGTAACTAATAACATTTTGTCAAGAAGAGAAGGTAAGAAAACTGCTGATAATTATTGTAAAGGAGGGGTCAGAAAAGACAGGAGTAGAGCTGACGTCAACAAAGACCGCGCTGGTATTGGCCAGTTGTGGGAGAGCGAAGAGCTTCTTGATTGGTGCGTTAGTGTGAAGACGTGCTGGTATTGGTTAGTGTGAGAGTGACGTAGAGCTTTCGGATTGATGCGTTGGTGTGAGACGGGCTGGGATAGGTCCGAATTGCCAAGCAGTAGAAAGAACAGAGTGGTGAAGAATTTTCGTGTGTTTGTTTGAGAAAAAGAACAGTGCAATATGGCTTATTATCAGTATGGTAGAGAAACCGTCATGGTTTGCGAAGATTAAAAACTTTTTCAAGAAAGACAAAAAGGTAGTGACTAGGGAAGGAGAAGTTCTTCCTCCGCCGAAAACGCCAGCTTCTCACATGATGTTGAAATATGGCTATCATACTTGCATTTGGTTGGAAAATTGGGCAAAATATACCCAAAACGATGGAGTATTGGCGTTTCCAGAAAATGGTTCGTTTAGCACAGCTGTACTTCGAAATTTGAGAGAGAAAGTGATGAAACTTGAACCGAGACCTAGACCAACACAGTTCGAAGCGTTAGGTGAATGGGAAGATGAGATGTATGAAAGAGAAAGACACAGAGGTGCAAAGAATTATAGTTTAGTCCATGGAAGAGTATGGGGAGTGAATCATGAAGACAGGATGAGACGATGGAGGTATGCTAATATGACGGATGGTTTGTTTCCTGTCAGAACAGTTGAAGAAGTTAATTTTAAATAGAAAACCACCTCCATATCAACAGAATTCTGCGGTGGTGACTCCAAATGCACCACCAATGGAAACTGTAAGAAGTCAAAGCCCTGAACGAAATTATGAAATAAATAGGTCTTATGAAAAATTAGAAACTCCACAGAATACGAAGCCTGATAGTGGTAATACAGCTGAGTTAGCCAGAACCACGAGAGAATTGACTGAGAAGATCAGAGAATTAACCATGAACATGGAAGCTGTGACTGTGCCAGTGACAATAGGGCCAGTAATACCGGTATTTGAAAATCAGAGAATAGATGAGCATTCCTTGACAATTCCACTGAACTCGAATATGCAAAGAGTAAGAGAAGGGATAATTCCAGAAACTAGAGAGACAAGAGATTCAGTTGGCTCATGTAAGTCAAGTCAACCTACAAATTTGACGATTAATGAAAGTCGGATAAATAGGATTCCTATGGGAACCGAGTCAGCAACTGAGACCCCAGAGAGAAGTGCAAATTGGGCAGAAGTAAATAATGCCCCTGTGGGTCCGACTACAGAAGAATTAAATGAGTGGATGAGGAATTTACAGAAGAAAGATGCTGAACCGCAACCATTGGATGTAATCAGACTAAAAATAGACATGGAAGAGTTAATTTTAGGGACTATTGGTACAGATAGATTGAAATCCTACCAAGATGAAGAGCTCATGTTCATGTGTACGAGTGTTACTTGGAGAGCTAGGAATTTGCATGAAAAATTGGAAGAAACAGCGAATGAACTAGGAGTAGAATTTGGAAAAATCAGAGGATTGCAGAAACCTTACAGGGTAGACTTTAGTGAAAAGGATATAGAAAATCTGAACACATCAGGACGATTAACACAGATAAAGGAACTGATTGTGTTATTAAGAAGATGGGGAGATGTGGACAGATGGAGAAGCAGGTGGATAAGAAGAAAGGAGGGAACGACCGATAAAGCATCACTGACTTTTCCGGTGAAGGAAAAGGAACCAATAGTACTGGAATATCCAATGAGGGAAACTCCAGGAGGTAGCTATGTACATGTTCCATGGTCCAGACAAGATATATTGTCATTCACAAATGACTTCCCAAGATTGAGAGAGAAACTTGTAGAATGGTATAGACAGGTAGAAAGATTTGTAAAGGTTTCAAAGGTGTTGTGGGAAGATCTGGATGGATTGTTTGACATTGTAGTACCAGCAGATTTATGGACAGAATGTAAGATTACAATTGATTGGCCGAAGGAAGAATATCCTAGAGATGCAAAAACTGGAGCCCCAGGTCCAGAAGTAATGAGAAAGTATGAACAAGCCATCACGTTTTTGAAAAATAAGATTCCACCGAAAGAAACAGATTGGGTAAAGATTGATAGAACAACTCAGGAAAGTAAGGAATCTGTACATGCCTACTACGAGAGGTTGCTTTTGGTTTTTAAACAGTATAGTGGTTATGAGACTTTGAGTGAAAAGGACATGAGTCATTTCGTATATAGATTTGTATATGGATTGAAACCTGAAATAAGCGAAATGATTAAGCAGCATATGTTGTGTTGGCAGAATAGCACTGTAGATGAGGTATTAAAGTATGCAAAATATTGTAGTGATGATATCGAGTGTAGACAGCGCAAACTAAAAGAAAAGGCGATGTGGGCACAAGTAAAGGTTGCAGAAAAACAAAACGCTCAAATGAATAATCAGTCTAGTGATGCAGGAGAGACTAAATCCAAACCGAATATAGGTAAGGGAAAAGGTCAAATGAGTATAGAAGAGGCTAAAAAGAAATGGCCATGCCATAATTGCGGAAAATTAGGGCATTGGAGAAACGAATGTAAATTTCCTCCAAAAGCTAATACGGAAAATCAACCATTAAATCCACAGGTGCAGAATGAGGTGAGTTACCAACAGCTGCAACAACCGCAGGTAGTTACTCAACAGAGTCAGGTGCCACAACCACCTCTTCCAAAGAGTGTAAACCCCCAGAGATACAGTGCAGAGGCAGGATTCTACGGAGGAGAGCAGGTAACAAAATTGCCGCGTGCAGCTGCAGTGTCGCAGTATTGGTTACGGCAGGATGGAAATGAATCGGATGAAAGTTTATGACGGTGCCTAGGAGAGGAAGAAGAGTGCGTGCTTGGTGCAACTCTAGAGGTAGATCAGTCAGGTCCATTTGTGGATGGAGAAGTGAATGGTGTAAATGTTACATTCCTTGTGGACACTGGAGCTACATGTTCTACTGTTAGATCAGTGGAAATTTCAAACCTTCCTCTCTCAGGAGAATATATCCAAGTTGTAGGTGTTTCAAACAGACATATTAAAGCACCTCTTACCAAGCCAGTAGAGGTGAAAGTTGGACCATTCAAAGAGATGCATCGGTTTGTGGTATGTGATTGCAGTCCTGTAAATTTGTTAGGACGCGATCTGCTTTGTAAAATGAATTGCACCATCTATTGTATGCCAGATGGTATTGCTTTCCAGATGCCAGATGAGGATGTCCTGTATAAAATGACAATGGCAGAACTAGAACCAGGAGTGAATGACATGTTTCCTGTATTTGATGCAGAGAAAATCCCAATTGAATTGAAAGGAATAGTCAGATCTGACGTATGGGATTTCACAGGCGAAGACATTGGGCTAATGAGAGGAGTAGACCCTGTAAAAATTACTGAAAGAGAAGGAACAAATTACCCAAATACTCCACAGTACAAATTAACGCCAGAAATTATTGAAGGGATAACACCTGTAGTTAATAAGATGATTGAACAAGGAATTTTGAAAGAATTAATGAGTAGCCCATGTAATTCACCTATAATGGGATTGAAAAAGCCGAATGGGACATATAGGATAGTACAGGACTTGAGAAAGGATAAATAAAATCGTTATCCCCTGTTGTCCAATTGTGCCAAACCCCGCTGTGATACTGTATCAGATTCCACATGATGCAGAATGGTACACAGTTATTGATTTGTGCAATGCATTCTTTTCTATTCCATTGCACCCAGACAGCCAGCCATTATTTGCGTTCCGGTTCGGAGAGCGTATTTTGGCATGGTGCCGAATTCCTCAAGGGTATACAGAAAGCCCCTCAATCTTTAATCAGATCCTAAAGAAATCATTAGAAGATTTAAAAATGCCTGAAAAATCTGTGATGGTCCAATATATTGATGACCTAATAGTGGCATCAAAGACCAAAGAAGCATGTGTTACAGACACAATTGCTTTACTGAATCATTTGGCAGAAGGAGGGCACAAAGTGTCCCCGTCAAAACTGCAATTTTGTCAACAGGAGGTACAGTATCTAGGTCATAAGATTGAGAAAGGGATGCGAAAGGTGACGACAGAAAGAATAAAGATTATCCAAGGAATGAGAGCCCCGATGACACAGAGAGAGGTGAGAATGTTTCTTGGAATGGTTGGTTATTGTTGACAATGGATAAGTGGATTCTCATTAATTGCAAAACCTTTACAGCGATTGACAAAAAGGGATGTCAGAGATCCGATTGAATTAAATGAGGAGGAAATGAAGGCTTTCAAGGAACTGAAAACAAGTTTGTGTGAGGCACCAGCATTGGGAATGCCTGATTATGAAAAAGAATTTGAGCTGTATTGTAGTGAGAGAGATGGATGTGCACTTTCAGTGTTAGTGCAAAGGCATGGAAAAATGAAAAGACCAATCGCTTATTTTTCAGCTGTCTTAGACCCGGTAGCAAAGGCATTGCCTGGATGTCTGAAAGCAGTAGCTGCTTCTTGTGTGAGTCTGGAACAGAGTGAAGGCATTGTGAGGGGTATCCACTGAGAGTATATGTACCACACTCTGTGGAAATCCTTCTGACTAGAACCAAAACCCAATTCATGACACATAGTCAGCTGACTAGGTACGAAAAAGTGATTTTGAGTGCAGATAATGTAACCATTGATAGATGCACAAGTGTGAATCCTTCAACTTCACTGCCAGATGAAGTAAATGTAGGAGTCAAAGATGATGTTGATCATAAGTGTCTGGATGTGCTTGAATTTTGCACAAAGCCTCGCCCAGATATTAAAGATGAGCCCTTAAAAGAATCAGATTATGTGATGTTTGTGGACGGGTCATGCCTGAGAACAAGTGAAGGAGTTTTAAGTGCTGCGTATGCTGTGTGTACAGTAGCAACCATAATGGAAGCATCATGTTTGAGAGGGATACGTTCAGCCCAAGTGACTGAGCTGATTGCTCTGATTCGAGCGTGCAAACTGGGAAAGAACTTCCGAATTACGGTGATCACAGATAGCCAGTATGGCTTCGGAGTGGTCCACGACTTCGGACAGATCTGGTCCCAGAGGGGTTTTCTGACTTCTGCAGGAACTCCTATTAGGAACGGTGAGTTTGTGAAGAAATTGCTTGAGGCGATACAGCTACCTAAACAGATTACAGTGGTGAAATGCGCTGCACACAAAAATGGAACTGATTATATTTAGGGCTCCCGGTTTTATG
This sequence comes from Calotriton arnoldi, assembly GCA_963921515.1. Lineage (NCBI taxonomy): Eukaryota > Metazoa > Chordata > Amphibia > Caudata > Salamandridae > Calotriton > Calotriton arnoldi. Next base: position 953,521 of record CAWUFW010004624.1, read on the forward strand.
GTATTTTTTTTTTTAACATTTCCGTCTGTATTTATCCATATTTATTTTTGGGTCATTTTATCTGTATTTATCCACATTTATTTTTGTCGCAATCAAAAAAAGGCACTGCAGCTAGTATTTTTCCACATTTATTTAAATTGACATGCATACTTTGTCGGCTGAATCCATGGTGGGAAAGAATAAGGATTCGCTCCACAAATGACTGCCACACGCACTGTCTGCCTAGCCACATACGGTGCTGCATCAGAGGCACCTGGACCCCCGCATACACTTTCTAAAGTTCTGCTTACCTATAATATGTCCATCTAACATTATGTATCTGGCCCTGTAAAAAATAAAACATTGAAATTCTGATGCATGCTGAATACAGAATACAGCCTGGCAATCTGTCAGTTTTGTGAAGGATATGTTCGAGCCCTGAAATATAATTACCAACACCAGGTGTTTTCCCTTCCCAAACAAGACACTTACTAGTAATATCTCTGTCAAAAACCAGGGTAAAGGATAAGATACAGGAGACGCTGGTTTGGAATGGCAAATACCACAGCTTCGGACCTTCACAGAACTACTGCTTACTAATATTGACAAAGCAAGAATAATGTGCTTTGTCTTTAGGAAAAGTTTCTTCAATAACAAATTTAAAGCATTTAAGACACATGGACGCACCAGGCTTTTTTGTGGGTACAGAGATCATAATCTGTTTACTTTTATGTGTGGAATATTATTCTTTTTCTACAACGGGGTAATCTAGCACTGTATGAAGGCTTAATTTGTCTACAAGGGCAACAGAACTGCTCATGGCATCAGGCACATTTTACCATGGTCCTCATTTACTTGCTGCAAAGATACAAGACAGCAAGCTCATCAAAAATAGAGCTGGAAGTGAGACCATGCCAAGGCTGTCCCATTTCACTGGCATCTCAACCACACAAGGAGCCAAACCAGCCCACAACCCACGTCTACACAGCCTGCCTCTGGCCAATTCTGTAAAGTGGCCGTGCGCATGCTGTTCTACACTCCTTCCCCCTCTAATACAACAAAAGGTTGCTGGGGCTGCAGCCGATGTCCTGGGGTGTTTTCACACCTTTTAAAGGACTTTGGATGCTTGCACTGCTCAAAGAATTAACTTGCATGAGCACCACAGTGAGGGGTGCTGGAGGGTCTCTGCAGACATGGCGCCCCCAGCTGCACTTGTTCACCCCTCTCCAGAGCGTCAATAGTTTCAGATTTAATTCGCAGCCCCTGTGCGCCTCTGACACAGATTTTATAGAGGAGCACAGGGGCGGCAGGAGCATTTGTTTTGTCAGTATTTTCCCGTTTCTATATATAAATACAGACAGAAAACTAAATGTTTTCCGTCTGTATTTATATGTAAAAATCCGTTAAAACGGAAAACCGGAAGCCTTAATTATATTACAGTGGGAAACCAATTTGCAGATGAAATAGCTCAATACTGTGCCAGAAATATGGTCTCACTGAATAGGAGAAGAGAAAAAGAGAATGTTTCATGTCCCTTGCTGTTTACTAACACGGTTGAAACCTGGGATGAGGTAAGGCAATTGCAGGAAGAAGCAGATGAAGAGGAGAAAGATTGTTGGATAAAAGCAGGCTGCAGACAAAGAGAGGAAGATGAAGTTTGGGTTTAAAGAGACGAAAGACCAGTTATGCCTGATAGCATGATCTCTAGTATGGCACGGATGTACCATGGACAAGCACACATTGGTAGGGATGCCATGATCAGACTTTTCAGACAAACTTGGTACAACCCGAAATTTAGGGCTATAGCTGAAAGTCTCTGTCAAAGATGTCTTACATGCCAACAGATAAATCCTGGAAGGAAAAAAGTAGTGAGTTTGGGAACAATAGGACGTGAAGGAGGTCCTTTTACCAGAATGCAACTAGATTTTATTGAAATGCCCCCGAGCAATAGATTGAAATATGTCCTTGTGGTCGTTTGTTTGTTTTCTCGTTGGGTGGAAGCCTATCCGACAAGAAGGAATGATGGAGTTACTGTGGCTAAGCTCCTACTGAAAGAATTCATTCCAAGATATGGCTTTCCAGTAACGATCGAAACAGATAGAGGAACACATTTCCAAAATGAACTAATCCAATTGATATGTAAAGCACTTGGCATTCAACAGAAATTACACTGTGCCTACAGACCAGAGGCTTCTGGAGTGGTAGAACAGGTAAATGGAACAATAAAGAATAGGTTAGGGAAAATGTGTCAAGCCACAGGACTCAAATGGCCCGATGCCCTGCCATTGGTGATGATGACCATCAGAAGCATACCTGACAGAAAAACAGGTCTGAGTCCTCATGAAATAATCATGGGACGAGCAATGAGACAAGCACATGTACCTGTCAACAAACTGCTGACTATAACTGATGATCTGGTATTGGACTATTGCAAAGAATTGGCTGATGTGGTACATTCTGTGTTTCATCAGGTTGGACCGGATGCGACCACTCTTGAAAGAAAACCAGCTCATGATTTGAGTCCAGGAGACTAGGTCCGCATCAAAGTCCACAGAAGAAGAAACTGTTTGGTTCCTCGCTGGGATAAGCCACGTCAAGTGATCCTGGTGACAACGACTGCTGTAAAATGTACAGGTGTGAAAAATTGGGTTCATGCCAGTCATACCATCAGAGTTCCAGATCCTGAAGCTCGACCTGTAAGTCGACATCTGGAAATATTGGATACCAGCACAGAATCCAAAGGAGAAGCTGAAACACACAGAGTTCCAGATCTTGAAGCTCGACCTGTAAGTCGACATCTGGAACAATCAGGTACTAGTTTGACAACTGAAGTAGAAACTGAAACGATCAGAGTTCCAGATCTTGAAGCTCGACCTTTAAGTCGACATCTGGAAATATCAGACACCAGTTCGGCATCTGAAACAGACCAACCTGAATCTGATGAAAGACAAAAGAGAAAAACAAGAAACAAAAGAATTGATGTTATAAACGAAGAAACCGAACAAAGAGACAGTGACAGCGAACAGCCAAGTACAAGTTATGGAAAAATTCCTCCAGAGATAGTTGAGTTAACTGAAGGAGACTTAGATTCAGACAGCGAGATAGGGGAAAAAGCGGAAGATACCCGAGGAGTAGTAGGGTCAGAACAACAAATAGAAGAAACACAAGGAAATTTAGATTCAGACAGAAAGATTAAAATAAATGCGGAAGACAAACGAGGAGGGATAGAATCAATTGTCCCAACAGAAGAGTCACAAGAAGGTTCAGATTCAGACAAAGAAACTGAGATCATAAGGTTCAAGGTTAGAGGAAGTGAAGTAAGGTCTGAGACAGAATCAGAAGAAAGTGAAGAAGAAAGAAAGCAAAAATAGGACCAAGAAAGAGAAATTGGAGAGCCGAACGAGAGGAAAAGGAAAACGAACTAAAAAGGAGACAATTGGCCCCACGAAGTTAAAAGACTGAGATATAAGATAATAAATTTGAACAAAGATAATGCGGAACAAGTATATGAAATAACCAGTCAAAAAGGACAAGGAGAACAAAGTGAAAGACAATTACAGAAATCAAAAAGAGCGAAGAGACCTAACTTGAAATATAAGTCACCTGAGTGGCTATACATCGCATTGACCGACATTAAAGAAGAGGATAACAGTCACGAAAGCCCAGACGAAAGCTGTAAACAAATGGGTGAAAGTGAATTGCACCAAATCTGAAAAGACAAAGAAAGAAACCCGGACTGTACACCAAAACCGAATAAGACAAGAAAGAGTTCTGAAAAGAGCTGAAGAAAGCACCAAAAAGAGATAAAATAAAGGGTAGAGTGGCTGAAAGGTCATTCTGAGGTGTGGTGACACATTTTCTGTACATATATATATATAGCTAGATAATAGTACAACATGGTAGACACTGAGGGGCCGATTCCGATTCGGGCCGGAAATCTCACCGACCAAGCCGGACCCGGAGAGATTTCCGACCAAATCGGACCCTACTAGCCCGACCGAACGAGTACGATGCGCACGTATGCTATCGGACTCGATTCGGTCGGACTCCCATTGAAGTCAAGGGGAGCCGGTCGTATGATGCGTACGCGGGCTCCCATTGACTCAATGGGTGCGAGGCGAACAATGGCGCCCCCTACAGCGGGTACGCGGCGAAGCGACTCGCGCCGAACATGCACAGGTAGGGGGGACCCATGGGTCCCCCCTGTGTGCGACTCGCGCGGCTACGCGTACAGGGGGGTCCGACACGGACCCCCAAAGTGCGGCTCCGACTGCTCTGTGGAGCCGGACTGCGCGAGTCGGTCGGACTGCTCGAGGCGCGCATCGAACTTAACCGGCCAGGTAACGTCTCTATTGCGCGGTGCGAGTCGAGTCCGTGCGAGTCGGTCGGAGCGGTCGGGTTCTGCGAACGAGTCGGTCGGCGATTTCGCGAGCGCACGCATCGTACTCGCTTGCCCGGACGCACGTACGAATCGGTCGGGAAATAGGGCTCCGAATCGGATCCGGTTAAGCCGAATCCGATTCGGTGCCCTACCGGCCGAGATCGGAATCGACCCCTGAGAATAGAAGATCTAGATGTGAGTTTTTACGTAGGTGGTGTAGAATGTGTTTTTATTGTACAGGTTTGTTAATGCTTATCTGGTTTATTTTAGCAATAATAATTCCACTTAGGTTAGTTGTAGAAAATTCATCAGTAATAGGGAATGACACGAATAATGACAAGGAAGCCATCATAAAGAACACTGCAGCATTAGTAGATAGTACTGATTTACATAGGGATAAGTCCATAACTGATTTCTCCAAAAATGTCTTCACGAAACTATTATATGAATATGTAGAGACAATGGATGTGAGAGATTGTTATGTCTGTATGCAGTTACCTGCATCTGTCACCTTCCTTTGATGTATGGGATAACTTGTAGCGTTCTAGCTAGTTTATTTTATAAAACAGGTAGATTAGAATATTATTACACTGACATAGACACTGTTTTTGCTAAAGTTCCCGTAATCCCTGAATTAAATAAGGTAAAAGTTGCAAAAATATTTGGAGAATTTTTCTTAGAAAACAAAGATTTAACGTTAGAGTATATAGTTAGACACAATCTTACCTGTGAACTAAAGAAAGAAGAAAAGATTTTCTTGGACATGGTAGAAAACAGAAGAGTTAAGTTTCAAAGAAAGGTAGCAGAAGAAAAGATAAAAACACCACATTGGGTGTTTGAAGAGAAAAATGAAGACAAGGGAGAAACAAATGCAGCTATGGTTCTGGATTGGCCCCAACAGGGAAAATTATGTATTAGTAGAAGTAACACTATGTATGATAACTATTTCGTGGGTTCCAGTGAGTGCTGAGATACATATAAAATTCTAGGGGGATGGGGATTTAAAGGAGGAAAAGATCCAGTATTTCCAGGGATCTATTATATTTGCGGAAATAGAGCTTATTATAGGTTGCCGGACCATTGGTATGGAACATGCAATTTAGGCCTGGTCTTTCCAAAGATTTTTCACGTGGAAAGAGGAACGAAAGGAATACACGAGATAGGTAAAACATTAACACGTAGGAGAAGGGAAAGCTTCCCAGAAATAGTAGGTGACATATTTGGAGCATTGATACCAGCAGTGGGTATATCTTTGAATGCATACAAGATTCGGAAATTGTCCACAGTAGTAGATCGTTTATCAACGAATACTGCTGGAGGGTTCTTGATGGTAAACACCAAAATGGTTGCCATGAGAGCTATGGTAATGCAAAATCGACTTGCCCTTGACATTCTTTTGGCAAAAGAGGGTGGAGTCTGTGGAATGCTGAAAGTCCAACATTGTTGCACTTACATTCCAGATAAAAGTGAGAATATACAGAAGTATATAAAGAATATTACTGATTTGCACAAAGAAATTGTCCCACTGGAGGTTGAAGGTGTTTGGGAGAAACTTGGTAAGAGTTTTTCCTCAATGCAAAAATGGTTCACAGAAATAGGTAGTTCTCTTATTGGGAAGATACTAATACCAGTAACAGTGATAATATTGGTAATGTTATTAGTGAGATTAGCATATGTGTGTATTAAAAGAAGAAAAAGACAAAATAGAGTAAAAAGAGAAAATGAGAAAAATAGAGAAAGAGAACGGGAGATGGGAGAGATAGAATTAGAGGAGTTAAAAGAGAACATGTACAAAGGTCTAAAAGACAAGATCAATCAATCAATCAATCATGTCACTTATAAAGCGCACTACATACCCGCGAGGGTCTCAAGGCGCTGGGGGAAGAGGGGGTGGTGCTGCTACTGATCGAAGAGCCAGGTCTTGAGGAGTCTTCTGAAGGCCAGTAGGTCTTGGGTCTGCCGAAGGTTGGTGGGGAGGGTGTTCCAGGTCTTGGCGGCGAGGTGGGAGAAGGATCTGCCGCCGGCGGTCGTTTTCCGGATGCGGGGGACTGTGGCGAGGGCGAGGCTGGTGGAGCGGAGCTGGCGGGTGGGGGTGTAGAAGCTGAGTCGTCTGTTGAGGTAGGCTGGTCCGGAGTTGTGGAGTGCTTTGTGTGCGTGGGTGAGGAGCTTGAAGGTTATCCTCTTGTTGACAGGGAGCCAGTGCAGGTCTCTCAGGTGGGGTGTGATGTGGCTGCGTCGGGGGATGTCGAGGATAAGACGTGCAGAGGCGTTCTGGATGCGTTGCAGCCGTCTCAGGAGCTTAGCCGTCGTTCCTGCATAGAGGGCGTTTCCGTAGTCCAGCCTGCTGGTGACGAGGGCCTGGGTGACTGTTTTTCTTGTTTCGGTGGGGATCCACTTGAAGATCCTGCGGAGCATTCGGAGGGTGTTGAAGCAGGATGAGGAAACGGCGTTGACCTGCTTAGTCATGGAGAGGGTGGGGTCGAGGATGACCCCTAGGTTGCGTGCGTGGTCGGTGGGTGTCGGGGCTGTTCCCAGTGATGTCGGCCACCAGGAGTCGTCCCATGCTGAAGGGTTGGAACCAAGGATGAGGACCTCCGTCTTGTCCGAGTTCAGCTTCAGGCGGCTGGTACTCATCCATTCGGCGATGGCCTTCATTCCTTCGTGGAGGTGGGCTTTGGCGGTGTGAGGGTCTTTGGTGAGGGAGAGGATCAGCTGGGTGTCGTCGGCGTAGGAGATGATGTTGAGGTTAGTGCTGTCGGGCGACGTGGGCGAGGGTGCCATGTAGATGTTGAACAGCGTTGGGCTGAGGGAGGAGCCTTGGGGTACGCCGCAGGTGATCTTGGTGGCTTTGGATCGGAAGGGGGCGAGGCGGACGCTTTGTGTTCTGCCGGAGAGGAAGGATGTGGTCCAGTCCAGGGCCTTCTCTTGGATCCCGGCGTCGTGAAGGCGTGTTCGTAGTGTGTGGTGGCAGACCGTGTCGAAGGCGGCTGATAGGTCCAGGAGGATGAGGGCTGCTGTTTCTCCGTTGTCTAGCAGGGTCCTGATGTCATCGGTGGCGGCGATGAGGGCGGTTTCGGTGCTGTGGTTGCTGCGGAAGCCGGACTGGGAAGGGTCCAGGATGTTGTTCTCCTCGAGGTAGCGGGTCAGTTGTTTGTTGACGATTTTCTCGGTGACCTTCGCGGGGAACGGGAGCAGAGAGATGGGTCGGAAGTTCTTGAGGTCCTTGGGGTCTGCCTTGGGTTTCTTGAGTAAGGCGGTGATCTCGGCGTGCTTCCAGCTTTCCGGGAAGGTTGCTGTCTCGAAGGAGATGTTGATTATTTTCCGGAGATGGGGCGCGATGGCTGTACTGGCTTTGTTGAAGACGTGGTGAGGGCACGGGTCTAGCGGTGAGCCGGAGTGGATGGTGTTCATGATCTTGCTGGTGTCCTCGTCGTTGATGTTGGTCCAGGAGAGCAGGCGGTTGGTGGTTGTGGGGGCAGTGGTCTCGGTGGTTGCCGGGGCGGTCGTGGTGTTGAAGCTGTCGTGGATGTCGGCGATTTTGCGGTGGAAGAAGGTGGCCAGTGAGTCGCATAGGTCTCGCGACGGCGGGATGTCGTTGGTGTTGGAGCTGGGGTTGGAGAGTTACTTCACGATGTTGAAGAGCTCTTTGCTGTTGTGTGCGATGTTGTCTAGGCGGTCTTTGAGTGAGGCCCTTTTGGCGGATCTGATGAGGTGATGGTGACTGCGGGTGGCGCTCTTGTGGGCGGCGTAGCTGTCCGCTGTCCGTTCGTGGAGCCAGATCTTCTCCAGTTTTCGGCATGTTCGTTTGGAGGCCTGGAGGTCTTCGGTGAACCAGGTGGCTTTCTTGCTGGTGTGGCTGTTGGGCGGATTCTTGAGCGGGGCGAGGGTGTTGGCGCAGTCGTCGATCCACTGTCTGAGGTTGCGGGCGGCGGTGTCGGGGTCGGAGGGTTCGGCGGGTGGGCTCAGGGCGAGGGTTGTGGTTAGCTGGTCTTCCGTGACTCTGCTCCAGCAGCGGCGAGGCATTTGTTCGGTGCGGTGGTGCGTGGTGGGCTTCCTGTAGGTGAAGTGGATGCAGTGGTGGTCAGTCCAGTGGGGTTCGGAGGTGTGGTTGAAGGAGACGTGTGGGCTTGCGGAAAAGATTGAGTCTAGCGTGTGGCCGGCGGCGTGGGTGGGTGTAGTCACAAGCTGTCTGAGTCCGAGGGTGGCGAGGTTGTCGATCAGGGTGGTGCAGTTGGTGTCCTTGTTGTTCTCGAGGTGGAAGTTCAGGTCCCCGAGGAGGATGTAGTCCGTGGAGGCGATGGCGTGTGTGCTGACGAAGTCAGCGATAGAATCGCTGAACTGTGGTCGGGGTCCGGGGGTCTGTAGATGAGGGTTCCTCTGAGGGTGGTGTTGGGATCGGTGTGGATCTGGAAGTGCATGTGTTCGGCGGTGCTGAGGGTGTCGTCGGTGTTGGTTGAGACTCTGAGGGTGTTCCTGTGGACGATGGCGATGCCTCCTCCGACTCCATTGGTGCGGTCCCTGCGGGTGATCTTGTAGCCGTCCGGGATGGCAATGGCGATGTCGGGGGCTGAAGCGGGATTCAGCCAGGTCTCCGTCAGGAATGCGACGTCTGGGGAGGTTGAGTCGAGAAGGTCCCAGAGTTCGATGGCGTGTTTGCGGGCGGAGCGGGTGTTGAGGAGGATGCATCTGAGGTAGTTGGGTTCTTTCCTGGGCGGTGGTTTGGCGGGGCGGGTGCTGGCGAAGCTGCAGTTCCGGCAGGTGAAGGGCCCTTGGGTGCGCTTCGGGGTGGCCAGGTAGCAGGCGTGATCTTTTCCGGGGTTGAGTGCGTGGAGGGTGCTGGCGTCGTATCGGCGTCTGTTGATGTGGCGGGCGTGGGGGATGCCCGGACCAGGGGTTCTGGCGCTGGGCGCGGTCCCGGCGCGGACGGACGCAGACGGGCTTGCCTTAGGCGCGCCTTCGGCGCGCCAGCGGCGCGCCCGCTGCGCACGTCCGCTGCGCGGCCGCACAGCGGCCGCCATAAATGGGGAGGTGGGAGGGAGGAGCAGGGAATGGGGCAGCGAATGGGCAGTGAGGGGGCGGGGCCGCAGGGGCGCAGCGGCGGGAAACAGGCACGGAAAGGAAAAAACGAGCACAATCAGGGCAGCAAGGGGGCACAGAAAGGAAAAAAAACTAGCACAATCAGGGCAGCAAGGGGGCACAGAAAGGAAAAAACGAGCACAATCAGGGCAGCAAGGGGGCACAGAAAGGAAAAAACGAGCACAATCAGGGCAGCAAGGGGGCACAGAAAGGAAAAAAACGAGCACAAATCAGGGCAGCACGGGGGCACAGAAAGGAAAAAAAACGAGCACAATCAGGGCAGCAAGGGGGCACAGAAAGGAAAAAAAAACGAGCACAATCAGGGCAGCAAGGGGGCACAGAAAGGAAAAACGAGCACAATCAGGGCAGCAAGGGGGCACAGAAAGGAAGAAAACGAGCACAATCAGGGCAGCAAGGGGGCACAGAAAGGAAAAAAAACGAGCACAATCAGGGCAGCAAGGGGGCACAGAAAGGAAAAAACGAGCACAATCAGGGCAGCAAGGGGGCACAGAAAGGAAAAAAAACGAGCACAATCAGGGCAGCAAGGGGGCACAGAAAGGAAAAAAACGAGCACAATCAGGGCAGCAAGGGGGCACAGAAAGGAAAAAAAACGAGCACAATCAGGGCAGCAAGGGGGCACAGAAAGGAAAAACGAGCACAATCAGTGCAGCAAGGGGGCACAGAAAGGAAAAAAAACGAGCACAGTCAGGGCAGCAAGGGGGCACAGAAAGGAAAAAAACGAGCACAATCAGGGCAGCAAGGGGGCACAGAAAGGAAAAAACGAGCACAATCAGGGCAGCAAGGGGGCACAGAAAGGAAAAAAAAACGAGCACAATCAGGGCAGCAAGGGGGCACAGAAAGGAAAAAAAAACGAGCACAATCAGGGCAGCAAGGGGGCACAGAAAGGAAAAAACGAGCACAATCAGGGCAGCAAGGGGGCACAGAAAGGAAAAAAACGAGCACAATCAGGGCAGCAAGGGGGCACAGAAAGGAAAAACTAGCACAATCAGGGCAGCAAGGGGGCACAGAAGGAAAAAAACTAGCACAATCAGGGGCAGCAGCAGGGCACACAGACGGAGCTGTGTGGTGGGGGAGCGACCTACCAGTCAAGGTCAGATGAGAAAAACACAGTTGTATGAACTAACAAGAAAGCAAGTGGACAAGAAACATTTATCTGATACATTGTGGGATAGGTTTGTGTGGTGATATTAAATATCACCAAAGGGGGGAATTGATGGAGCAAGGTAAATAAAATAATTTGTACCCCCCCTTGGAAAATTAATGAACTTTAATAAATTAACAATACTAATTGTTTGAAGGAGCATGAAATAATCAACAAATGCATTTTTAGTAAACACTATATAAAGGGTAACCTGCAAATTTGTGCAAAATCTAATTTATTTACAATTGTGAAGTTGATTAACCCTAATATTGTGATTTGCGCACTAATTAGCGTAAAATCGCATGATTTATGCTATGTAGTAGATTTGTAATGTGGCAAAGAACGCAGATGGTAAGTAAAATGGCTTTAAATGTCGCTTCTGCTAGGTAACACATAACATGGGTCTTTAGAATGGCGGGTGGTAAACAGAAAAGCTTATTTTCTTTGTTTTAATTTGGTTGTATTTGTTCTTATGATAGTTCGTTCGGGCCTGTTAGGCCATGCTGCGAAAATGGCTGCCGAGGCAGATGAGGTCACGTGAGAAGCCAAAGATGGCCTCTGGGCAGACGAAATAAAGAAACTAAGTCACGTGAGGTGCGGCCTGTGCACGGAGTGAGAGATGTCAAGGTCGTACTGACCTACCATAAGGAGGGTGCCAAGAAAGACTCAGCACGTATTCGTGGGAATGGAAGAGAAAAGTACTGAGCAACAATGGACTAACTAAAATGTGACCATCAATATTGCAACAAAATGAATGAACAAATTGGACTGCTTTTAACCCAGAAGTCATGAGACTCATTGTATGTTTAACTGTCCCCAAAACCAGTTTGAACAAGGAGGGCGATGAGGTGACCATCACCACCCCTCAAATGGACCAATTAGCGTGATTCTTGCCCCTAAGGATTGCAACTTTTTGTGTGTAGTAAGCTAGAAAGTAGGGTATAAGAGGGTCTACTCTTATGTGAGGTGGGTTGCTCCTTTTGCTGCTGCTGTGGCTGCTGCTATTGATGCTACTGTTGCCGTTGGTGTTTTCTTGCCATACCATTTTTCCATTTTCCATTTTTCCACCAATATTACGAAAGGACTCTGTCATTTTTGGACTTCAAAACTTGACTGGGGAAGGAACGAGATCGTTGCGGGAAATCTGCATGGGAGGTCCGATCGAGGAGGCATTTAGCGGGACAGTCAGTCAGTTTGGGAGTTCTATTTTGTGATCTGCGGTTTATCTTCTTTTTGGTGAACCATTCCTATCCGCATCCAAATGGGTAAATGCATAATTTTCTATTCTTTATTAGACTTTTCATATAACTGTTATTAATGTATTAAAAGTGATTAATAAACAAAGAATCTCACCCGTGCAATTGAGAAATTAGATAAAAGTTTATTCTAAACTTAAAATGAGTCTGTGGTTCTTTAGTTCATTAATAAGTTTAAAGGTCAACAGGTTTTAAGAGTGATTGAGCTGGTCTTAATCACCATCAACATATTCTACTAGTTGGTCCATCGACCAAAGAGCGGAATACCTTGATGTTTAGAACTGACAGGATCAAAAAGTTGATGTATATGATGTCTGAGGTATTATTCTGTCAAATTTAACAAGGTATCCCGTTCCTCCAGCAACACATTTCTCCTTGGTGTGTAATCCAGTGAACGTATGGATGTATGATATGCGGTGTCATGGGCCCCACCATCATATGGTTTAATAGACGTGAATGTTTTACCTGGATTCGTGTCCTAAGGAGAAATTTATATTAGCCGCGCTGGATCAGTACAAATCTCATGTGGCCATGCGGTTAAGGTACATTCATGACCTGTTTGTAACATGGAATGGGACCAAAACTGAGGCTTAGAGTTTTGTGAAACAATTGAATGATAATGCATATAACATCAAATGGACTTCACACATGAATAACAAGACCAAAGAGTTCCTGGACATTACTGTAGAAGTCATTAACAATAAATTGACATCTATTCTTCACAAACAATCGACAGCTGACAAAACACTGCTACATGCCTCTTGCAGTCATCCTAAAAATCTAATTGAGAGTATGAATTAGGGCTCATTTTTAAGACCCTGTAGAAAATGTAGTACTGTTCAGGAATGAATGCAAAACCATACTCCAGGGATTTGGAGAAAGAGGCTACAGGCCGGCCATCTTAAGGTCCACTTTAGAAAAAGTAAAAAAGTCAGCAGGGAGGATTTCCTCATCCCTAAACTTTCACTACGTATAATAAAAAGCAGGAGAGATAAAGATAATCTTAAGCAAACACTGGCCTGTACTAACAGTAGAAAACAGTCTTACTGATTTTATAAGAGTCCTGAAGCAACCTTTAGAAAAGTGACTACATCAAAAGACAGGCTTAGCAGGAGTGATATCTGCCAGAGTGTCAATGCCGTTACATCGATAAAGGGCTTTTATCCTTGTTTGAACTGCAGAGCGTGCAAATACATCACTACTGTAAGAGAGTACAAGTCACCATTAAATCTCAGTTTACTTGTTCCTCTGACTTTACTATTTATGTCCTCGGATGCCCCTGTGAGCTACTGTACATCGGAACCAGTATACATCCAACAAAAAAGAGGATTTTGGTGCATATGAGAGCCATCACACATGCAGATCCCCATTACCCCATGGCTTGACATTTTCAGATCTACCATAATAGTGACACTTCAAAGCTCTGTTTTTCTGTGATCGACCGGGTAGCAACCAATAAAAGAAGTGGTGACAGAGTAAAGACTCCAAGGCACTTGGAATCACAATACATATTTGGTCTTAATGCTCTAGTTCTAAATGGGTTGAACATTGAAAAGGAGCAGTCTATTCAGTTGGGTTGATGATGACCTGATACTTATAACATATATATATATTCTTAGGGGAGAGGATGTAGCCTTACGGCTAGAGCGATCAACGTCGAAACTGGGGAACCAGGTTCGAGTCTCGGCAATGACGCTCAACATCCTGGGCAAATCACTTAACCCCTTCTGTGCGTGCGTCGGCCAACGGCCGTCGCAAGCACTACCTTGGTAGTGCTGCGCACGTCTGTTGGCCGATGCGGCCCCGCCCACTCATTTAAACCGCCGCACCGCAGCGGAATTCGCGCCGCGGTTAAGCGGTTAATCTCCCCGTGCCTAACAAAAAAATGAATGTGTCCTTGTGTAACGAAACTGGTGCTATGCAAAGCGCTCTGATACCCGATATCTTCGGGTCTAGTTCGCGCTATATAAATCTCTAAAAAAACAAATATATATATACATCAATGCTGAAAGCATATATATATATATGGTGTGAGCAAGCCTGTGGATACAGGCGAAACGCGTTACCAAGAACCGTAAAATAAAAAGAGAATCCTTTTTAAATTCTTACCGAAGTCCTTGTGTTGGTGTCCAGGAACTGGAAGGTAACTGGAATTGGTGCAAATATATATATATATATATATATATATATATATATATATATATACATACATAAATATATTACCTACTGGCGGTCGCCAGTAGGTAGATATAGTCAGGACCTAGTTTCCATAGGAAAAGCGTTTTTTGAATTGCCAATATCTTTTGCACCGTTTGACAAATCTTTGCGAAATTTTCAAAACTAATGGGGCGCTCCGGTCAGCTCCTGTGTTTCATCAAGCGGGCAGAGAAAAAAGGGGGTCCCAAAACGCGGTTTCTCCATGTTAATTTCCATGGGAAACTTTTGTCGCAGCTACAGCCCGAACTGCTGAATGGAAATACACCAAATTTGGGAGCGAGTTAGCTCTTTGTCCAGAGTGCACTCTTTGCTTTAAATGGTGTAAATCCGTTCAGTAGTTCCTGAGAAATTCAAAAATATAAAAAATATCGATATCCGGTGACCGCAGTGGATCCGCGAACCCTCCCAAGCACGAGCTTGATTCTGATCGGCTGCCAACACTCCAAACCAAAAGTGTTGGCAGCTATCTTGTGACTTGGAAGAACCGAGTCACAAGGAAAAACATAAGAAAATGATAAAAAAAGAAAAGGGGGCAGGGTAGATACACCCTGACCCCCTAGGCCTGGTCAGGGGTCCCACAGGGACCACCAGGGCAAAAACAAGCATTTAAAAAAAAAAAAAAAAACAAAGCATGGGCTCCCGCGCTTTGTTTTAATGAGCCCCCGGGTGGGCCAGGCCCCAGGGGTAATGTGCATAATATATGCGGAGGCTATGCAGGCCCCCACAGCCCCGGGGACTGCCACCTCCCCGGGACTTTATTAAAAATGTGCGAAGGGCACGCGGCCCCCCGCAGCCCCAGGGACCGCCACCTCCCCGGGGCTTTATTTTTAAATAAAAATGACGTGGGGGGCTCCTGCCCCCACCACGCAGCCCCGGGGACCGCCACCTCCCCGGGGTGATAATTATTACATGCGGGGGTCCGCAACGGACCACCACCTCCCCGGGCTTTAAACTTGTTGGGAGGGGGGCCACGTGGCCACCCTCCTGGAGCCGTAGATGGCCCTGGGCAGGCTCCAGCAATGTCCCGAGGTGCCCACCCCCAGGACATTGCAGTTTGCAATGACAGGGCAGGAGCACTGCTCCCGCCCTGTCATTGCAAACACTGCTTTGCTTTGTGGAAGCGCTTCCACGAAGCAAAGCAGAATTGCTTTTGGACAAGGGGAGCTGCATGTCAGCAGCTCCCCTTGTCCAAAAGCAATGCCGCCACCTGCAGGATGTGGGGAGCCTGCTGGGACCGCGGGGACATTTGGGCTCCCCCCATGGTCTCCATAGTGTGGCCAGGCCCCGGGGGAAGGGGTCCCCGGGGCCAGAAGTGGCGCAGGGAAGGGGGGCCACGTGGCCCCCCTCCCGTAATAAAAAATAAAATTTTAAAAAACGAGGCCACCTTGTATTATTAATAAATAAAATAAAATAAAAAATAAACAAGGCCATGCCCCGGGGGATGGGGTCCCCGGGGCCCACAAAATATTAAGAGAAGGGGGGGCCACACAGCCCCCTTCTAACAAAAAACAAAAAAAAGAAAAGCTGGCATCTCGCCAGAGGCCCTGCCCCCTCCCTGCACCACTCTGCAAACACACCTCCTGGCACGTTCTAAGTTTGGGGATTGAGTCCCCTTGAATCCTGAGGGTCCCTGGGGGTCAACTAGCCCACCAGGTACCTCCAGTAAGCCCCACACAGTGGGATTGCTGAGAGGTGGTCCGAGGCCACGCCCCTTTTTACACCACTCTGCAAACGCGCCTCTTGACCATGTCTTGAGTGATGAAATTAGCAGTGCATTGCGGGGGCACGAGTTATAGTTAGCTCAACTAACTATAACAGCTGAATTTCTCTGGCTTTGTACGAGTGAAATGTCCAACTAACTATAACGTCCCTGAAACCTGTGGTTTTTTCAGTGAATTTCCAAGGTTTTTTAAATGCTCATTTCTAATTATAATCCTTGAAACCTATGTTTTTTAGTGAATATATATATATATTTATATATATAGAACAGGATCCCAAAGTAACACCACGCCGGGTAGAACACAGGCACAGACTCCGTTGTAGATGCAAAGAAAGATTTATTGCAGTATCATGTCAAGATGACGCGTTTTGACCGCAAGACTGCGGCCTTGATCACATAGCGCGCTGCAATGATGCTGAGATTTATATAAGAGGAAAGGTAGTGACTTTTCAGTATCTACAGTTGGTGAACAGTAATGCAATGTGCCTACGTCATGCTGCAAATTAACTGAGTCATATGCAAATGACTTCACAAATGCCGTAGAGCAAACGGAAAACAGACATAGACATTAGACTGAAATAACATTTCGAACAGTGATAACGAATAGAGACAAGATTTAGCCAGGCGATTAAACAATAAAGCAATCTAGATTGCATGCCCTCTCGGTCTGGTGCACCTCGGCCGCTGGCTTGTTTGGAAGTTACATGGAGCTACATGCTGCGGAGACCCCCCAAAAGTGAAGAGGAATGCGTAGTTTCAAAGTTTAGGCGGAGAGCAGCTCCTGTATAGAGCACCGTACAACAACAGCGACATACTAGATTTGCTCTCCTCAAATGTCTGTTTGCTAATCGTATGCCTAAAACTTTGCTACAAAAACAAAAAACTTTCTTCCTTTATTTTACTTTCTAGTCTTCCATTCTCTTTCTTCTTTTTTCTTTCTTTTTTCCTGTTTCTTGTTTCTTTATTCTTTTTCGCTCTTTTCTTTTTACTTGTTTCGTTTCCTTTTTCTTCTTACTTCTTTCTTTTTCCTTTCCTTTATTTCCATTGTATTTCTTGCCTTCCTCTCTCATGCTCATTATTTCTGATCTTCTTTCTTTCTTTTCTTCATTGTATTTTCTTTCCTTACTTTCCTCTTTCATTCATTCAGTCCCTCTTCTTTATTTCTTGCCAACCACTACATTTTCTTCTTTCATTTCTTCTTCTTATTAATTTTCTTTCTTTCCTTATTTAATTCTTTCTTTCTTGCTTTCCTCTTTCTTTCTTTCCTTCTTTCCTTCTTCCGTCTTTCTTTCTTTCTTTTTTTCTTTCTTTCTTTCATTCATTCTTTCTTTTTTTTTCTTTCTTTCTTCCTTTCTTTCTTTCCTTGTTTTTCTTTCTTGCCTCCCTTGTTTTTTTGCCTTCTTCCTTCTTTCTTGGCTTCCGCCCTTTTTTAGGTCATGCCTGGGCAGCATAAACGCTGCTCTGCGAGGCATGCTGTATTGAGGTAGGGACTTGAAGCTTCACCCACTATCCGCCTATATTTTTCATTGGCTTGTGTCATTGTCCACTGTAAACTGTGGCTGTTCATTGGTCAATAGGCTTGGAAGTCCCTCCTTAGTACTGCCTTGTCTCAGTTTGTAACCTTCCATGGCGACACCCCCTGTTACTTGTGTTGTTAATTATTCAAACAAAAACTCCTCAAATAAACACCACTTAAATATTTTGTGAGACACAATTCAAATTTTTGTACACATTCTTTTCAGAATAAATGAAAACAGCAGCCATATAGCTTTGTTTTCAGTCTTTCAGAAATGTATTTTGTTTGTCTTTTCATAATGCAATTGCAGGTGCAGATAAAAAAAAAAAATTGCATCTATTATACAAAACATATCTATACATCACAATCCAAAAACATTTATAATTACAAACAAAAATCTTTTTGGGCCTTTCAAAACAATATTTTAGGACCAATAAGTCTGTAGTGGTTATACATATGTCTTCATGGATATAATCCACAAATCAGGTAGCCCAAAGAAAAGACACATAACCCTCTTTTATGTTGACTTGCTTAACTCATTAAGCATCAACAATTACAATTGTTGAATGAAAACATGTACTCAATGTGGCTGAAGGAATGTAAAAGATTCAGATGTCATTGTGCACCTCTTAAAGCATTTGTGTAGTGCTGGAATAAATCTAGATCATCCATAACATATGAACTGTGCTACTTAGAGATTAAGAATTGATGTATTTCCTGCTTATTGTGAGTGACCTGTGGCCAGATATTTGTCAATCTTTGATGCAGCACAATGCAGCAAGACAACGTGCTGTTCTGCACTGAGTCAAATGATGAGGGCGGGAATTCACCTGTTTGCTATGGTGCAAGGGTCCAGGATTGTTTTTGTACAGGAAGGAACACCTCCCTGAACAAAAACATAGGGCTTTTTCCTCTTTTTGAGAATGAAGCACACTTAGAAAGAGTAAACAACGAAGTGAAATAAAGATATTTCACTTTGTTGCTCCTCTATATGGAAGTTGCACAATTTTGGCACATTCACAGGTATACTACTCATGGTAAATCTGGGAATGCTCCAAAAATCATAGAGTTGAAAAGCTTTATTACAGAATTGTTCCTAAAACAGTGCAAAGAAAATGCCTAATTTCACTATGATGGGTCAGATACAGAAAATAGAATCACAAATCATATTTTAATCTCTATTTAAGCAATTACAGTTCTCCAGAATCTAAGTTTTCAACTGATAGAGAGTACTGATAATATCCTAAGGGAGTAAAAGAAAGTCTCAAAATAATTGGACGGAGTCTCTGGATAAAAACGAGACTTCACCCATGAACCAACAAAATCATTTGGTTTTATACAGGACTTATGCATAACAATTAACAAAACTGATCAGGGTTAGACCACACTGGCAAATGAAAAACAGTGTGGAAATTAGCAAATCTTCTTAACACTAGCCCATTTCTTAAGCAAAAGAGAACTTTTCCACTTGGTAACTCAGCAACTGCACTCCGGAGATGTACAACATATGGTGAAACATTTCTCAAACAATAGCTCATAGAATTATGTTTTTCTGCACGCCTGCCTCAGCACTTCCGATGGAAATCCTTCAAAATAATACAGTAGGTATAGGATGGAAAGTTTAATTCACAATACATGCTTTCTGATACAACCGCTCTTTTAGGTTATTGCACTCTGAGCTCATGGAAACTGTGGAGAGAAAGACTCACAGCAGGTCTCTGATTTCAAGAGGGAAATAACAGGTGCAAGAGGAGCTAAACATCAGGAACCTTCTTCATTCTATTATTACGGAGTCTTACATATAAATATGGCCTAAATATATTACTTACACTTTTAATCAACCTTATGAAATGGTTTCAAGTGTATTAGCATAGTTTTTCTGTTACGATCACATGCATCATTAAACTTAGGGGTTGGTGATAAATTCTGCTCTGCCGGCAGGAGATGGCGAAGTTTTGGCCATGCGTAATGCGGAGTTCTGGCCAAATTCCACCAATTGACGCATGGCAGAGTTTTTTCTCACGTTCGGCTTGCCAACAGTAAGTTGTCAAGCATGAGTCAATCAATCAATCAATCAATCAATCACAGAATTTGTAGAGCGCACTACTTACCCGCGAGGGTCTCAAGGCGCTGGGGAGAGGGATGGGGGGGGGGATGCTGCTACTGGTCGAACAGCCAGGTCTTGAGTAGCCTCCTGAAGGACAGCAGGTCTTGGGTCTTTCGTAGGCTTAGTGGAAGGGTGTTCCAGGTCTTGGCGGCGAGGTGTGAGAAGGATCTGCCGCCGGTGGTTGTTCTTCGAATGCGGGGGACGGTGGCAAGGGAGAGGTCGGCGGAGCGGAGCTGGCGGTTGGGGACGTAGAAGAAGAGTCGTCTGTTGAGGTAGGCTGGGCCAGTTTTGTGGAGTGCCTTGTGTGCGTGGGTGAGGAGTTTGAATGTGATCCTCCTGTCGACGGGGAGCCAGTGCAGGTTCCTCAAGTGGGGGTGATGTGGCTGAGGCGTGGTACGTCGAGGATCAGTCGTGCGGAGGCGTTTGTATGCGTTGTAGTCGCTTGATGAGCTTGGCCGGGGCTCCCGCGTAGAGGGCGTTCCCATAGTCTAGTCTGCTACTGACGAGGGCCTGGGTGACTGTTCTTCTTGTGTCTGTCGGGATCCACCTGTAGATCTTGCGAAGCATGCGGAGGGTGTTGAAGCAGGAGGAGGAGACTGCATTGACTTGCTTGGTCATGGAGAGCGTTGAGTCGAGGATGACTCCCAGGTTGCGTGCGTGGTCGGTGGGTGTCGGGGCTGCTCCCAGCGTCGTTGGCCACCAGGAGTCATCCCAGGCTGAGGGGTTGGAGCCGAGGATGAGGACCTCCGTTTTGTCCGTGTTCAGCTTTAGTCGGCTGATCTTCATCCAATCGGCGACGGCCTTCATTCCGTCATGGAGTTTGGCTTTGGCGGCGAGTGAGATTTGGTGTCCCCTTGCGCGAGTTATGGTTGCTAGGAGGGCACCCGGTGAGATATTACCAATACAGGCAGTCTCGGGGGCAGTCGCATTCGTTTGTTGTAGAAAATCTACTTGAGCTGCAGCAAATTCAACTTGGGTAGCAGTGCCCTCTGGTGCGCTGTGTGGTGCCATTTGCACTCATTTTACAGCCTGGAATGAGCTCCTGGTGCTAAAAATCAGTGCAAGCAGCGCAACATGCCTTATTCCGCCCGTTTGCGGAACTCTGCGGAATGTCACAGAGTTTTATGTAATTCCACAGAATTCCGCAGAGTGAAACTCCATGAGTTCCACCCACCCGAAATTAATATAATTAGTTTGAACAAGTAATTTGTCACCCAGATTTACACATAGAAAAAAAATTTAACAGCCTCTGAGTTCTGAAAATTGAGGAATAAGTCACTCATAGTTAGGAAAAAGACATAATTTCTCACAGACAAGCTCTCGAAATCAGACTGTAGCACCCTATATCTGTCTCAGGTTCATATTCTCTTAGGTTTATAGGTACTACAGATAGTATTTGGATGTTTATTTGTCTCTAAGTAGTAGCATGAATATATGCTTTTCTTCATAGTAACATTTTGAGCTACAATGATTTCCTTTCTAGAGATACCTAGCTAGTAATGCTAAGTGTCAATATCTCACCCTGCACCAATTTGATTATGTTGCTTTGTTTAGGGATGCATAATTACTTACCTGATTGAAATACGAAAAATATTGGGAAAGAATCAGATTTTCTCCTGACAAATGCTCAAACAGGAGAACAGTTTTCCCTGAAATCTGTGAGAATTGAGTGAATTTTTTAGAAGTTGCAAATGCATTGAGGAGTAGCAAATATATTCTAAAGCTTTGTGTGTGGCTCTATGTCCAGCCTAAGGCAACACCCTCTCATCACCCACAATATTGTTAATTTAACTCAGTCTTGGGCAAGGGTAGTGTGTTTTTTAGCGCTTGCTCCTTCTACCTCCCTACATTTCTTTGTCGTTAACACAATCTGACGCTCTTTAAGTATATGATATAAGTCAAAACAAGGCAACCTAACGGTTACGAGGATTGGTTAAATATTAAACTATAATAAATAAGGGCCTGATTCACAGAACTAACTTACGTGAAATACGTAAAGTTAGTAATTTTCGGTATTCACAGAATACACTTACCACTACTAACTTTATGTCCGCTCCCGGGCCGGAGATTCCGGCCCTGTGGTGGAATTTCCGCCTCTGGGCCGGAATCTCCGCCTCCGGACCGGAATACCCTCATTTAGGCCGTATCAATGCTCAAACGGCCTAAATGAGGGTATTCCGGCCCGGAGGCGGAGATTCCGGCCCAGAGGCGGAAATTCGCCACAGGGCCGGAATCTCCGGCCCGGGAGCGGACATAAAGTTAGTAGTGGTAAGTGTATTCTGTAAATACCGAAAATTACTAACTTTACGTATTTCACGTAAGTTAGTTCTGTGAATCAGGCCCTAAGTGTTCTACCAGGAACTTCTCTAGGAAAAGGTGGATGAGAGAGAAGCAAAGTTATATGGTACAGGGTTTCAAACAAAAGTCTAATTAACCTGTGTCTTTTAAAATACAAAGTGAACACAAATTCAAAGCAATTCAAAATGTTTCTATTGCGTACAGTGGTGTGCCAACACAAATCAAAGAAAAACAAAATTATAAACAAAAAATATATACAAATTACATGATATGTGGAGGCAATCCATAGGTCCAAGTTCAAAAACACATTTGAACAAATCCTTAGTGTTTTAGTGTCCAACATTAAATGATAAAGGGTCGCCTCAATTTATGTCGACATTTCGACCCCTGTGGAAATATTGATCCAGGATCTTCATCTGGACAATGAAAATGGTAGTCACCTAAAAATTGAAATGTACGTAAGAATTCATCCAAACAATGACAGGATATCTTACTGAGAGATAAACAATAAATATTGCACCAAAACCCAAATTAATAAGGGTATGTTCAAAGATCAATCCTTATACATGAACTATTAATCTGTGGGAAAAGACAGGAACCCATAAAACCAATGTCAGGAAAGCGATTAACAAAATACATAAAATCAAAAGATTAATGCAAAAGCGAAGAGTTACACTGTGATCATATCTGAGAGAATAGTAGGTGAATGAAACTAGGAAACAAGGCAGACCAGAACCCTTTAGCATGCACCCAGAAAATGAGACGGAACAGATCACTCACATGCCAGTTTGTGGAAAGAGTCATTCCACATGCTTAAGTGTATCATTCCCAATCAATAACAAAGAGAGAGAGAGAAGTGCATTCCAGCTTACCACAGTCAGAGTTATTAAGAAAAGGGATATATGAGGTGTCATTCATGCCATAACGTACTATAATCACTCATGAGGGTGAAGATACAAAACTACTCTTCGTGTCAAAACAATGAGTGCACATAAACTATGTGGCAAGCCAAGGAACATCCAACTTACATCCAGCAGCAACTATCAAAGGGTATATTTAGGCACAAACATGTTGGCTGCCAGCGCAAGCTTTAAAAAAGAAAGCAGGTGGGAAAATGGCCACCAGTCAGCTGATTATAAGAAAATATCCACAGTCTAAGATGTGATGACTAAAGGAATACTCCGCGGGGTCCTCAACTCATAATCACATAGAACATAGTTCAATTGGGGAATGTAAGGATTGCGGGATGGGGTGAGGTTAAAATAGAGTTTCCTCCTGATGCAGGCCATATCATGTACCACCGACGAATAGCACTCGTTACATTGCATAGAAATACCACGCATGCCTTTACAACGATGGTATTACTACGCGATGTCAATTACAGCGAGTACCATTACAACACAAAATTTTACCACGACTATACCTTTACCACGCATGCCATTTCAACGCCAAGGCATGCGTGGTAAAGGTATACTCATGGTAAACGTTTGCACAACCCCCGACACTACACTAATTCCCCAACCCTCCCCCGACCCCCAGTCCTCTCCCTACAATAACACTACACTACCCTGCACAAACCCCGACACTACATTAATTCCTAAAACACTACCCTACACTACACAAACACCACAACACTACCCTAAACCCTAAAACTCTACCCCCTGCACTACCCTCCCCCTACCCCCAGTCCTGTCTCTACACTCTAACACTACCCTGCACGACCCCCGACACTACCCAAAACCCTAAAACACTACCCTACACTACACAAACACCACAACACTACCCTAAACCCTAACACGCTACCCCCAGCACAACCCTCCCCCTTCCCCCAGTCCTGTCCCTACACTCTAACACTACCCTGCACGACCCCCTACACTACCCTAAACCCTAAATCACTACCCTACACTACACAAACACAACACTACCCTAAACCCTAAAATACTACCCCACGCACGACCCTCCCCCTACCCCCAGTTCGTTCCTACACTCAAACACTACCCTGCACGACCCCCGACACTACCCTAAATCCTAAACCACTACCCTACACAAACACCACAACACTACTCTAAACCCTAAACCACTACCCCCCGCACGACCCCCAGTCCGGCCCCTACACTCTAACACTACCCTGCACGACCCCCTCGACACTACCCTAAACCCAAAAACACTTCCCTACACTACACAAACACCACAACACTACCCTAAACCCTAAAACACTGCCCCCCGCACGACCCTCCCCCTACACACAACCCTACACTACACAAACATTACTACACTACTTCGACACTACCCTCAACCCTTAAAATGTAACCCCCACCCCAAGTACAATCCCCCTTACCTCTCTCTCCTTGTGGTTCCTCTCTCCTGGTTCCAGCATCGACAGAGGGGCGGTGCACGTCGTTGTGAGGAAACGGAACAGCCCAGTTTTCTCACAACGATGTGGATAACCATTACATCGCATGCGTTTTAAAAGCGCATGCGATATAATGGTTTGCGTTGTAATGGTAGTCGTTGTTCCATTGCATGCGTTGTTACGCATGCGATGTAACAACTTGCGTGGTAACAGCCTCGTTGTAATGTCTGTTTACCACCCACCGACCTGTACCACAGCAGCAAAAAAAGATAAAAATGCAGAGGCTCAAGGGATAACTCGGTGGGACGCTGGGTACGCATATGCCACAAAAAGAGTCAAAAGCTTGGACCTCTGAGAAAGTCAGTTCTCAGCCCATCACCGCGAGCTGTACAAAAGAAAGAAAGTCAGTGGGAAAATGTCCATCAGTCCACTGAGTAAAAGAAAACATCCATGATCTGAGATGTGATAACTCAAGGAATACTCCGCGGGGTCACCATCTCATAACCTGTCAGTGAGAGTCAGGCTTGGGGGGTGGACAAAAGCTGAAATAGAGTGGCCTCCCGATGTGTGCACTGCCGAACTGAAAAACGAAAAAAGTCAGATAAAAATGTGGAGGCTTGAGGGATAACTTGGAGGGCCTTTAGGGATATATAAGCCACAAAAAGAATGTTACAAAAAGAGTAAGGGCTGGGACCTCCAAGAAAATCAGTCCTCGCTGTGTCATGCTGAAAGACAAATGGCTCAAAAATGAGGTGACGTGCCTACCTATGAGTCCTCGTCAGCAGTTCCACACTCTGTTGTCTGCCTCCCAAAGCAGATAAGACAATGTAGACGTTCACTGGTCGAAGAAAATAAAAGTGGCCTATGTCAGAGGGCATCTGGTCACATGACTGGAACCTTGTCCAATCAGAGAAGGAAGGGGACAACAAAAACTTAAAGCGTCAGGACTCAGTAGGACGTCACCCAAGGAAGTGTGTGAAAAAACCCCTGGTATTCAATAGACATTCATTCAACTATCCTAGGAAGACTAGAGCGTGCCTTCGGCTTTCACTAAGAATGGGACAAGGAGTCAGAAAGGAAGGTAATCAATGCACCCAAGCCTGAACAAAATGTTGCCACACATAACACTATGCCACTTGTTAGGAAACAAAAGAGAAGTCCAGAGTGCAGATGAAGATGCTTATCCTGTGAAAACATTCCAGATGGAGACAGATCGTGTATCTAAAGATAGGAAAAGAGATACAAGGAGAAAGGAGAGGACTATGGACCTCTTACAATACTGTAACTCATGCATATGGCAAAAGCAACTATGGAAAAGAAGACAGGTTCATATGAGGTGTACATAGACAGTTCACATGCATGAGGGCAGACCAGAATCCTAACAGTATTACTAAACACCACGGTTATATAATAAATATGCATGTGTTACAAATTTGTTCCATTCTACCTGATTATTGAAACCCTCCTCCATAGATTTTACTCTGTGCATCTGAATACACTGAATATCTGGGGAACATGTATTGATCCAAATACAAAATTCATGTCATCTCAATTCAGGACCATCCCATATTAAAAACATATCATCAATGTACCTAAACCATTGTCCGATGTTATCTGCAAAAGGGTTTGTGCTATTAAATAGGTGTGTGTTCTCAAAATCATTGATTAAAAAGTTTGCCAAGTCTGGGTCAAAACCTGCTGCAATAGCCTCAACTCATTGTACGATGCACTAACACAATTGGCTCTTAGGTACCCCCACTTTGTTTTACTGAGAGAATGTAATCTTCATATACATAATATAGAGAAGAAAGAAGTGACCTTGTTAAATGAAATTATTTTGTCCTTGGCACTAATTCAATTTGTGTTTAACCCTATGCATCAAGCGGGTCATGTGTTAGATCAAGTTTTTTCAAATATTGCATTGGAAGTAGATACCCCGATTCCACTTGTCTTGTTGGACCATCACTTGATTAAATTAAATGGACATCTTTTGGGAGGACTCACCCTCTGGGTGGGTGTGAGTCTCAGGTGTCGAGAGCTTTCCACAAAATTCACTCAGATACCTTTAGTAAGGCACTTGAGGAGAGAAAGCCTTCTCTCTCAGGAGACACGGCCATTGATATTGGGCTTCTGGATAGTTGGATTGGTTCCACTACCCATGAACTAGCTCCTGAACAGCAGCAGCTCTCATATAGAGCTAAGCCTTCTTGTCCTTTGTACAAACACTCCCTCAAAGAGGTCAAGAGTGAGTGTAAGCATCTTGATAGGCAGTGAAGACAGTCATATAATCCGACTGCTAAAGCCAGGTATAAAGTGGCCGAAAAAAAATACCATAAAGAGATTAACAAGGCTAAAAGGTCTCCTTTGAGGATAGAAATGCTAATGGCAGTAATAAGTCAAGGAAATCTTAAACATAGTGAATGCTTTCATGTCACCAGAGGCCAGGGTAGGTCCACAGTTTAATGGTGTGACTAGCTCACTATTTTCAGACCAAGAGCAAGAATATTCAAGCTAGCCTCCTTCTTTCCAAGCAGCAGGTGAAGACTAGGGGGGACATGTCACACCCAAGTCCACAGCCTGATTCTTCTAGGACCCTCAACATGTTTAACTTGATTTCCTTGGAAGACTCTCTCACAGCAGTCTGCAACCTTAAGTCCGTCTCCCCATCTGACCCGTGTCCCCCAGGCCTGTGGACCTTATGAGTCGATGTCATCAATCCTCTGGCGAAAAAATGTCTGAATGCCTCTGTCATCAGCAATAGTACCAGGTGCCTGGAGGCAGGAAACATTTTTGCATCTTCTGAAGAAACCCCATTCGGACCCTGCTGAACCTTCTAGTTACAGACCGATCTCTCTGCTTCCTGCCCTCTTAAAGGTTTTGGAGAAGCATGTTAACTACCAGCTCTCCCAGTATTTCAAAAATAACAACCTATTGCATCCAAGCCAGTCTGTTTTATTGCCCTTGTTTTAGTACAGAGACGGCACTAGTGGAAGTGGGAGATTACATCAGGGATGCCTTGGATGTCGGGGGCAGGGCGGGCTGATTATGGTTGATCTGTCAGCGGCCTTTGACACGGTAGCCCACTCCACTCTGTTGGCCCATCTTCAAGTCATTGGAGTCAGCGGGCTTGCGAGGGACTGGTTAGCTTCATTTCAAGAGGGAAGAGGTCAGGGGGTATGGTGCCTGCCTTGTTTGTCTGGGTCTAGTGAGTTGCAAGTAGGAGCACCACAGGGCTCAGCTTTGAGCCTGACTCTCTTTAACATTTATCTCACCCCCTTGCTTTTTTTGCTTGGGCCCTGGGAGCAAAATGTATTCATTATACTGATAACACCCAGCTATTATTTTTTTGAGACAGGGATGAGATGTTCCTGGGTGAAAAAATCAGAATCTGCTTAACAGTGGTCTTTCAATGGCTGACACACCATCAGCTTAAATGTAATGCAGGTAAAATTGAAATACTCTTCTTTTGGTTTAGGGGACAAGTCCTTCAGGCCAGTGGATGGTCCTCCTCCACTATGCCAGGCGAGTGTGGTGTAGAACTGAGACATTAAGTTTGATGGCGAGCTATCCTTTTTGCCTCAGGTCAATGCTGTGAGTTGTTTTGGTCTGCTGGGTATTTTGAAAAAAATTCCTGTACTTTCTCTCTCTTTCAGAAAGGAAACAGGTAGTTCAGGCCATAATAACATCTAGGGTTGACTATAGTAATGCATTATATTTGGGCCTGCCTGATTTCCTGGTTAGGAAATTGCAGGTGGTCCAAAACGCAGCCGGCTGGACACTTCTCGGTCTACCTTTGAGAATACATGCCTCCCATTATCTAAGGGAATTGCACTGGCTTCTGATAAGGAAGAGGATCTTCTTAAAGACACTGCTGCTAGTACATAGGGCTCTCCATAAGTCTGGGGCTGTCTATCTTAGTGCAAGAATTGGCTTTCATGTTCCACTCTGACGTTTTTGCTCTGCCAATCTTTTTCTGGCCAAAAAAACCGGCGGTCCAGGAAGGAAGGCAGGTCCTTTTCATTTTTTGGACCCTCATCATAGTGTTGTATTCCTCTTAGGGTGTCCATAAACAGGCTTTCTAGTATCATGTCCTTATATAGGCACAATTCGCCCTGCCCTTATATAGGCATAAAATCCCAGCCCTTATTTAGGCATTAACCGTGCACTCCAAATACAGGCATGGTCTCTGACATCCGTCCACCCTAACGTCACAACGAGTTCTTGAAGAACAGACCCTTAGGCTGCGGGAGTTTCCCTAGTCCAGGACTATTGATTTCTTCAAAGACTCATATATTATACATGAACCATTATTCCTTAGGGGTTCATTCATGACGTCTTCCGCTGTCCGACTTACGTCAATACTAACATTCTTAGGTGCTTCTCAGGTATAAATATACCTTCCCTAGCCCCTGTAAATAAGAGGAGACCTCGACTTCAGAGGAGCCCGTTTCCCGGCCTGACGCACTGAGAAGACGCTGTCATCCCTGCACGCAGAGAGTCCAGCTTCCAGTGATCTGACTTCCCTTGCGGGGTGTTGGAGTTCGAGTCTGGCAAAGAGATTCCAACCTCTCTCATTCTTCAGGTATGGAGCAGACTAGAACCTAGAGGGACTCTTGGCATACTAGGCATACTGGGGTTAGCGTACTCTTAGTATACCATAGTAAGGAATACTTCACCTACTTCATACCTTGTCCTATACCTAGGTTAGGTTAGGTACATTGGGGTAGAACTAGATTAGAAACGCATCGTATGAGTACTCGCATTTTTAGTCTGTGTTATTTATGTAACAGCATATGTACTAAAAGATAATGCTCTTGCAGTATTATTTATTTCTACTGCTCACACTGTACATTATTTATCTCACATACTGTCTTGTGATCGTAACAGCACATTTTACTTACACCAGAAACAAGACTGTTCAATAAATCTTTTATTGAAACGCCCGTCTATTTCTTTCTGTGTAACTTGGAGAAAACTAAGCATGCACGACTGAGCTGAGTGAAATAGTTATCTATTGTTTCCACGACTCTGGGACACGTTCTGATTCTAAAGGGAAACACAGTGGTCATGTTTTGCGGCTGCCAGAAACTACTCCCTTCTTGTTGTCAAGGAGTTTCTCGTGGCCTCTGAGCTAGCTGGCACAAGTAATTAAGTGTAATATACTCGATAGGGACATACTGACCTTAGTCCTAAGTCAAACCTATAGGATATATTATTCAATGCGCAGAGCCTATTAGGGAAATAGGAGCTACACTACATGGTGCCCAACGGTTTGGTAAGGCGGTAATTCAACGTTAGATACTGAGTAACTCAGCCGTGCTTTTTCTCTCAAGACCCCTACCCATATACTCCAAAAGACGTCTGGAGTGGGCAGGGTTTAGTATCCGCCACGGCTACATAGGGTAGTACCCTATATATTAGCTGTTTGGTTTGCTCAACGTTGAAGGATACAGTGTTCCAAAATATTGTGCACCTTATCTTTGTTTCCTTGAAACTTGTTCTACATTTTTCAAAAAACAAAATGACTGAAGACGCCGGAAACGGTGTAGCTGCGGCTGATCCAGCCCAAGCAGCAGCCTTTAACATTACAGGTTTAAATGAAACCGAGGAGGGTGTTATAAACATCGCTCCAAACTTAAGAAGAGCCATCACTCTAAAACTTATAAAACATGGCCTCCCACCAAGAGGCGGTAGAGCAGTTTTCGTGATAGAGGCACACAAATCCTTTCAGACAGAGGTATTCTATTCATGGGTAATATTTCCTGAATCCAATTCAGTAACACACATGTTTCACTTCTACAAAGAAGATGAACCACCAGAGGAATACATTCCTTTCGAGGATATAGAAATTCCATTAACATACCAGGAGCATCAGCTCTGGTTTAAAGGCGCCCTAAAACATCACAGAAACATTACCAGGCTCGGTCCACTAGGTAGACCAGGAGCAACATGGCCGATTCTAGCCGGCTACACACCTCATCCTGACATTGAAGAGATGTCAGACGAGGATTTACTTACTCAACTCACAGAGTTAATAAAAATCTACAGACAATTGTTCCAATATGTCATGCGGACTTTTACAGTCCAGCAACCATTAACAATTCCAAATCCAACTCCCCAACAGGGGACTACACTAAAAATTACACCACAGACTCTATATGCAGTCATGGGTAAAATGCCCACAAAACGTGAGCAAATTCCATTCTGGATAGCTCAAAAAATTACTCAAATCGAAGCAGTATTTCCAAATACTAGCCCGTATGAGAAACACAGAATCCTAACAATCAGTTTACCGATGGGGATCACACCACAACTGGAAGACTGCACCACTTGGGGCTCAGTCTTTGCTGCTATCTATACCAAAACACATGGCATTCCGTCAATTGCGGTAATACCTGATGTCCTGAAACAAATTTAAAACGAATACGGGGCAGAGCCTGCTCTAAATTTAGGTATGAAATTACTGAAAAATTTCGACCAGGTCTCAACAATAATATTATCTAATATTAAAGGGGAGGCAGCAGCAGTGGCGATCCGCCAAAAATTAAGGGAATTTGATGTTACAGAACATCAAACAGAGCTACCCAGAATTATAGAACAATCTTATGCAGAATTAGGCAGAGATAGTTTGGGTGGAAGACCAGTGAAGCCGAAGCTATCTGAAAGTCCTGAGAAGGACTCAATTAAACAAAATCCTACATCTTCTAAAAAGAAGTGGGATACTAATAAACAAAATTCAAACGAGAAACATTCTCAATCCCGAGGTAGGTCTCCTCAAAAGGAGCCCTCTGAAAGGAGGTATAACCTCAGGAATAGGGATAATTTGAGAAAACCTGACAGGTATCAAGATACTGATACACGTTCCTCTCGTCCCTTTCAGATCTCATCACAAACTTCGGAAAGAAGAGGACGATCAGAACATAGAGAAGAACGCGTGAAATCAAAAGACGACAAACACGCTCCAAAAACCAAAGTAAAACCTCAATTCTCCAAAAGAAAGTAGCAGGTCTAAAGATTAGACATGCCGAGAATACTGAGAACACAACTCAAGAACGGAGAATGGGCTCAGACAATGCTGGACAGTGCAGCAGAAGTCACAATAGTTCGCCAGAACCTGAAGGAACTTCTGGAGATAGTGGACTTGAATGAGTACATTACAGTCGAGACTGTAGACACCAGGGTTAGTACTCCACAAAAGTTATATGAAATAACACTCCGGATGGAGGGAGACAAACCTAGACAGGTAAAAGCACTTATTTGGGAAAGACTATCAAGGGGCTGCGCCATACTTCTAGCAGAAAAGGACTGGCCACCACAATTTGTCAGGGAGTGCCCACATGGCGAGGACATTATTATGCCTGCCTTCTCCAACCATATTCCAATACACCTAAAATATACATATGCCAGGAAATGGGCAGTAGCCCAGGCCCCAGCATTATATAAAAATCATGTAGGATGGGATGAGGACTCACCTCACCATAAAATACATCTGAAACATGAACCAACTGCACAACAGGCAGTACCCAATAAAGCAAGAAGCTAAAAACAGGTCAGGGAGATCTTAGATCAACTTGAATATCAAGGGGTGATTGAAACATGCACCTCCTCAATGAACAATCCTTTGTTTCCTGTCTCCAAACCAGACATTACATATTGTCTAGTTTTGGACTACAGACACCTAAACACTTGTTCAAAAACTTTTGCAGTGCAAAATGCACATAGCACCGCATTAATGAATAACATTGTGCGTAAAAAATATAAAACAACATTAGACATCTCAAATGGTTTCTTTTGTCAAAACATAGCACCTGAAAGCAGGTACTTAACAGCATTCTCCGTCACTTTTGTCGACTCCCACAAGGGTTCAAGAACAGCCCAGGTTTATTCTCAGCGAGGGTAACGGAGTTACTACAAATTTATGACAATGAGGCATTGTCCTATGTCGATGACATTTATCTGACAGACGATGACCTGGAAAAACACTTGAACAGGGTGAGCACCATTATACTGGGTTTCGCCTCTGAGGGCTACACGTTCAACTTTAAAAAGTCCAGAATTGCCCATCTCAATGTCCTATTTCTAGGATATGAGCTTTCAAGTGAAGGCAAGAGCTTGGCAGCTAACTTTTTAGAAAAGTGTGCGCTGCTCCAACCTCCAAAATCGCAAAAAAACTTACAATCCATCCTGGGTTTCCTAAATTTTGGAAGAACATACATTCTAAATTACGCAGAAAGGGTTAAACCTCTCTACGCATTAATCAAACCTGATTTTTCAATCAGAAACTGGACACAGGAACACACAGAAATCTTGCGTTCACTCCAGGCTAACATGTTAGCAACCAATCGCTTACAAACACGCGTAAGTCAACGCAATTTGGTGATCCGAATAATTTCGGGTCAATGCGGATTCACCTACTTAACCTTCAATGAGGGTGAGAAAATACCAATAGCATACAAATCTCATTTGTACACACAAGCGGAAATGCGCTTCAGTTCAACTGAAAAAATTCTAACAGCAGTTCAAACCGCTGTAGCCAAAGAAAGAGCCTTAGCCCAAGGGAAACGCATTATTGTCGTAACCCCGGTACCAGCTTTAGAAGCGGTCACAAAAGCTAGCATTCCAAATGCTAAAGCATTACATCCAAGATGGATACAATGGGTTAATTCTCTTGCTGCAACAGATGTTGAATATGTTTTTGATCCAGATTTAAAAACACAAGCATTCCTGCAATACGAACATGAATGTCCTCTGCCTACTGAAATTCTGCCTCTCGATCAGTACGAATTTATAATTTACACTGACGGATCCGCACAACCCGCAACAGGGAGTAAGCAAGCTTACAGTGCAGCGTGTGCAATCGTTAAAGGTCGCATGCGAAATGGCATCTTCAGACCTATGGTCACTAAAACACAATCTCTAGGAGATTGCACGGCTCAGCGAGCTGAACTACAAGCATTCAAACTGGCACTTGAAAGTACAGATTGAGAATTCCCCACACTGATAGTGTGCGATTCCTTTTACTGTGTTCAGTCGTATAATGACTATATACAAAACTGGCTTGAAAATGGTTTCAAAGATGCGAAAGGTGGCACAATAAAGCATAAAATGCTTTGGGAACAAGTAGTTCAGTTGAAAAACGAACTACCAAAGGCTCACGTGATCCACACACTGAGTCATCAACGTGATGGCGTTCACGTTGCAGGGAATTCATTGGCTGACGAAGCCGCAAAGGGGGCTGTTCAGACGGCTTCCGTAGCTGCAATCACTCGTTCAAAAACAAAAATAGACGGTGAGATAATGTTGGCTGTCAGTGCATCAAGCAAAGGCAGCAGTGCAGCGTTACCAAAAAAGTTTCCACTCAAGTACTCTTATGTAATTGATGCGAACAACGTTCCGTTTGCTCGAATCCCTGGAGTGGGGGATAGGGTAATTCCAAACATGGAACGTAGAGCAGCCTTGATTTATGAAACACATTTGGGGGAGGGTCTGTCACATCAAGGGATCTCTAAAACAATTTTGACGTTAAAAGAGCTGTACTGGTGGCCTGGAATGAATACAGAAATACACATATTCATCAACAACTGCTTAGACTGTAAATTACAGCGAGAGAGCCACCAGACACCATGCTGCGAATGCGGCAACCCAGTACAGACACCATTGTTAGACAGCATTAGACTATCTACGCACCTGCGTCCTACTGGACAAAGGCATTCCCACAAATACTGAATCTAGGTTCCTATGGTTAAGGCATCAGCGCTCGGCTGACGCTCGAACTGTTATAAAAGATTTGCGAGTCTTTATCGGCACATACGCAATAGGCACGCTACATTCTGACCAGGGTCCTGCGTTTAGCTCTCGGGCTTACAAAGAAGCCATGGCCAGTCTGGGCATTGCATTGCGGTACTCCTCTCCATTCCATCCTGAGGGAAATTCTGTTGTGGAAAGGAAAAACCGGGACATAAAGCAGTCTATAACAGCTAGGGTATTAGGTTCGGGTGATGGGTGGGTAAAACACCTTAGTGGGGTTAAACGCTCATTGAATAATCTGCCAAGAAGTTCTCTAGGGGGTCACTCCATATGAGGTCCTATTTGGGACAAGAATGTGGGTACCAGACCTTGAACACGTAGGCACAGTGGTGGAAAATAAACACCTTTGATATCAAAGATCGTTTGGCTGTTTTACAGGAACTAAACAAGTTAAGAACGAAACAAAGCAACGTATTCCTACAGCCAACCACCACTGGGGATCAACCGGCTGTCCCAGCAAGGCCTGTCTGGATTCCAAAAGTTGGGGATCTAGTCAGAGAAAAATTGCGGACAAGAAGGAATTTGGACCTTCTTACAGACAACCAGTACCTGTCCTAGCAGTTCAAGGAACAAGAACAGTACTTCTGCCGCTCCCTTGCTGGAAGAAAGGAGAAAAGATTTGTGTCCATCGACCTCATCAAACCACAGTATGTGGCCAATACTAAATAGTAGGCCTCGTGGACTCCGACCTAGTAGCAGACGCACTCCTCTCGCTACTATCCAAGAGGTTCAGACTGAAAGACTGATAACAATCGAGAATTCAGCTGTAACAGTTGGAGGACTAAGCAACAACGCTATGGAACTCATCCCTCTTGAACAACCAAGTAACAGTTCATCCAAATACACCTGTCTACACCAACGTGGCAAGTGATGAACTGGTTCCAGTGATTTCTACAAATCCTGATGCAATTCCAACAATTGACAGAACTGCTTCTGGCTATTTCATTAACTTTGATACGTTCTCAGAAGATCCGAGTGAACCTGAAACGACGCCAGCATCATTCAAATTCAAGCAGCAAGTACAAGACTTTCTTCACTTTCTGAAAAAGACTTATTTGGTTTCTCCATGGATTGAACTCTGGATTATATCTGGACTTTTTGTTTTCCTGCTCTGGCTAGCTTTGGTAACAACTGTGAGCGTGCTTATAAGTGGCAGATACATCCATGTGAACACTGAAGGAAAAGGCGTGAACGTACTTTTGAAACCTCATAAATCTTCCCATCGTGAAGCAAGAGACTTGTCATCAGTGAACATCACAGCTGTTCCTATACAGGATGGTATAGTGTGGGACAAAACAGATTTTGAAATCTTCGGTCTGACGGAACAATTGAACATTCCACATTTGTTTAAAATTTCACTAAGTGATCTAATTACGTCCAGTACCTATTCAGATGATTGGGACTTTGAGACTGTGAATGACATAATGTTTGACCTAGAAAAATCTGCTGCATTTTCTAAACATGAATATGAACAAATGTATTGTTTTAACCACTATGGTCATCATTATTTGCATAAATCTGCATATCCAAGAAATGTGTTTACGTTTAACCAATGGGAACATTGTCCTATACCACCTAAAGGTAGTTCAAAAACATTTGCTAGTAAGTTTCCATATTTTTCAGGTTACAATACATCTGATCCAGAAATGTTTTACTATAAAAATGTAAACAAGACAGGAATGAAAATTATGTTAACAAATACAAAACAGATTTACTCTGCATTATTTAATGCCCAACTGTCTAGACAGGGTTTCGACTTTTGGAAAGACACAATAGACACCAAAACAGTCTGGGGTACTAAATAATGGCAAGTGCAGGGGATAGAAGCTTTATTTAGAGCCTGCATCATCCCTGAACAAATAATGTTTTTGAATGAAACCATCCAACAAACATCTTGTCTTGGATTAGCCAAGATCAAAGAAATGAACACACCTTCTGTACCTACACCTGCCAGAGATAATGATACACAGGCAGTGGTGACAGTTGACAATATACTACAACTCAACAGATCTAATCCTGATTGGAGAAAATGGTTGATCTGGCCCACAGACACGAATTACTGTCAGGAAAGATTCCTGAATAAAACTCAGGGCTTTACTATTCATAGGCCAGACCCAAGATACGTCCAAAGACAACATCCGGGGGTAGTAACAACATACAGTGTAGGAAAATTATGCCTCGATTGGCTGCATAAGTCTACACTACAGGATGTGAAACAACACTTAACCTTACTTAAAAAGGACGTAGACCTTAGGGAATTCTTGCTTGGACCAAGAAAACCGCGTCAAAAACGTTTCATATATGCCGGCATTTATGCTGCCTATAATGAAGCATGGAAAGTATCACAGATGGAGGCTGCAGAACGAATACGTGAACTTGATCGTATTAATTTAGAGAAAACACTCTCTGTGGTCGACAATGGGTTAACAACTTTGTCCTCCAGAATATATTCATTGGATGGCATTGTATCCTCTGCTATCGACATACTAGAACAAGATTTGGCGATGTTACAGCAAGGCCAGTCTCAATTACGTTCTATTATGTTATTAAGCTGGACGCTGCAATCTTTGCGAGCGGGCTATGTGCCTTGGCGTTTTATCAACACAACGGCTCTGTTTGCAGAATACAATCTAACTGACAAACAGATCGAACTGCCACAAAGAGGAGCAAGGTATACAGTGCTGAGCATTGAAAAACTGGAAAAGTTACCATTCACAGTGGCAGAAAAACCAGCTACAGAATGGCTTATTCATGGCAAAATAACATTACCTGTGAGTACTTTTCAGTTTCAGTATTGCCTCAGACAAATGCAAGCAGGCAAATATGAAAGGTTGGGTAAGGAATACATTAAGACATCTTGGGATTTACCGTATACATATAGATGTTGGAGTGGGGATCGTGAAGTGTTTTTAAGCGGTACACACTGTAAACTTGCACTGAGCGGATCACTTATATGTCAGGACATTTCTTTACACGGGGCTTGTAATGGTTCTGTGGCAAATTTGTCTTGCCATCAGCAGGGTACACCAGCTGCTGTGATTAATCCAATGTTTGGACAACTTTCTAATGGGAGTTACCTCATGTTGAATGATCAGAGTTGCTGCGGCATGCTGCCAGGCATCCCATATCTAGTAACGGTCAACTCCAGGGTCACTTGCTGGATGCAAGTATTGTTTGCCCCAATAGACACAGTCAGGGAGTCGCCTCTATGGCCTTCGCTGAACGTCTCTTTTATAAGATTTGATACTTTGAGCAGAATGAAAGCCATGCTTTTACAGCAAAAAGTGCCTTTGACCTCGGCCAAAGAAACCTATGATCTAAAAGTAGCAAGGACTTCGGCTGAGATACAGACTTTAATACGTACAAACTGCC
The DNA here is from genome assembly GCA_963921515.1 of Calotriton arnoldi. Taxonomy (NCBI): domain Eukaryota; kingdom Metazoa; phylum Chordata; class Amphibia; order Caudata; family Salamandridae; genus Calotriton; species Calotriton arnoldi. The sequence continues at coordinate 990,765 of CAWUFW010004624.1, forward strand.
CTATACATTTCGTAGAAATGATAACACGTATCTTCAACATGTCTGATACAAGTGGAATTATACATGTATTTAAGAGCATCTGTACCGGTCTGTTAGCACCTTTCCAGGCAATACTCGGAATCATCCCGAACTTTGCACATTCAGTGTTTGGTGGCATACCATTAATTCTAGCACTTGTTGCCGGAATTCTATTTCTCTTCCTGCTATTGCGCTATGGCCAGCCTATTCGCAGACATCACTCCGAGCGAAATGGAGAAACTCTCCTTGAACGAAAGTGCTGTGAGCGAATAGTACAGCTATTGGGCATGACTCGTCTACGGGACCTTAATACAACTTGGTTCCTGTCATTCAGACCAATCTGGCAAGATTGCATCTTACCTGTTCTACGATGCCTGCTATGCGGTGTAGAATGCGTGTTGGACACCTGTCTAACATATCCATCGGATACGCCAACGGATGTCGATACTATGCTGGTCCCGATAACGGCCCATGCTCTGTGTTGTCCCCAGCGGCTACCAATCCTGATGCCAGCATTCATTGAGATCTCACAGACGCTTCCGGCTGCTGCTGAGGTACGAGAAAGATCTACGGGCACACAGGTAACAACGGACGCGAACTTTGCTGCGGCACTCTATGCTGGAAGCGAAGCTTCACATCTCTGTGCAATTAATCTACTTCACGAGGTGTTCCAACTGACACCAACTACAGTGGACGATGTTTTGTCTATAGAAATAGATGATCTCATGTTTACACCAGATCCGTAAACTGACTCTGATTCAACATACAGTGTTCCAGAGATGCAGTAACAATTTGGCCTTCATTTTCAAAAAAACTTGGAACTCTACCAAAATTTTACTTTTTCCCATTTTTCGAACGAAAATGGCACTACAATCTGCTTAAAGTAGAACTAGCCTTATAATACAGACTTCAAGGTACTTCCACGGACACTTAGTCATCTTGTGTGTCTAAAACAGTTCTTTAATTTTCATGACATGAAATGACTTTGATTTTTAAAAAACGTATCGATCATTTTCTGTCAAAGGTAAATATTACTGCTTATTTCATTCCAATTGCATTTATTTTCGAACTTTATGCCTGAAATGAAAAGCATTTGCTTCAAATGTACAGTACCTTTTGCATTTTTTACTATGTTTTTTAATGCTTTTAAGGAATATTTTTAATTATGCGGTACTCTATTTTATGTTTAGCATTTTAAATGTTTAGCATTTTAGTATTATCGTACACACGAAAGTGGAGTGGGTGTTGTATTCTTCTTAGGGTGTCCATAAACGGGCTTTCTAGTATCATGTCCTTATATAGGCACAATTCGCCCTGCCCTTATATAAGCATAAAATCCCAGCCCTTATTTAGGCATTAAACCGTGCACTCCAAATACAGGCATGGTCTCTGACATCCGTCCACCCTAACGTCACAATGAGTTCTTGAAGAACAGACCCTTAGGCTGCGGGAGTTTCCCTAGTCCAGGACTATTGATTTCTTCAAGGACTCATATATTATGCATGAACCATTATTCCTTAGGGGTTCATTCATGACGTCTTCCGCTGTCCGACTCACGTCAATACTAACATTCTTAGGTGCTTCTCAGGTATAAATATACCTTCCCTAGCCCCTATAAATAAGAGGAGACCTCGACTTCAGAGGAGCACGTTTCCCAGCCTGACGCACTGAGAAGACGCTGTCATCCCTGCACGCAGAGAGTCCAGCTTCCAGTGATCTGACTTCCCTTGCGGGGTGTTGGAGTTCGAGTCTGGCAAAGAGATTCCAACCTCTCTCATTCTTCAGGTATGGAGCAGACTAGAACCTAGAGGGACTCTTGGCATACTAGGCATACTGGGGTTAGCGTACTCTTAGTATACCATAGTAAGGAATACTTCACCTACTTCATACCTCGTCCTATACCTAGGTTAGGTTAGGTACATTGGGGTAGAACTAGATTAGAAATTAGAAACGCATCGTATGAGTACTCGCATTTTTAGTCTGTGTTATTTATGTAACAGCATATGTACTAAAAGATAATGCTCTCGCAGTATTATTTATTTCTACTGCTCACACTGTACATTATTTATCTTGCATACTGTCTTGTGATCGTAACAGCACATTTTACTTACACCAGAAACAAGACTGTTCAATAAATCTTTTATTGAAACGCCCGTCTATTTCTTTCTGTGTAACTTGGAGAAAACTAAGCATGCACGACTGAGCTGAGTGAAATAGTTATCTATTGTTTCGACGACTCTGGGACACGTTCTGATTCTAAAGGGAAACATAGTGGTCATGTTTTGCGGCTGCCAGAAACTACTCCCTTCTTGTTATCAAGGAGTTTCTAGTGGCCTCTGATCTAGCTGGCACAAGTAATTAAGTTTAATATACTCGATAGGGACATACTGACCTTAGTCCTATGTCAAACCTATAGGATATATTATTCCAATGCGCAGAGCCTATTAGGGAAATAGGAGCTACACTACAATAGAACAAACTTACTCTGGAGTTATGGAGCATCTCTGCCACCTCCCAGTTCACAAAGAACCTGAAGACTTGGCATTTTAACCAAGATCAATAGGCAGGTCCCTTAGTTGCTGGTCAGTAGATGCATATTGCCAGGACAATCCTCAGAGTAACAGAGCGCTTTAAAAGTCAATATTACATTGCCATGCTTTTTTATTCACTCATCCAAGAATTAAAATAGTTTCTCTCAAGGGCAATCTCAGTCAAACCAACCAAGAATGAGGTTGGTATAAAGTGAGGTTGGCCACTGGTATCCAGAACTTTTTCCAGTACTCACAAAGCTTCTCTTTGCAGAATATTGGTGTATAATGACTGGATATCCATGGTAAGTGAGATTTGGGATATAGGCTAAAGACTTCCCCTTAGTCTTATAAAGTCCATGCTATCAGGTACAGCGAGTGAGTAGAACAAAAGGCTTGAGAAATAAATCCACAAATTGGCAAATATGATCCAACAGGGAACCACACCCCGATACAATAGGCTGACTCAGCGGTTTTCTCATATTTTTGTTAAATTATATACCACTGAAATTCTAGGATGCTGTACATTCAAAAAGAAATGCTCTTGTTTGGGTAAGACACCTAACTCCAAACCTTCATCAGTAATGTTCCTGATAAGGGTTCTGATTTTGTGAGTAGGAACCCTCTGAGTTTGGTATAAGGGTCTTCAACCCTTAGTTGTCTTGTGATTTTGCACAGTAGGCCTCCCTGTACTGAGTCACAATTCCCCCGCCCTTGTCTGCTGGTTTGATCACAACGTCTGAATTACGTCCCAGAGATGACAGTGCTATCCTCTCATCAGGGGTGTTATTGAAGTGAACATACTTCCTTTTGTTTAGGAGTGTATCCACCTCTTTATTAACCACTTTCCTAAATATGAGTAATTCAGCTGGTACATAGCTGGAAGGTGGATTAAAGGTGGAGGAAGAACGTAACCCTGATGCACTTTCTGTGCATTCATAGGTGTTTTTAAAAAAGAAGTGCCTTGAGCCTATGTTTTTTGTAAACCTTTGTAGTTCTAATCTGACTAAAAGTCAGCAGAAACATTTTTGAAATACATATTTCTTTCATAATCTCAATAGTGCTTTGCAAAGAAATACATAAGCTATAGGTTCAAAGGAATGAGGTTCATGAGAAAGACAAAGAATGATGCCCAACAGAGTGAAGATCTCTACAATTCATCTATGATTTGGAAACCATTCAGTTGCAGGACACTAGACATGGCTGATTATTGCTGCACTTGTGGAATAAATGTTATCCAGACAATGCTCCTTCGACACTTACTAAAATAGTCCCAGGCTAGGCAGATGAGTAACCCAGATTTACAAATACAAAAGGCTTGTAATCCACCTTCATATATTTAGTCCTATGTTTGCAGGAGGTTTCTGACTCTTTGGCATTTACAAAAAAGTAGTAGTCCTCTTCATTTGCAGAATCCAAGATTTCCATGAGTACTCCAACTGCATGAGTATATGTGGATTCACACCTCTACCTTTGACATTATTTTTCCTCATAGGAATATTTTTCCCTATGATAAATCTCCTCTCCCTACATCTTCATGAAATATAGGATGAACGCTCCCTGTGCCAAACATTGAAGAAAACTGTACAATGCCCTTGACACAAGCAGTTTCACATAGTTCTGGAATGGAAAACTGCTTGCAAAACTAAAATCTGTGAAACAGCCATACACCTTAGCTTATGGTCCTTTAACAGAACACATTCTAAATGCAACAGAAACCAAACATTTTGCTACTCTGTACATTGCACCTCCAAAAATGCATATATAAGAGCACTTGGCTTCATCTATCACAACACAGTGAGAACAGATATTCAACTATCCCCTCTGTTCTCATTAATCGTGCTCCCATACCCAATGTAATGCATAAACACCAACATGAAAAGGTACTGAGTACTCTAACAATGAGAGAAGTTACAAAATAAACCTTCACTGGTCTCTATAAGAGGTGCTCACTGAAAAGGGCAGTGGTCTTTACCCAGCGAGGTGGCATTCTTCTTCACTCTTGGATCCTGAAGGTGAACACAGTAGGCTCTCGTTGGATCTCTTTAGAAGAGACTCAATGTTTGCATGACTGCCTCCCTGGTCGTGAGGTGCTTGGGACCTAAAAGATTAAAAATGGACCAGGGGTGGTTTATATGGCAATTTGTTCAGTCTACTTCCCTGCCACATGAGTGAAAAGGCAAGCCCGTCTGCACCCGTCTGCACCCGTCTGCGCCCGTCCGCGCCCGACCGGGACCAGGGGCCAAGACCCCTGCTCCTTCTAAACCAGACCTTAGGAGCCCTCACTACTATTCTAGAGACTCACTCCTGGCACTGTCTAAACACGTACCAGGCAACAAAACCTCCTGTATGAAAGCCTATCCAGGGTACATGGAGGGCCCCTTTTCCTGTTTTAACTGTAAATGGTGCAGCCTAGCACAGTCAGACTGGTCACACAGAGAAGCAGATGACCAGTCTAAACTGAAATGCATTTATTTTAATGCCAGGTCTGTACCCAAACACTCCCTTGACATTTGGGACACCGTAAATGAGACAAATCCTGATTTAGCTTTCATTACGGAAACCTGGTTGGACAAAAACAATACCCCTGATATCGACAACGCCTTACCTCCCGAATATAAAATATTAAAACAAGACAGGAAGGGACGGAAGGGAGGGGGGCTTGCTATCCTGTTCAAGGGCTGCTTCACCTGCCTCCCTGTCACAGTGGCACAACTGGGAGAACATGAAATACTATCATTTCAGGTGTCCAGAGGAGGCCACACCATACTTGGTGGAGCAGTGATCTACAATCCCCCCGGATATCAGCCAGAGTTCAGTGCCAAAAAACTCACCCAGTTATTCACCGCATGTTTAAAACACAAAAACTATATAGTAATAGGGGACTTCAACGTTCATTTTGAAAAAGTACACAATCCTGTGGCAACTCACCTGGAAAATGACATGCAGATACTTCAACTAAAGCAGTGGGTCAAGGGGCCCACACATATTGCAGGGCACACACTGGACCTACTATTCTCCAATATAGAATCTACCCTGGTCCAGGAGATTAAACCTCTCCCCTGGACAGACCACTCACTAATCTCTTTCTCTCTCAGCTTGCCGTAGACCTTAACAAAGTCTCCCAAACCTCTACAAGTGGCAAAGAGAGCCTGGAGGCTGGTCACTCTTGACTCATTTAAACTCCACTCCGTCCTTAATGATTCAAAGGATCTAGGTGCCTTCCCCATTAATACGGGAGTAGTAAGTCTCGAAACTGAGATCACAAACACTCTGGATCAGTGTGCACCCAAACTAAAACCAAAATCTATAAAGAGAACGTCATCTGAGAAGTGGTACTCGCCGGAACTCAGGGCACTAAAAAGAAAGTGCAAAACAATGGAACATAATTGGAGACTGTCTAAACAGGACACAGACAGGCTGGTATATAAGACAGAAATGAGGACCTTTAGCAATGCAATTCAGAAGGCCAAGAGAACTTACTTCGCAAAGCGAATAAATGAGAATAGCAACTCGGCAAAAGAGCTGTACAGAATAGTACAAGAACTTTGCAAACCAGCTAGTATGTCCCAGATCCTGCCTCCCTCAGAAGAATGCTGTGAAAAGATTAGTGAATTCTTTTCTGACAAAATCAGCAAAATATACTCGTCATTTAGTAGCAATACCCCACTTGACACCACAAATTGGGAACACCTGGACCCCCACCCCGATGCCCTAGCATGGCTGGGTAGCTTCTCCCCTTTTACAGAGGAAGAGGTCGCAAAGGCAATGGGGGGAAGTTAAATCAGGGTCCCCTCTTGATCCCTGCCCACACTTCATCTTCGCTTGGATCATACCTGCACTATGCCCATATGTCACGCAGCTATTCAATCAATCTCTAGAGACTGCAGTTTTCCCAGAAACTTGGAAACAGGCTATAGTGACCCCTCTGCTGAAAAAGGCAGGCACGGATGTCTACACCCCAGCCAACTATCGGCCAATCTCCCAACTCCCTTATCTTTCTAAAGTAATGGAGAAGTTGGTTAATAGACAACTATCCAACTATCTTGAGACCAAAGAACTACTGGACCCCTCCCAAACCGGCTTCAGAGCCACTAATAATACGGAGGCAACCCTCCTGGCCGACCTAGACAACATAAGATCTTTGATCGATCAGGGGAAGGCGGCAGCCTTGATCCTGTTAGACCTGTCGGCGGCGTTCGACACGGTCTCACATAATCTTCTGCTGAAAACTCTTTATGAAAAAGGTATACACCCCAAAGCCCTTCAGTGGTTCAGTTCTTTCTTGAGCAATAGAACACAAACTGTACAAATGGGCGCATTCTCCTCCAGCCCAAAAATCATCAGCTACGGTGTCCCACAGGGAGCCTCCCTGAGCCCCACGCTCTTTAACGCCTATGTATCATCCTTGGCAAGAATTAGCGAGAAATGGGGTTTCGGCATTTGTTCCTATGCGGACGACACACAATTGATGATAGCCATTGAAGAAAGACATGAGGACACCAGGATTTAAACTAAACAACTGCCTCTCTGAGATGGCGACCTGGATGTCAGAACATTGTTTAAAACTGAACGCTGAAAAATCAGAAATTCTGCTCTTTGGAGGAGCCAATTTAATCTGGGATGCATCATGGTGGCTCCAATTGTTGGGAGAGACCCCGGCACCCAAGCAGTGCGCAAAAAAACTTGGGTGTCCTTTTTGATAACACCCTATCCATGCAGGACCATGTGCGAACCCTGTGTGGAAGAAGCTTTACCACTCTGAAGCTCCTAAAAAGGCTCTTCCCCTGGATTCCATTAGAATGCAGAAGAACTATCACACAAGCCCTACTTATTAGTAAGTTAGATTACGGAAACGCACTGTTCGTGGGCATGGCGGACTACCTCTTCACACGCCTGCAGGTGATACAAAATGCAGCGGCCAAACTGGTGTGCAACAAAGGCAGATACAGTTCAGCATCTGACTCCATGAGACAGCTCCACTGGCTGCCCATACGTCAAAGAGTGAGATTTAAGCTTCTGAGCCATGCACACAAGGCACTACATCATTGCGGTCCCACAATTCTTCAGAACAAAATTCAATTCTATGCCCCAAGCAGGTGCCTGGGGTCACGCTATCAGGCGCAAGCTGAGACAAAACGTATAAAAAAGGCAAGGGCAGGTGGTCGCACTTTTTCATATCTGGCTGCTATGCATTGGAACAAACTACCTCAGGATCTACGTCTCACTGTTGACTACATGGCATTCAGAAAGAAGCTCAAAACCCACCTGTTCCCCAAAGCCTGATGTCGGGCATTCCAGCAGCACCCTGTGCCCCAATCCACCTCTACCATGAAATCCTGCTACTCTAAGGCGTGATATCCTGTCGGATGAATGTTGCGCTCTATAAATAAATAAAACAATGTGTTTAAGAGTCTGTTCAATGCAAACTAAGTCTAACATCAACATGTTTCTGCCCCTTAATCTAAGGCCCTGTCCAGGCACAGGGTATTCATCAGGACTCGATCAGACTCTACTTCAATACTAGCCCACCACCCACTCACTGAGGAATTTAATATCTAGTCATGTGTGGGAGAAGAAGAGAAATATGTAAAAGAGAAAGATACACCTTGTCTGAAATGGCCGAGCTTCCAGCATACTGACTGACAGTGACTGCTGCTAATGACACTTGCTGTGAAACGTGTGTCTGATTGGGCTCTGTTAATCAGATGTACAATAATGTCCACCTGACATTGATCCAGGTCTTGTGCCCAACCCACATATAACAGGCAAATCCAGGCACATGCAGAGCTCCCAAGTTTCTTAATTGCATACACAAAGCCATTTGAACCTATGCTTTTTCTCATTTAATTTTGGCACTTGCAGTTCTCTTGATCCCATTCGAAATTTTGGATTATACATTCCACAATGCAACAAAAAAAACACCTGGAATGGATGAGATTTTCCTGGGGAATTATAGGGTATTGTATATGTGGTCTTCAAGCCCTTGTCATGCTAGCACCTAATTTGTTGTTTTGCTACATATACACACTTTTATATTCACTTTTGTCTTTTTTGTGATCACTGGTTACACTGAATATGCTTTTGTGCTGTCTTTTGTTGTTTGGTCGTTTGCCTCAAATTGATAAATTGCTGTTTGCACTTACAGTGGCATAGCCAGAGCTTTGTTGACTTCTCGACATAACCTTTAACATTCATTGTTTTTAGTAATTTCTTTACTATTTCACTTTGACCCTTTATTGAATGAGCCCTTTGTTAGCTATTGTTTTTGCATTATCATGTTTATCCAAGGTCCCATGGCAAGATGGGTTGCTCTGTGTTTTTTAGGAGTTTTACCTAATTATTGGAGGTCATTCCCAGTAGATGTTCGATGCTCCAAAAGGTGAATACATCTTTTTTGGTGAAAAGGAGAACTGGCAGGTGACTCTCACCCCACCCACACTGAGCTAGCTTGAGTGCAAGTGAGTTATGAGCCAGAAACATCTGTCAGAGTGTCTCATAAACAGGTGGCACATATGGAGTCCTGCCCCACATTCTTGACATTGGCACTCATGCACAACATCTGTACTTTTAATAAATGGCCATTTGTTATACATTGTGGCTCCCTAACCGACAACGGGGAAACAGCTGCCCTCATCCTCTTGGACCTCTCTGCTGCGTTCGACACCGTCTGCCACCGCACCCTAGTGAAGCGCCTCAGCAACATCGGAATCCGAGAGAAAGCACTGGAATGGATCATCTCGTTCCTCGCCGGAAGAACCCAGAGAGTCCGCCTCCCCCCGTTCAGATCCGAAGCCACCGAAGTCATCTGCGGCGTTCCACAAGGATCCTCACTCAGCCCAACCCTCTTCAACGTCTACATGAGCCCCCTCGCAGCCATCGCACGCCGACACAACCTCAACATCATCTCCTACGCCGACGACACCCAGCTGATCCTCTCCCTCACCAACGACCCCACCACCGCCAGAGCCAACCTACACGACGGGATGAGAGACGTCGCCGACTGGATGAGGAACAGCCGCCTTAAACTGAACTCAGACAAGACGGAAGTCCTCATCCTGGGCTCATCACCCTCCGCCTGGGACGACTCCTGGTGGCCCCCGGCCCTGGGCACCGCGCCCAAGCCAACGGACCACGCACGCAACCTGGGCTTCATCCTGGACTCCTCCCTGTCGATGACCAGACAAGTCAACGCCGTCTCATCTTCATGCTTCAACACCCTGCGCATGCTCCGCAAGATCTTCAGATGGATCCCCACTGAAACCAGGAAGACCGTCACCCAGGCACTCGTCACCAGCCGACTGGACTATGGGAACACCCTCTACGCCGGAACCACAGCCAAACTTCAAAAGAGACTCCAGCGCATCCAGAACGCCTCCGCACGACTCATCCTGGACATCCCCCGACACAGCCACATCACCGTGCACCTGAAAGACCTGCACTGGCTCCCCGTCAGCAAGAGAATCACGTTCAGACTCCTCACCCACGCACACAAGGCCCTCCACGACCTGGGCCCAAAGTACCTCAACGACCGCATGACCTTCTACACGCCCACACGCCAGCTACGATCAACCAGCCACGCCCTCGCCACCGTACCACGCATCCGCAGAACCACCGCCGGAGGAAGATCCTTCTCCTACCTGGCAGCCAAGACCTGGAACTCCTCCCCACTCACCTTCGGCGAACCCAGGACCATCTCTCCTTCAGGAAGCAGCTCAAGACCTGGCTGTTCGAGCAGTAACTTACCCCCTCCCCCAGCGCCTTGAGACCCTCCCGGGTGAGTAGCACGCTCTATAAATGCCGTGATTGATTGTGTTTCTATAATTCATATGCATTAGTATGATTGTAGGTATTAGAAACTGCTGCCATGACCCGACAAAAACCATAACCAGGCAAGAAGAGTAGGGTTGAGCAGTATACAAGAACAGCAAAGGTAAGAGCCAAAAGGTTTTGACCTGGAAGCTACTGAAAAAAGGACAGTATTGGCTGAGGCTGGGATACAAGTGGTTTTCTTCCAGGTCAGACTGAACAAAAAAGGCCCACCAGAGTAGTGGAAAGAGTTCATGCAGTACAAATTAAGCAGCAGAGAAGAGAGAAGAAGTTACCTTGCAACTGATTGCTTGTATGGCTGTAGTTTGTTGAGAACATTCACTGTTTTGCAATTCCTCCATCTTTGATTTGTTTTCCCTGAGTCTCCTGTGTTTCTCTCCTCCCATCAGTGCTTACCTTGATGACGCCCCCTGTGTTAGCATCAAAACGTTTGCAATATACTTTCACCGGAAGCCACTCTCCTGACTCCAGCGACTCTTGGCACTCCTGAGCTTGAGGGACGTCTCAGGGACTTCCTGTGTTTATTGCCAGCATTTTCAGTCAAAGCATCCAATGAGATGCAAGGGTAGCTGTGCTTGTACTAGAATCACATATAAGGAGCACTTATAATATATTCGCTCTATGAGCATTTGGTTAATTAAACACATCTACTCACTGGCTGTATGAGCAGTACCACAGCTGCTACCCCTTTCTACTCAAGTGGCAAGCATGAGGATGCAACACCCCAAAGACAAACTCAAGTCCTCCAGCGTGTTTTCTGTTTCTCCTCCCAACCCCAATTTTCCCTCATGGAACCCCGTTGGTGTGGGTAATTCATCTCTCAGCCTGCAGATCTCTTCGAGTGGAGAGTGGTGGAGTTACATTAGGGCCGACCTCCAAACACCCTCAGGGGTCCTGACAACACCTCAGCAACATTCATAGAACTTAGGGCAAACATCATACATACCCCAATTAATATTGCATCACACATCCCTCTTTTGATGGTTTTACTTAAGTTGGTTGTAACAATCCCCTTTAAGGCATGGCAGGATAGATTTTATTATTAGCAGTGTCAGTATACCAATATGCCAAGTCGTGCAAAGTCTCCCTGCATACCTGATGGAGCCTTCAGAGTTGAAAAGGGAAATCCATGGTTCAGTTCTCTCTCCAGCAACCATTACATGTTTTGTAGACATGGAGGTCAAAGGAGAGAGAAGGAGTCATGTCATGCTTGGCCTCTGTATCTTTAAAAAATATGATATTTCAACAAGGTCTCCATTCTTAAAAGTGTATGTGGATCTTTACTGAGACTTTGATTAATTTATTTTTCCTACAGGACAAAACACCTAACAAAATCTCCTTCCTAGCTATCTCTTTGTCTACCACCTTTCTAATGTGTGCACCAGAGAATGGAAATGTTCCTTCGCAGTCTTGTTAGCATGAGTTAGAAAGAAACATGGCAATCCAAGAACACACTTTTTAGCGGCAAGAATAAAACAACAAGTTGGCCTCCTTTTCACTTCCAGGGTGTTTCACTTGCACCTTGCACCACAGCATATAGCACATATAAATTAGCACACTCTAGATGCAACCAGGCTTGCTTGCATGTAATCATCATCATCATCAAGTATTATTTGTATAGCATAGCTAATCACCCAGGGGGGTATCCAAGCACTTTGCATATATAACTGGAAATGCATAAAATGGCTGGCTTAAGAGCAACTCTCCGCTTGCTGTTCTTTTTGTGTCACTTGGCTAGTTTTGGCCCGGGAAGAAACTGCCATTTTACATGCACACATTTCTTAAGTTGCCTTCTTTTCTACACAATGACTTTTGAACACATTTGCTTGCGTGACAGTGCAGGATTAGTTTCTCTGAATGCACATTGCTTACAAGTTCCACTTCATAAGTACACTATCACGACACCTTGAACATTTATTACAAGTCCTTAACACACATTGTGCAAATGTTGTTGTTTGTTATTTCGTCCATGAGGTGACGTGGCTATCACAGGAGAAAAAACAATGTCAGCTTGGTTGAAACTGCAACATGGAAGCATGGATACTGCTGTTATAAATGCAGATGTATTTTCATTTCGAAATCAAATGAGCTCTCTGCTGTCATTGCGAGGTAATTTTTATCATCGGAGCCTCAGCCCAGCTGATTCCTGTGTATGCTTTGCGAGGAGGGATGTCCAACTTGTGACCAAGATGGGGATCTGCACGCACCTACCATTCAGGCAATGGGGAGTTACATGATCCAGTAAGGGGTTATTGGCAGAACATCCACCCTAGGCAACTAGGTTAGGGAGTGCATAGCAGGTGTACACTATACACAGTTCTTATATGCCAGCAAATATGTACTGCTTCAGCACAATGGTGGGATAGTTTATCCTTTTCACTGTACTCATATTGCTCATCACTTTCATTTGCTTCGGTCTATTAATCATGCAGAGCATATATTCTATGCAAGAATCACAATGGTTCAATAAATATTGAAAAGCCCCCTTGCATATTTCTTGTGTACGTACCCGAGTATGCATGAGTGACTGATCAAAAACGTTCTTGATCTGTAACGAAAATTTCTTTGGGAAGGCAGGGTTGTCATATTTTGAGGTTGCCCAGACCATTGGTTACCCTTCTAGGTTTAGGGGTACTTGTGGGGGCACTGTGGGCATGAAGGACTCTCGGCCAACCTATCGTAAGGGGGTGTCTACTCTGGAATCAGTCTAGCACCATCCCAATGTTTATGTTGTCCAAACAAACATACAATTCCTACTGATAAAGTGGAAACCGCAAGATATGGAGCCCAACATTGGTTCTTATTTAATGGATCGCCTTAGTAGTTCTCTCTTGCATACCCAGAGACCCATACACACCTCCTAACCAGGGACGTCCTTAGTGGTACGGATTATCCTCCTCAGCTGAGATGTTAACCTCTATGTATTGGCTGTAGGTTGTTCAAGCTTGAACTTTTCAAAGGACTATTCCCATTATGTTACCCTCTCTGAGATCCATACACAATTTTGTCAGGAGAAGACAAAACTGAAGTATTTAAAATCGCCGAGAACAGCAGACATGCAGTTACTCAAAGCTGTTACAACTTGGTCTTACACGAACGGGTAGAGACGTGGTCTTCGTGGTTGAAGCTCACAAAGCATAGAGGACAGAGGTATTCTATTCATGAGTTACATTCCCGCAACAAACAACATGACAGGGCTATTTCACAAATACACACAAGATGAAGTCTCCAATAACTATACACCATATGAACAAAAAGTAATACCTTTACCATGCCAAGAACACAGAAATTGGTTTGATGGCACCCTACCACGCACAAAAGAAAATGTTAGACTATTTCCCAATTTATCAGCAGTGCAACTGCGTGGACTATACAGACATTTAGTGGCAATATAGTGATGTTTGACAGAGTTTGTTATGCAAACATTTGCATTACATTATATCCTGCAAGGACTGCTCATGTACAATTGGCTACACTGGGTATAACTATAAGCCCACAAGCACTGAATGCAGTAATGGTTAAAGATCCCATCAGACGGGAGAAGATTCCGTTCTTGATTGCACAAAACACAAACTAGCTTGAAGCAGTGTTTCCCCATAAGGGACCCACGGAGAAACACAGGATTTTAACAATTTGCTTGCCAATGGGGATGGCTCCCCTTGTGAAACACTGCCACTTGGATCAGTGTTTGCTGCAGTGTGTACCAGGAAACATGGTACACCTTCTTAAGCTGTTTTATCATAAGTGTCTAAACAAATTCAGAATGGTCATCTGCCCTGGGCTTGGGGATGAAACTGATGGGCAATTTTGCAGCAGTATCCAGCAAAGTTAGGTTAAGTAACATTAAAGGGGAAGCAATGTTGGCTATACAACAGCATCTATGGGATTTGGCTCTGGGACAACAGGAGCAAGAATTACCTAAAATTATCAAAGAAACCTATGCTACCCTAGGTAGAGATGATTTTGGAGTCAGACCAGGTAAACCACAATTAAAGAGTACTTCTGAAAAGGATAACTCTAAGCAAGCACCCAAGTCTTCCACAAAGAAGAAGTGGGATAATTAGAAAATTAAAGCCAAATTTAAATCACAGGGTGGGTCTTCTAAACAGGAAGCCACTGAGAAGCACTATAATCTGCATAACCGTGATAATAGCAGACCTCCTGACAGGTATCAGGATACTGATATACGTTTATCTTAAATTTTTCAGGACTAATCTGAGAAATGTTCAGAGAGAGGTGGATGATCAGAGTGCAGATCAGAGGGGTATGTGAAACTGAAGAAGGACTCACAACACTCATCTGACGACATAATTAAACAGGAAGATAAGCCTAAAACATCTGAACCTCAATTCAAAAAGAAGAAGGTAGCTGGACTCAAAGTCAAGCATGCCACGGATATTGAGGACACTGCTTCTGAATGGGGAGTGGACTCTGACCATGCTGGACAAAGCAGCAGAGATCACAATAGTTCTCCGGAACCTGATGGATTGTCTGGCAGCAGTAGCGCTGAGTGACCATATCCAGGTGGAAACACCAGATACACTGGTAAGTGTTCCACATTAGTTATACGAGATGCAACTCCAGATGAAAGGGGACATACAAAGACTCATTAAAGTTCTCTTTTGGGAGAGCTTGTCATTTGGCTATGACATTTTATTGGCCAAAAACTGATTGGCCTCCAGAACTCGTCATAGACTGCCCTAACGGAGAAAGAGTAATTTATCCTGCCTTCTCTGACCTCTTTTCAGAACACTTAAAACACTCATATGCCCCGGAGGGGCTGTTAACGCAAGGTCTGGCATTATACCGCAACCATGTGGGATGGGATGACGATTCCCCAGATCATGAAATACCACTGAAATTGACCCCACAAGCTCAAAGACAATACCCCATTAAAAATTAGGCTAAACAACAAATTAGGGAAATTCTTCAACAACTTGAATACCAGGGTATAATAAAAAAGTTGTCCCTTGTCAATGAATAATCTGGTTTCTCATGATGAAATCAGAGCATTCATACCATCTAGTATTAGATTACAGACACTTAAACACAGCTACTCGCTCATTTGCATTACAAAACGCCCACAGCACGGCACTAATGGAAAGCATAGTGCATAAAAAATACAACACTAGACATCTCAAATGAATTTTTGGGCCAAAATATAGTGCTTGGAAGCAGTTACTTGACAGCATTCTCAGCGGTAGGCTCTCAGAGACAATTCTGTTCATTGCCTCAGAGGTATAAGAATAGGCCCGGGCTGTTCTCAGCTAAAGTAACAGATCCATTACAAAATTTTGATGACAAGGCATTGTCCTATGTCGATGACATTAATCTAATGGATGATGCCCTCTCGGTACACTTGGCAAGAGTAGATCGCATAATTGTGGGATTTGCTCACATGGGCTACAAATTTAACTTAAAAAAATCAAAGAGTGCCTGCCTGTCCTGTTTCTGGAATATGAGCTGTTGAGTGAAGGCAAAGCCTTGCAACACATTTCTTAGAGAAGTGTGCGGTCTTACAACTATGTTGAAAAGCTTACAATCCATATTGGGATTCCTAAAATTTGTCAGAACATACATCCCAGATTACGCAGAACTGGTTAAACCGTTCTATGACTTAATATGTCCAGACTTTTCAAGTACACATTGGACGCAGGAATACACAAATATTTTGTGTTCCTTACAAGCTGACATGCTAGATTCAAAACACCCATGTGTAAATACAACAAACATAGTGCCCGATTCACAAAGGCGAACTAAGACCTTTAGACCAAATATCTAAGTTTATGACTTTGGTATTTCACAAAGGGTATTTACGAGTTCTATCTTTAAGTCCACATTTGGGGCAACCTTCCTGGCCTGGGAAGCATCATTGAATGACATCATCACCCCAGTAATGTCTCTGATGATTGGGATATTGATATATGCATGAAATGCTAGAAGATCTAGGGCATTCTACTGTTTTTCCATCTGATGAAATGTTTGAAGGTACATCTTACTATAATGAAATGTTCAGTTCTCAACATTATGGTCATCATTTCTTGCACAAAGCAAGTACTCCTCATGCTGTTTTCAATTACATATAATGGGACCATTTCCCTACACCACCACAGGGTAGCTCAAAAACATTTGCACAGAAATTTGCTTATTTTTCTGATTATGATACATCAGACCCGGACTCTTATTATTCTAGGCTTGCACCATCACTTGCAAAGAAAAATATGCTGACAGACACCAAGTTGATATACTCTGCTTCCTTTCTTTCCCAGCTGTCCACATAAGAGTTTGACTTTTGGAGGAACACTATCGATGTAAATTCAATTTGGTGGACAAAAGATTGGCAGGGAAAAGAGGCTTTGTTTAGAGTGTCGTGTAGTTCCTATAGTACTCATGCAGGACCTGCGCGTTTGTATAACATAAGATGTGGGCTTGGTGGCAGACTGACTCTGTGCACCCCCACCGCGTATGTTAGATTGTTTTGCATTAGCTAGCTCACAGTGCCACTAGAATCTCCTCTTATCGGGGAGAGATTAAGTGTCTGGCAACCTTAGATCATGACAACCCAAATTCCTCAGAATCGTGGAAACAATGTACTACCTTTCGCTCAGTCACTCGTGCTTACTTATTCGGTTTGTCTCAGAGAGTTACACAGAATAAACAGTCGGGCGTTTCAATAAGTATTTATTGAACAGTTGTTATTCTAGTGTAAAATATATGTGCTGCGGCAACCAGCAGACAATAGCAGAGATATATTATCAGCAGTACAATAAAAGCAAAGGGATAGAACAGTTCTACCATATTGCGATAATCATGAATACATACATGAATATAAAAGCATTATGCAAGTGTGCGTAATCCTACAATGCCTAACTAGATGTACCTGAGTGTACCTAGCATATGTGTAGGTCTAAAAGCCTAAGAGCCAAGAATCCTTCTAGGATTTAGTCGAACCCCCATACCTGAATAGAGAGAGTTTGGGACCCCGTCCTGGTCTCGAGTTGGACACCCCGCAAGGGCTGTGTCAGACCGCTGTCAGCTGGAGCGACTGCATGCAGGAGCCGCAGCGTCTCTGGTCAGTGTGTCAGCATGGAAGTCTCGGTTCCCTCTGTCTTACCGGGGCAAGATGTGGTGTATTTATACCCTAAAGAGTCTCGGTCCTCACTATGGATTGTATTGGTCTGTCGTTAGACTTGAGGAAGACGTCAGGGGTGAACTTTGTACATACATATTATGCAGGTGGTGTAATTCCTAGAGAGCCATGCATAATTGATGAGTACAGTGTGGGCCTGTGTTTGGGAAAAACCCTGCTGTATTCAAAACCACAGGATAGATAACGTTCGGCCCTCAGAGCACATTGTGTACTAGTGAGGACCAATGTAGGTGAAAGATCATGCCTATATAAGGAATCATGACTATAATAGGACATGTACAGTTATGACCGTAATAGGGCATATGCAGCTTTGACCATAATAGGGCAAGTACGAATATGACCGTATTAGGGCAAATATGAATACGTCCATTTTAGGGCATGTATGAACGGGTCTACATTAGGGCCTCTATACGGGACATAATACCCACTCCTCTTTCGAATTGGATAACAATGACCATACTTAAAATCTGGACAATTTAAAATCATATTTAAAACAAATAAAAACATGGTTTTAAAATCTCTATAAAAAAATTTCTTCTAAAATGTTAGGAATTCAGCTAATTTCAATTGGCACTAAAAGAATGTCTATTTTGTTTCTCCATATAAGTTGCCTCACTCAAAGCGGAAGAAGGCCATGCTTTTCTCAAGCAAAAGTGTCAATTTTGGAAATGTTCCAATTTTGCTCGTTTGTTTTGAAACGAGTGAAGAAGCCGAATTCTTTCCCAGGACGCGATGAGCCAATTCAAGATTAAGCGTACATAGCGTGGGTCTGGCCTATGGATACTAAACCCTTCGGTTGTATTCATAAATCTCTGTTGACAGGTGGTTGTGTCAATGGGCCAAATCAGCCATTTCGTCCAATCAGGATCTGATCTGTTGTACTGGAGAATGCCATCTAATCCTACCCTTTGTGTAGTTGAATTCTGCCCCCCACCCATCTGTGATGGTGTAGGAAACCCGGGTGAGTTCAGTTCCTTGTTCTTGGCGATTCCAAGACAGGATGTCTGTTGCACAGTTTCATTCAGAAATATGATCTGCTGTGGAATGAGACATGCTCTAAATAGCGCTTCTGTTCCCTGGACTTGCCAGTCCCTAGAACCCCAGTTTGATTTTAAATCTATAGTGTCCTTCCATAGGTCGAAACCCTGTGTAGACAACTGGTTAAAAAAGGAAGCAGAGTAAATCTGTTTGGTGTTAGTTAACATAATTTTCTGTGTTGATGTTTTTGCCACTTTGTAGTAAAATGACTTTGGGTCGGATGTATTAAACCCTGAAAAGTATGTGAACTTCTGTGCAAATGCTTGCGAACTACCTTTTGGAGGTGTTGGGCAGTGTTCCCACTGGTGGTATTCAAATACATTTCTAGGTGTTATCGATTTGTGTAAGAAATGATGACCATATTGCTGGTAACAGTACAATGTATCATAGTCTGAAGTACCTTCTAACATTTCATTGTTCGGAAATGCAGCAGTTTTTTCTAAATCAGACATCATAGCATTTACGGTTTCAGTGTCCCAATCATCAGAAAATGTACTGGAGGTAATGATATCACTTAAAGAAATTTTAATTACATGTTTTAGCTTTAAAAGTTCAGTCGGACCGAATACATCATAATCAATCTTGTCCCATACTATACCGTCCGGTATAGGAACTGCTGTGATGTTCACTGAAGACAAGTCTCTTGGTTCACGATGTGAAGACTGGTGTGGTTTTAAAATCACATTGACTCTTTGGGCTGTAGAGCTTTGCTGGAGATATCGTCTTTTAATAAGCATACTAAAAGTTATTATTAAACCTAGGCAGAAAAGAAAAAATATAATCCCAGTGATATACCATAGTTCTATCCAAGGTGAGACCAGGTAAGTCTTTCTAAAAAAGTTCAAAAAGTCATTGAGTTTCTGTTGGAGTGATTTTTTGGCTGGCGTCGTTTCAGGCTCGCTTGGATCCAGTGAAAACGTATCAAAGTTCATGAAATAGCCTGAAGCAGTTCGATCAATTGTTGGAATTGCATCGGGATTTGTTGAAAACGGATTTTGCTCTTGACGAGGCATGTTGACATAGATGTCTGTAGTCGGTCTTATTGCAACTTGGTTGTTAAGTTGGTTTTCATTTTGAAGATGAATTTCTTGTTGAAGTGGAACGAGTTCCATAGCATTGTTGCTTAGTCCTTCATTCTGTACAGGTGGCTCTTCAAACGTGATGAGTCTTTCTGTTTGCACTTCTTGGATGGTAGCGAGAGGAGGGCGTCTGCTACTGTGGAGTCCATGCGGCCTACTGTTTAGTATCGGCCACATAGTGTGGTTTGATTAAGTCGATTGAGACAAATCTTTTCTCCTTTTTCCCGGCAAGAGGCGGCAGAAGTACAGTTCTTGTGCCTTGGATTGCTAGGACCGGTACAGGCTTTCTGTATGATGGCCCAAATTCTTTCTTGTCTGCAATCTTCTCTCTGACCAGATCCCCGACTTTTGGGATCCAGACAGGTCTTGCAGCTACTGCCTTGACTTCCTCAGTGGCGGCCTGTTTCTGGAGCACGTTACTTTGTTGTGTCCTGGATTTGTTTAGATCCTGTAAAACAGCCAAACGATCATGGATATCAAATGGTTTTTCATCCGTCAGTGTGCCTTCACAATCAAGATCAGGTACCCACATTCTTGTCCCAAATAGGACCTCGTAAGGAGTGACCCCCCCCAGAGAGCTTCTTGGCTGGTTATTGATCGCTCGCTGTACCCCATAAAGGTGATCGACCCATCTACCGCCCTTGCCTAATACCCTAGCTGTTAAAGATTGCTTTAAGTCTCGGTTTTTCCTCTCCACAACAGAATTTCCCTCAGGATGGTACGGAGAGGAGTACCGCAATGCTATGCCCATTACTTCCATGGCCTCTTTGTAAGCCCGAGAGCTAAACGCCAGACCACGGTCAGAATGTAACGTGCCAACTGCGTATGTGCCGATAAAGACTCGCAAATCTTTTATAACAGTTTGAGTGTCAGCCGAGCGCTGAGGCCAAACCCATAGGAATCTAGAGCAGGAATCCACTGCAACCATGATATATTTCTTGGACCCATCAGATTGTAGGGGTCCGCAGTGGTCCAAATACACACATGCGAGAGGTTTGTCTGATTGCAGCAATGGTGTCTGTGCTGGGCGTGTTACGGTGGAGCCTTTCATCTGCTGACAGATGTCGCACTTTAAGACATAGTCTTTGGTCTGCTTTGTTAACCCTGGCCACCAGTAGCGCTGTTTCAGTAAAGAAATAGTCGCTGTAACGCCTGTATGCGCAGAACCCAAACCCTCGTGTGCTGCTAAAATTAAGCCTTGCCTACGATCCATATTTGGTATTACTCTATCCCCCACTCCAGGAATCTGAGCATATGGAATGTTTTGTGCATCTAACTTGTAGGAGTACTTGAGTGGAAATTTTTAGGTACTGCTGTGCTGCCTTTGCGTGAAGCATTGACAGCTACCATTATCTCGCCGTCTACCCTCGTCTTTGAACGAGTAACTGCAGCTACGGCGGCTGTGCGAACAGCCCCCTTGCGGCTTCATCAGCCAATGAATTCCCTTCAACGTGAACGCCATCACGCTGATGACTCAGTGTATGTATCACGTGAGCCCTTGGTAGTTCGTTTCTCAACTCCACTACCTGTTCCCATAGCATTTTATGCTTAATTGTGCCACCTTTTGCATCTTTGAACCCGTTTTGTTCCCAATGATGTAGATATTCATTGTACGACTGTACACAGTAAAAGGAATCACACACAATTAGTGTGGGGAATTCGTGATCCGTATTTATAAGTGCCAATATAAGTGCTTTGAGTTCTGCCAACTGAGCCGCGCAGTCTCCTAGAGATTGCGTTTTAGTGCAACTCGGATGGAACTTTCCATCGTGCATGCAACCTTTAACAATCGCACACGCCGTGCTGTAAGCTTGCTTACTCCCTATAGCTGGTTGAGCAGAACCGTCAGTGTAAATAATGTATTCATACTGATCTAGAGGCATAATTTCATTTGGTAGAGGATATTCTTGTTCGTATTGCAGGAATGCTTGTGTTTTTAAACTTGGATCAAATCTGTATTCAACATCCATTGCAGTAAGAGAATTAGCCTACTGTATCCATCTTGGATGTAAGGCTTTCGCATTTAGAATGCTAGCTTTTGTAACAGCTTCTAAAGCTGGTACTGGGGTCACGACAATTATGCGTTTTCCCTGAGCTAGAGCTCTTTCTCTTGCTACAGCGGTCTGCACTGCTGTCAGAATTTTTTCTGTTGAAGTGAAACGCATCTCTGCGTTTGTGTACAGGTGTGATTTGTATGCGATTGGTACTGTTTCGCCTTCATTAAAAGTTAAATAAGTGTACCCGCATTGACCCGCTATGACTCAGATCACTAAGTTCTGTGCGTTTACGCGTGTCTGTAAATGTTTAGAAGCTATCATGTCTTCCTGTAGGGAACGCAGGATATTTGTGTGTTCCTGTGTCCATTGTCTGACTGAATAATCAGGTTTTGTTAAGTCGTAGAAAGGTTTTACTTTTTCTGCGTAATCCAAAATGTATGTTCGACCAAAATTTAGGAATCCCAGAATTGATTGTAAATTCTTTAATGATTTTGGAGGTTGGAGCAGCGCACACTTTTCTAAAAAGTTAGCTGCTAGGCTTTTTCCTTCACTTGACAGCTCGTATCCTAAAAATAGGACACTGAGGTGGGCAATTTTCGATTTCTTGAAATTAAATTTATAGCCCTCAGAGGCGAATCCCATAATGATGGTGCTCACCCTGGTCAAGTGCCTCTTTAAGTCATCGTCCGTCAGATAAATATCATCCACATAGGACAATGCTTCTTCATCCAAATTTTGGAGTAACTCTGTTACTCTTGCTGAAAATACCCCTGGGCTGTTTTTATACCCTTGGGCTAGGCGACAAAATTGTCGCTAGGACCCTAATGCACTGAAGGAGGTCAGATACTTGCTTTCAGGTGCTATATTTTGGCAGAAAAATCCATTTGAGATATCAAGTGTTGTTTTGTATTTTTTGCGCACAATGTTATTCATTAATGCAGCACTGTGTGCATTTTGAACTGCAAATGTCTTTGTGCAAGTGTTTAAATGTCTGTAATCCAAAACTAAACGATATGTGTTGTCAGGTTTCATTACTCGAAACAAGTGCAATTTTCTATCACCCCCTGGTATTCTAGTTGGTCCAGAATCTCCCTGACTTGTTTTTTAGCTTCCTGCTTTATAGGGTATTGCCTTTGAGCATTTGTGGAAACTTTTAACGGGATCAAGTGGTGAGTTGAATCCTCATCCCAACCAACATGATTTTTATACAATGCTGGAGCTAGGGCAACCGCCCACTCCTGCGCATAAGCATGTTTTAGATGTATGGGAACGAGGTCGGAAAAGGCTGGAAAAATTACAGTTTCTCCCCTAGAGGCACTCCATGACGAATGCTGGCGGCCAGTCTTGTTCTGCTAATAGAATGTCATAACCAGATGACAGATTTTTCCAAAAGAGACCTTTAACTTTTCCGGGCTTGTCCCCCTCCATCCGAAGTGTTATCTCATGTAACTTATGGGATATACTCACTCAACTCCGCTGTCACCAGAAACTCCTTCAGGTTCTGGCGAGCTATCGTTACTTCTGCCGCGCTGTCTAGCATCGTCAGAGCCCATTCCCCGTTCAGAAGCTGTGTCCTCAGAATTCTGGGCATGTCTGATCTTGAGACCTGCTACCTTCTTCTTTTTGAACTGAGGTTTTGATTTTTGTGTATCTTCTTTTTTAGGTGCGTAGTCCGCAGCGCGTTGCGTGTCTCTGGGCTTTGTACGCTCCTTTGACCGTCCTTCCCTCTCGGAGTTTTTTGATGAACCCTGAAAGGAATGAGAGGAACGAGTATCAGTATCCTGATACCTGTCAGGTTTTTTAATATTATCCCTATTCCTGAGATTATACCTCCTTTCAGAGGGCTCCTGTTGAGGAGACCTACCTCTGGACTGAGATCTGCTGTCTTTAGACTTTTGTTGTTTTTTATTTTACCACTTCTTTTTAGAAGAAGTAGGTGTCTGCTTTGTAGTGTCCTTTTCAGGACTGCCCACTAGTTGTGGTTTTAATGCTTTCCCACCCAAACTGTCTCTGCCTAGTTCTGCATATGCAGTTTCAATTATTTTGGGTAGTTCGTGTTGATGATCCTGTGGACCGAACTCCCTTAGGCGTTGGCGGATTGCCACTGAAGCTGCCTCCCCCTTAATGTTAGCTAGTATTATGGCTGATACCTGGTCAAAGTTATTTAGTAACTTCATTCCTAAGTTTAGGGCAGGTTCTGCTCCGTACTCATTTTGTATCTGTCTCAATACGTCAGGTACTACTGCTAAGGACGGGATACCATGTGTTCTGGTATAAATGGCAGCAAAGACTGAACCCCAAGAGGTGCAGTCCTCCACTTGTGGTGTGAGACCCATGGGCAAGCAGATTGTTAGAATTCTGTGTTTATCACAGGTGGTAGTTTTCGGGAATACTGCCTCAAGCTGAGTTATTTTCTGAGCGATCCAGAATGGTATTTGTTCGCGTTTTGCTGGCATTTTGCCCATTACCGCGTGTAATGTTTGTGGAGTAATCTTATTAACTGTACTCTGGACTGGAGTATCTTGTGCTGCAACTGGTGCAGGCTGAACTGTTAAAGTCCTCATCACAAATTGTGTGAGGTTTCTGTAGATTTTAATTAAATCTTTGTGTTGTACGAGTAATTCTGGCTGTGGCATTGTGTTAATGTCAGGATGCGGTGTGTATGCCGCTAATATGGGCCATGTGGCTCCTGCTCCTCCGAGCGGGCCTAATCTTGCTCTTCCTCGTACGTGGGGTAGGGCGCCTTTAAACCAGTAATTATGCTCCTGGTAAGTGAGTGGAATCTCTAACTCCTCAAAAGGAGTATAGTCCTCTGGTGTTTCATCTTTTAGGTAGTAGTGAAAGACATCTGTAACTGCATTGCTGCTGGGAATGTAACCCATGAATAGAACACCTCTGTTTTATTGGATTCGTGTGCCTCAATCACGAAAATTACTTTACCACCCCAGGCTCTTAAGCCATGTTCTAGAAGTTTTATGGTGACTGCCCTTCTGAAATTTGGTGCAATTTGTATTGCATCCTCAGGATCTTCTTCTCCTAAACAGAAGAGGTCTGTTTCAACTCTCCTTGTTTCTTCTGCTTGTTCAACCATTTTTAAGTGGAAGAAGGGTGTTTAAAGAAATTTGAAGATAAGGTGTAAATGCACAATTTGTAGGAACTCTATGTCCTTCAAGCTTGAATAACCTACAGCCAATAAATAGTATTTTTGTACTACTCAGCTGCGGCGGATTTTGTGCCCACCCACTCCAGACGTCTCTGGGGTTTTGTGAGTAGGTTCTCTGAGAATAGCACGACTGAACTACTCAGATTCTACTGTTAAATAAGTACCAAACCAACGTTGGTGGTGCCATGTCGTGTAGTTCCTATGGTACCCATGCAGGACCTGCGCGTTTGTATAACATAAGCTGTGGGCTTGGTGGCAGACTGACTCTGTGCACCCCCACCGCGTATGTTAGATTGTTTTGCATTAGCTAGTTCACAGTGCCACTAGAATCTCTTCTTATCGAGGAGAGATTGGTTTCTGGCAACCTTAGATCATGACAACCCAAATTCCTCAGAATCGTGGAAACAATGTACTACCTTTCGCTCAGTCACTCATGCTTACTTATTCGGTTTGTCTCAGAGAGTTACACAGAATAAACAGTTGGGCGTTTCAATAAGTATTTATTGAACAGTTGTTATTCTAGTGTAAAATATATGTGCTGCGGCACCCAGCAGACAATAGCAGAGATATATTATCAGCAGTACGATAAAAGCAAAGGGATAGAACAGTTCTACCATATTGCGATAATCATGAATACATACATGAATATAAAAGCATTATGCAAGTGCGCGTACTCCTACGATGCCTAACTAGATGTACCTGAGTGTACCTAGCATATGTGTAGGTCTAAAAGCCTAAGAGCCAAGAATCCTTCTAGGATTTAGTCGAACCCCCATACCTGAATAGAGAGACTGTGGGACCCCGTCCTGGTCTCGAGTTGGACACCCCGCAAGGGCTGTGTCAGACCGCTGTCAGCTGGAGCGACTGCATGCAGGAGCCTCAGCGTCTCTGGTCAGTGTGTCAGCATGGAAGTCTCGGTTCCCTCTGTCTTACCGGGGCAAGATGTGGTGTATTTATACCCTAAAGAGTCTCGGTCCTCAGTATGGATTGTATTGGTCTGTCGTTAGACTTGAGGAAGACGTCAGGGGTGAACTTTGTACATACATATTATGTAGGTAGTGTATTCCTAGAGAGCCATGCATAATTGATGAGTACAGTGTGGGCCTGTGTTTGGGAAAAACCCTGCTGTATTCAAAACCACAGGATAGATAACGTTCAGCCCTCAGAGCATGTTGTGTACTAGTGAGGACCAATGTAGGTGAAAGATCATGCCTATATAAGGAATCATGACTATAATAGGACATGACAGGGTTTATTAGTTCGTGGTTCCGTCTTAAAAAACCCTCATATACGTACGTAACTGGATTTGGGAAAAAGGCGATATATCTTGGTTCTCCGCCTATACGTAACGTAACAACATAGTCATGGGGTTTATTAGGTATGTTGACCTCCACCCGGAGGTTTAACCACTGGTATTCGCAGTAGTGTCCTGAAACAGAAACGTTAAAAAATGGTTGTGATAAGGTGATGTTAAAATTCTTCAAACATCCTCACTAAAGCGAAAACATTTTTTATTAGCAAGTGGGAGTTAAAGAAATTAAAATGGTGAGCCTGTGTTTTTTAGACCAGGTTAGTATGTCTAAACACACTGAAAAAGTGTCCTTTTATTCGGTCGACATGTTTCTGCCCTGTATGCCCAGCCGGGTCTATGGGGCTTTCTTCAGGACCAGAAAGAGTTTATCAGTGCAACTACCATTTGTATTGCACTTCTCAGCGGGGTAATATTAGTCCGCTGTAGACAATCAGGTCAATAGTACCTGTAATATAGTAAAAAGAGAAACTTAGTCAGAATCCCCTTATTTTTAACATTCCGGGTTTACATGGTAACAATCAGATAATTTATCAGAATGAAAGTTCGTGTTAATATGTCAAATGGCGCATTTCGCTCTAAAAATATACTTCTTAAAACTATGGCTTAATTTCCAGGGATCGTGCGTAATGATAAGGTACATTAGATATCTTAATATAAATTCAAAATATGCTCTGGATTTATATTGCTACATGAAGTCACGAGGCACAGTCACTGAAAACAAAACAAAAAAAAAGGAAAACGAGAAGTGAGAAAGCCAAATGCTGCCTTCTGAGATAAGACCCCATTCTAAAGTTGAAATTACCTTAAAGACATTTGTTATAGCGTCTTCAGGGCTTGGCAAGTTTATCCTTGCTTGCTGTGAAGGAAAAAGAGACATTTTAAAAGAGAGACCTTACTTCAATAATGTCAAGCGTGGTCCTACGGCGTTTCCTCTCACCTGCAGCATGGACTGTCCTCTGCTTGTGCTTGCTCTGCCCACGGTGGTGTAGGGCATTCTGGGAGCCTTCTTTTATATCACTGTCTCAATAGACATAAAGAAAATACTTCGTAGTTTTATAGTAGGCATAGAAAAAAGTTTTGGTGTCTTCGCAATATATTATCAATAAAGTTATGTTAGTATATTAGATGTAAGTGTGATTGTGATCAATTTTTAAATAATTGCTAACTTCGATGTTTCCAGCAGTTGGACACAGAAAAAATAAAAATAATAATAATTAAAATGTGACTTCAGATATTTGCCTCGTTCTATTGCAGCAACTCAGTGAGTTTTTTGATTTATAATTACGGAATAGCGGATAATCAATGTCGTTCATTCTGTTAGTAATCTTCAGACATGGAGTATTATTAACTGAACTGGTGCCACGGAATATCATCGTTCAATTCTTCCACATAGGTTTTTAAACAATGAACCCAACGCTGTTCCTTCTCAAAAAGAAGACGTTCTGCATTTTGATTTTTATTTGTTAACATCTCTATGATTGTCCAGTTGAGCTCCTCAACTGTGTGATTGGAGTCTGTGTAATGTTTGCTCATTTTGGTCGTCGCTTTTTTACATTTGATGTTGCTTTTATGTTCCCCAATCCGTAGTTTTACTTTTCGACACGTCATTCCAATATATCTTAGCCCACATGGACACGTGATCATATAGATCACGTGTGTGGAATTGCAATTCGTGTGTTGTCGTTGTGTCCAAACTAAATCATTAGATAGACATAGTGTTTTTGTTGCAGTTGTTATTTTGCAGACTACGCAGGAACCACATGGATAGTGTCCTGTGATTGGACTCATGTTCCAGGCTGTAGTGATGCTTTCTGTTTTTGTCTTGGGTGCAGGTCGAGTATGTACCAGAAGATCTTTCAGGTTTCTTGTTCTTTTATTTGCAAACCTAGGTTTTGGCCATTTCAGGTTACCGGAGGTGACAATCTTCCAAATTTTATTTACAATCTTTTTTACAGTGTTGCTAGCGATGTTGTATGTTGTCACACACGTGATCAAGTTCTCATTTGTCTCTTTAGGAGTGGTAGTGAGCAGACATTCTCGTGGTTGGTGTCTCGCTCTTTTTTGACATTTGTGAATGGTCTTCATGGGGTAATCTCTTTTTGCCAACCTATCAGTTAGGTCCTTGGCTTGTTGTTTGTAGTCTTCTAGCTTACTACAATTACGCCTAAGGCGTAAGAATTGGCTATAGGGGAGATTGTCCCTTAAAGGTCTGGGATGAAAGCTCGTATAAGATAACAGGCTGTTCTTCGCAGTCGGTTTATAATAGGTTTTTGTCTGAATGCTGTCATCCTCTATGTAGAGTGAGATATCCAAGAAGTCTAATCTGCTCTTATCAGCTGTGTAAGTGAAATTGAGGCATTCATCTCTGGTGTTAATCCAGTGTATAAAATCCTTGAGGTTGTCACTAGTATCTTTCCAAATCAGTATAATGTCATCTATATAACGCTTCCAGAATAATATTCTGGAAGCGAAAGGATTTTGGTCATTGAGTATGTGTTCTTTCTCAAAATTGCTCACATACAGGCCTGCTACCGATGGCGCAAAGGCACTGCCCATAGAAGTTCCATGGCTTTGTTCATACAGTGACCCAATGTACTCGAAGAAATTTTCCGTGAGTGCTAGTCTGCAACACTCCAGGACAAAATGCCTCGGTGTTTTGTATTGCAAGTGTTCTGAAAATATGATGGTTTCTAATGTTTCCAAAGTGTTCTGTTGTGGAAGACTGGTGTAGAGACTTTCTATGTCTAGGCCTACCAGTAGCATTTTGTTTTCATCAAAGGGTAGGCCTATCAGTTGGTTCAGAAGGTCTCGAGTATCTTTCAGATACGTAGGAGTTTTTTGGACCAAAGGTTTTAGGAATTGGTCAGCAAATTGGGATAAGGGTTCCAATACCGAACCTATCCCAGAGACGATGGGGCGTCCTGGAGGCGGGGATCTGTTTTTATGAGTTTTAGGTAAAGAATAGAAGTATGGTATTTTCGGATTTTGTGCAATTAAAAAATCTGCTTCATGTTTTGTGATCCAGGAGTTGGTTTCTGCTTCTTCCACCATCATTTGTACCGTGTGTTGCAACCTAGAAGTAGGATCAATTACGATTTTTCTGTAGAATTTTTCATCCGAGAGAAGGAGTAGGCATTGCTGGTCGTATCCTTCTTTGTTCAGTAGGACAATGCCTCCTCCCTTATCTGCGGGTTTGATTATGATATTCTCATTTTTCCTGAGTTGATCCAAAGCTTGTTGTTCTTGTTTGGTAACATTATGAAAAGGTTGCTTAATATGTTCCTCGACTTCTTCTGCCTCTTTCATAATCGCTTGTTCAAATGTTTGTATTTCTATTGGTACCGTGTGTGGTGGAGGGCAGAACATTGATTTTCGTCTCAAGTTCGTGTCGCTGTCAGGTGTAGAGTCTTCTTTACCAGTGAAGCAAGCTTTTAGTTTTAACTTCCTACAGAATTCCGCCAATTCACATCTTAGTTTAAAGATGTCTAGTGTCGGGGTAGGAACGAAGCCCAAACCCTTGTTGAGGATCTGGACTTGGTTCTCTGTGAGAACTGTATCTGTGAGGTTGACTATCAGCGATTCGCTGAACTCAGTCCTGGTTTGTCTTTGGACATGCTGCGTGTCAGTACTTGGCGTTGTTGTTGTTCATTCCATGTTACTCCTTTCCGTCTTCCTCTTTGTGCAGTCTGGCCTCTTCCTAAAAAAGGCGGTGGTTGCATATTCTGTGCTCCCATCATTGGGGCCATGGCGGGTATTCCGTGTTGGTATGGATTCATCCAGCCGTGGTAGTTGGGTAGATAAGGTTGGAAGAAAGGTATTGGTTGGTCATTATAATTAGGTCTCTGCCACCTATTTGTTCTCCTCGGACGTCGTTGATTCCGGAAGTGGTTTCTCCCTCTTCGTTGAAAGGGATCTTCATCACTCCAATCGGAGTTATCAGTGGAGTTCCTCCAGTTGACTCGTTGTCCGTAGATTGATCTGGGACAACATAGTCTTCTTTCAAGTAGGGATGCATCTTTTCTAGGGAGAAGCGTTTCAGATCTTTTCCCAACTTTTGGATCTTGTTTTGAGTGATATAATCTTTTGTTTTGTTTATTTCGCGGTTTATCTCTTCCAACCTTTTTTTATATACAGAAATATGTACAGTTGTTTTCAGTTTTGCTTCACTTATTTGAATTTTCACGGTCAGAGCCTCGGATAATCTAGTCGCCGTTTTAATAATTAAAACAAAATAGTCTTGTGTACATTTCCAGGAGATTGAGGACCAATCTTTACGAAAAGTTAAATCGTGTAGAAAAATCCGTGGTGCATTGTTTATCCATACGCCCCTTGGTGCGGTATTGGCCCGAAGATATTCTGTCATAATTAGGCCATGTATGGCTGTCCTGACCTGTTCCCTTTTGGTTTCCGTTAATTCATCCCAGTCGTTAGTTTGGGCCAATGTCTGAGTTAATTCCGCATTTTGTAATAAGGGAGGTAAGGATAGTATTTCACTAATGTCCTCCTCAGTATAACTGAGGCCTGGATTGTCCGCCATAATTCTGAAGTGATTTTCTGAAGGACCCTCCTAGCTTGTGGCGGTGTCTCTTCTGATGTCTCCAATTATCAATTGGGATGTTGTTGCAATTCTCCCACAGCTGCACGCTGCTTAATAGTTTCAATCAAAAGGAGGGGGGGAGAGAGAACTGAAGTAATGATCCATTCATCTTCCAGGATAATACAAAAAATCAATAGGGGAATGGATCACTTGTTACCACTTTACCAGGGTTTATTAGTTCGTGGTTCCGTCTTAAAAAACCCTCATATACGTACGTAACTGGATTTGGGAAAAAGGCGGTATATCTTGGTTCTCCGCCTATACGTAACGTAACAACATAGTCATGGGGTTTATTAGGTATGTTGACCTCCACCCGGAGGTTTAACCACTGGTATTCGCAGTAGTGTCCAGAAACAGAAACGTTAAAAAATGGTTGTGAAAACATCACCTTATCTATGTTGTTACGTTACGTATAGGCGGAGAACCAAGATATACCGCCTTTTTCCCAAATCTAGTTACGTATGTATATGAGGGTTTTTTAAGACGGAACCACAAACTAATAAGCCCTGGTAAAGTGGTTACAAGTGATCCATTCCCCTATTGATTTTTTGTATTATCCTGGAAGATGAATGGATCATTACTTCGCTTCTCTCTCCCCCCCTCCTTTTGATTGAAACTATTAAGCAGCGTGCAGCTGTGGGAGAATTGCAACGACATTCCAATTGATAATTGGAGACATCAGAAGAGACACCGCCACAAGCTAGGAGGGTCCTTCAGAAAATCACTTCAGAATTATGGCGGACAATCCAGGCCTCAGTTATACTGAGGAGGACATTAGTGAAATACTATCCTTACCTCCCTTATTACAAAATGCGGAATTAACTCAGACATTGGCCCAAACTAACGATTGGGATGAATTAATGGAAACCAAAAGGGAACAGGTCAGGACAGCCATACATGGCCTAATTATGACAGAATATCTTCGGGCCAATACCGCACCAAGGGGCCTATGGATAAACAATTCACCACAGATTTTTCTACACGATTTAACTTTTCGTAAAGATTGGTCCTCAATCTCCTGGAAATGTACACGAGACTATTTGGTTTTATTTATTAAAACGGCGACTAGATTATCCGAGGCTCTGACCGTGAAAATTCAAATAAGTGAAGCAAAACTGAAAACAACTGTACATATTTCTGTATATAAAAAAAGGTTGGAAGAGATAAACCGCGAAATTAACGAAACAAAAGATTATATCACTCAAAACAAGATCCAAAAGTTGGGAAAAGATCTGAAACTCTTCTCCCTAGAAAAGATGCATCCCTACTTGAAAGAAGACTATGTTGTCCCAGATCAATCTACGGACAACGAGTCAACTGGAGGGAACTCCACTGATAACTACGATTTTCCGATCCTCCGATCCTTTCAACGAAGAGGGAGAAACCACTTCCGGAATCAACGACGTCCGAGGAGAACAAATAGGTGGCAGAGACCTAATTATAATGACCAGCCAATACCTTTCTTCCAACCTTATCTACCCAACTACCACGGCTGGATGAATCCATACCAACACGGAATACCCGCCATGGCCCCAATGATGGGAGCACAGAATATGCAACCACCGCCTTTTTTAGGAAGAGGCCAGACTGCACAAAGAGGAAGACGGAAAGGAGTAACATGGAACGAACAACAACAATGCCAAGTACTGACACGCAGCATGTCCAAAGACAAACCAGGACCGAGTACAGCGAATCGCTGATAGTCAACCTCACAGATACAGTTCTCACAGAGAACCAAGTCCAGATCCTCAACAAGGGTTTGGGCTTCGTTCCTACCCCGACACTAGACATCTTTAAACTAAGATGTGAATTGGCGGAATTCTGTAGGAAGTTAAAACTAAAAGCTTACTTCACTGGTAAAGAAGACTCTACACCTGACAGCGACACGAACTTGAGACGAAAATCAACGTTCTGCCCTCCACCACACACGGTACCAATAGAAATACAAACATTTGAACAAGCGATTATGAAAGAGGCAGAAGAAGTCCAAGAACATATTAAGCAACCTTTTCATAATGTTACCAAACAAGAACAACAAGCTTTGGATCAACTCAGGAAAAATGAGAATATCATAATCAAACCCGCAGATAAGGGAGGAGGCATTGTCCTACTGAACAAAGAAGGATACGACCAGCAATGCCTCCTCCTTCTCTCGGATGAAAAATTCTACAGAAAAATCGTAATTGATCCTACTTCTAGGTTGCAACACACGATACAAATGATGGTGGAAGAAGCAGAAACCAACTCCTGGATCACAAAACATGAAGCAGATTTTTTAATTGCACAAAATCCGAAAATACCATACTTCTATTCTTTACCTAAAACTCATAAAAACAGATCCCCGCCTCCAGGACGCCCCATCGTCTCTGGGATAGGTTCGGTATTGGAACCCTTATCCCAATTTGCTGACCAATTCCTAAAACCTTTGGTCCAAAAACTCCTACATATCTGAAAGATACTCGAGACCTTCTGAACCAACTGATAGGCCTACCCTTTGATGAAAACAAAATGCTACTGGTAGGCCTAGACATAGAAAGTCTCTACACCAGTCTTCCACAACAGAACACTTTGGAAACATTAGAAACCATCTTATTTTCAGAAAACTGGCAATACAAAACACCGAGGCATTTTGTCCTGGAGTGCTGCAGACTAGCACTCACGGAAAATTTCTTCGAGTACAATGGGTCACTGTATGAACAAAGCCATGGAACTTCTATGGGCAGTTCCTTTGCGCCATCTGTAGCAGGCCTGTATGTGAGCAATTTTGAGAAAGAACACATACTCAATGACCAAAATCCTTTCGCTTCCAGAATATTATTCTGGAAGCGTTATATAGATGACATTATCCTGATTTGGAATGATACTAGTGACAACCTCAAGGATTTTATACACTGGATTAACACCAGAGATGAATGCCTCAATTTCACTTACACAGCTGATAAGAGCAGATTAGACTTCTTGGATATCTCACTCTACATAGAGGATGACAGCATTCAGACAAAAACCTATTATAAACCGACTGCGAAGAACAGCCTGTTATCTTATAAGAGCTTTCATCCCAGACCTTTAAGGGACAATCTCCCCTATAGCCAATTCTTACGCCTTAGGCGTAATTGTAGTAAGCTAGAAGACTACGAACAACAAGCCAAGGACCTAACTGATAGGTTGGCAAAAAGAGAGTACCCCATGAAGACCATTCACAAATGTCAAAAAAGAGCGAGACACCAACCACGAGAATGTCTGCTCACTACCACTCCTAAAGAGACAAATGAGAACTTGATCACGTGTGTGACAACATACAACATCGCTAGCAACACTGTAAAAAAGATTGTAAATAAAAATTGGAAGATTGTCACCTCCGGTAACCTGAAATGGCCAAAACCTAGGTTTGCAAATAAAAGAACAAGAAACCTGAAAGATCTTCTGGTACATACTCGACCTGCACCCAAGACAAAAACAGAAAGCATCACTACAGCCTGGAACATTAGTCCAATCACAGGACACTATCCATGTGGTTCCTGCATAGTCTGCAAAATAACAACTGCAACAAAAACACTATGTCTATCTAATGATTTAGTATGGACACACCGACAACACACGAATTGCAATTCCACACACGTGATCTATATGATCACGTGTCCATGTGGGCTAAGATATATTGGAATGACATGTCGAAAAGTAAAACTACGGATTGGGGAACATAAAAGCAACATCAAATGTAAAAAGCGACGACCAAAATGAGCAAACATTACATAGACTCCAATCACACAGTTGAGGATCTCAACTGGACAATCATAGAGATGTTAACAAATAAAAATCAATATGCAGAACGTCTTCTTTTCGAGAAGGAACAGCGTTGGGTTCATCGTTTAAAAACCAATGTGGAATAATTGAACGATGATATTCCGTGGCACCAGTTCAGTTAATAATACTCCATGTCTGAAGATTACTAACAGAATGAACGTCATTGATTATCCGCTATTCCGTAATTATAAATCAAAAACTCACTGAGTTGCTGCAATAGAACTAGTCAAATATCTGAAGTCACATTTTAATTACTATTATTTTTATTTTTTCTGTGTCAAATTGCTGGAAACATCGAAGTTAGCAATTATTTAAAAATTGATCACAATCACACTTACATATAATATACTAACATAACTTTATTGATAATATATTGCGAAGACACCAAAACTTTTTTCTATGCCTACTATAAAACCACGAAGTATTTACTTTATGTCTATTGAGACAGTGAAATAAAAGAAGGCTCCCAGAATGCCCTACACCACCGTGGGCAGAGCAAGCACAAGCAGAGGACAGTCCATGCTGCAGGTGAGAGGAAACGCCGTAGGACCACGCTTGACATTATTGAAGTAAGGTCTCTCTTTTAAAATGTCTCTTTTTCCTTCACAGCAAGCAAGGATAAACTTGCCAAGCCCTGAAGACGCTATAACAAGTGTCTTTAAGGTAATTTCAACTTTAGAATGGGGTCTTATCTCAGAAGGCAGCATGTGGCTTTCTCACTTCTCGTTTTCCTTTTTTTTTTTTTTCAGTGACTGTGCCTCGTGACTTCATGTAGCAATATAAATCCAGAGCATATTTTGAATTTATATTAAGATATCTAATGTACCTTATCATTACGCACGATCCCTGGAAATTAAGCCATAGTTTTAAGAAGTATATTTTTAGAGCGAAATGCGCCATTTGACATATTAACACGAACTTTCATTCTGATAAATTATCTGATTGTTACCATGTAAACCCGGAATGTTAAAAATAAGGGGATTCTGACTAAGTTTCTCTTTTACTATATTACAGGTACTATTGACCTGATTGTCTACAGCGGACTAATATTACCCCGCTGAGAAGTGCAATACAAATGGTAGTTGCACTGATAAACTCTTTCTGATCCTGAAGAAAGCCCCATAGACCCGGCTGGGCATACGGGGCAGAAACATGTCGACCGAATAAAAGGACACTTTTTCAGTGTGTTTAGACATACTAACCTGGTCTAAAAACACACGCTCACCATTTTAATTTCTTTAACTACCACTTGCTAATAATTTTTTTTTCGCTTTAGTGAGGATGTTTGAAGAATTTTAACATCACCTTATCACAACCATTTTTTAACGTTTCTGTTTCTGGACACTACTGCGAATACCAGTGGTTAAACCTCCGGGTGGAGGTCAACATACCTAATAAACTCCATGACTATGTTGTTACGTTACGTATAGGCGGAGAACCAAGATATACCGCCTTTTTCCCAAATCCAGTTACGTACGTATATGAGGGTTTTTTAAGACGGAACCACGAACTAATAAACCCTGGTAAAGTGGTTACAAGTGATCCATTCCCCTATTGATTTTTTGTATTATCCTGGAATATGAATGGATCATTACTTCCCTTCTCTCTCCCCCCCTCCGTTTGATTGAAAATATAATAGGACATGTACAGTTATGACCGTAATAGGGCATATGCGGCTTTGACCATAATAGGGGAAGTACGAATATCACCGTATTAGGGCAAATATGAATATGTCCATTTTAGGGCATGTATGAACGGGTCTACATTAGGGCCTCTATACAGGACATAACAAGAGCATGCTTTACACCACAACAAATGATTTTCCTGAACAAAACTGTGCAACAATTGTCATGTCTTGGTTTAGCTAGAATCAAAGATTTGAACACACCATGCATTCCCACATTTGCACGCTTTGAAAATTGGCAACAGTTTACAAACTATAAGGAGGAAATAATAGACGCCATTCTATGCAGTGGCATATACAACACATCAGACACCAATTGGAGGGGATGGCTTGTTAGGCCGTTAGATGAAAACGGATGTCAAGCACGGTTCCCGGGTAACACCAAGGGTTTCAAAATCAGCAGGCCGGACTTGCATTATGTGTAGACTGAACACACGAGTGGTGACAACTTACAGTGTTAGGAAGTTGTGCCTTGATTGGCTAAAAACCTCAACATTGTTTCATGTGAAACAACCCTTTTCCCTTCCGTCTGATGACCTGGAACTATGGGACTTTTTGTTAGGTCCTTAAAAAGCATGTCAAAGACTCTTCTTGTATGCAATATACAATGAAATATGGAATGTTTCTCAGCAGAAGGCTGCTGAAAGTCTGCACGAAATTAACTTGGCCAATTTAGAAAAAGCTCTAGCAATGGACGACAATGCTATGAACACCTTGTCCTCTAAAATGTATTCCTTGGGGAACATAGTATCATCAGCAATAGGCAATATACAACACGATATGTCCGCATTTCAACATAGGGAATACCATCTTAGGTCTATTTTGCTGTTGAGCTGGCCACTTCAGACACTATGGGCCTCATTATGATGGTGGTCAGACTTTTGTCTGACCACCATCCTGTTGAACATGGGACCGCCCGACTTGCTGTCGGTGGTCCCGCGATAGGGATTAGGATGCGACCTCCTTCAAGGTGGTCACAACCTGTATATTTTGTATTGCGGCATGTGCTGCAGGCTACAGCACATGCCACAGTTCAAAATAAACACATTGCACTTATCCCTGCACTATGTGGCAGGTACCATGCCGTGCCTTGTCACATGGTGTAGGGATATGTAGGGGGGCAACATAGGTGCCCCCCAGGGCCCATATCAGAGGGACAGGGGGAAGGGACACCCGCAAGGTGCTTCAAGTCACTTTCCGCCAGCCTTTTCATGGAGGGTTAACCGCCCTGAAATGGCCAGCGGAAACTGGCATTGTAATCCCTACAGTGGTGCCTGAGCAGGCACCGCCACCATTGGAGGGATTACATACCGTCCGAATGAGCCCCTCGGATTTGTGTCGGACAGTCTCTCCGTCCCCTGACCATCCACCCACCATCCTAATGTGGCGCGTGGTCTTGCATGGTCCGATGGTGGTGG
This sequence comes from Calotriton arnoldi, assembly GCA_963921515.1. NCBI lineage: Eukaryota > Metazoa > Chordata > Amphibia > Caudata > Salamandridae > Calotriton > Calotriton arnoldi. Next base: position 1,028,383 of record CAWUFW010004624.1, read on the forward strand.
GACCACCACCAATGGCCTAATGGTGGCAGTCCCACCGCACTCATAATGAGGACCTAAGTTCTGGCCACGTGCCATCGTGATATATTAATACCACAAGTCTGTTTTCACCTTATCACCTCACGAAACAGCAGATACTAATGGCACCCAAAGATGCGACATATATTATATTACACATGGAAATGTTAGAGAAGTTACCTTTCACACAGTTACTGAAACACCTTCTGCGGGTTGGATAACCCATGGGTTCATTTCTCTGCCGATTTTGACTTTCCATTTTCAATACTGCCTCCAATACCATCAAGTGGGCAAATATGAAGCGTTAGGGGAAGGGTATATACATGAGTATTGGAATTTACCTCTCAAACTGAGGTTTTTCTCAGTAGTTCCAACTGCAAGAATGCTGTAAGGGGATCCTTAGTGTGCAAGGATGTTTCACTTCACGGGGCTTGTAATACTTCGTAGCAAACTTATCTTGCTACTTGAAAGGTTTCCCAGCGGCCCTGATTTGTCCGGCTTTCAGATTACTCTCTAACAGGAGTTATTTCATGTTGAACAATCAAGTTTGGTGTGGTATGAGACTGGTCATAACCTTTCTGGTCATGGTTTCTTCTGTTGAAGCTTGTACACAAGTACTGTTTCCACCTGCCCGTACAGATAGGTAGACGATGCCTTGGCCTTTGATAAATCTTATGAAGATGCACTTTGATGCCTTGAGCAAACTGAAAGCCTTACTGTTTCAGAAAGGTATGGCGCTAACATCTGCAAAGGAGACGTTTGATCTTCAAATTGCAAGGTCCTCTTCAGAGATACAGTTGCTACTGTGCACTAACTTCCCACTGCATTTTGGGGACCTTGTGCACCACATTTTTAACATGTCTGATACTGCAGGAGTAGGGCACTTTTTCAAAAGTATAGGCTCTTGTTTGGCTAGCACCTTCCAGACAGTCTTTGGAGTCATTCTATCCTTCATACACTGCATGCCTGGAAGCGTTTTGGAGGTCTTCTGCTGGTCCTGCTCCTAATTGTCGAAACTGTGTTTTACATTTTTCTGCTCTGCAATGGATGTCCTATTTTGAGATCGAATGGAACTGGCACTACCACATGTGCTCCTTTGCCATGAACGCATGGCACAGTGCTTCGGCACATCCTTGCTTCAGGAACTAAACGAGCATTAGTTCTTCTCCCTTTGGCCTGTGTGGCTTCACTGTGTGCAGTCTGTTTTCCACTGTCTGCTGTGCACTTTCAAGTATGCCTTGGACTTTTGCCTAGGAATGCAACTGTTTCAGCCTCTGGACGTAGACGTACTGGTGGACCCCTTATAGGCCCATTTGTATCAATGTCCTCTGGGTTTGCTTTTGCTTCTGAATGCATTCTAGGAACCCTCCTGAGACACTTCTGTTTCCGGTGAATTGGATCTTGGCCCTGGTTCAATGGATCTACCACTGGCTGTGGTCACTCCTACAGCTGCTGCTTTGAGGATAGTATGGGAGCACATTTGCTCCATAAACCTGCTCCGAGGTGAGTCTCTGGGATCACTGTCTGCAGTTGTTTGGAACAGAAGTGTTTCATCTTCCACTCGGAACACATAAACAATTGGCTATTCCATTTGGTGGGAACTTTTAATTCCTTTAAAATGTTTTTTTATTCTCATTTAGATTCATTTATATATTTTTAGTGATGGCTTTCTTTATGCTTTGGCTTCAAACTGTATGATTGCCTCTTTTAATAATTTTAACATAATATATATATATATATATATATATATACACATGTATATATATATATATATATACATATACATATACCCTGTCTTCAGGCAGGTCGCTCCCCCTCGCCGCACAGCTCCACCTGCGTGACTGTGTGCCCCTGCTGCTCGTCACCGCCGCTGCCGCAGGTTTGAGGCTCCTCTGCCTCGGTAGCCCGGTAACATCAGTCTTGATTGTATTGCTGTTTTGTGTATTTTTTGTCTAAATCTTGCCTTTTCTCTCCGTTTTCATCTCTGGCTTTGATTGTATTGCTGCCTGTGTATTTTTTGTCTAAATCTTGCCTTTTCTCTCCGTTTTCATCTCTGGCTTTGATTGTATTGCTGCCTGTGTATTTTTTGTCTAATCTTGCCTTTTCTCTCCGTTTTTTGATCTCTTTACCCCCCTGTGTTGCCTTCTGTGCCCCCTGGTACCATGTGCCTCATTCTGCCCATTTTCTCCCGCCGCCGCATCCCCGCCCCCCTGCACTCCCATTCGCCGCCCCGCTCCCGCCTCCCAGCTGCTCCTCCCTCCCACCTCCCCTCATATGGCGGCCGCTGCGCGGTGAGGAGAGCAACCCTTGACCCTGTCTTCAGGCAGGTCGCTCCCCCTTGCCGCACAGCTCCACCTGCATGACTGTGTGCCCCTGCTGCTCGTCACCGCCGCTGCCGCAGGTTCGAGGCTCCTCTGCCTTGGTAGCCCAGTAACACCAGTCTTGATTGTATTGCAGTTTTGTGTATTTTTTGTCTAAATCTTGCCTTTTCTCTCCGTTTTCATCTCTGGCTTTGATTGTATTGCTGCCTGTGTATTTTTTGTCTAAATCTTGCCTTTTCTCTCCGTTTTCATCTCTGGCTTTGATTGTATTGCTGCCTGTGTATTTTTTGTCTAATCTTGCCTTTTCTCTCAGTTTTTTTATCTCTTTACCCCCCTGTGTTGCCTTCTGTGCCCCCTGGTACCCTGTGCCTCATTCCGCCCGTTTTCTCCCGCCGCCGCGTCCCCGCCCCCCTGCACTCCCATTCGCCGCCCCGCTCCCGCCTCCCAGCTGCTCCTCTCTCCCACCTCCCCTCATATGGCGGCAGCTGCGCGGTGAGGAGAGCGACCCTTGACCCTGTCTTCAGGCAGGTCGCTCCCCCTCACCGCACAGCTCCACCTGCGTGACTGTGTGCCCCTGCTGCTCATCACCGCTGCTGCCGCAGGTTCGAGGCTCCTCTGCCTCGGTAGCCCGGTAACACCAGTCTTGATTGTATTGCTGTTTTGTGTATTTTTTGTCTAAATCTTGCCTTTTCTCTCCGTTTTCATCTTTGGCTTTGATTGTATTGCTGCCTGTGTATTTTCTGTCTAATCTTGCCTTTACTCTCCGTATTTTAATCTCTGTACCCCCCTGTGTTGCCTTCTGTGCCCCCTGGTACCCTGTGCCTCATTCTGCCTGTTTTCTCCCACTGCTGCGTCCCCTGCGGCCCCGCCCCCTGCACTCCCATTCGCCTCCCCGCTCCCACCTCCCAGCTGGTCCTCCCTCCCACCCCCCCTCATATGGCGGCCGCTGCGCAGCGGACGCACGCAGCGGGCACGTCGCTGGCACGCCGAAGGCGCGCCTAAGGCAAGCCCGTCGGCGCCCATCCACGTCTGGACCGCGCCCAGCACCAGGACCCCTGGTCCCCACGACCGCCACGACAACCAACGCCACTACAACGCCAGCACCCTCCTCGCACTCAACTCCGGGCGATCACACACCTGCTTCCTGGCTGCCCCGAAGCGCACCCAAGGACCCTTCACCTGCCGGAACTGCACCTTCACCAGCCTCCAAGCCGCCAAACCACCCGCCGAGAAAGAACTCAACCACCTCAGATGCATCCTACTAAACACCCGCTCCGCACGCAAGCACGCCATCGAAATCTGGGACCTGCTCGACACTTCCTCCTCGGACGTCGCCTTCCTGACAGAGACCTGGATGAATGCCTCCTCGGCTCCGGACATCTCCATAGCCATCCCGGACGGCTACAAGATCATCCTCAGGGATCGCACCAACGGAGATGGAGGTGGAATCGCCATCGTCCACAAGAACACCCTCAGGGTCTCGACCAGCACCGACGACACCCTCAGCACCGCCGAACACCTGCACTTCCAGATCCACACTGACCCCAACACCACCCTCAGAGGAACTCTCCTCTACAGACCCCCCGGACCACGGCCCCAGTTCAGCGACTCCATCGCCGACTTCGTCAGCACGCACGCCCTGGCCTCCACAGACTACATCCTCCTCGGAGACCTGAACTTCCACCTCGAGAACAACAACGACAGCAACTCCACCACTCTGATTGACACCCTCGCCAACCTCGGACTCAGACAGCTCGTCACAACGCCCACCCACTCCGCCGGACACACGCTTGACCCCATCTTCTCCGCAAGCTCCCACGTCACCTTCAGCCACACCACCGAACTCCACTGGACCGACCATCGCTGCATCCACTTCACCTTCCGGAAACTCACCACGCACCACCGCACTCAACAGATCCCCCCTCGCAGCTGGAGCAAAGTCACCGAAGACCAGCTAAACACCACCCTCGCCGAAGCCCACCCGCCGTCCCCACCGACACCGCCGCCCGCAACCTCAGGCGTTGGATCGACGACTGCGCCAACACTCTCGCCCCATTCAAGAAACCCTCCAACAGACGCACCGACAAGAAAGCCAGCTGGTTCACCGCAGACCTCCAGGCCTCCAAGCAAACCTGCCGGATACTTGAGAAGAAATGGCACCACGAACAGACACCGGACAGCTATGCGGCCCATAAGAACACCATCCGCAGACACCATCACCTCATCAGATCCGCCAAGAGGACCTCCTTCAAGGACCGCCTCGACAACAATGCACACAACAGCAAGGAGCTCTTCAACATCGTGAAGGAACTCTCCAACCCCAGCTCCAACACCAACGACATCCCACCATCGCAAGACCTGTGCGACTCCCTAGCCACCTTCTTCCATCGCAAGATCGCAGACATCCACGACAGCTTCAACAACCAGACCGCCCCGGCAGCCACCGACACCTCAGACCACACGTCCACCATCCACTTCGACCCCCTGCTCGCCTGGGCCATCGTGAACGACGACGACACCATCAAAATCATGAACACCGTCCACTCCGGCTCTCCGTCAGACCCATGCCCGCACCACATCTTCAACAAAGCCAGCGCCACCATCGCACCCCATCTCCGCAAGGTCATCAATACCTCCTTCGAGACCGCGACCTTCCTGGCGAGCTGGAAGCACGCCGAGATCAACGCCCTACTCAAGAAACCTAAGGCAGATCCGAGAGACCTCAAGAACTTCCGGCCCATCTCCCTGCTCCCGTTCCCGGCGAAGGTCATCGAGAAGATCGCCAACGGACAACTGACCCGCTACCTGGAGGAGAACAACATCCTGGACCCGTCCCAGTCCGGGTTCCGCAGCAACCACAGTACCGAAACTGCCCTCATCGCCGCCACCGATGACATCAGGGCCATGCTGGACAACGGTGAAACCGCGGCCCTCATCCTCCTGGACCTCTCAGCCGCCTTCTACACTGTCTGCCACTGCACCCTACGTGCACGCCTCCACAACGCAGGGATCCAAGACAAGGCTCTGAAATGGACCACCTCCTTCCTCTCCGGAAGAACCCAGAGCGTCCGCCTCCCCCCATTCCGTTCCGAAGCCTCCGAAATCATCTGCGGCGTACCCCAAGGATCATCCCTCAGCCCGACATTGTTCAACGTCTACATGGCACCGCTCGCCCACGTCGCCCGACTGCACGACCTCAACATCATCTCTTACGCCGATGACACCCAGCTGATCCTCTCCCTCACCAAGGACCCCCTCACCGCCAAATCCAACCTCCACGAAGGAATGAAGGCCGTCGCCGAATGGATGAAGAACAGCCGACTGAAGCTGAACTCGGACAAGACGGAGGTCCTCATCCTCGGCTCCACCCCCTCAGCCTGGGACGACTCCTGGTGGCCGACCGCACTGGGAGTAGCCCGACACCCACCGACCATGCACGCAACCTGGGGTTTATCCTCGACTCAACACTCTCCAGGACCAAGCAAGTCAACGCCGTCTCTTCCTCCTGCTTCAACACCCTCCGCATGCTCCGCAAGATCTACAGATGGATCCCCACCGAAACAAGAAGAACAGTCACCCAGGCATTTATTGACTTAAAAACAGCGTTTGATTTGGTACCCAGGGCTAAACTGTGGCAGATTTTAAAAGATATGGGCATTCCACCACTAATTTTGAATTTATTAATCCGTCTCCATGAGGGGAACTATGCTCAGGTGAGATGGGGTAATCAAGGACAGTTGACAGAACGGATTCCTGTTGGCAGGGGAGTCCGCCAGGGTTGTGTCATGGCTCCCACCTTGTTCTCTCTGTATGTGAACGGGATGGTGAAGTTTTTGCAAGAAGATCCAGCTGATGCCCCAATCCTGGCGGGCGGCAAAGTGCCAACGCTTCTGTTCGCCGATGATACCCTGTTGATGGCAAAAACTCCAGCTGGGCTACAAAAGTTAATTAATAGATATCAATCCTTCTGTGAGGTACGGGGCTTAGTAATTAATACTACAAAGACAAAGCTCATGGCATTTAACCCTCACAAATCTTTTAGGAATAATTTTACACTGAATGGTATCCCCCTGGATAGAGTCGAGAACTTTGAATATCTTGGTATACGACTCTCCGATAAAATGCACTGGAGGCCCCATTTGGCCAAAATGCTTTTGAACCATAAACGCGTGACCGGGGCACTCAGCAAAGAACATCGCTCCTCGTATAGCAGGCCAGTCGCCCCGGCGCTTGTAGTCTATGAAGCAAAGGCTGTTAGCTCGGCCCTGTATGGAGCCGAGCTATGGGGGTTCGAAAACGTGGATGAGTTAATGAGGTCAGAGCACAAATTTTTGAGGGACTTAGTTATGCTCCCCCGTAATACCCCACTGACACCTCTAATGTATGATATGGGTAGGCGACCTTTTAGAGCAATTGCTAGGCTACGCCCACTACTTTTTTGGGCTCGCCTAAGGCGTACTGAAGAGCTTACTAATTACGCCTCATCTCTAACGGAGGTGATGGAATTGGATGTGGACCATAGGGTCAAGTGGATAACATATGTGAAGAAAACCATGATGCAACTTGGCCTTAAAGAATCATGGGATACCCAAATTCCCCCTAGTAAGATGGAACTTAAGCGCAACTATTGGGATTGGTTTGATAGCCAGGAGCTCAGTAAGCCAAATAAGGGGAGACTGACAGAGGAGTATTTTATGTTCAAGCAAGTGAGAAACTTAGAGCCCTACCTAGACGTGATCCAGGTCCCACGAGATAGGACGTTGTATATTCAGTTTAGGTTTGGCACGCTCCCTGTTAATACCCGAATGGCAAAGTGGCGCACAGCCGAGAATATAACTGAGAGTTGCCCTTGCTGTGGAGTTCTGGTTGAGTGTGTTGCTCATGTCCTGTTTGCTTGTCCTGCTTACAACAAAGCAAGGACTAAATGGTTAAAACCAATATGTAGTAATATGGGTACCCGCGATCACCGATTTGCTCTGCGCATTTTAACATCTGACCCTAGCGTCCTATTCTCATGTGGGATGGCTAAGTTCTTAGGGCAAGCCTGGCTAGTGAGAACCAAAGCCTTACGGGGAGTGACTTTAACTTAGGTAACTAAGACTCCAGTTAATAAGATGAGCTATGTGACTGGTATAAAAATCGCAGTATTCACTTGGTTGCGCTATAATCTCTGTATATCGTCTTATGTTGTATATAGCACTAGCACTTTATATATTGACTTCTCTGTTGGTTGATGCCCTTTTTATCTTTTTTTCTTTCATACTTTTATCATAACTATTGAACATCCAGGGAGGAATGTATTGGTAGAAAGCAAAATGTACATATTTTTATTAGACCAATGACTTTTTAGTGAAACTTGTTTTAAAGTGTTTTAGTTTAGACGTTGCTCATAATGCTATATCAAGACATTTTAATTGGATCTTTGTATTTTAAGATTTCCTGTTCTATTGAACATATATTCTTTTACTGTACAAATGTCAAATAATGCTTTTATGATGCATGTTGTCGAATAAAGCTATTTGAACTGAACTGAACTGAACAGTCACCCAGGCCCTCGTCAGCAGCAGGCTGGACTACGGAAACGCCCTCTACGCGGGAGCCTCGGCCAAACTCCTGAAACGACTGCAACGTATACAGAACGCCTCTGCATGCCTGATCCTCGACGTCCCTCGCCACAGCCACATCACACCCCACCTGAGAGACCTGCACTGGCTCCCCATCAACAAGAGGATCACCTTCAAGCTCCTCACCCACGCACTCAAGGCACTCCACAACACCGGACCGGCTTACCTCAACAGACGGCTCACCTTCTACATCCCGAACCGCCAGCTCCGCTCAGCCGACCTCGCCCTCGCCACCGTCCCCCGCATCCAAAGAGCGACCACCGGCAGCAGATCATTCTCCCACCTCGCCGCCAAGACCTGGAACACCCTCCCCATCCTCCTACGACAGACCCAGGACCTGCTAACCTTCAGGAGGCTACTCAAGACCTGGTTGTTCGAGCAGTAGCAGCACCCCCTCTCCCCCCATCGCCTTGAGACCCTCACGGGTGAGTAGTGCGCTTTACAAATGTCTTGATGCGGAGCAGGAGGGGCTCTTTTCTTGAATTTAATGTGGCCAGCCCAGGCCACGAGGCAGCACCACCACTAGAAATGGACCGCTTCTGTTTATTGGGACAGTGTTATGCGGAGCAGGAGGGGCTCTTTTCACTATGAGAGCGACTCCGTGAGACATAATTTTGCATTTTAAAGAACTGTTTTTAGTGCACTTGATGGCGGCGACCCACATGGGTAATGAATGGACTTCCAGTCCCATGATGCAACTGTATAACTCACTTGAGCGTAATCATCAAAATAAAAGAGGGGATGTTCTGAGAGTCTCTGCTTGCCGTCATTTGCACCAACTGCCTATGAAAAAGGGCGTGATGCCTGAAATGCGTCGGCAGGGAATCTTCAAAGAGGAGTTTGTCCACGAACGCTGCTCTCTGTTTAGTAGCACCTGACCTCCTGCGAGTGCTGTCTCTTCGAGGGGCAACTCTTTTCTTGAATTTAATGTGGCCAGCCCAGGCCACGAGGCAGCACCACCACTAGAAATGGACCGCTTCTTTTTATTGGGACAGTGTTATGCGGAGCAGGAGGGGCTCTTTTCACTATGAGAGCGACTCCGTGAGACATCATTTTGCCTTTTAAAGAACTGTTTTTAGTGCACTTGATGGCGGCGACCCACATGGGTAATGAATGGACTTCCAGTCCCATGATGCAACTGTATAACTCCCCTGAGCGTAATCATCGAAATAAAAGAGGGGATGTTCTGAGAGTCTCTGCTTGCCGTCATTTGCACCAACTGCCTATGAAAAAGGGCGTGATGCCCGAAACGCGTCGGCAGGGAATCTTCAAAGAGGAGTTTGTCCACGAATGCTGCTCTCTGTTTAGTAGCACCTGACCTCCTGCGAGTGCTGTCTCATCGAGGGGCAACTCTTTTCTTGAATATATATATATATATATATATTTATATATATATATATATATATCTATATTCCAAATGAAAATCACGCAGTATCACAGGCGTGAAAACAAGCCACTCCTGTTATGTTTCGTATATAGGCCCTAATGTAGACCCGTTCATATATGCCATAATGTAGAAATACTCGTATATGCTCTATTATGGTCATACTCGCATATGCCCTATTTTGGTCATACTCGTATATGCCCTATTATGGTCATACTCGTATATGCCCTATTATGGTCATACTCGTACATGCCCTATTATAGTCATGGCTCCTAATATAGGCATGATCTTTCACCTACATTAGTTCCTTACCGTACACAACGAGCTCTGAGGGCTGAAGGTTATCTAGTCTGTGGTCCAGAACACAGGCCTACAATGTACTCATAAATTATGCATGAGCATTCACCAGCTACATCTCCTGCATAATTTGTTAGTACAAAGTTCACCCCTGACGTCTTCCTCATGTCCAACAAAGACCAATACAAACCATACTGAGGGACGAGACACTTTAGGGTATAAATACAGCACATCTTGCCACGGTAAGGTAGAGGGAACCGAGACTTCCATGCTGACACACTGACCAGAGACGCTGAGGCTCCTGCATGCAGTCGCTCCAGCTGACAGCGGTCTAACACAGCCCTTGCGGGGTGTCCAACTCGAGACCAGGACGAGGTCCCACACTCTCTCTATTCAGGTATGGGGGTTCGACTAAATCCTAGAGTGATTCTTGGCTCTTAGGCTTTAGACCTACACATATGCTAGGTACATTCAGGTACATCTAGTTAGGCATCGTAGGAGTACGCGCACTTGCATAATGCTTTTTATATTCATGTATGTATTCATGATTATTGCAATATGGTAGAACTGTTCTATCCTTTCACTTTGATCGTACTGCTGATAATATATCTCTGCTATTGTCTGCTGATTGCTGCAGTACATATATATTACTAACCCTGGGCAAAGCACTATGCTACGCTCGCGTAGTTTGCGAAGTTTGCGCTACTTCGCACAACGCGAATTGCACGTAGCACAGTGCAAACACGCGTAGCGTAGTGCAGCGGTCATTTTTTGCTTGCTCGCGGTCCTCAACGTCAAGTTGGCGACCGCGAGCAAGCAAAATGACATCCCGGTGAGACTTTTTCCTCGTTCGCGATCAGCAACATCAAGTTGCCGATCGCGAGCGTGGAAAATAAACCTCCCGGCGAGATTTTCAACGCGGGGAGGTCAGGTTTCTCATTGCGAGTGGTCGCGTATGCTCGCGACCGCTCACGATGAGAAACTACCAGTCCGCGTTGAGAAAGCTGCCGCTCGAGTAAAAATCTACTCGAGCGGCAGTAAAGACAGCTCGCACTGTGCAAGATGCCATTTTCAATGATTGCACAGTGCGGACAAGCATCCGGCACTGTGCAATCATTGCGAACAGTGCACTACGCAGTTCGCGTAGTGCTACGCGTAGCTCGCGTAGTGCGAACTGCACTTTGCGTAGCTTCGCGTAGCGCTACTTCGCGAACTACGCCCAGGCTTATATTTTACACTAGAATAACAACTGTTCAATAAATACTTATTGAAACGCCCAGACTGTTTATTCCGTGTAACTCTCTGAGACAAACCGAATAAGTAAGCACGAGTGACTGAGCGAAAGGTAGTACATTGTTTCCACGATTCTGAGGAATTTGGGTTGTCATGATCTAAGGTTGCCAGAAACTAATCTCTCCCCGATAAGAGGAGATTCTAGTGGCACTGTGAGCTAGCTAATGCAAATCTGACTAACATACGCGGTGGGGGTGCACAGAGTCAGTCTAACACCAAGCCCAGGGTTTATGTTATCCAAATGCGCAGGTCCTGCAGGGGTACTATAGGAACTACACGACATGGCACCCAACGTTGGTTGGGTACTTATTTAACAGTAGAATCTGAGTAGTTCAGTCGTGCTATTCTTTGAGAACCTACTCACAAAACCCCAGAGACGTCTGGAGTGGGTGGGTGGGCACAAAATCCACCACAGCTGAGTAGGCGAGATATCCTAATTATCGGCTGTTGGTTAATCAAGCTTGAAGGACATTTAGTTCCTAAATTGTGCATAACACCTCATCTTAGTTCCCTTTGAACACTTCTTCCTCTAAACATGCCTGATTTCGAGGCAGGGGATGACAGAGTTGACCTGAACCTTTTAGAAGGAGGAGAAGATCCTGAGGATGCAATACAGATTGCACCAAAAGTCAGAAGGACAGTCACCATAAGACTATTAGAAAATGGCTTACAAGCCAAGGATGGCATGGTAGTTTTCGTGATTGAGGCACATGAATCAAACAAAACAGAGGTATTTTATTCATGGGTTACACTCCCAGCAGCAAATGCCATAACAAAGACATTTCACTACTATTTAAGAGGAGATGCACCACAGGAATATGCCCCGTTTGAGGACATAGAGATTCCACTCACTTACCAGGAACATCATTACTGGTTTAATGGCGCCCTACCCCACGTACGAGGAAGAGTAAGATTCGGCCCGCTCGGAGGAGACAGGGCCACATGGCCAATACTAGCGGCATACACACCGCACCCTGACATTGGAACAATGCCACAGCCAGAATTACTCGTACAACACAGAGATTTAATTAAAATCTACAGCAACCTGACACAATTCGTCATGAGGACTTTAACAATACAACCTGCACCAGCTGCAGCAAATCGTACTCCAGTCCAGGGTACAGGAAATAAATTTGCTCCACAAACATTACACGCGGTAATGGGCAAAATGCCCGCAAAACATGAACAAATACCATTCTGGATAGCTCAGAAAATAACTCAGCTTGAGGCAGTATTCCCGAATACTACCACTTATGATAAACACAGAATTTTGACAATCTGCTTACCCATGGGGATCACACCACAAGTAGAGGCTTGTACCTCTTGGGGTTCAGTCTTTGCTGCCATATATACCAGAACACATGGTATCCCATCCTTAGCAGTAGTGCCAGACGTATTGAGACAGATACAAAATGAGTACGGAGCAGAGCCTGCCCTAAACTTAGGGATGAAGTTACTAAACAACTTTGATCAGGTATCAGCCATAATACTAGCTAACATTAAGGGGGAAGCAGCTTCAGTGGCGATCCGCCAACGCCTAAGGGAGTTCGGTCCAGTAGATCAACAACACGAACTTCCCAAAATCATTGAAACTGCATATGCAGAATTAGACAGAGACAGTCTAGGTGGGAAGGCATTAAAACCACACCTGGTGGGCAGTCCTGAAAAGGACACTACAAAGCAGACACCTACTTCTTCTAAAAAGAAGTGGGAAAATAAAAAAATAAAAAAGTCTAAAGACAACAGATCTCAATCCCGAGGCAGGTCTCCTCAACAGGAGCTCTCTGAAAGGAGGTATAGCCTCAGGAATAGGGATAATATTAAAAAACCTGACAGGTATCAGGATACTGATACACGTTCCTCTCGTTCCTTTCAGGGTTCGTCAAGAAACTCCGAGAGGGAAGGACGGTCAGAACACAGACAAGAGGAGCGTACAAAGTCCAGAGACACGCAACGCGCTGCGGACTACGCACCTAAAAAAGAGGATAAACAAAAACAAAAACATCAGTTCAAAAAGAAGAAGGTAGCAGGTCTCAAGATCAGACATGCCCAGAATTCTGAGGACACAGCTTCTGAACGGGGAATGGGCTCTGACGATGCTAGACAGCGCAGCAGAAGTAACAATAGCTCGCCATAACCTGAAGGAATTTCTGGTGGCAGCGGAGTTGAGTGAGTATATCACGGTGGAAACACCTGATACTCGGGTAAGTGTCCCACATAAGTTACATGAGATAACACTCCGGATGGAGGGGGACAAGCCCAGAAAAGTTAAAGGTCTATTTTGGGGAAATTTGTCATCTGGATATGACATCCTATTAGCAGAACAAGACTGGCCGCCAGCATTCATCATGGAGTGCCCACAGGGAGAAAAGTTAATTTTTCCAGCATTTTCCGACCTCGTTCCCATACATCTTAAACATGCATATGTGCAGGAGTGGGCGGTTGCCCTAGCTCCAGCATTGTACAAAAATCATGCTGGTTGGGATGAGGATTCAACCCACCACGTGATCCCATTAAAAGTTTCCCCAAATGCTCAAAGGCAATGCCCTATAAAGCAGGAAGCTAAAAAACAAGTCAGGGAGCTCCTAGATCAACTTGAATACCAGAGGGTGATAGAAAATTGCACCTCACCAATGAACAATCCTTTGTTCCCCGTAGCCAAACCTGACAACACATATCGTCTAGTTTTAAATTACAGACATTTAAACACTTGCACAAAGACATTTGCAGTTCAAAATGCACACAGTGCCGCATTAATGAATAACATTGTGCGACAAAAATACAAAACAACACTTGATATCTCAAATGGATTTTTCTGCCAAAATATAGCACCTGAAAGCAGGTATCTGACCGCATTCTCAGCGCTGGGGTCCCAACGGCAATTTTGTCGACTCCCCCAAGGGTATAAGAATAGCCCGGGGTTGTTTTCAGCAAGGGTAACAGAGTTACTCCAAAATTTGGATGAAGAAGCATTGTCCTATGTGGATGATATTTATCTGACGGACGATGACTTACCGAGGCACTTGACCAGGGTGGGCACCATTATTATGGGATTCGTCTCTGAGGGCTATACATTTTATTTCAAAAAATCAAAAATTGCCCACCTCAATGTCCTATTTTTAGGGTATGAGCTGTCAAGTGAAGGAAAAAGCCTAGCAGCTAACTTTTTAGAAAAGTGTGCGCTGCTCCAACCTCCAAAATCATTAAAGAATTTACAATCAATTCTGGGATTCCTAAATTTTGGTCGAACATACATTTTGGATTACGCAGAAAGAGTAAAACCTTTCTACGACTTAATAAAACCTGATTTTTCAGTCAGACAATGGACACAGGAACATACAAATATCCTACGTTCACTACAGGAAGACATGATAGCTTCAAAACATTTACAGACACGCGTAAACGTACGCAACTTAGTGATCCGAGTAATAGCGGATCAATGCGGGTACACTTATTTGACCTTCAATGAAGGGGAAACAGTACCAATCGCATACAAATCACACCTGCACACGAACGCAGAGATGCGTTTCACTTCAACAGAAAAAATCGTGACAACAGTGCAGACCGCTGTAGCAAGAGAAAGCAAAACACACAATTGATGGACGGAATGCAGAACAAATCAAAACATTCACCCCCAGTCAAGAGATCTGGGTTAAATCCATCATTCTTTTGCTCACCATGCCACCCCAGTTTAGACCTGGCCAAATGCAAATCAGTCTTGACCCTGTGCCTCATGGGAACAGTCCAGCCCACACTGCCAAGCCAAGTCCTCCCTGGACCGGAAACAAGCATCCTAGGACCAATTTCGGGGTTTCACCCCTCTTCAGCCAGGATAGCTTGAATCCAGTGGCACAGTGAGCCCGGGACCCACGTCTGGGCATACCCGGCGCACTTAGGGCAAGGAAGCAAAAGACACACAATTGATGGACGGAATGCAGAACAAATCAAAACATTCACCCCTAGTCAAGAGATCTGGGTTAAATCCATCATTCTTTTGCTCACCATGCCACCCCAGTTTAGACCTGGCCATATGCAAATCAGTCTTGACCCTGTGCCTCATGGGAACAGTCCAGCCCGAACTGCTAAGCCAGGTCCTCCCTGGACCGGAAACAAGCAGCCTAGGACCGGTTTCGGGGTTTCACCCCTCTTCAGCCAGGATAGCTTGAATCCAGTGGCACAGTGAGCCCGGGACCCACGCCTGGGCATACCCGGCGCACTTAGGGCGAGAAAGCAAAAGACACACAATTGATGGACGGAATGCAGAACAAATCAAAACATTCACCCCCAGTCAAGAGATCTGGGTTAAATCCATCATTCTTTTGCTCACCATGCCACCCCAGTTTAGACCTGGCCATATGCAAATCAGTCTTGACCCTGTGCCTCATGGGAACAGTCCAGCCCGAACTGCTAAGCCAGGTCCTCCCTGGACCGGAAACAAGCAGCCTAGGACCGGTTTCGGGGTTTCACCCCTCTTCAGCCAGAATAGCTTGAATCCAGTGGCACAGTGAGCCCGAGACCCACGTCTGGGCATACCTGGCGCACTTAGGGCGAGGAAGCAAAAGACACAGAATTGATGGACGGAATGCAGAACAAATCAAAACATTCACCCCCAGTCAAGAGATCTGGGTTAAATCCATCATTCTTTTGCTCACCATGCCACCCCAGTTTAGACCTGGCCATATGCAAATCAGTCTTGACCCTGTGCCTCATGGGAACAGTCCAGCCCGAACTGCTAAGTCAGGTCCTTCCTGGATCGGAAACAAGCAGCCTAGGACCGGTTTCGGGTTTCACCCCTCTTCAGCCAGGATAGCTTGAATCCAGTGGCACAGTGAGCCCGGGACCCACGTCTGGGCATACCCGGCGCTCTTAGGGCGAGGAAGCAAAAGACACACAATTGATGGACGGAATGCAGAACAAATCAAAACATTCACCCCCAGTCAAGAGATCTGGGTTAAATCCATCATTCTTTTGCTCACCATGCCACCCCAGTTTAGACCTGGCCATATGCAAATCAGTCTTGACCCTGTGCCTCATGGGAACAGTCCAGCCCGAACTGCTAAGCCAGGTCCTCCCTGGACCGGAAACAAGCAGCCTAGGACCGGTTTCGGGGTTTCACCCCTCTTCAGCCAGGATAGCTTGAATCCAGTGGCACAGTGAGCCCGGGACCCACGTCTGGGCATACCCGGCGCACTTAGGGCGAGGAAGCAAAAGACACAATTGATGGACGGAATGCAGAACAAATCAAAACATTCACCCCCAGTCAAGAGATCTGGGTTAAATCCATCATTCTTTTGCTCACCATGCCACCCCAGTTTAGACCTGGCCATATGCAAATCAGTCTTGACCCTGTGCCTCATGGGAACAGTCCAGCCCGAACTGCTAAGCCAGGTCCTCCCTGGACCGGAAACAAGCAGCCTAGGACCGGTTTCGGGATTTCACCCCTCTTCAGCCAGGATAGCTTTAATCCAGGGGCACAGTGAGCCCGGGACCCACGTCTGGGCATACCCGGCGCACTTAGGGCGAGGAAGCAAAAGACACAGAATTGATGGACGGAATGCAGAACAAATCAAAACATTCACCCCCAGTCAAGAGATCTGGGTTAAATCCATCATTCTTTTGCTCACCATGCCACCCCAGTTTAGACCTGGCCATATGCAAATCAGTCTTGACCCTGTGCCTCATGGGAACAGTCCAGCCCGAACTGCTAAGTCAGGTCCTTCCTGGATCGGAAACAAGCAGCCTAGGACCGGTTTCGGGGTTTCACCCCTCTTCAGCCAGGATAGCTTGAATCCAGTGGCACAGTGAGCCCGGGACCCACGTCTGGGCATACCCGGCGCACTTAGGGCGAGGAAGCAAAAGACACACAATTGATGGACGGAATGCAGAACAAATCAAAACATTCACCCCCAGTCAAGAGATCTGGGTTAAATCCATCATTCTTTTGCTCACCATGCCACCCCAGTTTAGACCTGGCCATATGCAAATCAGTCTTGACCCTGTGCCTCATGGGATCAGTCCAGCCCAAACTGCTAAGCCAGGTCCTCCCTGGACCGGAAACAAGCAGCCTAGGACCAGTTTCGGGGTTTCACCCCTCTTCAGCCAGGATAGCTTGAATCCAGTGGCACAGTGAGCCCGGGACCCACGTCTGGGCATACCCGGCGCACTTAGGGCGAGGAAGCAAAAGACACACAATTGATGGACGGAATGCAGAACAAATCAAAACATTCACCCCCAGTCAAGAGATCTGGGTTAAATCCATCATTCTTTTGCTCACCATGCCACCCCAGTTTAGACCTGGCCATATGCAAATCAGTCTTGACCCTGTGCCTCATGGGAACAGTCCAGCCCGAACTGCTAAGCCAGGTCCTCCCTGGACCGGAAACAAGCAGCCTAGGACCGCGGGGGCATTGGGGCTCCCACCGCGGTCCCAACGTGAGGGCATGCCTCGAGGGATGGGGTCCCCCGGGCGGACATTGAGTAATAAGACTGGGGGCATTTTTTTTTCTTTTGTGTTTGAAGTCGTGACCCCATCGCGTCTCCCAGCACGGCCCCCCGTGTAACGTCGCTGTGGATTCGCGGATCCAGCCCAAATTAATAATTTAATAGTATATAATTTAGAAGGTAGTGCTGGATGTGTGACATTTTTTAATAAAGTTAGTGAGATTGAAGTTATTAATCACATTCAATTTGATAGAGTTATTAATAATAGAAAAAATAAAAATTAAAAGTTAAACTTGAAGAGTGTATTGTGCTGTAGTACATTGAATTTGTGCTTTTGTTTTGCGGATTCACAACGGGTTCGCGAATTCAAAAATAAAAAGAGTATGTATGTTTAAAAAAATATATATATTCATTGTTGGGTTATAGGGTGGCTCTAAAAAGGGCCCTTGTTTTCATTATGACTCTGTTGGAGCTACATGGAAGTGCGGACGCTGCGCTTAAGGTTATTGAGAAATACTCTGTTTCCTTCATCTGTGAAATGAACTCCATCACTTCTGTAGATGTCATCCATATCAAAACGTAGATTGTTGTTATAGATGGAGCCCATCCTATGGTCTCTGAGGTAAGCAGAAACAGCTTTATTGACATTCTTCCTAGCTTTCTCAAACTGTGGACAGAATTGATTTGACCACTTCCATTTCTGTCTTTGGCATATATTAGAGTATACAAAGACAGTTTGAGGCAAAAGCAACATCAATTGTGCAAAGGTATCCTTCATTAGCATTTCCAGACCTACCCCAGTCAATTTGCCTAGGTTAATGCCACCAAAGTGCACAATTATGAGGTCAGGGGGTTAGAGATGCAAAAGGGTTTTAACCAAAGGCAACAATTGGTGCCAGTTAATCCTCCCTGTGCAATCCATTTTATTTCCACATTTTGCAAACCTAGGTCTTTGTCAATACCTCTGTGTTCAGCATACTTTTTGCATCAGAACACATAGCTGTGCCCTTCAATCCACACTGTAAGCATCTTTCAGGGATGTCTGGAAGGAATGAAAAGATGTCTGTAGCTGAGGTAGTCAGTTGGTAGAATGACTGGTATCTAAAATGGTGGAAAAGATGCTATTTTTGAAAAAGCTGATAAGTGATTGGCTGTTCATCAACATTGTGCACTCAAAAATAGGATGCATGTTACTTTGCTGAGGAATCATGTTTCTGATTGGTTATTAAAAAATGTTTGAAAGGTACAGTAGATAGGATAAGGTAATATTTTGCAAAAGTCAACCACACCTGCTATTTGCATTTGTGAGCTAGTGTGCTGAACTTGAAAATATGGTGAACTTGTGACCTGCCAGTACAGTTGAATGTTGCAGAAACTGTTACTATGGAAACTGGGATTAAGCAGAATGGGGGAAGGGTTGAAAGTTAACTGTGGATTTAAAATGTGAAATGGTAACTTATATATAAGTGATCTGTTAGTAAATTAAGTTTTTCTAAGTCAGTAGTATGGGCAAATGTAGTGTGTTATCAAAACAAATAGTAGTATTATTAGAAATTGTTTTTGAACTCCCATAAGGGTTCGCGGCTCAATTGCAATGCTTTACTGCGGCACACAGCGACTCCAGAAAATTACAGAACCAGTTTTGGCAAATTTTGTAGGGATATTTTTAGATTTGAAAAGATTTTTTTTTAAAGTTTAGAAATTATTAGAGATGTGTGATGTTTGAAATATGTTATGAAATGTGCAGTTGTGTATTGTAGTTTGTTTTATTGTCATGAAATCACGATTGAAATAGTTTGTACATAGTAACATATATACATTGGTATATGGATTAGTGATTATGGTAGTTTGTATGTGTCTGTGGAAAGGTGCAAATGAAGTATGCTGCATCATTTTGGGGGTCTCTTTGAAATGGTAAGTGCAGTCTGTCAAGTGTTAAAGTCTGTATGGTCTTGGAACTGAGGTGTGTCTCTACTTGCACATGTATTTGTCATATGTGTTATGCATTTGAATACATTAATTGTATAAAACAGAGGTATACATCTATTTGTATGTTTCTTTTTTATATAATAAGAAAAGGAATGGTACAGACACATGCATACTTTTGATAATATGGTGAGACTTATAAAAGAGATATATGAAGGGTTGCTTGTTTATATTTACAGCTTCAGCTTGAAAATGCTTTCCCATTGAGAGATTGTATCCTATGAATGTTCGGATCATTTGAGCTCTGCCAGTTTATATTCAAAGCGATACAAAAGGGGATGATGGACGGAACGTTTGAGCCAATCAAACACTCACCCCCAGTCAACTGATCTGGGTTTAATCCATCATCATTCTTTAGCTCACTCCACCACCCCAGTTCAGACATGGCCATATGCAAATCAGTCTGACCCTGTGCCTCATGGGAACAGTCCAGCCCGAACTACCAAGCCATGTCTTCCCTGGACCGGAAACAAGCATCCTAGGACCGGTTTCTGGCATTTCAGCCGTCATCAGCCAGGCTTGCTTGAATCCAGTGGCAAAGTGAGAAAGGGACCCACGTCTGGGTATACCCCCGCCAACTTAGGGCGACCAAAGCGATACAAAGGGGATGATGGACGGAACGTTTGAGCCAATCAAACACTCACCCCCAGTCAACTGATCTGGGTTTAATCCATCATCATTCTTTAGCTCACTCCACCACCCCAGTTCAGACATGGCCATATGCAAATCAGTCTGACCCTGTGCCTCATGGGAACAGTCCAGCCCGAACTGCCAAGCCATGTCTTCCCTGGACCGGAAACAAGCATCCTAGGACCGGTTTCTGGCATTTCAGCCGCCATCAGCCAGGCTTGCTTGAATCCAGTGGCAAAGTGAGCAAGGGACCCACGTCTGGGTATACCCCCGCCAACTTAGGGCGACCAAAGCGATACAAAAGGGGATGATGGACGGAACGTTTGAGCCAATCAAACACTCACCCCCAGTCAACTGATCTGGGTTTAACCCATCATCATTCTTTAGCTCACTCCACCACCCCAGTTCAGACATGGCCATATGCAAATCAGTCTGACCCTGTGCCTCATGGGAACAGTCCAGCCCGAACTGCCAAGCCATGTCTTCCCTGGACCGGAAACAAGCATCCTAGGACCGGTTTCTGGCATTTCAGCCGTCATCAGCCAGGCTTGCTTGAATCCAGTGGCAAAGTGAGCAAGTGACCCACGTCTGGGTATACCCCGCCAACTTAGGGCGACCAAAGCGATACAAAGGGGATGATGGACGGAGCGTTTGAGCCAATCAAACACTCACCCCCAGTCAACTGATCTGGGTTTAATCCATCATCATTCTTTAGCTCACTCCACCACCCCAGTTCAGACATGGCCATATGCAAATGAGTCTGACCCTGTGCCTCATGGGAACAGTCCAGCCCGAACTGCCAAGCCATGTCTTCCCTGGACCGGAAACAAGCATCCTAGGTCCGGTTTCTGGCATTTCAGCCGTCATCAGCCAGGCTTGCTTGAATCCAGTGGCAAAGTGAGCAAGGGACCCACGTCTGGGTATACCCCGCCAACTTAGGGCGACCAAAGCGATACAAAGGGGATGATGGACGGAACGTTTGAGCCAATCAAACACTCACCCCCAGTCAACTGATCTGGGTTTAATCCATCATCATTCTTTAGCTCACTCCACCACCCCAGTTCAGACATGGCCATATGCAAATCAGTCTGACCCTGTGCCTCATGGGAACAGTCCAGCCCGAACTGCCAAGCCATGTCTTCCCTGGACCGGAAACAAGCATCCTAGGACCGGTTTCTGGCATTTCAGCCGTCATCAGCCAGGCTTGCTTGAATCCAATGGCAAAGTGAGCAAGGGACCCACGTCTGGGTATACCCCCGCCAACTTAGGGCGACCAAAGCGATACAAAAGGGGATGATGGACGGAACGTTTGAGCCAATCAAACACTCACCCCCAGTCAACTGATCTGGGTTTAATCCATCATCATTCTTTAGCTCACTCCACCACCCCAGTTCAGACATGGCCATATGCAAATGAGTCTGACCCTGTGCCTCATGGGAACAGTCCAGCCGGAACTGCCAAGCCATGTCTTCCCTGGACCGGAAACAAGCATCCTAGGACCGGTTTCTGGCATTTCAGCCGTCATCAGCCAGGCTTGCTTGAATCCAGTGGCAAAGTGAGCAAGGGACCCACGTCTGGGTATACCCCGCCAACTTAGGGCAACCAAAGCGATACAAAAGGGGATGATGGAAGGAACGTTTGAGCCAATCAAACACTCACCCCAGTCAACTGATCTGGGTTTAATCCATCATCATTCTTTAGCTCACTCCACCACCCCAGTTCAGACATGGCCATATGCAAATCAGTCTGACCCTGTGCCTCATGGGAACAGTCCAGCCCGAACTGCCAAGCCATGTCTTCCCTGGACCGGAAACAAGCATCCTAGGACAGGTTTCTGGCATTTCAGCCGTCATCAGCCAGGCTTGCTTGAATCCAGTGGCAAAGTGAGCAAGGGACCCACGTCTGGGTATACCCCGCCAACTTAGGGTGACCAAAGCGATACAAAGGGGATGATGGACGGAGCGTTTGAGCCAATCAAACACTCACCCCAGTCAACTGATCTGGGTATAATCCATCATCATTCTTTAGCTCACTCCACCACCCCAGTTCAGACATGGCCATATGCAAATCAGTCTGACCCTGTGCCTCATGGGAACAGTCCAGCCCGAACTGCCAAGCCATGTCTTCCCTGGACCGGAAACAAGCATCCTAGGACCGGTTTCTGGCATTTCAGCCGTCATCAGCCAGGCTTGCTTGAATACAGTGGCAAAGTGAGCAAGGGACCCACGTCTGGGTATACCCCGCCAACTTAGGGCGACCAAAGCGATACAAAGGGGATGATGGACGGAGCGTTTGAGCCAATCAAACACTCACCCCCAGTCAACTGATCTGGGTTTAATCCATCATCATTCTTTAGCTCACTCCACCACCCCAGTTCAGACATGGCCATATGCAAATCAGTCTGACCCTGTGCCTCATGGGAACAGTCCAGCCCGAACTGCCAAGCCATGTCTTCCCTGGACCGGAAACAAGCATCCTAGGACCGGTTTCTGGCATTTCAGCCGTCATCAGCCAGGCTTGCTTGAATCCAGTGGCAAAGTGAGCAAGGGACCCACGTCTGGGTATACCCCCGCCAACTTAGGGCGACCAAGCGATACAAAGGGGATGATGGACGGAGCGTTTGAGCCAATCAAACACTCACCCCCAGTCAACTGATCTGGGTTTAATCCATCATCATTCTTTAGCTCACTCCACCACCCCAGTTCAGACATGGCCATATGCAAATCAGTCTGACCCTGTGCCTCATGGGAACAGTCCAGCCCGAACTGCCAAGCCATGCCTTCCCTGGACCAGAAACAAGCATCCTAGGACCGGTTTCTGGCATTTCAGCCGTCATCAGCCAGGCTTGCTTGAATCCAGTGGCAAAGTGAGCAAGGGACCCACGTCTGGGTATACCCCAGCCAACTTAGGGCGACCAAAGCGATACAAAAGGGGATGATGGACGGAACGTTTGAGCCAATCAAACACTCACCCCCAGTCAACTGATCTGGGTTTAATCCATCATCATTCTTTATGATGGATTAAACCCAGATCAGTTGACTGGGGGTGAGTGTTTGATTGGCTCAAACGTTCCGTCCATCATCCCCTTTTGTATCGCTTTGTTCGCCCTAAGTTGGCGGGGTATGCCCAGACGTGGAGTCCCTTGCTCACTTTGCCACTGGATTCAAGCAAGCCTGGCTGATGACGGCTGGAATGCCAGAAGCCGATCCTAGGATGCTTGTTTCCGGTCCAGGGAGACATGGCTTGGCAGTTCGAGCTGGACTGTTCCCATGAGGCACAGGTTCAGACTGATTTGCATATGGCCATGTCTGAACTGGGGTGGTGGAGTGAGCTAAAGAATGATGATGGATTATACCCAGATCAGTTGACTGAGGGTGAGTGTTTGATTGGCTCAAGCGTTCCGTCCATCATCCCCTTTGTATCGCTTGTTCGCCCTAAGTTGGCGGGGGTATTCCCAGACGTGGGTCCCTTGCTCACTTTGCCACTGGATTCAAGCAAGCCTGGCTGATGACAGCTGGAATGCCAGAAGCCGGTCCTAGGATGCTTGTTTCCGGTCCAGGAAGACATGGCTTGGCAGTTCGAGCTGGACTGTTCCCATGAGCATAGGGTCAGACTGATTTGCATATGGCCATGTCTGAACTGGGGTGATGGAGTGAGCTAAAGAATGATGATGGATTAAACCCAGATCAGTTGACTGGGGTGAGTGTTTGATTGGCTCAAACGTTCCGTCCATCATCCCCTTTGTATTGCTTTGTTTGCCCTAAGTTGGCGGTATGCCCAGGCGTGGGTCCCTTGCTCACTTTGCCACTGGATTCAAGCAAGCCTGGCTGATGACGGCTGGAATGCCAGAAACCGGTCCTAGGATGCTTGTTTCGGTCAGGAAGACATGGCTTGGCAGTTCGAGCTGGACTGTTCCCATGAGCACAGGGTCAGACTGATTTGCATATGGCCATGTCTGAACTGGGGTGGTGGAGTGAGCTAAAGAATGATGATGGATTAAACCCAGATCAGTTGACTGGGGTGAGTGTTTGATTGGCTCAAGCGTTCGTCCATCATCCCCTTTGTATCGCTTGTTCGCCCTAAGTTGGCGGGGTATGCCCAGGCGTGGGTCCCTTGCTCACTTTGCCACTGGATTCAAGCAAGCCTGGCTGATGACGGCTGGAATGCCAGAAGCCGGTCCTAGGATGCTTGTTTCCGGTCCAGGAAGACATGGCTTGGCAGTTCCGGCTGGACTGTTCCCATGAGGCACAGGGTCAGACTGATTTGCATATGGCCATGTCTGAACTGGGGTGGTGGAGTGAGCTAAAGAATGATGATGGATTAAACCCAGATCAGTTGACTGGGGTGAGTGTTTGATTGGCTCAAGCGTTCCGTCCATCATCCCTTTTGTATCGCACTGTTCGCCCTAAGTTGGCGGGGTATGCCCAGACGTGGGTCCCTTGCTCACTTTGCCACTGGATTCAAGCAAGCCTGGCTGATGATGGCTGGAATGCCAGAAACCGGTCCTAGGATGCTTGTTTCCGGTCCAGGAAGACATGGCTTGGCAGTTCGGGCTGGACTGTTCCCATGAGGCACAGGGTCAGACTGATTTGCATATGGCCATGTCTGAACTGGGGTGGTGGAGTGAGCTAAAGAATGATGATGGATTAAACCCAGATCAGTTGACTGGGGGTGAGTGTTTGATTGGCTCAAACGTTCCTTCCGTCCATCATCCCCTTTTGTATCAGTTTATATTCAAAGTCAAGAGGAATCATTTGGGTAAGTCTAGGTCTTGCCGCCACATGAAATAGAGTGTTGAAAACATTACAAGAAATCGAATACTTAGCACTGAATGAAACAGAAAGTACTGATATTGTTACAGCTAATATGTTGGATACATACTATCCAAAAAGGAGTCCACATCTCGAAAACCTATGTCTTTATGAAATACTTCAACATTACAGCTTTAAAAGAAAAGTTAAGGAAAATATAAACGAAGAAAAATATGCAGTAAATGGATGTGATGGATGTTTGGTGAAACATGCCAAAGGAAATCTTATTAACCACAGAAAACTCTGCTGCGAAAGTCCAGATAAGAGGGAATGTTTCTATTTAGCACTTCTACAAATGTTTTAGCCTTGGCGTAGTGAAACGGAATTACTTAAACATTTTGACTGCTATGAAGATTCTTTTAGTGCATGTAAAGATACCATTCAATGCACAATTTTCCCTACATAGCTACAAATGTTAAATGAAGAGATTGAACAAGAAAGTACTATTGCAGCTGAAATAGCTAGAGACAGTTCTCAAGACAGTCAAAGTTCTGTTCCACTAAGTCAAAATCCACTGGGACAACCAATTATCAAAAATGAAGCAGCAATAGCCATGAATGAGGTAGAAACTGCAATGCAACAAGCACAAGATATTACTTTGCTGAAAAACTTTGAAGAACAACTAAATATTGAACAGAAAAAGATGTATCTACAAGTGAAAGAACAGATACTGTAGTGTAGTTCCTATTTCCCTAATAGGCTCTGCGCATTGGAATAATATACCCTATAGATTCGAGATAGGACTGAGGTCAGTATGTCCCTATCGAGTATATTAAACTTAATTACTTTGTGCCAGCTAACTCAGAGGCCACTAGAAACTCCTTGTAAACAAGAAGGGAGTAGTTTCTGGCAACCGCATAAACATGACAACTTTGTTTCCCTTTAGAATCGGAACACTCTCAGAATAGTGGAAACAACAGATAACAGTTTCACTCAGCTAATTGTGCATGCTTAGTTTCTTCAGAGTTACACAGAAAGAATAGACGGGCGTTTCAATAAAAGGATTTATTGAACAGTCTTGTTTCTCGTGTAAGAGGTACGAGCTATTATGATCACAAGACTGTATGCAAGATATATAATGTACGCCGTAAGCAGTAGAAAGAAATAATACTGCGCTAGCATTATCTTTTAGCTATGACACATATATTCATATACATAAATAACATAAGCTAAAATTGCGAGTACTCATAAGATGCTTCTCTAACTAGTTCTACCCCAGTGTACCTAACCTAAGTGTAGTGCAAGGTAAGAAGTAGGTGATGTATTCTATAGTATGGTATGCTATAGTGTGCCAAGTCTCTGGTATGCCAAGAGTCTAGTATGCCAAGAGTCCCTCTAGGTTCTAGTCAGCTCCATACCTTGAGAATGAGAGAGGTGGGAATCTCTTTCCGGATCTCAAACTCTAACACCCCGCGAAGGGAGTCAGAACACTGGAAGCTGGATTCTCTTCGAGCAGGGATGACAGCGTCTCTTGTCAGTGCGTCAGGCCGGGACACGAGCTCCTCTAAAGTCGAGGTCTCCTCCTACTTGCTTGGGCAAGGGAAGATATATTTATACCCGGTAGGTGCCTTAGAATGTTAGCATTGACGTAAAGTCGGGCAGAGGAAGATGTCAGGAATGAACCCTCAAGGAATAGCGGTTCATGCATAATAAATGAGTTCTTGGAGAAATCATTAATCCTGTGCTAGGGGAACTCCCAAGAGCTTAAGGGTCTGGTTTCTAAGAACTCGTTGTGACGTTAGGGTGGACGGATGTAGGTGACCATGCCTGTATTTGGATAGCATGGCTAATGCCTAAATAAGGACTGGGATCTTATGCCTATATAAGGACAATGCGAATTGTGCCTATTTAAGGACATGATTCAGGAAAACCTATATACGGACACCTAAAGCGGAATACAACACCCACTCCACTTTCGAATGAACGATAGTACTAAATGCTAAACATGAAATTCTAAACATTAAACTGAGTACCACATGTTGCTAAAAACATTTCTAAAAGCATATTAAAAGAAGTTTTTTTTTTAAAGAAACTGTTGCTAAACATGTAATGCAATAGGTACTGTACATTTTAAAGCATTTTTTCATTCTAGGCATATATCATAAATAAAATGCAACATGAATGAATAAACAGAAATATATACATATGACAAAATGGTTGACAAGTATTCAATGTGTCCCTAGAAGTATCCAAAGAAGTCCGTTCTATATGAATAGTTCTACTGTAAGCAGATTGAATTGCCATGTATTTTCAAAAATAGAGAGAGAGAACATTTATTTTTATTTTTAGGAAGAGTTCCAAGTTTTGTTCTGTTTTGAAAATATGGAGGCCAAATTCATTGCGTCCCCGGTACACTGTGAGCCGAATCAAAGTCAGTGTATGGGTCTGGTGTAAACTTGAAATCATCTATTCCTGTAGACAAAAGATCATCTACCGATGTCGGTGACAGTTGGAATACCTCATTTAGAAGGTTAACTGCACAGAGATGTGAAGCATCGCCTTCAGCATAGGATGCCGCAGCAATGTGTCCGTTGTTACCTGTGTGCCTGTTGATTCATCTCGTACCTCAGCAGCAGCAGGAAGCGTCTGTGAAATCTCAAGGAATGCCGTCATCAGGATTGGTAGCCTCTGGGGACAACACAGAGCATGGGCCGTTATCGAGTCCAGCAGAGTATCGATATCCGTTGGCATAACTGATGGGAGTGTTAGACAGGTGTCTAGCACGCATTCTTCACCGCAAAGCAGGCAGCGTAGAACAGGTAAGATGCAATCTTGCCAGATTAGTCTAAATGACAGAAACCATGTTGTATTAAGTTCCCGTAGACGAGGTATGCCCAAAAGTTGCACTATGCGCTCACGGCACTTCCGTTCTAGGAGAGCTTTCTCCAAATTGCTGGGAGTGACGCCGGTGGATAGGCTTGCCATAGCGTAGTAGTAGAAATAAAAACAGGATTCCTGCAACAAGTGCTAGAATTAATGGCACACCACCATACACCGAATGTGCGAAGTTTGGAATTATTCTGAGGACTGCCTGAAAAGGTGTTAACAGTCCTGAACAGATGGTCTTAAATACATGTACAATCCCGCTCGTATCAGACATGTTTAAGATACGTCCCATCATTTCTACGAAATGTATAGGGCAGTTTGTACGAATTAGAGCCTGTATCTCAGCCGAAGTCCTTGTGATTTGTAAATCATAGATTTCTTTGGCTGAGGTCAAAGGCACGGTTTGTTGTAAAAGCATGGCTTTCATTCTGCTTAAAGTATCAAAACGTATAAAAGAAACATTCAATGAAGGCCACAGAGGCGACTCCCTGACTGTGTCTATTTGGGGGAACAATACTTGCATACAACAAGTAACCCTGGAGCCAACCGTTACCAGATATGGGATTCCTGGCAACATGCCACAGCAACTCTGATCATTCAACATGAGGTAACTCCTGTTAGAAAGTTGTCCAAACGTTGGATTAATCACAGCAGCTGGTGTACCCTGCAGGTGGCAGGACAAGTTTGCCACACAAACCATTACAAGCCCCGTGTAAAGAAATGTCCTGACATATGAGTGAACCGCTCAGTGCATTTTCACAGTGTGTACCGCTTAGAAACACTTCATTATCCCCACTCCAACATCTGTATTCGTAAGGTAAATCCCAGGATGTCTTAATGTATTCTTTACCCAACCTTTCATATTTGCCTGCTTGCATTTGTTTGAGGCAATACTGAAAATGAAAAGTAGTGACAGGCAGAGTTATTTTGCCATGGATAATCCATTCTGTAGCTGGTTTTTCTGCTACCGTAAATGGTAATTTTTCCAGTATTTCAATGCTCAGCACTGTATACTTTGCTCCCCTTTGTGCCAGTTTGATCTGTTTATCCGTTAGATTGTATTCTGCAAACAGAGACGACGTGTTGATAAAACGCCAAGGCACATAGCCTGCACGCAAGGATTGCAGCGTCCAGCCTAATAACATAATAGAACGTAACTGAGATTGGCCTTGTTGTAACATGGCTAAATCTTGTTCCAGTATGTCAATAGCAGGGGATACAATGTTGTCCAGTGAATAAATTCTGGATGACAAAGTTGTTAACCCATTGTCGACCACAGTGAGAGATTTCTCTAAGTTAATACGATCAAGCTCACGTATTCTTTCTGCGGCCTCTGCCTGTGAAACCTTCCATATCTCATTATAAGCAGCATAAATGCCAGCATATATGAAACGTTTTTGACGCGGTTTTCTTGGTCCTTGCAAGAATTCCCTAAGGTCTGCATCTTCTTTAAGTAAAGATAAGTGTTGTTTCACATCCTCGAGTGTAGATTTTTGTAACCAGTCGAGGCACAATTTTCCTACACTGTATGTTGTTACTACCCCCGGATGTTGTCGTTGAACATAATGTGGGTCTGGCCTATGGATAGTAAAGCCCTGTATTCTATTCAGGAATCTTTCTTGACAGATGTTTGTGTCTGTGGGCCAGAGCAACCATTTTTCCCAATCAGGATCTGATCTGTCTTTTTGTGGTATTGTGTCTACTGTGACCGCTCCCTGTGTAGTGCTATTACTTGCAGGTGTTGGTACAGAAGGTGTGTTCATGTCTTTGATCTTGGCTAAACCAAGGCAAGACGTTTGTTGCACAGTGTCATTCAAAAACATTATTTGCTGTGGGATGATACAAGCTCTAAACAATGCTTCTATCCCCTGCACTTGCCAATCTTTAGAACCCCAGACAGATTTTGTGTTGATTGTGTCTTTCCAAAAGTCAAATCCTTGTCTAGACAGTTGGGTAATAAAGGCTGTAGAATAAATCTGTTTTGTATTAGTTAACATAATTTTCTATCCTGTTTTGTTTACATTCTTATAGTAAAATGATTCTGGATCAGATGTATTGTTCCCTGAAAAATATGGAAACTTATTTGCAAACGTTTTTGAACTACTCCTTGGTGGTGTAGGACAATGTTCCCATTGGTTAAACATAAACACATTTCTAGGTGTTGCAGATTTATGTAAAAAATGATGACCATAGTGGTTGTAACAATAAAGCTGTTCGTAGTCTGATGAGCCCTCTAAGTATTCATTGTTAGAGAACGCAGCAGACCTTTCTAGATCAGACATCATATTATTAACAGTCTCAAAGTCCCTATCATCAGAATAGGTACTGGAGGTAATAAAGTCACTTAATGAAATTTTAAATAAATGTGGAATCTTCAAAAGCTCTGTCGGGCCGAATATGTCGAAATCAGTTTTATCCCAAACTATACCATCCTGTATAGGAACGGCTGTGATGTTCACTGCAGACAAGTCTCTTGCTTCACGATGGGAAGATTTGTGTGGTTTTAAAAGTAAGTTCACATTTTTACTTTCAGTGTCCATACGAATGTATCTGCCATTTATAAGCATGCTAAGAGTCATAACCAAAGCTAGCCAAAACAGAAAGAAAAATATTCCAGAAATAATCCATATTTCAATCCATGGGGAAACCAGATAAGTCTCTTTCAGAAAATGAAAAAGGTCTTGTACTTGTTTTTTGAAAGTTTTTGAGGCTGGCGTCGTTTCAGGCTCACTCGGATCCTCAGAAAACGTATCAAAGTTAATGAAATAGCCAGAAGCAGTTCGGTCAATTGTTGAAATTGCATCAGGATTCGTTGAAATCACTGGAACCAGTTGATCACGTGTTACGTCGGTGTTGACAGGTGTATCTGGACGAACTGTTACTTGAGTTTCAAGAGGGATGAGTTCCATAGCATTGTTGCTTAGTCCTTCATCTTTTACTGCTGAATTCTCGATGGTTATGAGTCTTTCAGTCTGAACCTCTTGGATAGTAGTGAGAGGAGTGCGTCTGCTACTAGGTCGGAGTCCACGAGGCCTACTATTTAGTATTGGCCACATACTGTGGTTTGATGAGGTCGATTGACACAAATCTTTTCTCCTTTTTTGTAGCAAGGGGCGGCAGAAGTACTGTTCTTGTTCCGTGGATGGCTAGGACAGTTACTGGTTGTCTGTAAGAAGGTCCAAATTCCTTCTTGTCCGCAATCTTCTCTCTGACTAGATCCCCAACTTTTGGGATCCAGACAGGCCTTGCTGGGACTGCCGGTTTTTCCCCAGTGGTGGTTGGCTTCAGGAACAAGTTGCTTTGTTTCGATCTTAGTTCATTTAGATCCTGTAAAACAGCCAAACAATCTTTGATATCAAAGGGTTTATTTTCCACCACTGTACCTTTACATTCGAGATCAGGAACCCACATTCTTGTCCCAAATAGGACCTCATATGGAGTGACCCCCCCTAGAGAACTTCTTGGCAAATTATTTAATGAGCATTGGACCCCATAAAGATGTTTGACCCACCCATCACCCAAACCTAATACTCTAGCTGTTATAGACTGCTTTATGTCCCGGTTTTTCTTTTCCACAACAGAATTTCCCTCAGGATGAAATGGAGAGGAGTACCGCAATGCTACGCCCAAACTGGCCATGGCTTCTTTGTAAGCCCGAGAGCTAAATGCAGGGCCCTGGTCAGAATGTAGTGTGCCAATTGCGTATGTGCCGATAAAGACTCACAAATCTTTTATAACAGTTCGAGCGTCAGCCGAGTGCTGAGGCCACATCCATAGGAACCTTGACTTAGTATTTGTGGGATTGCATTTGTCCAAAAGGACGCCTGCGCGTAGATAGTCTAATGCTGTCTAACAATGGTGTTTGTACTGGGCAGGCTACTTCGTAGTCTGGTGTCTGATGGCGTTCTGCACCACGCTGTCTATTGCAGTCTATGCAGTCATCGATGAAGATGTCAATCTGTGTATTCATTCCAGGCCACCAGTACATCTCTTTTAATGTTAATATTGTTTTAGAGATCCCTTGATGTGACAGACCCTCCCCCAGATATGCTTCATAAATCAAAGCTGCTCTACGTTCCATGTTTGGAATTACCCTATCACCCACTCCAGGGATTCGAGCAAAAGGAACGTTGTTCGTATCAATTACATAAGAGTACTTGAGTGGAAATTTCTTTGGTAACACTGCACCACTGCCTTTGCTTGAAGCATTGACAGCCAACAATATCTCACTGTCTATTCTTGTTTTCGAACGAGTGATCGCAGCTACAGAAGCTGTCTGAACAACCCCCTTTGCGGCTTCATCAGCCAATGAATTCCCTGCAACGTGAACGCCATCAAGTTGATGACTCAGCGTGTGTATCACGTGAGCTTTTGGTAGTTCGTTTCTCAACTGAACTACTTGTTCCCAAAGCGTTTTATGCTTTATTGTGCCACCTTTTGCATCTTTGAACCCGTTTTGAAGCCAATTCTGTATATATTCATTATACGACTGAACACAGTAAAAAGAATCGCACACTATAAGTATGGGGAATTTGCGATCTGTATTTTCAAGTGCCAGTTTGAATGCTTGTAGTTCAGCTCGCTGAGCTGTACAATCTCCTACAGATTGAGTTTTAGTGACCATTGGTCTGAAGTTACCATCTTGCATGCGACCTTTAACGATTGTGCACGCTGCACTGTAAGCTTGCTTACTCCCTGTAGCGGGTTGTGCTGATCGGTCAGTATAAATTATAAATTCGTACTGATCGAGAGGCAAAATTTCAGTGGGCAGAGGACATTCATGTTCATATTGCAGGAACGCTTATGTTTTTAGATCAGGATCAAAAACATATTCAACATCTGTTGCAGCAAGAGAATTAACCCATTGTATCCATCTAGGATGTAAAGCTTTTGCATTTGGAATGCTCGCTTTTGTAACCGCCTCTAAGGCTGGTACTGGAGTTACGACAATAATGTGTTTCCCTTGAGCTAGAGCTCTTTCTTGTGCTACAGCGGTTTGAACTGCTGTCAGTATTTTTTCTGTTGAAGTGAAGCGCATTTCTGCTTGTGTATACAAATGTGATTTGTATGCTATTGGTACTTTTTCACCCTCATTAAATGTTAAATAGGTGAATCCGCATTGACCCAAAATTATTCGGATCACTAAATTGCGTTTATTTACGCGTGTTTCTAAGTGATTTGTTGCTAACATGTTAGCTTGGAGTGAACGCAGGATTTCTGTGTGTTCTTGTGTCTAATGTTTTGTTGAAAAATCAGGTTTGATTAATTCGTAGAGAGGTTTAACCCTTTCTGCGTAATTTAGAATGTAAGTTCTTCCAAAATTTAGGAAACCCAAGATGGATTGTAAATTTTTCAGCGTTTTTGGAGGTTGGAGCAGCGCACACTTTTCTAAAAAGTTAGCTGCCAGGCTCTTGCCTTCACTTGAAAGTTCATATCCTAGGAAAAGGACATTGAGATGGGCAATTCTGGATTTTTTAAAGTTGAATTTATTGCCCTCAGAGGCGAAGCCCAATATTATGGTACTCACCCTGTTCAAGTGCCTATCTGGGTCATCGTCTGTCAGATAGATGTCATCGACATATGACAATGCCTCATTATCATAAATTTGTAGTAACTCTGTTACCCTCGCTGAGAATAACCCCG
The DNA here is from genome assembly GCA_963921515.1 of Calotriton arnoldi. Classification (NCBI taxonomy): domain Eukaryota; kingdom Metazoa; phylum Chordata; class Amphibia; order Caudata; family Salamandridae; genus Calotriton; species Calotriton arnoldi. Next base: position 1,061,654 of record CAWUFW010004624.1, read on the forward strand.
GGCTGTTCTTGAACCCTTGTGGGAGTCTACAAAATTGACGCTGGGTCCCCATTATTGAGAAAGCTGTTAAGTACCTGCTTTCAGGTGCTATGTTTTGACAAAAGAAACCATTTGAAATGTCCAATGTGGTTTTATATTTTTTGCGCACAATGTTATTCATTAATGCTGTACTATGTGCATTTTGCACTGCAAATGTTTTGGAACAAGTGTTCAAGTGTCTGTAATCCAAAACTAGATGATATGTATTGTCTGGTTTGGATACAGGAAACAAAGGATTGTTCATTGAGGAAGTGCATGTTTCAATCACCCCTCGGTATTCAAGTTGATCTAAGATCTCCCTGACCTGTTTTTTAGCTTCTTGCTTTATTGGGTACTGCCTTTGTGCAGTAGGTTGATTTTTAGCTGTATTTTGTGGTGAGGTGAGTCCTCATCCCATCCTACATGATTTTTGTATAATGCTGGGGCCTGGGCAACTGCCCATTTCCTGGCATAAGTATATTTTAGGTGAATTGGAATATGGTTGGAGAAGGCTGGCATAATGATGTCCTCGCCATGTGGGCACTCCCTGACAAAGTGTGGTGGCCAGTCTTTTTCTGCTAGAAGTATATCATAACCCCTTGAACGTTTCTCCCAAAAGAGTGTTTTCACTTTTCTTGGTATGTCTCCCTCCATCCGGAGCGTTATTTCATATAACTTTTGTGGAGTACTAACCCTGGTGTCTACAGTCTCTACTGTGATGTACTCATTCAAGTCCACTATCTCCAGAAGTTTCTTCAGGCTCTGGCGAGCTATTGTTACTTCTGCTGCACTGTCCAGCATTGTCTGAGCCCATTCTCCGTTCTTGAGCTGTGTTCTTAGTATTCTCGACATGTCTGATCTTCAGACCTGCTACCTTCTTTTTTGTGAATTGAGGTTTTGATTTATTTTTCTGAACGTGTTTATCGTCTTTGGACTTCACGCGTTCTTCTCTGTGTTCTGACCGTCCTCTTCTTTCTGATGTCTGTGACGATATCTGAAAGGTACGAGAGGAACGTGTATCAGTATCTTGATACCTGTCAGGTTTTTTAAATTATCCCTATTTCGGAGGTTATACCTCCTTTCAGAGGGCTCCTTTTGAGGAGACCTACCTCGGGATTGATAGAGCGCTATGCTCTTGTAAAAATTGTAGGGGTGCATCATAATCATCGTTAGTCTGTACCCGCATATATCCAGTTATATATCAATGAATGGCTAGTAAAATGTAGTTAACTTGCATTATTGGAGTGAATAGAAAAGTAATTGTGCTATTATAATCCTGCAAATGTAACGCTTAACTGAAACGTGTTCAAAATGATGACTTGATGGATTAGGCCATGTGTAATCGAGATGCAGTAGTTTAAACGTGTACCGTATTGAGTTGCACGTGTAGTTCACTTTTTGCATATGAAATGTAATGAACTAATGCTTATAGAAGTGATCATAATTGTGTGTTTAAATTGTGTAAAGGCCTGACTGCATATACGTAAAGGGAAGGCCTGATTCGTTCTTATGTTAGCTTATTTTGTAGGCAGAGAAGGTTCTCTTGGAAAGGCTCTCTGGGCACAGATGGGAGATTCGTGCAGAGGGAAAGTTTGTTGAAACGTATCTTCTGTTGCAGGTGCAAGGACACATGCCTCGTTAGTGATGGAGCAGAGAAAATAAATTTTTTTAACCCCTAACAAATTTTATAAATAATTAATAAAATGTTCGTTTAAATGTATTAATCAACACTGTACGTGGGGAAGGGTAATACGCAAGTATATGTGCTGAATAATCTATTAACGAATGTCTGTGTGTCTAATTATAACATAAAAATAATTGCGTACTAATTTATAATAAATGCATGATTTGTGCTTCATAGAATATAAACGTGTCGTTGCAAAAACAATAGTGATGGTAAGTAAGGAACAGCTTAAATGTTGCTTTCTGCTAGGTAATAACTAATTGGGGTACGTAGACGACGGGAGGGAAACAAAAAGGCTATGTTTCTCTATTTTAATTATGTTTTGTTTATTTCAAAATAGTGCTTCTAAGTATAAACGAGTGGCGATATAAAATGGCTGCCAGTTAATGAAGTGCGCAAGTGCGGGGAAACACGTGACAAGGCAGAAAAGATGGAGAAAAGCTAACCTCGTGATGTTGCTGAGAGGCTAGGATGCGAGAATGGTCAAGGCTGATGTGACCTAATTAAACTGATAGTGTGCCGTGGTGATCAGCAAGGAACCGTGGGAAACCATTTTAAGAGAAAGGACAATGCCTGCAGAGTTCTCGAATGTATCGAAAGAAGTTACAAATGTACTGATCGAAGCGGATGGAAACATGTCTTGAACTGTGAGAAAGGAAATGATCCAAGGACCAGTTGGATCCAAGAGAACTTGATTAAAGAATGAATAGATGAAATGTATGAACCAATGAAAGAAAAGCGTGTTATTAATGCTGCAACAATTAGTTAGCAAAGTTAGAATTAGGGTATAAGAGGGCCTACTCTTAGTGGGAGGGGGTCACAATCACGATCGGAGTTGAAGAGTCGCAGTCAGAGTTGTGTTGGTGTTGGTGGCTTCCAGTGCTTGGTGGTCCTGATCGATCCATTACTGAGCGGGAGATGCTGAAAGACTGTTAGATGAGACGGGTTGAAGGTAGCTGATGCTGACGAGCTGAAGTTTCTGTTGCTGTCTTAATTTTCCAGTTGAGTATGAGAATTAGGTTATTTTTAATTCTTAAATTTAGGTTAGAAATCATTAGGCTAAATTAGGAAGGTAGGCAGGTAATTAGGGTTTTGCTTCATGACAAAAATTTCCTTTCTGCAATAAAATTGATTATGCTTAATAAATATTTGAATTAATAATGAATGAATAATTGAATAAAAGTTTAAATTCTTTCTCATGCTTTTAAAATTATATAAAATTTAAGATTCTCAAACGACTCAGTGGTTATTTTACTAAATGATTGTGACACCAGTAATTGGTTATTGTGATTTAGCTGGTCTTAATCACTATGAACTAATTTCTTACATGAATGATTCATCGACAAAACAATGAGCAGGAATATCTTAAGAAATAACTAAAAGAAAGCGATAGGTTAAGGTAATAAGATATCCCGGCTCTTTCCAGCGGTACATAAATGGTGTTTTCCATTTAATTCTCATGTTTCTCCTAGGAGTACAGAATTTCGTAAAGGTGTAAAGGAAATCCAGGAGTGTGTGTGTGTGTATGATAGGCGATGTTTATGGGCCCCATCGTCATGTGGATGTGAGAAAATATAGTTTACCCCTGGATGACCGATAAGTGACCTAGGAGGAGAATAGTTTTATTGTACGCGCTGCATCAGATTTCTTGGTAGCAGAGTTATGGTTTTCTATAGATTAGTTTAGTGATTATTGTTTATTGATTATTTTTGATGACTAACACTATATGTTGAGTCGCGTTATGTTATATGTGAGTTTTCACGCTTCTGGGATGTAGGAAGTGGAACACGTGTGGCAAGAGAAGTCACATGGAATTTGGTACATGGTCTGAATTCATTTTGGTAATAACACAGGTTGTGTTATGTTAGGGATTTTTCTGTACGAAAGGTGTATAACTGAGATAGCAAATCACGTTTTCTTGTGAAACTTTGGCCTTAATTCTCAGGATCCTAGTCTCCACATGTGTCTTATCCCCAGAGAAACGAGTTAATTGTTTGCTTGAAAGAAGGGTAAGGTAGAGGGAAGTGCTACTTTATCGGCGAGAGTTAATAATTCTGTGGTAGGGTAGAGGTAAGCGCTGCCTACTGGAAATACAGGATTCTTGTGTAAAAGGACAAAGCTGTCACTTTTGTTTAGCGAATCGGACTATGGAATTGTTTTAATTGTTGTAACTAACGAAGAAAACAGTGAAAAGAAAATTGCCGATAAATTTTGTAAAGGAGGGGTAAAAGAGCAGGAGTGACATCAACAGTGCCGCGCTAGGATTGGATAGTGCGCTAGTCACGTGAACACAGAGACAGGAGTGACGTAGAAAAGTGCCGCGCTAGGATTGGTTGGTCCACGGACGAAGGGAATCGTTCTGATTGGTGCGTTAGTGTGAGTCGCGCTGTAATTGGTTGAAGTTCCGTACACGGAACAGTGCTGGTTTGAAGAGAAAAACAAATCGAAAACATGCCGTATTATGAGTATGAAAGGGAGAGAACGTCATGGACGACAAAAATAAAGAATTTCTTTAAGAAAGACAAAAAGGTTGTGACTAGAGAGGGACAAGTAATTCCTCCGCCGAAATCAGCAGCTTCACATATGATGCTGAAATATGGATATCATACATGCATATGGTTAGAAAATTGGGCAAAGTATACGAAGAATGATGGTGCATTAGCTTTCCCTGAGAATGGTTCATTTAGTGTAGCGGTTTTGCGAAATTTGAGAGAAAAGATGACAAATCTAGAACCTAGACCTAGACCGACACAGTTTGAAGCGTTGACAGAATGGGAGGATGAGATGTATGAGCGAGAGAGATTCAGAGGTTTAAGAGATCATGAATTTATGCCTGGAAGAATGTGGGGAATAAATCATGAGGATAGAATAAAACGATGGAGATGTGCTAACATGACAGGAGGTTTGTTTCCAGCTTTTACAGTTGAAGAAGAGACTAAGAGAAAACGTACTGAGAAAAAGAAACATATGGAGAGGGAGAAATATATGCATGAGAGCGAAACGGATGATGAATTGCTGGAAGATATTTTAAATAGAAATCCACCTCCGTATCAGCAGAGTTCTACAGTGGTGACACCAAATGCGCCGCTAATAGAGACTATGCGAAATAAAAGTCCGGAAAAAAGAATTGAAATAAATAGGTCACAAGATCAAATGAGAACTTCACAAAATGAAGGAATAGAAAGCGACAATGCAAGCGAATTAGCAAGGACAACAAAAGAACTAACTGAGAAGATTAGAGAATTAACGAAAAATATGGAAGCAGTGACTGTGCCTGTAACAATAGGTCCAGTAATACCAGTTTTTGAGAATCAGAAAATTGATGAACGATCTTTAGTCATTCCCATGAGTTCACAATTTCAGAGAGAAAAAGAAAGGATGGAACAAAGTGCAAGTACAAGTAATTTGGGTAGTACTTACAGACCAAGTCCACCTACAAATTTGACTGTGAATGAGTGCAATGGTAGGAAAATGCATATGGTAACAGAATCTGCAACAGAGACTCCTGAAAAGAGTGGTAACTGGGTAGAACTAAATAATACACCCATAGGTCCGACTCCTGATGAGTTGAATGAGTGGATGAAGGCATTTAAAATAAAAGAACCAGAAGAAAAACCATTAGATGTAATTAGGTTAAAAATTGACATGGAAGAATTAATTCTAGGAACAATTGGTACAGAAAAGATAAAAAATTACCAGGATGATGAAATAATCTTTCTGTGCAAAAGTATTACATGGAGAGCAAAGAATTTACATGACAAACTAGAAGAAGTAGCCAGTGAAATTGGAATAGACTTTGCGAAAGTGAAAACATTACAGAAACCATATAGAGTAGACTTTTGTGAAAAAGATATTGAAAATTTGAACACGGCAGGAAGGCTGACACAGATAAAAGAGTTAATTGTGTTATTGAGAAAATGGGGTGATGTGGACAGATGGAAGGTTAGATGGACAAAGAAGAATGAGAAAACTACAGACAAAGCTTCTTTGGCTTTTATGATAACTGAAAAAGAACCTGTTGCCAGAGAATACCCTATGAGAGAAACTCCAGGTGGAAGTTATGTGCATGTTCCCTGGACTAGGCAGGATATACTGTCATTCACAAATGACTTTCCGAAGCTAAGAGAGAAACCAGTTGAATGGTACCGACAAGTAGAGAGGTTTGTAAAGGTTTCAAAGGTGTTGTGGATAGATTTAGATGCATTATTTGACATTGTGGTACCAACTGATTTGTGGTCAGAGTGTAAGATTACAGTTGACTGGCCAACTACAGAATATCCAAGAGATCCTAAGACAGGAGCTCCAGGTCCTGAGGTGATGAAGAAGTATGATAAGGTGATTACCTTTTTGAAGAATAAGATTCCTCCTAAAGAGACAGATTGGGTAAAAATCGATAGAACTACACAGGAAAGTAAGGAGTCTGTACACGCCTATTATGAGAGGTTGTTGTTGGTTTTCAAGCAGTATAGTGGATATGAGGAATTAAGTGAAAAAGATATGAGTCATTTTGTGTACAGATTTGTGTTTGGATTGAAACCAGAGATTAGTGAAATGATTAAACAGCATATGATTAATTGGCAGAATGGCACAGTAGATGATGTGCTAAGGTATGCTAAGTATTGCAGTGATGATATTGAGAATAGACAGCGTAAATTGAAAGAGAAGGCAATGTGGGCACAGGTGAAAGTGGCAGAAAAACAAGAAGCTCAATTGGATAATAATAGTGGGAATGAAACAGGACAGAATAAAATGTGACCTAACATAGGTAAAGGGAAAGGTCAAGTGAGTCTAGAGGAGGCAAAGAAGAAATGGCCCTGTCATAATTGCGGAAAATTAGGGCATTGGAGAAACTAGTGTAAGTTCCCACCTAAACCTAATCAGGAAAATCAATCATTAACTCCACAGGTGCAGAATGAGGTAGTTGTACAACAAAGTCAGGTGCCGCAACCACCACTTCCCAACACTGTTAACCAGCAAAGATACAGTACAGAAACAGGATTCTACGGAGGAGAGCAGGTAACACAGTTGCCGCTAGCAGCTAACATTTCTCAGTATTGGTTGCGTCAGAGTGAGGATGAGCCGGATGAAAGTTTCTGACGGTGCCTAGGAGAGGGAAAAGAGTGCGTACTTGGCGCAACTCTAGAGGTAGATCAGTCTGGTCCCTTTGTGGATGGAGAAGTGAATGGTGCAAATGTAACATTCCTTGTTGATACTGGAGCTACCCGTTCTACTGTTAGATCAGTGGAAATTCCAAACCTTCCTCTCTCAGGTGAATACATCCAAGTGGTAGGAGTAGCAAATCAGCAGATTAAAACACCACTTACTGAATTAGTGGAAGTAAAAATTGGTTCTTTTAGCAAAATGCATAAATTTGTAGTGTGCGATTGTAGTCCTGTAAATCTTTTAGGTCGTGACCTCTTGTGCAAGATGAATTGCACAATTTATTGTACACCAGATGGAATAGGATTTCAGACCTCAGATGAAGATGTATTGTATAAAGTAACTTTGATGAATCAGGAACCTGAAATGAATGGTTTGTTTCCTGCATTTGATGCAGAAAAACTTCCAGAAGAACTAAAAATTGCAGTGAAAGAAAATGTGTGGGATTTTACAGGAGAAGATATTGGATTGATGAAAGAAGTTGATCCAGTAAAAGTAACAGTAAAAGAAGGAACAACTTTCCCGAATACGCCACAGTACAAATTAACTCCAGAAATAATTGAAGGAATAACTCCTGTAATAAATAAAATGATTGAACAGGGAATTCTAAAAGAAATAATGAGCAGTCCATGTAATTCACCTATTATGGGACTGAAAAAGCCAAACGGAACATATAGAATAGTACAGGATTTGAGAAAGATCAACAAAATAGTTGTGCCCTGTTGTCCAATAGTGCCAAACCCTGCAGTAATTCTATATCAAATTCCACACGAAGCTGAGTGGTATACAGTGATAGATTTGTGTCACGCATTTTTCTCTATTCCTTTGCATCCAGATAGCCAGCCATTATTTGCGTTCCGGTTCGGAGAGCGTATTTTGGCATGGTGCCGAATTCCTCAAGGGTATACAGAAAGCCCCTCAATCTTTAATCAGATTCTAAAGAAATCTCTGGAAGATTTGAAAATGCCAGAAAAGTCAGTGATGGTGCAGTATATCGATGACCTGTTGGTGGCATCAAAAACAAAAGAAGCATGTGTAAGTGATACAATTGCTTTACTGAACCATCTAGAGAAAAGAGGACATAAAGTGTCCCCTTCAAAATTGCAATTTTGCCAAAAAGAAGTTCAATATTTAGGGCATAAAATTGAGAAAGGAGTGCGAAAGATAGCGACAGAAAGAGTAAGAATGATTCAAGGAATGAGAGCACCAATGACGCAAAGAGAGGTAAGAATGTTTCTGGGAATGGTTGGATATTGCCGACAATGGATAAGTGGTTTCTCTTTGATTGCAAAACCATTACAAAAATTGACCAAGAAGGATGTAAGAGACCCTTTTGAGTTAAATAATGAAGAAATGAAATCTTTCAAAGAGTTGAAAAAGAAATTGTGTGAGGCCCCTGCTTTAGGCATGCCTGATTATGAGAAGGATTTTGAATTGTACTGCAGTGAAAGAGATGGATGTGCGTTTTCAGTACTGGTACAAAGACATGGAACAATGAAAAGACCAATTGCTTATTTTTCAGCTGTTTTAGATCCTATAGCAAAAGCGTTGCCTGGATGTCTGAAAGCAGTTGCTGCTACTTGTGTAAGTTTGGAACAAAGTGAAGGTATAGTGATGGGGTATCCATTGAGAGTATATGTTCCCCATTCAGTAGAAATTCTTTTGACAAGAACAAAAACACAGTACATGACACATAGTCGGCTGACTAAGTACGAAAAAGTAATCTTGAGTGCTGAAAATGTGACCATAGATAGATGCATGAATGTGAATCCTTCAACATCATTGCCAGATGAAGAGAGTATAATTGAACAAGACGAAGTAGATCATGATTGTCTGAATGTGCTGGAATATTGCACAAAACCAAGAGCTGACATAAAAGATGAACCGTTAAAGGAATCAGATTATGTCATGTTTGTGGATGGCTCATGTTTGAGAACGAAAGAAGGAGTTTTAAGCGCAGCTTACGCAGTGTGCACAGTGGCAACTGTGATGGAAGCGTCTTGTCTGAAAGGAATAAGGTCTGCACAAGTTGCGGAACTGATTGCTTTGATTCAAGCATGTAAATTGGGAAGAAATGTACGAGTTACGATTGTGACCGATAGCCAATATGGTTTCGGTATTGTACACGACTTCGGTCAGATTTGGTCACAAAGAGGTTTCTTGACGTCTGCAGGAACACCTATCAGAAATGGAGATTTTGTTAAAAAGCTGCTTGAGGCGATACAGCTGCCTAAACAAATAGCTGTAGTGAAGTGCAAGGCACATAAGAAAAACGAAGATTACATAGCTGTTGGAAACAACTATGCTGATGAGATCGCCAAATATTGTGCAGAGAACATGGTGTCCCTGAATAAAAATAGAGAAAGGGAGCATATCTCTTCTCCTTTGCTTTTTACTAACACTGTTGAGACATGGGATGAAGTGAGACAGTTACAGGAAGCTGCAAATGATGAGGAAAAAGATTACTGAATAAAAGCAGGATGTAGAAGACAGGAAAATAATGGTGTGTGGGTGTACAGAGATGAAAGACCAGTTATGCCTGATAGCATGATTGCAGACATGGCACGGATGTACCATGGACAAGCTCATATTGGGAGAGATGCAATGATCAGACTTTTCAGACAAACCTGGTGTAACCCAAAATTCAGAGCGATAGCTGAAAGCCTTTGTCAAAGATGTCTTATTTGTCAGCAGTTTAATCCAGGAAGAAAGACGGTAGTGAGTCTAGGAACAATAGGACGAGAAGGAGGTCCGTTCACTAGAATGCAATTGGACTTTATCGAAATGCCCCCTTGTAACAGACTAAAATATGTTCTAGTGGTCGTCTGTTTGTTTTCTCGTTGGGTGGAGGCATACCCCACTAGAAGGAATGATGGAACAACGGTGGCAAAACTTATGCTGCGAGTGTTCTGATGACCATCAGAAGCATCCCTGAAAAGAAAACTGGACTTAGTCCTCATGAGATGATCATGGGACGAGCAATGAGACAAGCACAAGTACCTGTCAACAAGTTATTGACTATAACTGATGATCTAGTACTGGATTATTGCAAGGGACTGGCTGATGTGGTGCGTTCTGTGTTTCATCAGGTTGGACTGGATGCGACCACTCTTGAAAGAAAACCAGCCCACGACTTGAATCCAGGAGACTGGGTCCGCATAAAAATCCACAGGAGAAGAAACTGTCTAGTTCCTCGCTGGGACGAGCCACGACAGGTAATCCTAGTGACAACGACTGCAGTCAAGTGTGCAGGAGTGAAGAACTGGGTCCATGCCAGCCACACAATCAGAGTTCAAGAACCTACTGATCGACATGTGAGTCGACGTCTGGAAGTGTGGGATAAAAGTTTAACGGCTGGGACAACAGGAATAAGAGAAAGGGTGCCAGAACTTGAAGATCGACCTGAAAGTCGACATCTGGAAACCCCAACTGCGAGCACCTCTAGAGAAGAAGAGGAGGAGGAAGAAGAAGGAAGAAATTCAGAAATTCCAGAACCTGAAGATCGACCTGTAAGTCGACATCTGGAAATATCTGATACAAGTTCAGGATCTGATGATTCAGTTGCAAACTGTGAAGAATTTCGAAGGAGAACTTGGGGTTATAAATCAATTAGAGAAGAAAATGAACAAGAAAATGATCTAGATGAGCAACCAAGTACAAGTTATGGTGGAAATCCTTCAGAAATAATATTAATAGACGAAGTAGGGAAAGAAGTACACAAAAAGTTAGAGAATCGAGAAGACCCCGAGGAGCAATAGGGACAGATAGAGAAACAAAAGAACAGGGAAATTTAGAAGTAGAGAGTGAGGAAAACACCAAATCGGAAGAACACCGAGGAGGGACAGTAATAAGGGAACACAAGAAGGAGAAGACAGATCCACCAGTAAGAGACGACGAGATCATAAGCTTCAAAATAAGAGACAATAGTGAAAAAGTTGAAACCGAATCTGAAGAGAGTGGAGAAGAGGAGAAAACAAAAACTGAATCAAGAAAAAGAAATTGGAAATCAGAAAGAGAAGAAAAAGAAGGTGAAGCCAAAAGGCCAAGAAAAGGAGATAATTGGCCCAGCAACTATATAAGAAAATTAAGATATAGAATAATAAGAGCAGGAGAAGAAAGTGCTGAACAAGTGAATGAAATAACAAGTCAAAAGGGACAAGAAAAGCCAAGTGGAAAACGACTGCAAAAGTCTAAAAGAACGAAGAAAGTGAATGCAAAGTACAAGTCACCTGAGTGGCTATATATTGCACTGACGGATTACAAAGAAGAAGGAAACACTCACGAGAACCCGAGACTAAGAAATCGAATGGGTAAAGGTGAGATGCAACAAACCTGAAGTGAAGACTTATAGTGCTTCTGCCGGACATGACAATTTTACTGGATATGACAAATCACCGGATGTGACAACGAAAGAATTCTGGAGAGAATTAAAAGAAAGTACCAAGCAAAGACTTTTTGAAAGCGGAGTGGCATCTAAGTCATTTCTGAGGTGTAGTGACACAATTTTCTGAAACTTAACAAAAAGATAAAAGCAAAATGGAAAATACTAGGGATAGAAGAGATAAATGTGAGTTTGTAAAAAGATGGTGTAAAATGTGCTGCTTTTGTACAGGTTTATTAATGACCGTATGGATAGTTTTAGCAATCACAATTCCTATTAGTTTAGCTGTAATAGAAGCGAAGAATGATACTAAACCAGAAAAAGAAACTAATATTAAAGAACCAGTTATTTTAAGAAGTAGTGCAGAATTACATAAGGATAAGTCAGTAACAGACTTTTCTAAAAATGTTTTTACAAAATTGTTGTACGAATATGTAGAGACAATGGATGTGAGAGATTGTTATGTTTGTATGCAGTTGCCTGCATCAGTGTCAGAAGGTGTGACTTATCATCACCTACCTCTAACTTATGGAATAACCTGTAGTGTAATAGCAAGTTTATTTTATAAAACAGGTAGATTAGAGTCTTATTATACTGATATAGATAAGATTTTTGCAAACGTTCTGGTAGTACCAGAACTTAACAAAGTAAAACAAGCAAAAGTTTTAGGAGAATTTTTTCTAGAACATAGAAAATTAACTTTAGAAGAAATAGTTAATAACAACCTTACCTGTGAGTTAAAGAAAGAAGAAAAGGTATTTTTAGAAATGGTTGAAGAAAGAAGAATGAAATTTAAAAAAAAGCAATAAAAGAGGAAGGAACACATCTATGGACGTTTGAGGAAGGAAATCATGAAGGGAAAAAGATAAATGCAGCAATGACATTAGATTGGCCGCAAACAGGAAAGTTGTGTATTAGGAGAAATAAGACAATTACTTTGTAGGTTCCAGTATCTGCCATGACAATTATCAAATTTTGGGAGGTTGGGGATTCAAAGGTGGAAAAGATCCAATATTTCCAGGTATCTATTATATTTGTGGGAATAGAGCTTATTACCGGACCATTGGTATGGAACTTGCTATGTAGGCCTGGTCTTTCCAAAAATCTTTCATATGGACAGAGAAGAAAAAGGAACATACAAGATGATTAATAGCTTTACACGTAGAAAGAGGGAAAGTTTTTCAGAAATTGTAGGTGATATTTTTGGAGCATTAATACCAGCAGTGGGGATATCTTTGAATGCATTTAAAATTCGGAAGTTATCGACAGTAGTAGATCGTTTGTCTACAGATACTGCGGGAGGGTTCTTGATGGTAAATACCGAAATGGTTGCCATGAGAGCTATGGTGATGCAAAATCGGCTTGCCCTTGATATTCTTTTGGCAAAAGAGGGTGGAGTCTGTGGAATGCTGAAAGTCCAACATTGTTGCACTTACATTCCTGATAAAAGTGAAAATATACAGAAGTATATTACAAATATTACAAATTTGCACAAAGAACTAGTTCCACTGGAGGTTGAAAGTGTCTTGGGAAAACTTGGTAGAGGGTTTCTTTCGTAGCAAATTGGTTGACCAGAATGAGTAGACTAATGATAGGGAAAGTTATAATAATAGCAACTGTAATAATATTGTTAGCCATGGTGTTGAAAATTGTAATAACGTGTATAAAAAGAAAAGTAAGACAAAATAAGATAAAAAGAAATAACAGAATAATGAAAGAAGAGAGAGAGAAATGGGTGAAATTGAGTTAGAGAAAATGAAAGAAAGCATGTATAAGGAGACAAGAAGACAAGATGAAAGGGAAACAGATGTGTAACTAACAAAAAGCAAAAGGATGAAAGACATATGCTGCCTGAAAAAGAAGTATAACTTGGGTTTTATGTGGTGATTTAAAAATCACCAAAGGGGGAGTTGATGGAGCAGAGAAAATAATTTTTTTTAACCCATAACAAATTTTATAAATAATTAATTAAATGGATTAATCAACACTGTACGTGGGGAAGGGTAATACGCAAGTATATGTGCTGAATAATCTATTAACGAATGTCTGTGTGTCTAATTATAACATAAAAATAATTGCGTACTAATTTATAATAAATGCATGATTTGTGCTTCATAGAATATAAACGTGTCGTTGCAAAACCAATAGTGATGGTAAGTAAGGAACAGCTTAAATGTTGCTTTCTGCTAGGTAATAACTAATTGGGGTACGTAGACGACGGGAGGGAAACGAAAAGGCTATGTTTCTCTATTTTAATTATGTTTTGTTTATTTCAAAATAGTGCTTCTAAGTATAAACGAGTGGCGATATAAAATGGCTGCCAGTTAATGAAGTGCGCAAGTGCGGGGAAACACGTGACAAGGGAGAAAAGTTGGAGAAAAGCTAACCTCGTGATGTTGCTGAGAGGCTAGGATGCGAGAATGGTCAAGGCTGATGTGACCTAATTGAACTGATAGTGTGCCGTGGTGATCAGCAAGGAACCGTGGGAAATCATTTTAAGAGAAAGGACAATGCCTGCAGAGTTCTCGAATGTATCGAAAGAAGTTACAAATGTACTGATCGAAGCGGATGGAAACATGTCTTGAACTGTGAGAAAGGAAATGATCCAAGGACCAGTTGGATCCAAGAGAACTTGATTAAAGAATGAATAGATGAAATGTATGAACCAATGAAAGAAAAGCGTGTTATTAATGTTGCAACAATTAGTTAGCAAAGTTAGAATTAGGTTATAAGAGGGCCTACTCTTAGTGGGAGGGGGTCACAGTCACGATCGGAGTTGGAGAGTCGTGTTGGTGTTGGTGGCTTCCAGTGCTTGGTGGTCCTGATCGATCCATTACTGAGCGGGAGATGCTGAAAGACTGTTAGATGAGACGGGTTGCAGGTAGCTGATGCTGACGAGCTGAAGTTTCTGTTGCTGTCTTAATTTTCCAGTTGAGTATGAGAATTAGGTTATTTTTAATTCTTAAATTTAGGTTAGAAATCATTAGGCTAAATTAGGAAGGTAGGCAGGTAATTAGGGTTTTGCTTCATGACAAAAATTTCCTTTCTGCAATAAAATTGATTATGCTTAATAAATATTTGAATTAATAATGAATGAATAATTGAATAAAAGTTTAAACTCTTTCTCATGCTTTTAAAATTATATAAAATTTAAGATTCTTTAAATCAAACGACTCAGTGGTTATTTTACTAAATGATTGTGACACCAGTAATTGGTTATTGTGATTTAGCTGGTCTTAATCACTATGAACTAATTTCTTACATGAATGATTCATCGACAAAACAATGAGCAGGAATATCTTAAGAAATAACTAAAAGAAAGCGATAGGTTAAGGTAATAAGATATCGCGGCTCTTTCCAGCAGTACATAAATGGTGTTTTCCATTTAATTCTCATGTTTCTCCTAGGAGTACAGAATTTCGTAAAGGTGTAAAGGAAATCCAGGAGTGTGTGTGTGTGAGTGATAGGCAATGTTTATGGGCCCCATCGTCATGTGGATGTGAGAAAATATAGTTTACCCCTGGATGACCGATAAGTGACCTAGGAGGAGAATAGTTTTATTGTACGCGCTGCATCATTAGCGAAAGACTGGCTCTTTGTTTCACGAGTTAGGGTGGTGGGAGGCATGGAGATGGGAGTATAATGGAATGTAGGGATGATACTTTCAGCGGAGAAGGTGCCTGGGACTCAAGGTCATCGTAACCGTCCTGGATGAAGTAAGAGTTCGATGGAAAAGTACGAGAAGGAAGACCTGGCCGAAGAGGCGTGAGAGGGGCGTGTTCGAGTGTATGTGCATTTTGTATTAGGGACAGTGCCCCGAGGGAGGAAGTAAGAGAAGAGGTAGAGGAGACCAGAGAGAAAGGCAGAGAGAAATTTTAGGAAGGAGCATCTTAGAACGAGCTCGAAATGCTAAGTGAGTGCACTTCTTAGGAAGTCTTCACAGCTGACACCTTTTCTTTTACTCTTGCCTGGGAAGTTCGTTAAGTAGGTATGCCACCTTAGTGATAGATTAGGGACAGCTAATGGTTTTATGTTTATTTAGATAAATGAAGAATAATATAGAGATCGGAGCAGTCATCGCTTGTCTAATACTTCTGGAGCTAACGATTCTTCTTATCCTGAGTCGGATGAGACTCCTGCGCAGGATGCTATTTGTATTAGTGCCCATTTATTTCTTTAACCTCGTGTTGAGGTGCTTGCACGTGCAGTTATTCTTGGCTGTAATAAACCCACAAAATTGAATTCGGAGTCAGTGGTCTTTTAAGGTAAACTGGATTCTAAATTTTGTCGTATAACTGAAAAGGATTTTCTTCCCTTCACACTATTCAGCAGGTAAAAAGATCCTGGCGACCTGAAGATTCTTAAGGGAGATAAGATAAGAATCAGCGTTATCAGTTGGTAGCAGAGTAGGATGGTTTCCTCTGATAGTAAGGGGAGATCTAGGTTAGGATAAGAGATTATTTGCCCCATAGAGCCCGAGTGATGGTGATCCAGTGGATCGTGAGAGGAGGACGACGGCGGTTGATGAGAACTGACGGAGAGTGACGGTGCAGCGAAAGTAGCAGTTCGTGGTAGAGTGAGTATGAACAGGGTGATGCTTGTTAGAGTGCAGTGTTTAATTGTTGTGTGATGTCTTGCGGAGTTGGAATGAGAGTCGTGTGATTGAGGATCGGACCGTGAGTGCGCGCGGGACCGAGAGATTTGATTATTGTGGTGTAGAAGACACCCAGAGCTGAGATCGTTGACCAGAGATTGTGGGGGTCATGAGACGTTGTTGATTAACCCACTGAAGATAGGAAGCATATGTGTGAGTGTGTGAATAACCGACGCTGGTCGTAGGTTGTTGTGTGCAGAATATTGAGCGTTTGGATCCTATCGATTGTGTCAGAGGTGATTGTCCGGTCGTTCGCGGACAGACAGTTGCCAGATTGAGGTCAACAAATTCGAGAGGCTGGTCGGTCATCGGTGGACCGACAGTCAGAGAGGTAATTGTTCGGTAGGACAGACAATTGCTTCAGAGTGCGATTGGGACACGTGCGAGCGAGAAAGGGTGAATTGAGAAGGAGGGGAACTGCTGCGAGCGGAGGAAGAGTGACGTCAGACAGTGCCGCACTGCGATAGGTCGGTTGGTGTGAGCCGCGCTGGCATTGGTGGATTGAAATCAGGAAGTATAACCGAAATCTTGTGCGCGAACGGAAATCTGATTCATCATGAAATGTTTTAAAGTTTTACGAGAACTTTGCAGAGGTGATAGACATGTGGTTACTCGGGGTGGAGAGGAAGCCCCTCCCGAGGATACGCCAGCACATTATATGGCTAAGAATGTAGGATTGCATACTATAATTTGGCTTGAGAATTGGCATAAAATGACAGAAGGAGAAGGAGAATTGACTTTCCCATGCTATGGCACTTTCAGGTTGGAAGTGTTGTACCAGCTAAAAACTGTAATGTCTTCTTTACGACCACTGCCTAGACCGACACAGTTTGAGGCGCTACATGCATGGATTAGGGCAGCGTATGACAGGAAAAGAGACAAAAGTCAGGAAAGGGTGAAGAAATCTATCAGGGCATTTCAAGATGCGAGATGGGATGCATTGGAGAAAAGGTGGAGAGTGGAAACTATTGAGGGGGATAGGCTGTTTCCACTGCTGATAAATGTAGGAGAGGCTAAGAAGAGGTGGGCCGAAGAAGACGACAGTGATACAGATGACAGCCTGTTAGATAGGTTGCTAGCAGAGAGACCACCTCCATTCAATCCAGATTCATAAGAGGGAAAATCAGCTTCAGCAGTAGAAACTGGTGAGTTACGGAATCAGACAAACATGAGGGTAGTGGGAAAAATTTCCACAGGTACAGAGGGAGTGGGAACCCAGTCTTCCAGGGGGAATATGCGGTTACCGGACTCCCTGACGGTACCTGTTACCATTGGTCCTATAGTATCGGTATATGACCCAGATCGAATAAGTGAAGGAAGTCCAATGCAGACGACAGGGGGAGAGGGGACCAGCATTGGAGGGAATGGCATAGGGGTACAATTGGTCCACTTTCCGAAGCCCATAGAAACGAGCACGCCATTGCCAGCCACTGCAGACTCCTCTTTTGGACAGGTGGATGTGAGACCAGTAAGACCAAGGTCCTTAATCGAGTCCAGATCAGACTTAAGAATGTGGGTACCACCTGTAAGGAATCAGAGCGATAGGATGCCAAGAGATGTGGAGCAAGACAACTTAGGAGACAGACCAGGTTCCAGGAATACAATAGAAGAGAGCAGGTCACGAGAACAAAGCAATGATTATGACGAGCGGAATGGTGCGGCTTGTCAAGAAATACTGAGGAGTGCAGTGCAGGCAAGGTTGCTGGATGTAGTAAGACTAAAGGCGGAGGTAGACGAAATGATTAGTGGGAACCTGCCTTTTGAGAGAATAGAGACTTATGGGCCAGACAAGCTGCTTTTCGTGGCAAAAGATGTGACTCGTAAAGCAAGGGCCGCACATGAGAAATTGACAGAATTGGCTAAGAGATATGAGGTGGATTTTAAATAAAACAAAATCGTTGCAAGGGTCACATAGGTTGCAGTATAGTGATCAGGAATTGGAGGAGAAAAGAATCATAGGATTAAGGACGCATACTAAAGACCTGATTGTAGGGATGCGTATATGGATGATGTTGAGTAAATGGGAGGAAAGGTGGTCAAAGAAGAAGATTGCAAAAAAAATTGTAGGAGAAACGCCACCTCCGGGGGGGGGGGGGCGACGGGCGTCGGGAACTATCCTTTACGGGAAGTACAGAACGGAGGGTACGTGCATGTGCCGTGGAGTAGAGGTGACTTGGCTGCGTTTACAAATGATTTTCCTCGGCTGAGGGAAAAACCCGTAGAGTGGTACAAACAGGTTGAGCGTTTCGTTAAAATCTCGAAGGTACTATGGACTTATTTTAACACTTTGTTTGATATAGTGGTACCAGAAGATTTGTGGACAGCTTGTAAAATTGCAGTTGAGTGGCCGACCTTTGAACCTGAAAGGGATGCTGTTACAAATGGTCCGTCACCCATTGTCATGAAAAAATTCGAGCAAGTGATTACATGGTTGAAGCTGAAGATTTCGCCTCAAGATATCGATTGGGTTAAGATAGATCGAACTGTGCAGGAACCCAAGGAGACAGTGCATGAATATTATGAAAGACTCTTGCAAGCCTTTAAACAGTATAGTGGATTAGATGCCTTGGACCCCAAGGATATGGGACAGTTTGTCTCAAAGTTTGTCTTGGGATTGAGACCAGAGGTCAGCCTCATGATACAGCACCATTTGATCTGTTGGCAGAACAAGCCGGTAGATGAAATCTTGCGGTATGCGAGGTACTGTAGCGATGAAGTAGACTCGAAGCACCGGAAGCTAAAGGACAAGCTGATGCTCATTCAGATGCAAACAGCTCAGGTCCAGCCTAGTGGAGGGACGCTGGGAAGGAGACAGGGAAATTATCAAGGGAACCAAAATGGGCAAGGACAGGGAAAAGGGAAACCTATAGATCCCAAGACGGGGGTGGATGTGGCGACATTGAAGAAGACCACTGCGTGTCATCTTTGTCATCAGATTGGACATTGGAAGCGCGAGTGTCCCTTGAACCCAGCCAACCAGGTGCAGCAGGAAGTAGAAGTGGTTCAGGCACCTGTGCCGGAGGTAGTTAATACTGTGATGAGGCCCAGATCGATGAAAGGGGGACGTATAACCCACAAGTGCAGGTCCCCCAGCCACCAAGAATTTCGCAAGGAATGCGGACTTACCAGCAGATGCCCCTTTTTGAAGGGTATGATGAGTACAGTCCAGACCCGTTAGCCTGACGGTGCCTGAGGGGGGAGGAAGACTGCACACTTGGAGCAGTCTTGGAGGTAGACCAGAGAGGACCTTTTGTGGAGGCAGACATTGATGGTCATCCTACCACTCTTTTGGTTGACACTGGTGCTACCCGGTCTACTGTAAGATCAGCAGTAGTCCCCAATCTACCCCTCTCGGGACAATCGATCCAAGTTGTTGGAGTGGCAAACAAGAAGATAACCAGCCCATTGACCGAACCGATTCCAGTGAGGATAGGCTCCTTCCAAGCTAAACACCAGTTTGTGGTGTGCGATACGAGTCCAGTTTGTCTTTTGGGAAGAGATCTGTTATGTAAATTAAACTGCACTATTTATTGCACACCAAGGGGAGTGGAGGTTCAGACGAAGGATGATGATGCTACCTTTAAAGTTGCTAATCAGCATCTGTGTATAGACTTGTATCCAGTGGTGACAGTGGAAGAACTTCCACCGGACTTGAGAGACACTGTGTCACCAGAGGTGTGGGACTTTACAGGAGAAGAGATAGGACTGATCAAGGGGGTTGAACCTGTACAGATTCAGGTTAAGCAGAATGTCGAATTCCCTAGGACGCCACAGTACAATCTGTCCTCTGAAACGATCACAGGAATTAAGCCTGTAATCGAGTCTATGATCAAGCAAGGCATTCTGAAAGAGATAAGGGGTAGCCCATGTAATTCACCTATCATGGGACTACAGAAACCGAGCGGGAAGTTCAGGATCGTGCAAGACCTGCGAAGGGTTAACACAATAGTTATTCCATGTTATCCAGTGGTACCGAATCCATCAGTGATACTGTTTCAGATCCCGTGCGAAGCCGAGTGGTTTACTGTCATAGATTTGTGTCAAGCATTCTTCTCGATACCGCTCCACGAGGAAAGCCAATTTCTTTTTGCTTTCCGGCTGGAAAATCGCGTGTTAACGTGGTGTCGTATCCCTCAGGGGTATACAGAGAGTCCATCGATCTTTAATCAGATCTTGAAGAAGAATCTAGAGAGTCTTGTATTGCCACAGAACTCAGTTCTCGTGCAGTACATAGATGACCTACTTGTGGCATCGGAAACAGAAGATGCTTGCAGGATAGACACGATAGCCCTACTGAATCATTTGGCAGAAAATGGACACAAGGTGTCCCCAAACAAATTGCAGTACTGTCTGAACGAAGTTCAGTATTTGGGTCACAGACTGGAAAAAGGCAAGAGGAAGGTGTCACCAGATCGAATTAAGGCAATAATGAACATGGCAGTGCCCACCATTCAAAGGGAAGTCAGGATGTTTTTGGGAATGGTCGGCTACTGTCGTCAGTGGATTCCCAGTTTTTCCTTGAGAGCAAAGCCTTTGCAGAGGCTTACGCACAAGGATGTGAGTGATCCGGTACCATGGGATGAGGAGTGCTTGATGTCATTCCTACGACTGAGAGAAGAGTTGTGTTCTGCACCAGCTTTGGGAATGCCTGATTATAATAAGGCTTTCTCACTGTTCTGTTGCGAGAGAGAAGGTTGTGCATTAGCAGTTCTAGCTCAGAACCATGGAGGTGTCCGTAGACCAGTTGCCTATTTTTCAGCTACTTTAGATCCAGTAGCTTCTGCATTGCCCGGATGTCTCAGATCCGTTGCTGCAACAGGTGTCAGCATTGAAAGATGTGAAAGCATAGTAATGGGTCACCCTCTAACAGTTTATGTGCCACACTCGGTTGAATTGTTAATGACCAGAACTAAGACTCAGCACCTAACGAATAACAGGTTAACGAGGTATGAGCAAGTCATACTCGCCGCAGAGAATGTGACTCTGAAAAGGTGCTCTGTCTTAAACCCTGCGACATTAATGCCTATACCCAATACCGATGATGAAGATTGTGAGGACCATGATTGTCTTGATGTGACTGAACTATGCACCAAACCGAGACCTGACATTGTCGATGAACCACTGATTGACCCAGATGAAATTTTCTTTGTCGATGGTTCATGCCTAAGAGACAGTGTTGGCCAACTAAGAGCAGCGTTTGCTGTATGTACCATTTCAGGAGTGGTTGAGGCTGCTTGCCTAGAAGGAGTACACTCCGCGCAGGTAGCTGAGATCATTGCCTTGACTCGTGCCTGTTTGGCCGCTGATCAAATCCGAATCATGATCTACACGGACAGCCAGTATGGGTTCGGTGTGGTTCATGACTTCGGACAGTTATAGTCACAGAGGGGATTTTTGACATCATCTGGTTCACCCATTAGGAATGGAGAACATGTAAGACAACTGTTAGATGCATTGCAATGTCCGAAGGAAATCTCAGTTGTCAAGTGCACTGCGCACGGAAGGGGGGATGATTTTGTCTCTCTGGGAAACAATTATGCCGACGAAGTTGCCCGCTTCTGTGCAGAACAAGGATGTATATTTACAGAGGGTTACACAGGAGAGAGCCAAGAGAGAACCGAGCTCAACATGATGTTGGCCATGGCAGACACTTGGGAGGAACTCAAGCGCCTGCAGGATGAGGTGACAGATCAAGAACGGAATGGATGGGTCAAAGCAGGATGTGAAAGAGGGGATGTGGATGTTTGGGTTTCCAATGATGGGAGAGCTGTACTGCCAGAGGATATGCTCAGCCCCATGGCGAGACTGATACATGGACCTGTACATCTTGGAAGAGATGCAATGATGCGTGTGTTTAGACAGACGTGGTATAATCCCCGATTTCGTGCGGTTGCCGAAGCAGTTTGTCAGAGGTGTGTAACGTGTCAACAGATGAATGCTGGAAAGAAGACTGTAGTCACATTGAGTCACATTGGGAGGTCAGGAGGACCCTTCAATAGGATGCAGCTAGATTTTGTGGAAATGCCCAAGTGCAATGGGTTGAGGTAAAGTCTAGTGGTGGTGTGTGTATTCTCAAGGTGGGTGGAGGCTTACCCAACACGCAGGTGTGACACTCTCACAGTGGCTAAGTTATTGTTGAGGGAACTCATCCCGAGGTTTGGTTTCCCAACCTCTTTGGAATCAGATAGAGGAAAACACTTCCACAGTGAAATCATGAAGTTACTTTGTGCCGCATTGAATGTCGATCAGAGACTCCATTGCAGTTATCGACCAGAGGCTTCGGGGATAGTGGAGCAGGTTAATGGGACTTTGAAAGCCCGGATGGCAAAAATGTGTTCTTCAACGTCCCTGAAGTGGCCTGATGCTTTGCCACTTGTGCTTATGAGTATTCGAAGTGTCCCCGACAGGAGAACTGGGTTGTCCCCCCATGAAATCTTGATGGGGAGGGCAATGCGGTTGCCAGCAGTACCAGCTACAGCTTTGATAAACATCACTGATGACTTGATTCTCGATTACTGTAAAGGACTATCTGATGTGGTCCGTTCTGTGTCCCAGCAGGTCCAAGCTGCAGCTGTTCCGGCCTCGAGTGATCTATGCCACGATCTGTGTCCAGGTGACTGGGTGCTTGTCTGAAAGCACGTGAGGAAGAGCTGTCTGGATGTTCGGTGACGAGGTCCGTACCAGGTGATACTGGTAACGAACACAGCAGTGAAGGGTGGAGGATTGCCGAACTGGGTGCATGCTTCCCATACCCGCAGAGTTTCAGCACCCTCAGAAGAAACAGCTCCTCTCGTAAATGAAAATCCAGCTGATGTGGCAGGGCCACATGAGAGGACAAGTCAAGCTGTGAGGGCCGCTGATGCAGCTGGTTGTGCACCAGAGCAAGCAGAAGGGGGTTTCAACAACCAGAACCTCGATTCTGACTCGGAAGACGGAGGTGGTGCAGTGGGTGGAGTGGAGTCAATTTCAGCAGAAGGAGGAAGTGGTGCACAGGGTATAGAAGGGGAAGGCGGAAGAACGATCAGAATTGAGGAGGTTTGGCCTGAGAGACAGAGGCGACTGAACCTGAGGTTGGCACCCGAAGGAGATCTTGCTCCAGTGCCTGAAACGTCTGAATCAGAAGCAAGTGACGGAGAGCAGACTCAAGGGGGTCGGAGGAGGTCGAAAAGAACGAGAGTGCCTTGCCAGAGATACGCTACCCCAGAGTGGACTTACACAGTGACTGATGCAGGGGGTAGTGAGTACGGGGAGGCTGAGGTCTGTGCAGGTGGTCAGCAAGAGCCCGAATGTGGTACTGAAGGTCGTGCTGTTGTTGCCAGGGCTCGAAGTCGAAGGAATACTGACCCTCACCGTTCCGAATCCCCCGCTTCTGAGTCAGGTCCGAGAATTGGTTCTGCATCGACTCGAATTTCCGCCTTTTGGATTTGAGCCGTATTCACATGAAATGGTAATTCTTCGTCTTGAACTTTTGTATCACGTTTTGGAAGCGCTTGCAGATGATCTTATCGTGGATGAAATATAATCTGTGGTAAATAAAAAGTTTAAAGAAGAAGATAACCTAGATCCGAGTGGAAGAAGAATAAACTTAGGGACTTTCCACCAAAGAGGAACGAAAACTTAGGGAAGTCTTTTTCTGGACTATGTAAATAAGACCCTGTAGCTGAAAAGGGGATTTCCAGAGGTTTCGAAGTGTTGCACGAGTGGGTTAAGCAAGTCACGTGTGGAGAAGACAGAGACTTTTTGAGTGCTCGTTGCTGGAATCACGAACTTTGAGAACTTTCGAGACCATGGAGACTGGAGATCCACATTGTAGATCCAAAGTGATTGTAGGCACCTTTATAGGGGTGTGATAGTTTCTATAATCATAGTAGTTATAGTTTCATATACGGTTCCACACAAGCTAGAAGTGCAGGGGTGCCAGGAACTCCTACACCTACCACTACACCTAGCAAAAAGGAGGGAAACATAGGAGCTGATCGAGCTTTGCCAATAGAAGAGAGTCGTAGATTGCATGTAGATTTGTCTAGAAGTGATTTTAAGCTTAATGCGTATGCCAAGCTGCTATATGAGTATGTAGTTGCAATGGATGCGAAAGATTGCTATGTGTGTATGCAGTTGCCAGCTTCAGTGGATGAGGGTATTAGATATCACCATCTTCCACTGACGTATGGAATTTCATGTAGTCTATTGCTTAGTATATTTTATGGAAGAGGCCAGTTTGAGTATTTCTTTTCCAATTACGATGTAGTGCTTCCTGAAGTTCCAGCTTACAAACATTTGAATAAATACGACTATTATAAGTCAGAGGATAGGCTTAGGAAGTATTTCATACCGTCTTTGGAATTAGATACAGCATACGCTCACCGACATAATTTGACATGCTCATTGTCGGATGTAGAGAAGAAGTTTGTGGACCAGGTAGAAGATAGATATAGAAAATTAACACAGACACGAGACACAGGAGGTAGTCCAGTAGATTGGACAGATGAGGAAAGATTGCACCGAACAAAAGGAAGTTATGGTCCTATAGCATTGGATATCGGCCAAAGGGGAAAGCTGTGTGTGAGACGTTATCAGACCTATCTTGAAAAAGTCCCTGTGGGACAGAGTACGTGTGATCATGTTTTCAACATGGAAGATTCAGCAAAGAATTTTCTGCAAGGCCCTGTACAAGTGATACCTACGGTGTATTTTGTGTGCGGAAAGAATGCTTATTTGAGGTTGCCAGCGAACTGGTATGGTACTTGTTACTTGGGAATAATATTTCCAAAGATTTATCATGCAGAGGATTTGGAGCTTTTGGAAGATCGAAAGCATTCGAGAGTGAAGCGAGGTGCAAGTGCAGGAGCTGTAGTAGGAGACATATTTGGAGCAATGATGCCAAGTTTGGGAGTGATTTTGAATGATGTGAAGATCTGGAGATTGGCGACTGTGGTCGATGAGTTATCGATGAATACAGCAAAGTTGTTGATACTTGTGGATGGAGAAATGTTGTCGATAAGGACAATGGTTTTGCAGAGTCGCCTTGCTTTGGATGTCCTATTGACAAAAGAGGGAGGAGTCTGTAAAATGTTGAAGGTTCAAGAGTGCTCCACTTATATACCAGACCACAGCAAGGATCTGGAGAAATATATAAGTAACATCACTACGATCCATACGAAAATAGCGGATTTGACTGAAGAGGGAGTTTGGGAGAAACTTGGCAAAGGATTTGGTCAAGTAGGGAGCTGGTTTGCAAGTTTGGGAAAGGGATTCCTTGGCTATGTTCTGAGACCTCTCATTATTGTGGTGGTTGGTGTAGTTTCAATCAATCAATCATGTCACTTATAAAGCGCACTACATACCCGCGAGGGTCTCAAGGCGCTGGGGGAAGATGGGGGTGGTGCTGCTACTGATCGAAGAGCCAGGTCTTGAGGAGTCTTCTGAAGGCCAGTAGGTCTTGGGTCTGCCGAAGGTTGGTGGGGAGGGTGTTCCAGGTCTTGGCGGCGAGGTGGGAGAAGGATCTGCCGCCGGCGGTCGTTTTCCGGATGCGGGGGACTGTGGCGAGGGCGAGGCTGGTGGAGCGGAGCTGGCGGGTGGGGGTGTAGAAGCTGAGTCGTCTGTTGAGGTAGGCTGGTCCGGAGTTGTGGAGTGCTTTGTGTGCGTGGGTGAGGAGCTTGAAGGTTATCCTCTTGTTGACAGGGAGCCAGTGCAGGTCTCTCAGGTGGGGTGTGATGTGGCTGCGTCGGGGGATGTCGAGGATAAGACGTGCAGAGGCGTTCTGGATGCGTTGCAGCCGTCTCAGGAGCTTAGCCGTCGTTCCTGCGTAGAGGGTGTTTCCGTAGTCCAGCCTGCTGGTGACGAGGGCCTGGGTGACTGTTTTTCTTGTTTCGGTGGGGATCCACTTGAAGATCCTGCGGAGCATTCGGAGGGTGTTGAAGCAGGATGAGGAAACGGCGTTGACCTGCTTAGTCATGGAGAGGGTGGGGTCGAGGATGACCCCTAGGTTGCGTGCGTGGTCGGTGGGTGTCGGGGCTGTTCCCAGTGATGTTGGCCACCATCAGTCGTCCCATGCTGAAGGGTTGGAACCAAGGATGAGGACCTCCGTCTTGTCCGAGTTCAGCTTCAGGCGGCTGGTACTCATCCATTCGGCGACGGCCTTCATTCCTTCATGGAGGTGGGCTTTGGCGGTGTGAGGGTCTTTGGTGAGGGAGAGGATCAGCTGGGTGTCGTCGGAGATGATGTTGAGGTTGTGCTGTCGGGCGACGTGGGCGAGGGGTGCCATGTAGATGTTGAACAGCGTTGGGCTGAGGGAGGAGCCTTGGGGTACGCCGCAGATGATCTTGGTGGCTTTGGATCGGAAGGGGCGAGGCGGACGCTTTGTGTTCTGCCGGAGAGGAAGGATGTGGTCCAGTCCAGGGCCTTCTCTTGGATCCCGGCGTCGTGAAGGCGTGTTCGTAGTGTGTGGTGGCAGACCGTGTCGAAGGCGGCTGATAGGTCCAGGAGGATGAGGGCTGCTGTTTCTCCGTTGTCTAGCAGGGTCCTGATGTCATCGGTGGCGGCGATGAGGGCGGTTTAGGTGCTGTGGTTGCTGCGGAAGCCGGACTGGGAAGGGTCCAGGATGTTGTTCTCCTTGAGGTAGCGGGTCAGTTGTTTGTTGACGATTTTCTCGGTGACCTTCGCGGGGAACGGGAGCAGAGAGATGGGTCGGAAGTTCTTGAGGTCCTTGGGGTCTGCCTTGGGTTTCTTGAGTAAGGCGGTGATCTCGGCGTGCTTCCAGCTTTCCGGGAAGGTTGCTGTCTCGAAGGAGATGTTGATTATTTTCCGGAGATGGGGCGCGATGGCTGTACTGGCTTTGTTGAAGACGTGGTGAGGGCACGGGTCTAGCGGTGAGCCGGAGTGGATGGTGTTCATGATCTCGCTGGTGTCCTCGTCGTTGATGTTGGTCCAGGAGAGCAGGCGGTTGGTGGTTGTGGGGGCAGTGGTCTCGGTGGTTGCCGGGGCGGTCGTGGTGTTGAAGCTGTCGTGGATGTCGGCAATTTTGCGGTGGAAGAAGGTGGCCAGTGAGTCGCACAGGTCTCGCGACGGCGGGATGTCGTTGGTGTTGGAGCTGGGGTTGGAGAGTTCCTTCACGATGTTGAAGAGCTCTTTGCTGTTGTGTGCGTTGTTGTCTAGGCGGTCTTTGAGTGAGGCCCTTTTGGCGGATCTGATGAGGTGATGGTGACTGCGGGTGGCGCTCTTGTGGGCGGCGTAGCTGTCCGCTGTCCGTTCGTGGAGCCAGATCTTCTCCAGTTTTTGGCATGTTTGTTTGGAGGCCTGGAGGTCTTCGGTGAACCAGGTGGCTTTCTTGCTGGTGTGGCTGTTGGGCGGATTCTTGAGCGGGGCGAGGGTGTTGGCGCAGTCGTCGATCCACTGTCTGAGGTTGCGGGCGGCGGTGTCGGGGTCGGAGGGTTCGGCGGGTGGGCTCAGGGCGAGGGTTGTGGTTAGCTGGTCTTCGGTGACTCTGCTCCAGCAGCGGCGAGGCATTTGTTCGGTGCGGTGGTGCGTGGTGGGCTTCCTGTAGGTGAAGTGGATGCAGTGGTGGTCAGTCCAGTGGGGTTCGGAGGTGTGGTTGAAGGAGACGTGTGGGCTTGCGGAAAAGATGGAGTCTAGCGTGTGGCCGGCGGCGTGGGTGGGTGTAGTCACGAGCTGTCTGAGTCCGAGGGTGGCGAGGTTGTCGATCAGGGTGGTGGAGTTGGTGTCCTTGTTGTTCTCGAGGTGGAAGTTCAGGTCCTCGAGGAGGATGTAGTCCGTGGAGGCGATGGCGTGTGTGCTGACGAAGTCAGCGATAGAATCGCTGAACTGTGGTCGGGGTCCGGGGGGTCTGTAGATGAGGGTTCCTCTGAGGGTGGTGTTGGGATCGGTGTGAATCTGGAAGTGCATGTGCTCGGCGGTGCTGAGGGTGTCGTCGGTGTTGGTTGAGACTCTGAGGGTGTTCCTGTGGACGATGGCGATGCCTCCTCCGACTCCGTTGGTGCGGTCCCGGCGGGTGATCTTGTAGCCCTCCCGGGATGGCAATGGCGATGTTGGGGGCTGAAGCGGGATTCAGCCAGGTCTCCGTCAGGAATGCGACGTCTGGGGAGGTTGAGTCGAGAAGGTCCCAGAGTTCGATGGCGTGTTTGCGGGCGGAGCGGGTGTTGAGGAGGATGCATCTGAGGTAGTTGGGTTCTTTCCTGGGCGGTGGTTTGGTGGGGCGGGTGATGGCGAAGCTGCAGTTCCGGCAGGTGAAGGGCCCTTGGGTGCGCTTCGGGGTGGCCTGGTAGCAGGCGTGATCTTTTCCGGGGTTGAGTGCGTGGAGGGTGCTGGCGTCGTATCGGCGTCTGTTGATGTGGCGGGCGCGGGGGATGCCCGGACCAGGGGGTCTGGCGCTGGGCGCGGTCACGGCGCGGACGGGCGCAGACGGGCTTGCCTAAGGCGCGCCTTCGACACGCCAGTGGCGCGCCCGCTGCGCACGTCCGCTGCGCGGCCGCACAGCGGCCGCCATAAATGGGGAGGTGGGAGGGAGGAGCAGGGAATGGGGCAGCGAATGGGCAGTGAGGGGGCGGGGCCGCAGGGGCGCAGCGGCGGGAAACAGGCACAGAAAGAAAAAAAACGAGCACAATCAGGGCAGCAAGGGGGCACAGAAAGGAAAAAAAACGAGCACAATCAGGGCAGCAAGGGGGCACAGAAAGGAAAAAACGAGCACAATCAGGGCAGCAAGGGGGCACAGAAAGGGAAAAAAAAAAAAAAAAACGAGCACACTCAGGGCAGCAAGGGGGCACAGAAAGGAAAAAACGAGCACAATCAGGGCAGCAAGGGGGCACAGAAAGGAAAAAAAAACGAGCACAATCAGGGCAGCAAGGGGGCAAGTTTGTCTGTGGGGTCTGATCAGAGCATATAAGTGGTATCGAGCAGGCAGAGCTGAGAGGGCCTTGAGAGAAAATGAGACGAGGATGGCCAGACTGCAGGACAGTCACTATCGAAACATTAAGAGTTTGGAGAGATTCCGACAGGAGAGAATGGCAACAAGTTCTGTTTAGGTCGGTTCTTTCTCCAAGGGAGTTGAAAAGATGTGATGACAGGAGTCATCAAAGGGGAGAACTGATAGAGCGCTATGCTCTCGTAAAAATTGTAGGGGTGCATCATAATCATCGTTAGTCTGTACCCGCATATATCCAGTTATATATCAATGAATGGCTAGTAAAATGTAGTTAACTTGCATTATTGGAGTGAATAGAAAAGTAATTGTGCTATTATAATCCTGCAAATGTAACGCTTAACTGAAACGTGTTCAAAATGATGCCTTGATGGATTAGGCCATGTGTAATCGAGATGCAGTAGTTTAAACGTGTACCGTATTGAGTTGCACGTGTAGTTCACTTTTTGCATATGAAATGTAATGAACTAATGCTTATAGAAGTGATCATAATTGTGTGTTTAAATTGTGTAAAGGCCTGACTGCATATACGTAAAGGGAAGGCCTGATTCATTCTTATGTTAGCTTATTTTGTAGGCAGAGAAGGTTCTCTTGGAAAGGCTCTCTGGGCACAGTTGGGAGATTCGTGCAGAGGGAAAGTTTGTTGAAACGTATCTTCTGTTGCAGGTGCAAGGACACATGCCTCGTTAGCGAAAGACTGGCTCTTTGTTTCACGAGTTAGGGTGGTGGGAGGCATGGAGATGGGAGTATAATGGAATGTAGGGATGATACTTTCAGCGGAGAAGGTGCCTGGGACTAAAAGGTCATCGTAACCGTCCTGGATGAAGTAAGAGTTCGATGGAAAAGTATGGGAAGGAAGACCTGGCCGAAGAGGCGTGAGAGGGACGAGTTCGAGTGTATGTGCATTTTGTATTAGGGACAGTGCCCCGAGGGAGGAAGTAAGAGAAGAGGTAGAGGAGACCAGAGAGAAAGGCAGAGAGAAATTTTAGGAAGGAGCATCTTAGAACGAGCTCGAAATGCTAAGTGAGTGCACTTCTTAGGAAGTCTTCACAGCTGACACCTTTTCTTTTACTCTTGCCTGGGAAGTTCGTTAAGTAGGTATGCCACCTTAGTGATAGAGTAGGGACAGCTAATGGTTTTATGTTTATTTAGATAAATGAAGAATAATATAGAGATCGGAGCAGTCATCGCTTGTCTAATACTTCTGGAGCTAACGATTCTTCTTATCCTGAGTCGGATGAGACTCCTGCGCAGGATGCTATTTGTATTAGTGCCCATTTATTTCTTTAACCTCGTGTTGAGGTGCTTGCACGTGCAGTTATTCTTGGCTGTAATAAACCCACAAAATTGAATTCGGAGTCAGTGGTCTTTTAAGGTAAACTGGATTCTAAATTTTGTTGTATAACTGAAAAGGATTTTCTTCCCTTCACACTATTCAGCAGGTAAAAAGATCCTGGCGACCTGAAGATTCTTAAGGGAGATAAGATAAGAATCAGCGTTATCAGGATTGAGAACGTGTCTCGTTTGAATTTTGTTTATTAGTTTCCCACTTCTTTTTAGAAGATGTAGGAATTTGTTTAATAGAGTCCTTCTCAGGACTTTCAGATAGTTTTGGCTTCAAAGGTTTTCCACCCAAACTATCTCTGCCTAATTCTGCATAAGGTTGTTCTATTATTCTGGGTAGTTCATGTTGATGTTCTGTTACATCAAATTCCCTTAAGCGTTGGCGGATCGCCACTGATGCTGCCTCCCCTTTAATATTAGATAATATTATTGTTGAGACCTGGTCGAAGTTTTTCAGTAATTTCATACCTAAATTCAGAGCAGGTTCTGCCCCGTATTCGTTTTGAATTTGTTTCAGGACATCTGGTATTACTGCAATTGATGGAACACCATGTGTTTTAGTATAGATGGCAGCAAAGACTGCGTCCCAAGTGGTGCAGTCTTCCAGTTGTGGTGTGATCCCCATTGGTAAACAGATTGTTAGGATTCTGTGTTTCTCATAAGGGCTAGTATTTGGAAATACTGCTTCGATTTGAGTAATTTTTGAGCTATCCAGAATGGAATTTGTTCACGTTTTGTGGGCATTTTACCCATGACTGCGTGTAAAGTCTGTGGAGTAATTTTTTGTGTATTCCCCTGTTGAGGGGTTTGATTTGGAATGGTCATTGGTTGTTGGACTGTGAAAGTCCGCATGACATATTGGACTAATTGTCTGTAAATTTTTATTAACTCTTGTAGTTGAGTAAGTAATTCCTCGTCTGACATCTCATCGATGTCAGGATGAGGTGTGTAGCCGGCTAGAATCGGCCATGTTGCTCCTGGTCTACCTAGTGGACCTAGCCTGGTAATGTTTTTGTGATGTTTTAGGGCGCCTTTAAACCAGAGATTATGCTCCTGGTATGTGAGTGGAATTTCAATATCCTCGAAAGGAATATATTCCTCTGGTGGTTCATCTTCTTTAAAGAAGTGAAACACTTTTATTACTGGATTTGATTCTGGGAATACTATCCATGAATAGAATACCTCTGTCTGAAAGGATTTGTGTGCCTCTATCACGAAAACTGCTCAACCACCTCTTGGTGATAGGCCGTGTTTTATAGGTTTTAGAGTGATGGCTCTCCTTAAGTTTGGAGGGATGTGTATAACACCCTCATGGGTTTCATTTAAACCTGTAAAGTTAAAAGCTATTACGACTGGGTCAGCCGCAGCTACTACGTTCTCGGTGGCAGTATCCCCGTTCAGGGACATTGTTTTTTGAAAAATGTAGAACAAGTTTCAAGGAAACAAAAGATAAGGTGCACAATATTTTGGAACGCTGTATCCTTCAACGTTGAACAAACCAAACAGCTAATATATAGGATTTTTGTCCTATTTAGCTTTGGCGGATACTTAACCCTACCCACTCCAGACGTCTTATGGAGTATGTGAGTAGGGGTCTCTGAGAGAAAAGCACGACTGAGTTACTCAGTATCTAGCGTTAAATTAGTGCCTTACCAAACGTTGGGCGCCATGTAGTGTAGTTCCTATTTCCCTAATAGGCTCTGCGCATTGGAATAATATACCCTATAGATTCGACATAGGACTGAGGTCAGTATATCCCTATCGAGTATATTAAACTTAATTACTTTGTGCCAGCTAACTCAGAGGCCACTAGAAACTCCTTGTAAACAAGAAGGGAGTAGTTTCTGGCAACCGCATAAACATGACAACTTTGTTTCCCTTTAGAGTCGGAACACTCTCAGAATCGTGAAAACAACAGATAACAGTTTCACTCAGCTAATCGTGCATGCTTAGTTTCTTCAGAGTTACACAGAAAGAATAGACGGGCGTTTCAATAAAAGGATTTATTGAACAGTCTTGTTTCTCATGTAAGAGATATGAGCTCTTATGATCACAAGACAGTATGCAAGATATAATGTACAGCGTAAGCAGTAGAAAGAAATAATACTGCGCTAGCATTATCTTTTAGCTATGACACATATATTCATATACATAAATAACATAAGCTAAAAATGCGAGTACTCATAAGATGCTTCTCTAACTAGTTCTACCCCAGTGTACCTAACCTAAGTGTAGTGCAAGGTAAGAAGTAGGTGATGTATTCTATAGTATGGTATGCTATAGTATGCCAAGTCTCTGGTATGCCAAGAGTCTAGTATGCCAAGAGTCCCTCTAGGTTCTAGTCAGCTCCATACCTTGAGAATGAGAGAGGTGAGAATCTCTTTCCGGGTCTCGAACTCGAACACCCCACGAAGGGAGTCAGAACACTGGAAGCTGGATTCTCTGCGAGCAGGGATGACAGCGTCTCTTGTCAGTGCGTCAGGCCGGGACACGGGCTCCTCTAAAGTCAAGGTCTCCTCCTACTTGCTTGGGCAAGGGAAGGTATATTTATACCCGGTAGGTGCCTTGGAATGTTAGCATTGACGTAAAGTTGGGCAGAGGAAGACGTCAGGAATGAACCCTTAAGGAATAGCGGTTCATGCATAATAAATGAGTTCTTGGAGAAATCAATAATCCTGTGCTAGGGGAACTCCCAAGAGCTTAAGGGTCTGGTTTCTAAGAACTCGTTGTGACGTTAGGATGGACGGATGTAGGTGACCATGCCTGTATTTGGATAGCATGGCTAATGCCTAAATAAGGACTGGGATCTTATGCCTATATAAGGGCCATGCGAATTGTGCTTATATAAGGACAAGTTTCAGGAAAACCTATATACGGACACCTAAAGCGGAATACAACAATACAACATGGTTTGCTACATGAAAAAAAGAATGCCAATGTTCATCATTTAAACCTATTCTAATGTACATCAGCGGTCAAGCTGGAACAGGAAAAAGTTTCTTAATTAATGTTTTGACCAGTTATCTACAGAAAAGTACAGAATCACATTTATCTTGTGTTGCAACAGCTCCAACTGGAGCACACAACATTAAAGGGATTACTTTACATCGATTACTTATGCTTCCTGTTGAACATGATAATAAATTGGAATATCAGAAACTATCTGGAGAAGCTTGTTATGAAGTCTCAAGAGTACTGAAGAAAATGAAACTTTTAATCATTGACGAAGTGACTATGGTCTCAAACGCAATGCTTGCCTTTGTACATTTAAAAATGCAACAGATTTTAAAAGCAGATTACGATGTTCTGTTTGGAGGAAAACTTTTAATTGTATTTGGAGATCTACTACAACTTACTCCGGTAAAAGGACTACCTGTTTTTAAAACTCTTGTCCATGAAGACACTAGGAAATCTTTGGGAAGTATTGGAAATGTGAACATTTGGTTACATTTTCAATATAAAGAACTTATTAAGAATATGCGACAAGCTAGTGATGAAGATTATGGAAATATTCTTCAAGGTATAAGAATTGGTGTCTTGACGAAACATGGTAAACAAGCTTTAGAAAGTCGGCTACTAAGGAGCTTGTTTACAACTGAAAACACAGCGGCTGAAATAATGTACAATAAGCTTGGAGAAAACAAGTCTATAGTTTGCCTAATGTCTACACTGCAAGAGTGTTCTACATTTAATGAAGAACTTGTGAAACTAGAAAAACAGGAAATAGTGGAAATTGAAGCTATCGATAAAATTGAACACCAGGGAGTTACTATTCTTCTCAAAGACAAACTACAGGCTAAATTGCATTCTTTGGAAAAGTCTGTATCTAAAACTGCAGGCTTAGAAAACACTTTACATGTATGTATAAACTGTCTGATAATTTTACAGCGTAAATTGAATGTAGAAGATGGTTTAGTAAATGGAGCAATAGGAAAAGTGATTGATTTTGTGAAATTTCAGAACAGAGATGGAATAGAATTTTTGTAAATAAAATTTGATCAGATTAAAGAGGTAAGACAAATTGGGCGTTGTGTTGTACGTTTTTTACTTGTAAAAGATTTGTATGTTCGTAGAAAACAGTTTCCTTTGTCCTTAGCATATGGAGTAACTAATATTCATAAATCTCAAGGTTTAAGTATAGATAGTGCTTTTGTAAATATTGGAAGTACAGTGTTCAAAGAGGGAATGGAATATGTTGCATTATCTCGAGTAAGAACATTGTCTGGTTTGTAGTTGATAGATTTCGATGAGAAAAAGGTTAGTGCTGATGCAAATTGTGTAAGAGAGTATAATCGTTTAAGAAGACTTTATGCTCCTGATTTAGGTGAACATCCCATATATGAGAAAAGTATAGTCTGTCCAAAACAGAAATATGTCAAAGATGGAATTGAGGTTCAAAAAAATAAAATAAAAGAAGAGAAACTTGAAGGTGTAAAGAAAAAGAAAATGGAAACTGTTGCTGCGATTGTAGGATACCAGTTGGAAAATAGTTCATGCTATGCTAATGTGATTCTGAATGTTGTGTTTTATCTAGAAGATATTCCTTGTGAAATCATGGGAAATCATGGAAAAAGATTCTGTTCTTTATCACATCATGTATTTCAACAGTTGGTAACTGACAGAAGTAAAATCCGTACTGCTTCTGAGGTTCGGCATCTTTTGGATATATGTACTGGTTCATTGACATTTACTCTTAATGTACAACAAGATGCACAAGAATTTCTAATGCTTATGCTTGGAGTGTTAGAACATGAAGGAATACAGATTGAAAACTTATTTGGACTAAGTT
Organism: Calotriton arnoldi; assembly: GCA_963921515.1. NCBI lineage: Eukaryota > Metazoa > Chordata > Amphibia > Caudata > Salamandridae > Calotriton > Calotriton arnoldi. The sequence continues at coordinate 1,096,618 of CAWUFW010004624.1, forward strand.
CCAGATGGGATCATAAATGTTCATTTACTACCATCACTGAAATACAAACAGAATGATTCATATACCTGACGATACCAGACTGCAAATCAGTACCTTTTAACAAATTGATTAAAACAGCCCATCAGTACATGAAATTTTCAGATTAAGGATCAAAGATGTTGTCTACATTACATATAGAAAGATGTGAAAAATATCCAATTTTAATGATTCAACGTTATAGAGCAAATGGAAGAAAATTGGAAACGAAAATTAAAAACTTTAATGCAAGTCAAATATCTATTTCAGGAAGAACTTTTATAGCAGTGGCTATTATTTTCCATGATGGACCTACTACAACATCTGGACACTGTACTGTGCATTTGAAGTGTAATAAAGGATGGACACATTGTAATGATGCCCACTTGGAATTTACACCTAGATTGCCTTATGAATGTCCAAATTCATATTTGTTATCTTTAAGCCAAAGTTTTGAGTACATCATTCGGCCAATTGGGAAGATGTAATCAGAAACTAAATGGGAATGCAAACTATTAGTATTTATAATTAGTGTTTGGATTAATATTTGCGGCAATTGATATTGCATTTGGAAAATTCTGTTTAAAAGGAAATAGTTTATATATTTCTTGTCTATTTTGTGCCAGATGTAGATGAGAGTCTATATTTTGGCAAATGTATTTGAGATAAATAATAGAGATTATGTAGATGAAAAAAGTAATTAACAAAGTGTAGATAGAAAAGCACATAGCTACACATATTGAAAAAGATGCTTTATGATGATTTTTTTTTTTTTCTACAATCAATTAGATTTTTTTTTCCAGCTGTTCAATGATGATACATTAAAATCACTGTGTCTGGTGAAGTTAAGTGCAATCTGAGAACAGCAAAAAAGGGAATCTGAAAATGCTATTTAATTCTAAATTTATGTTGAGTTGCTAAAAATATGGGGGCATATTAGCAAGACCCACGTTAAAATTATCGCCGTTTTAGCGGCAGGAAACTGCCGCTAAAGCGGCGATAATGGGCTTGCTAATATGCGTTATGGAATTCAATAGAAGCCCAGGTTAGATGTCCTGCACATCTAACCTGGGCTTCTATTGAATTCTATAACGCATATTAGCAAGCCCATTATCGCCGTTTAGCGGCAGTTTCCTGCCGCTAAAACGGCGATAATTTAACGTGGGTCTTGCTAATATGCCCCATGATGTTACAATTTCAGTAATATATTATCATTAAATAACAGTTTTCGTAGGTACTGTTGAAGTTTGGGAAGAGTTTTAATGCTGTTTACAACAATACTACTCCACAATATTTCTACTGAGTAATGTATCTAAATTATTTAAAAGGTAGGAATACATAATATAATATGCATAATAACGTGAAAAAATGTTTAACGTTTAACTGTATGTATTTGTTTCTAATATAAATAATGTTGAACCTTTAGACTACTTCAAAATGTTCATTATGTAGCTCATGTAATCAAGCAGGCAGTTATCCTTACATGTAGACACTACCCATACACTTATGCATTCTCTGAAGCACAAGTTTTGCACTAATAGCAAAACACATTCATTACCTTTGCATTCTTTCTTTTACACAGGCACTACCCATGTACTCATACAATTACCCAGGCAGTACTGCTGCACTTATGCAATCCCCTAGGCATTACTGATACACTCATTCAATCCATTCTCTCAGGCACTACTCATGCATTCATTCAATCACCCAGGCAGTATGCCTGTACTCATGCAATCACCCAGGCACTACCCATGCACGCATGCTATCACTCAGGCACTACTGTTTCACTCAACCATTCACTCAGGCACTACCCATGCACTAATCCATTCTCTCAGGCACTACCCATGCACTCATCCAATGACCAAGGCAATAGTCTTGTACTCACTCTTTCACTCAGGCAGTATGTATCCATTCATCCAATCGCACAGGCACTACCCTTGCACTCATCCATTCACTCAGGCAATACTCATGCACTCATCCAATCAACCAGGCAGTACCCCTCTACTCATGCAATCACCCAGGCACTACGCATGCACGCATGCTATCAGTCAGGCACTACTGTTTCACTCAACCATTCACTCAGGCACTACCCATGTACTCAACCATTCTCTCAGTCACTTCCCATGCACTCATCTAATGACCTAGGCATTACCCTTGTACTCATCCTTTCACTCAGGCAGTACATATCCACTCATGCAATCCCCCAGGCAGTAGCTTTGCACTCATACATTTACTGAGACACTACCCATGCACTCATCCAATCACCCCGCAGTACCCCTGTACTTATGCAATCACCCAGGCACTACCCATGCACTCATGCTATCACTCAGGCACTACTGTTTCACTCAACCATTCACTCAGGCACTACCGATGAACTCATCCATTCTCTCAGGCACTACCGATGCACTCATCCAGTGACCCAGGCAATACTCTTTCTTTCACTCAGTCAGTATGTATCCACTCATTCAATCACCCAGGCACTACCCTTGCACTCATCTATTCACTCAGCACTACCCATGCACCCATCCAATCACCCAGGCAGTACCCCTGTACAATTGCAATCACACAGGCACTACCCATGCACTCATGCTATCACTCAAGCACTACTGTTTCTCTCAACCATTCACTAAGGCATTGCCGATGAACTTATACATTCTCTCAGGCACTACCGATGCACTCATCCAATGACCTAGGCATTACTCTTGTACTCATTCTTTCATTCAGGCAGTACGTATCCACTCATCTACTCACCCAGGCTGTAGCCTTGCACTCATCCATTTACTGAGGCACTACCCATGCACTCATTCAATCACCCAGGAAGTATCACTGTACTCATGCAATCACACAGGCACTACCCATGCACTCATGCTATCACTCAGGCACAACTGTTTCACACAACCATTCACTCAGGCACTACCCATGTACTCATCCATTCTCTCAGGCACTACCCATGCACTCATCCAAAGACCTAGGCATTACCCTTGTACTCATCCTTTCACTTAGGCAGTACATATCCACTCATCCAAACACCCAAGCACTAGCCTTGCACTCATCCATTTACTCAGGCATTACCCATGCACTCATCAAATCATCCAATCACCCAGGCAGTACCCCTGTACTCATGAAATCACCCAGGCACTACCCATGCACTCATGCTATCACTCAGGCACTACCCATGCACTCATCCAGTGACCCAGGCATTACTCTTGTACTCATGATTTCACTCAGGCAGTATTTATCAACTCATCCAATCACCCAGGCACCACCCTTGTACTCATCCATTCACTCAGGCACTACCCATGTAGTCATCCAATCACCCAGGCAGTATCCCTGTACTCATGCAATCACCCAGGCACTACCCATGCACTCATGCTATCACTCAAACACTACTGTTTCACTCAACCATTCACTCAGGCACTACCCATGCACTCATCCATTCTCTCAGGCACTACCCATGTACTCATCCAGTGACCCAGGCAATACTCTTGTACTCATTCTTTCACTCAGGCAGTATGTATCCACACATTCAATCACTGAGGCACCACTCTTGCACTCATCCATTCACTCAGGCACTACCCATGCACCCATCCAATCACCCAGGCAGTACCCCTGTACACTTGCAATCACCCAGGCACTACCCATGCCCTCATGCTATCACTCAGGCGCTACTGTTTCACTCAACCATTCACTGAGGCACTACCCATTTACTCATCCATTCTCTCAGGCACTACTCGTGCAGTCATCCAATGACCTAAGCATTACCCTTGTACTCATCCTTTCACTCAGGCGGTACATATCCACTCATGCAATCACCTAGGCAGTAGCTTTGCACTCATCCATTTACTGAGGCACTACCCGTGCACTCATCCAATCACCCAGGTAGTAGCCCTGTACTCATGCAAAAACCCAGGCACTACACATGCACTCATGCTATCACTCAGGCACAACTGTTTCACTCAACCATTCACTCAGGCACTACCCATGCACTCATTCATTCTCTCAGGCACTACCATAGCACTCATCCAGTCACCCAGGCATTACCCTTGTACTCATTCTTCACTCAGGCAGTATGTATCCACTCATGCAATCACACAGGCACTAGCCTTGCACTCATCCATTTACTGAGGCACTAACCATGCACTCATCCAGTCACCCAGGCAGTACCCCTGTACTCATGCAATCAACCAGGCACTATCCATGCACTCATGCTATCACTCAGGCATTACTGTTTCACTCAACCATTTACTCAGGCACTACCCATTCACTCAACCATTCTCTCAGGCACTACCCATGCACTCATCCAGTGACCCAGGCAATACTCTTTCTTTCACTCAGTCAGTATGTATCCACTCATTCAATCACCCAGGCACTACCCTTGCACTCATCTATTCACTCAGCACTACCCATGCACCCATCCAATCACCCAGGCAGTACCCCTGTACACTTGCAATCACACAGGCACTACCCATGCACTCATGCTAACACTCAAGCACTACTGTTTCTCTCAACCATTCACTAAGGCATTGCCGATGAACTTATACATTCTCTCAGGCACTACCGATGCACTCATCCAATGACCTAGGCATTACTCTTGTACTCATTCTTTCATTCAGGCAGTACGTATCCACTCATCTACTCACCCAGGCTGTAGCCTTGCACTCATCCATTTACTGAGGCACTACCCATGCACTCATCCAATCACCCAGGAAGTATCACTGTACTCATGCAATCACACAGGCACTACCCATGCACTCATGCTATCACTCAGGCACAACTGTTTCACACAACCATTCACTCAGGCACTACCCATGTACTCATCCATTCTCTCAGGCACTACCCATGCACTCATCCAAAGACCTAGGCATTACCCTTGTACTCATCCTTTCACTTAGGCAGTACATATCCACTCATCCAAACACCCAAGCACTAGCCTTGCACTCATCCATTTACTCAGGCATTACCCATGCACTCATCAAATCATCCAATCACCCAGGCAGTACCCCTGTACTCATGAAATCACCCAGGCACTACCCATGCACTCATGCTATCACTCAGGCACTACCCATGCACTCATCCAGTGACCCAGGCATTACTCTTGTACTCATGATTTCACTCAGGCAGTATTTATCAACTCATCCAATCACCCAGGCACCACCCTTGTACTCATCCATTCACTCAGGCACTACCCATGTAGTCATCCAATCACCCAGGCAGTACCCCTGTACTCATGCAATCACCCAGGCACTACCCATGCACTCATGCTATCACTCAAACACTACTGTTTCACTCAACCATTCACTCAGGCACTACCCATGCACTCATCCATTCTCTCAGGCACTACCCATGTACTCATCCAGTGACCCAGGCAATACTCTTGTACTCATTCTTTCACTCAGGCAGTATGTATCCACACATTCAATCACTGAGGCACCACTCTTGCACTCATCCATTCACTCAGGCACTACCCATGCACCCATCCAATCACCCAGGCAGTACCCCTGTACACTTGCAATCACCCAGGCACTACCCATGCCCTCATGCTATCACTCAGGCGCTACTGTTTCACTCAACCATTCACTGAGGCACTACCCATTTACTCATCCATTCTCTCAGGCACTACTCGTGCAGTCATCCAATGACCTAAGCATTACCCTTGTACTCATCCTTTCACTCAGGCGGTACATATCCACTCATGCAATCACCTAGGCAGTAGCTTTGCACTCATCCATTTACTGAGGCACTACCCATGCACTCATCCAATCACCCAGGCAGTACCCATGCACTCATGCTATCCCTCAGGCCCTACTGTTTCACTCAACCATACACTCAGGCATTACCAATGCACTCATCCAGTGACCCAGGCATTACTCTTGTACTCATTCTTTTACTCAGGCAGTATATATCGACTCATCCAATCACCCAGGCACTACCCTTGCACTCATCCATTCACTCAGGCACTACCCGTGCACTCATCCAATCTCTCAGGCACTACCAATGCACTCATCCAATAACCCAGGCATTACTCTTGTACTCATTCTTTCACTCAGGCAGTATGTATCCACTCATTCAATCACCCAGGCACTACCCTTGCACTCATCCATTTACTCAGGCACTACCCATGCAGTGATCCATCACCCAGGCAGTACCCCTGTACTTATGTAATCACCCAGGCACTACCCATGCACTCATCCATTCTCTCAGGCACTACCCATTCACCCATCCAATCACCTCAGGCAGTACCCCTGTACTAATGCATCACACAGGCACTTCCCATGCACTTATGCTATCACTCAGGCACTACTGTTTCACTCAAGCATTCACTGAGGCACTACCCATGTACTCATCCATTCTCTCAGGCACTACCCATGCACTCATCCAATGACCTAGGCATTACCCTTGTTCTCACCCTTTCACTCAGGCAGTGCGTATCCACTCATCCAATCACCCAGGCAGTAGCGTTGCACTCATCCATTTACTGAGGCACTACCCATGCACTCATCCACTCACCCATGTAGTAGCCCTATACTCATGCAATCACCCAGGTACTACCTATGCACTCATGCTATCACTCAGGCACTACTGTTTCACTCAACCATTCACTCAGGCACTACCAATGCACTCACCCAGTGACCCAGGCATTACTGTTGTACTCATTCTTTCACTCAGGTAGTATGTATACACTCATCCAGTCATCCAGGCACTACCCTTGCACTCAACCATTTACTCAGGTACTACCCAAGCTCTCATCCATTCACCCAGACATTACTGCTGTACTCATGCAATCACCCAGGCACTACCCATACACTCATGATATCACTCAGGCACTACTGTTTCACTCAACTATGCACTCAGGCACTAACCATGCACTCATCCAATGACCCAGGCATTACCCTTGCACTCATTCATTCACTCAGGCAGTACTCATGCACTCATACAATGACTCAGACATTACCCTTGCAGTATTTCATATAACACATACAAGTTTGTCTATCTTTAACCAAATAGGCGGTACTTAAAAGAACCATTTTGTTCTTCTTTTTATGTTTTACATTTTTCTGTGTGTTTTATGTACTCTTTATTTATTTTTTGGGTATTTTTTTCAAAAAATAAGATTAAAAAAAACCAAGGCAATGAACTGTTAAAACTTTTCAAAACATTTTGCAATTAGAACGTCATTGTAAAAACAACAGCAAAATTAACATTTATGATTTTTTGCAGCAACAACAACTGCTGCAACAGATTGTTCGCCTGCACTAAGAAGTTTCTTGCACTTTATGCAGTGCTGTTCCAGTCCTGCAAACTCTGGTACAATTAACAATGTTTCTGTAGTTGTAGTGTATCCCACAGAAGTACTAGGTCCTGAGACTTCATCATCGTGTTGTGTATCTTGCATTAGTCGGCGATGTTGTTTACGCACAAGACGGTTTGGGTGGACTGTTTGAAGATGCTTCATCATGGATGAAGTCCTGCAAGAATACTTTTCTCGGATCCCCGATATAAAACTTTGTCACACACAGTGCAGGTGACCTTACAGGCATTTACTTTTTTCTCACCAGGTGGAATTGAGAAAAATACAACACAACACTTTCCTTCCTTTTCTTGGTTGGTTCTTCCAGCTCCTCTTCATCTTCAGGAAAATCCTGTTGTGGATTTTGAGATGCCATTTTTTCAGTTGAAAAAAAAACACTCAAAAAATAAATTAAGAGGCACAGAAAACACAAGAGGTGTTTCTTGTAATGATGCTCCTGGAAGAACGAAAAAATTGGGTGGGGTCCTCCAAGTACAAGAATAGAAAGCTTCTTAACCAATGAAATGCTTTCTTTTGAAGTCACATGGAATTTGCGTACTGGACGCGTATTCACTGCCCACCGGACATGATTCCAAAAAATAGGTTTAACAATAATATATATTTATTCCAGTTACAAATATAGTAAATTTACAAGTTTGAATGTAAATCTCTTGGTGTAATATATATTATAAAGTTATATATGTATATATTTTTAGAACTAAAAAATTTGCGCTGGATTCGCTTACCTATCGCGTACCCGGAAGAACTCAAATATTCAAAATATATTTGGTAATATCATTTTTATAACTCTTTCAATAAAGCACATACGATTGATTTAAAAAATATATAGTACATAACGTGTTTAAATGAAAAATTTGGGAACCATGTATCCATCGCACACACTATGCGCATGCTACGTGACAAAACAGATATGGTGGCACAAAGCTTGGATTTGCACACCCACTGCGAGCGGTACGCGATTGGTACGTGATTCTCACAATTTTTTCTATACAAAAAAATATAAATTTGTAAATATATGTTAAAAAAGGATAAAAAATTACATTACCTTTATGAATGCAAAAAATATTTGGAAGAAACCTTCTTAACATGTATTGTAACTTGTATACACTGCACCTCTTTAGAAATAGTTGAACATGTAACAGCATTTTTGTTCCACTCTAAAAATGTCAGTACTAGTTACAAAACATTAGATTTTCACTTAAAAAACACAGGTTTCAGGGACATTATAGTTAGGGATTAGCATTTAAAAAGCCTTAGAAATTCACTGATAAACCACAGGTTTCTGGGATGTCATAGTTAGGGATTAGCATTTAAAAACCCTTAGAAATTCATTGAAAAAACCACAAGTTTCAGGGACGTTATAGTTAGGCTGACATTTCACTCGTACAACAACAGAGATATCCGGACGTTATAGTTAGCTGAGCTAACTATAACTCGCGCCCCGGCAATGCACTGCTGATGACGTCACATATTGCATCACTCATGACATGGTCAGTGATATCACTGATGACATCACTGATGACATCTCAAATGACATCACTGATGACATCATCCACTTAATATCTGATGCACCTCCTCACACCCTAGCATAACCTTTCATACACCTACTCTAAAACACAGACTACCATTCTCAAAACCATAGACACAACAATTAGTTAGTACATACCCACTCACTGATTATATGTCTACACACATCCAGTCATTCACCCATACAGTCACTCATACACGCAGTCAGTCATCAATACAGCTACTTATATATGCACTCATACACCCATACAGACACTCACATACTGCCACTCACCCATAAAGTTACTCACACACCTAGTCAGTCACCCAAAGAATCAATCACACTGCCATTTACTCACCAATACAGTTATACACACACCACCTCACTTATTCATACAGATGCTAACACATACTTTCTCTCTTATACAATCACTGACACAAGCACACACTCATCCATACAGCCACTCTCACAATAACTCACTCTCACATATAGTCATTTATATACTCCAACACTCACATATACTGCCTTTCACATATGTAGTTACTTACACATATACCACTGAGACATCCATTCACTCACCAACACAGCCATATGCACACTCAATCACCCATACAGCACCTCACAGATGCACTCATGAACCCATACACCCAGTGAATCACCCACTCACACATATATGCAGGGAGTCACACACCCCCACCCACCCATACAGACACTCAGGCACCCAGACAGGTACTCAGACAACCAATCATTAACCTATATAGATACTCAGGTAGCTACTCAGCAACCCATGCAGCCACTTACACACCAACTGACAGACTGATACAGACATTCACACAGATTAGTCATTCTCCCTTGCATTCACTAAGACACGTTTAATCACTCACTTATACAGTCAATTACGCACCGACTAAATCATCTATTCAGACACTCATTTACCCACTCATTCTTCAATACATCTAGCTCAGCTAACTATAACGGCTGAAATTCTCTGTTTTTGTATGAGTGAAATGTCAGCCTAACTATAACGTCCCTGAAACCTGTGTTTTTGTCAATGAATTTCCAAGGTTTATTAAATGCTAATCCCTAACTATAATGTCCCTGAAACCTGTGTTTTTCTCAGTGAATTTCTTAAGGTTTTTTAAATGCTAATCCCTAACTATAACATCCCTGAAACCTGTGTTTTTTTCAGTGAATTTCTAAGGTTTTTTAAATGCTAATCCGTAACTATAACGTCCCTGAGACCTCTGTTTTTTTCAGTGAATATATATATATATATATATATATACATATATATCCCGTAGCATTGCCTTTTATGACTTGATTCACTTCTGTATAGAATGTGTATATTTTATATGTTGCCTAGATGTAATGTGTAAGAGGGAGGCAGCGTTTACATCGCATGCGGTACAACGCATGCGATTACAACGCGGTTGTTACAACGACTGCGTTGTTACAACGCTAACCATTACAACGCAAGTCGTTTCTATGACTTGCTGTAGGGGGCGCTCTAAACTAAGGAATAGTATAATTTACTATTCCAACACCTTCCCTACTGTTGTGCAGGCTGGTGTTGGAATAGTAAATTATACTTATCCTAATCCAGCGCGCCCCCTACAGCAAGTCGTAGAAACGACTTGCGATGTAATGGTATGTGTTGTAACAACGCGGTCATTGTAACGACCGCATTGTAATCGCATGCGTTGTACCACATGCGATGTAACATCGCATATTCGTGTAAGGATATGGTATTAAAGATATGAAGGTTTTGGCAATTATTGTGGCATTTGACTTGTTAAGTTTTGGGGTCATCACTGACTTATGTATGAGATCATGGCAGTGAATGATTTAATGAATGTTCTGGTGAAAAACAGTTGTGGTTAACTGAGCTCCCAAAGGGAGATTTGTTCGACTTCTCATGTTCTGAGGTGGCCCAGACCATTTGTTACCCTTCTAGGTTTAGGGGTACTGGTGGGGGCACTGTGGTATAGCAGGACTCTCGCCAACATATCCTGAGGGGGTGTCCGGAATCAGTCTAGCACCATCCCAACATTTATGTTGTCTAAATGAACATACAGTTCCTACTGAGAAAGTGGAAATAGTACGACATCAGCAGTCTATGATATTATCTCAATGACACATGTGTTGTGAACAGGATGCCAATTATGAACTATACTACTGGAGTACATATGCAATCATTATTACATATAACTGTAGACATACACAATTATCAATAGAATGTCATTTGCTTGAACATGTATGCAACTATTCCTAATTTATGCATGCCAATAGTAAACCATTAATGTTTGTAATAAACTACCAGTAGTCACCCATCATTGAAATTATTAAACACATCTGAAGATTGTGGCAGAGAATACTACAGATACACGGACACACAGAATGATGATTGTCAGAAATGGGGGTCTCTAGTTGGAAATGGGTTGCACTGTTGTTCAAGTAAGGACCCTTCTTCCTAGTCAGGGTAAGGGGGATACACTTCTCAAATAACCCCTGTCCACCCTTTGGTAGCCTGGCACGAGCAGACAGGCTTATCTCAGAGGCATTGTGTAAAGCATTTGTGCACACATACAGTAATATAGTGAAAACACTACAAATGGACACCACACCAGTTTAGATAAATAAGTAATCTTTATCTAAACCAAAAGTTAGAACTGGGGGTCTCTAGTTGGCAGAGGTAGGTACCTTAGTCCAAATAGGGACCCTTGCTTCTAGTCAGGGTAAGGGGGATACACTACTAAAATAACCCCTGCTCATCCCCTTGGTAGCTTGGCACGAGCAGGCAGGCTTATCTCAGAGGCAGTGTGTAAAGCATTTGTGAACACATACAGTAACACAGTGACAATACTACAGATGGACACCACACAGGTTGTATTATAAAAATAAGTATTTTTATATAGACTTAACACAAGACCCAAAATGACAAAAATCCACAATACACTAAAAAATATGACTGTCAATGGTAGAAAATAGTTCAGTTCAATAAAGATGATAAATGCGACACTCTACGTTCAATGAACCTTTGGATGCGTAACACGATACAAACAAAAGAGTTGCAGGGAAGGTGATGCGTCGGTTCCTTACACGCAAGAACGGTGATGCGTCGGTTCCTTGCTCCGGGGTAGGTGATGCGTCGGTTCTCTACTGCTGCGTAGGGGACGGTGATGCGTCGGTTCCTTACCGGAGAGGAGGTGATGCATCGGTTCTTCACCGCGTGGGGAGGTGATGCGTCGGTTTCTTACTGCGCTTCTGTGGCGATGTGACCAGCAGCGCCTGGTTGCGATGACGACCCAGTGCAATGAAACAAAATGGCATCTTCTTCTCGATGCGACAACGAAGGGGTGATGCGTGCACGCCCGACGGCCGTGCGGCGACTCGGTGAATCTTCTGAGCCGCGACAGACCCTGCGACACGCTTCTCCGGTGATGCGACGGCGTCTGCTGTGATGGCGACACTCTTCTCCAGTGATGCGAGGCGCTTCGGTGATGTGATGGCGACAGCGGCAGCGGCGGCACGCTTTCTCGGCGATGCGACGACAGCTGCGGCGACATGCTTCTTCTTCGTGAGTCGCGCTCCCAGCGACACGCAGTCTCTCAGAAGGCCCAACACAACCGTAGGCACTTCAAATTCTAGGGGTGGGTGGCAAATTCCGTTCCGCTCGCGGAATTTGCGAAATTTCAGCAATTCTGCGTTCCGCGCGGAACGCGGAATTGCCGAAAATTCCGTGATCCGCGGCGGAACGGAATGAGTAGTAGAGGTATTGCACAAAACGGTGGCATCTTCTTGGATAAATGGCAATGCTGGGCAGGATTCATTCTGGCACGATGCTCCTGTCACAAAAATTAAACCTCAACAGGAAGCACTTACAGCAGGTGCCCGAGTTAAAGCTCAAAATCGGTAATGCATTAATCAGCCCCAAAAAATCGTGAGCTCGGTCGAGGCTGGGCAGGTGTGCTTTCTCCCCATATCTGCCGTCATAAATTAGCTGTGATGCTTGATGGAGGTCTTTGCATCCATGACTTTCTCGAGCGCAATCCCCGTGTAGTTCCTGTGACCAGAAGGTTCTTTCTCCTCATCTGCTGCTCTGATCGGTCTCTGACCTTAAACAAGAGGCATGTGAACTCGCATAGAAGCCCCGCCGCACACACATTAGCGCTATGCAACGTCTTCCCGCCCTTTACACACTATGATGGACAGCTCACTCAAGGGACCCCGGTGCCTTTCAGCGCGGTGGCAAAGTTACAGACATACATGGTCACTGGAGAGTGGAGACAACTCTTCTCTTCTGGCCCTTTACGCAGCTGTAGTGTAGGAAAGGCGCTATACATTTACCCAACGAGCTAGCACTTACTGACAGTGATTAGCCAGTAGTACTCCAGTTGAGTAGAGGCATTGCACAAAACGGTGGCATCTTTGTGGATAAATATGCTGGGCAGGATTCATTCTGGCACGATGCTCATGTCAAAAAAATTAAACCTCAACAGGAAGCACTTACAGCATTGGCCCGAGTTAAAGCTCAAAATCGGTATCGCATTAATCAGCCCCAAAAAATCGTGAGCTCGGTCGAGGCTGGGCAGGTGTGCTTTCTCCCCATATCTACCATCATAAATTAGCTGTGATGCTTGATGGAGGTCTTTGCATCCATGACTTTCTCGAGCGCAATCCCTGTGTAGTTCCTTGTGACCAGGAGGTTCTTTCTCCTCATCAGCTGCTCTGATCGGTCTCTGACCTTAAACAAGAGGCATGTGAACTCACATAGAAACCCCGCCGCACACACACTAGTGCTATGCAACGTCTTCCCGCCCTTTACACACTATGATGGACAGCTCACTCAAGGGACCCCGGCACCTTTCGGCGCGGTGGCAAAGTTACAGACACACATGGTCACTGGAGACAACTCTTCTCTTCTGGCCCTTTACGCAGCTGTAGTGTAGGAAAGGCGCTATACATTTACCCAATGAGGTAGCACTTACTGATTAGCCAGTAGTACTCCAGTTGAGTAGAGGTATTGCACAAAACGGTGGCATCTTTGTGGATAAATATGCTGGGCAGGATTCATTCTGGCACGATGCTCTGAGTCCTGTCACAAAAATTAAACCGCATTCCGCGATCTCGCGGAATTCCGCGTGCTCGCGGAGATTTTTTGCGGTTTCGCAGAACTTTGCGTAGCGTGACTACGCAAATTCCGCCCACCCCAATCAAATTCCCAGCAAGGGAATTCAGGGGAGCTGGTTGGTGAAGTCTTGTATCCCTGAGACTTCAGCAGGAGGCAAGCTCAATCTTCAAGCACTTGGAGATTTTCTGCAAGATGATGAAAGTAGCACAAAGTTCCTTTCTCCTTTCTTTGGCAATCAGGCAACCACTGCAGGCCAATCCCTCAAACAGCACACAGCATAGGGATAGTCTCCTCCTTCAGCTTCTCTGGTTCCTCTCCTCAGCAAAGGTTCTTCTTGTTTCCCAGAAGTGATCGAAAGTCTTGGGGTCTGGGCCCCAGTATTTATACCCATAAATCCTTTGTCCTCTGAAGGCAGAGGGTCCTGTACCTAGTCCAAACCAGTTCTGGGTGCATTCTGCCAGTGCACACCTTCTTCCTTTGTCAGAGTGGGCCAGGGACATCAGACGCACCACAGGATGTGAAGCCAGCATTGTGGAAGGCAGGCACAGCCCTATTCAGGCCCAGGTGCTACTCCTCCCACCACTCTACATGCAGTTAGGTCTATTCAGCCCAGTGCTGACTCACCCTGTCTCCTGGAGCCCCCCAGCCCCTGTCACTCACAAACCCAGACATACAATACACAAGCTAGCAGAGGCAGGCTGGATGGTTAGGCAAGAAAATACCTACTTTCTAAAAGTGGTATTTTCAAACACAGAATGTTAAAACCAACTTCACTAAAAGATGTATTTTATCATTCTGAGTTCAGGCATACTAAATTCGTTTTTCTACCATGTTCCCTGGGTCAGTTAGGATTATAAGATGTTATAATCAAACTGCCCATTCTGGCCTATGGGAACAGGTAGCCTTGCAATAGTGAAAAACGAAATTGGCTGTAATTCACTATCAGGACATGCCACACACACCAGGGCATGTCCTACCTCTTACATACAATGCACCCTGCCCGCAGGCCTACCTTAGGGGTGACTAACATGCAGAAAAGGGAAGGTTTGGGGACTGGTAAGTGGGTGCACTTACCAAGTCGACATGGCAGTACTAGACTGCACACAGGCTCTGCAATGGCAGGCCTGAGACACACTTTACAAGCTGCTCCTGTGGGTGGCACAACCAGTGCTGCAAGCCCACCAGCAGCATTTGATTCACAGGCCCTGGGCACAAACAGTGCACTGTACTAGGGTCTGACAGTGAGTCAAATAGGCCAAACATGGAGTCACTAATCCATACATCAATTTACCATAGGGAGCACTTGCACTTTGGCACTGAATAGCAGTGGCAAAGTGCCCAAAGCATCTAAACCAGCAAAAACATATCAACAACAGAGGAGGCATAGCGAAAAAATGGAAGGGAGACCCACGCCAAGGATGCCAGGTCTAACACCAAACAAGACCAAAACGACAAAAATCCACAATCCAGTTATCAAAATATGACTTTTAGAAGATAGAAACAGTTCTGTCCATGGCAAACTATAGATGCAACACTTTCAACACAGAGTACCTTGGATGCGTCAAAATCATAAACAAAAACAGCTGCAGGGAAGGTAATGCATCGGTTCCTTACGCGCAGGGAAGGTGATGCATCGTTTCCTTACTCCAGGGGAGGTGATGCAGCAGTTCCTTACTGCCACGCAGGGGTAGGTGATACGTCGGTTCCTTACTGAAGGGGAGGTGATATGTCGGTTTCTTACTGAAGGGGAGGTGATGCGTCGGTTTCTTACTGCAGCCCCAGCGTTGATGTTGACTTGGCGCCCCGGTGTGATCCGTGAGGATTGGGGATGTGTCGGTTCTCGATGCGGCGACGGCAACGGCGCTGCGTTGATTTCTTCAGCCGCGGTCCCACGATGAGTTGGTTTTTGCAGCTGCACAGCCGGGTCTCTGTCAGAATCGGTCCGGTGCTCTCGGCCTTTGTAGATCGGTGCACTCGATACGTCGTGTGGCGATTTCTCCAGCCACGGGCAGGCCCTGCATCAGTTTCTTCAGCAATGCAACAGAAACAGGTGCGGATACTCCGCGCTTCTCCTCGTTGCATTACTTTTCTAGCTCCCAACAGCAGGAACAACCTCCAGAGGCCTAGAACAACAACAGGCACCTCTTGGCAGGTCAGAAGTCTCAGCAAGGGAGTTCAGGGGAGCTGGGAGTGAAGTCTTTGTGTCCCTGAGACTTCAAAACAAGAGGCAAGCTCTACTTCAAGCCCTTGGAGATCTTCCTCAAGCAGGGGACACAGCGCACAGCAAAGTCCTTGTCCTTTCCTTGACAGAAACAGCCACTGCAGGCCAACCCCACACAGCACACAGCAAAGGGACAGTACTTCTACTCAGTTCCTCCAGCTCTTCTCCTTGGCAAAGGTTCCTCTTGAATTACAGAAATGATCTAAAAGTCTGGGGTCTGGGCCCCACATTTTATAGTACAAAATCCTTTGTTCTCTGGAGGCAGAGTGTGTCTTTGCCCAGGAAGAACCAGTTCTGTCCTTTCTGGTGCAGCTGCCCGGCAAGAGGTGGAGACAGCATTGTCCGAGGCAGACCAGGCCCATTCAAGCATAAAATAAATCTCCTCACCTTACTCTGAATGCAGCCCAGGTCTATTCAGCCCAGCTCTGACTCACCCTGGAAGGCAGAACACACCTCAACCCCCCAAGTGGCTGTCTGAACAGAATGCACATCCCCAGGCCCTGTCACTCCAAAGCCAGACAGTCAATACACAAACCTAGCAGAGGCACACAGGATGGCTTAGCAAGAAAATACCTACTTTCTAAAAGTGGTATTTTCAAACACAGAATGTAAAAATCATCCTAACTAAAAAATGTACCTTTACATTCTGAGTTCAGGCATACTAAACGTTATCTTCCTATCTTGTCCCAATTGGAAGTTGTATTTATAAGATGTTATAAATGACCTCCCATTCTATCCGATGGGACAGATAGCCTTTCAATAGTGAAAAACAAAATTAGCAGTATTCACTATCAGGACATGCCACACACGAGGGCATGTCCTACTTTCCAAATACACTGCACCCTGCCCACAGGGGTACCTTGGGCCTACCTTAGGGGTGACTCACATGTAAGAAAAAGGAAGGTTAGGGCCCAGCAAGTGGGTGCGCTTGCCAGGTCGACATGACAGTACCAAACTGTGCACAGACACTGCAGCGGCAGGTCTGAGTTACATTTACAGGCTGCTCATGTGGGTGGCACAATCAGTGTTGCAAGCCCATTAGCAGCATTTGATTTACAGGCCCTGGGCACACATAGTACACTGTACTAGGGGCTGACTAGTAAATCAAATATGCCAATCATGGGATCACCAATCCATAACAAAAATTTACAGAGGGAGCACTTGCACTTTGGCACTGAACATCAGTGGCAAAGTGCCCAAAGCATCTAGACCAGCAGAAACGAAATCCAACACACAGCAAAATAACTGGAGGCAAAGGCAAAAATTCAAGGGAAACCCATGCCAATGATGCCAGGTCTAACTTGTGTCCCCTCCAGCAGAAATGTGGGGAGAACTACCCACCCTCTTGGGAGTTCTCTTCACTAAGGATGAAAAATCTGGACAGACCATCAGCATTGGCGTGCTCTGTACCAGGGCGGTGTTCCACCATGAAGTCCATCCCCTGTAGGGAAATGGGACACCTCAACAACTCTGCATTAACCATCTAAGGGGCCTCATGCTCAATCGCACTTCACCTCTGTTCTCGTGGAAGTAACCTCCTACTAATGAAGGCTACAGGCTGGTCTAGGCCCTCCTCATTGAGTTGTGAGAGCACAGCCCCCACACCATGCTCTGAAGCATCTGTCTGCACCACAAATTCATGTGAGAAGTTGGGTGCCTTGAGCACGGGCGCTGTGCACATGGCAGATTTCAGGGCATCTAAAGCTTTTTGACAGGCGTCAGTACAGTTGACCTTCCTGGGCTGTTTTCTGGACGTCAGCTCTGTCAAGGGGGCATCAATGGTGCCATACCCCTTGACAAATCTCCTGTAATATCCGGTGAGGCCTAAAAAGGCTCTCACCTCTGTCTCAGTCTTGGGGGGTTCCTAATCCAGAATGGTATCAATCTGAGGCTGTAGGGGCGCCACCTGGCCGCTTCCTACCTGGTGTCCTAAGTAGACCACTGAGTCCTGCCCGATCTGGCACTTGCTGGCCTTGATCGTGAGGCCTGCCCTCTGCAGGGTCTTCAGCACTTCCCAAAGGTGGTGCAGATGTTCCTACCAAGTGGCACTGAACACTGTGATGTCATCCAGGTAGGCGGCGCTGAAATCCTCCAGTCCAGCCAACAGCTGGTTGACCAACCACTGAAAGGTGGCAGGGGCATTCTTCAGCCCAAAGGGCATCACCCGGGATTAATACTGGATTAACAAACGTGGAGCATGTGAGACCAATCACGTATCATCTGCAAACAAAAGGTTTGCCATTTAGAAACATCTAAGATGACATATCATTTATGCAGTTTCTAAGCCAGCCAATCACAATGTGAATATACATAGAAGACCAAACACTACGCTGTACCTTCTTCCTCCAATAATTCGAGAGATCCGATATTTGTTCAGACCTTATGGTAAAATCACCAGCAGATGCCAACGTGCCAGAGAGAAGTGTGGTGTTTACTCTCCGCCATTTGCACACAATTCTTTAAATATTGCAAAAACGCAACAAGTACCAGTGATTAATATCCAATTAGTTGCATCTGGTGAGTAATTCAATACATGTTAAATTAACCTGACTTTAGTAATAATAATGCTAAGAAGAAGAATACAACAATGATTAAGATTAAAATGCAGGTTATGATATGAATTATCTTAGAGTCACAATAATGTTGGGCAATATAAATTATTATGTAGTTGCTACTGCTGCTTCTACTACCACTATTCATTCTACTGCTACTAATAGAACTGCTGCTACATCCACTAACCACGCAGCTGACTCTGGAGCACGGGGCTCAGGGTTCGATTCCCGGCTGCGGCAGCTCAGCCCAGCACCATGTGACTCTGGACAATAGCTCGCTTAATCTTCCCGACGGCCCCCAGCGCCTTGAGACGCTTAGGGGTGATTTGTTTGCGCTTTACAAATACCGGGTTTTATTGTTATTATTATTGGTAGTGGTGATGTTAACCCCTTGAGTGCTTATGACGGAACCACGCCGTCATGAGTCACGGGCGGCGTGTCCTCATGACGGCGTGGTTCTGTCATGCCGCTGCCACTCCGCCCACGCGGCACTAATTCCCCGCCTGTGCGGGCGAATTAATGAGCGGGCGTGGTCATGACGGAACCACGCCGTCATGAGCACACGCCGCCCGTGACTCATGACGGCGTGGAGCCGTCATGAGCACCGAAGCGCCGCGCTCACCCCCTAGCCCTCCCGCGCCGCGGTGGAATTCGCGCCGCGGCGAAGGGGTTAAAATACTATTCTATTGATGAAGATGATGATAATAATAAGAATAACAATAATAAGAATAAGAATAAGAATAACAATAATAATAATAATAATAATAATAATAATAATAATAATAATAATAATAATAAAAATAATAAAAATAATAGTAACAAAAAGAGTTCCATCTCCCATTGTCAGTATGGGCTGAAGGACTGGGTGAGTATCAGGCTCCCCGCGTGGAAGGTCCCATAGGGTGCCACACATATGAATAAGCTGCCTATGAAGGAGAAACTGTCCCGGTGGGGTCCACTCCTCCCAGCCAATTGGCCAAAAGGAAGAAGATCACCATCCGCGAAGAGATCTCCTGCCTATTACTCGTACTGATGGTGTTATATTAATATTGATGATCAAGCTAATAATAATAGTAATAGTAGCAATAATGATAATATTAGCATTAATAGCATAATTTATAGTAATATTATTGCAGTACTGCTACTAATAATAATATCTAATATTATTAGTAGCAGTAATAATAATGCTAATAGTAATAATAATAGTAACAATAGTAATAATAATAATAATAATAATAATGATAATAATAATAATAATACATATAATAATAATAGTTGGGGTTTCCCCAGATATTTCGGATGTGTTCCTCTTCGATGGCTTGAAGCTTCAATCCAGGCCTTATCCACACTCGCTTTAGATAAATTGGGTAGCTTTCTGGCTTGCTGTGCGTCCCCTGTAACCTGGGAATAGTTCATCCCTTAGATCCCTTCCTAGGCCAACACTGACACACCTCAAACATTAATTACCAAACACCGTAACCCCACTGTAATAGCAAACTCCATACGTCCAGGTATAAATGTGTTCAGTAGGGTCATTTCACTGATAAAGAGCCCTATGTGGCGTTTATGTAATGTGTCTCCCAGTAAGAAAATAAGCAATATGTGACTTGAAATATTATCTCAGGATTAGTGTAGGTACTGAGATCATAATATAGTGTTCATGCAGTTTTGCCTCAATTATCGTTAAAGGTTTTTGATAAATGTTTTCAATCCATTAATCAGCTAGTTAAATATTTTGGGCTGAAGAGAAATCAAATTACTTAGTCCAATTATCTGTCATTGACCATTTGCCTCTAAATATGCTTGAGAGGGCGTACACAAGGACAAGAGATGGGTGGGAGAGGCTGGCCTGGGCTGGCCTGGTCAGGCAGTAGTTGTGGCTGGTCCTCTGTTTACCTCCTCTGACCCTGCTATTCAGATTCACCAGATCTCTTCCCTGTGGAATATCCTGATGGGAGTATTTCTGGACGGTGTGGATTTACTTTGCAGGGAGTAATGGTTCTCTTGTTTGTGAGGGGTCAAGGTTGAGCTGTCACAACACTTATTTCCTTGTAAGACAGTCTTACACTGGTAAAAGCCTCTGATAGAATTTTACACCATCCCGCAATCTCCCAGAACAGGAAGCACATCATACCGTTTACAAGTGTGAGTGGACCACTTTAGTGACAGTTGTGATTGGTTTAGGGGTGCCTACCAGTACCAAACCATGCACACATCCTTTAAGGATCACAACACAGCCAACAGGGCTACAGGAAAAAACATGAAGAGGAGAATAATAGAGGGTCTGCCTGTTGACCCTGAGAAGAAATCCTGATTTTCTTGCTGGAGGAAATCTGCAAGAGTTGTTTGATTCACTAGCCTGAATGGCTGCTCCAAATAGTTGCTTCAAGAACTGTGGGAGCAGTGCTTACTTTGAGCCAGGGGTTTCTGGTGATCGGCACTAGCACTAAATTGTCAGCACCGGCACTTATACAGTCTGCCACATAGTGGTGCTGTGTGTCTAATTTAGAGATACGCACAACATCAGTTGTTTATTAATTCACTACACATTAAAATGGCGAACACCTCTCACCCAAGCCACTCATAGCTTTGGGGCCAGGAATAGTCTGAACTGTCACACTTGTAGGAGTGTGATGGTTAATAGCTGTGTTGGTACTGTCCTTTGGAGCTCTGGCAGGAGCAATGGATAGTGCAAGCTGCAGTGACCTCCTGTTGAGGACCCTAGCACTTATTTGTTCACAATTAAGCACTTTGTGGGAGACAATTTGCTCAACTGGCTAGCAGGAAAATCTGTGTCTTGATCTAGATGTTAAAAATGTACTTTGTCTGCTGGGACACCTTCAAGCTTGGAAGCTGAAAAGGTCCTGTTGCAGAGGAAGGTTCTGCCCCACTTCATGGCACAGTTTAGATGCTGTGAGGTAAAAGAACAATTCTTGTGCGTTTGAGTCAGAATCATTCTTTTGACAAAGGAATACCTTTACCTTGCTAAATTCATCTACTGCCTACTTAGCTCATAGTTTTCGGCCCTCAAGAGATTAATCTAGAGATATCTGACTTCAAGCGTCCTAGCATGATTCTCTCTAGCCTAAATTTCATACTCCTTACAGGTAACCATAAAACATCTTATCCACTTTAAAGTGTGTTCATCACCTTCAGGCTTTCCCTCTTGAATACCATTTCACCTCCACAAAGTAGCAGCAGACTAGCCTTGTCACCTTTCGCAGGGACAAACACTGTCGTCTAAGGCATGGACGTTGACAAAGTCAATATTCTGTTTTTTACATCCAAAATGCAAACATGGTTAGAAGCTTTTTTTTTACCAAATATAAGGACTGCAACATGCATATTATTCTCAATTCTGGCTGTGACCCATAATGACTGCTAAAGGTGGTGGTGACATTGACCGGAATCAGTAACACTGAGCCCTTATTACTACCCAGTTTTCCACAAGAGATAATAATGAGGGCTAGAGGTCTAATTTCTTGAATCACCTCCAAACCCCCCTCAATGCACAGCTCTCCATTGCTTCCCAGCTATGCCAGCAGCGCCAACTCAGTCTATCATCATTCTGACATTGTTAAACTCTGGACAGTTAAATTTGGTAATAAAAACACCTATTGAAAAAAATGTACGATAACATACACAACTACCACCATGCATACCTACCTTTCAGAATATTTAAATGCATACATACATACACTCATGCCTACATACATTTATACGTAAATATATGCATAATGACATAATCTGCAGCAGAGGACAGGAGCAGTGGTGGGATGGATGCTCCAAAGTGTGCATTTCACTTTGGCCGGCTGTCTTGCGCCGGACATAGTGACATGCACACTTTAAAGATCTCCACCTAGCTGCCTTAGACAGCTAGGTGGAGACCAATCACAGGCCTACAGAGCCTGAAGGAGCGTCCAGCCATCCTACTCCATCCAGTCCTAGCGCTGCACTCATGCTGATTACCAGCATGAGAAAAGCACCAGGATTGGTTAAGGGAGTTGGCTGGGCTCATGCTGGAGCAAGAAGAAGATTGGGACCGGCAAGAACGTGCAGCCAGGTAAGAGACTTTTTTTTAAATTTATGTATTGTGTTACTTGGCAACAGTATATGCAAGGGTGGTTTGCCTGCCTCACTACTCCCCATAGCTGGCAGCCACCACTGCATGAAAGCAACACAACAACGCCTGCAGTGGTGGTTCCTCCACTAAGGTGGAGGAGCATCACCCTACTGCTTTTTTTAGCAGTGAAATAAAGAGAAAATAAAATCATAATAACTTGTGTTATTGGCATTTTATTTTCCCCAACTTCCGCAGCTTTGTGTGAGGGGGCAGAGGAAGAGTGGTAGCACTCTCCAAAGTGTGCAATGACTGCTAAGCCAGCCTTCTCGGGCCACCCAAAACAGTCATGCACACTTTGCATGTTCTCCATGCAGGCTGCATTACAGCCTGCTTGGAGAACATGCCCAGGCTCCTAGTCAGCGTCTGAGCGCCGAAACACGGCACTCAGACCAATCACAATGCTGCTAAGGCAGAGTTGTAATTGGCTGACTGGGAGCCTGGGTGTGTTTCCTGTTGTTTAGGTCAGCAAGGGAGGACTACTGAGGAGAGACGGGGCGAGGAAGCGGCTAGAAGGTACATTTTTTTATTTTATTTGTTGCTGCCCGCTTCCCCATGTCCCCTCTCCTCCCAACCCTGCCCCCGCCCCTCTTCCTCCAATTCGTGCTGGCCACCGCTGGGCACCTGAGCTCACGTACTTACCTAGGATTCAGTGAAGATCCCACAGGAAGCACCTTACCCTGGATTCAGCACTTCCTTAGAGGTGTCTGGCTTCAGGTTTTTTTATTTTCTTCAGCTTACCAGCAGCAACAAATCCTTATCCAGCTGGGATTCCCCCTCTTCTGCATCTCAGCAGCATTATCTTTCTTATGCATTTTAATTGGGATCACATCCCCCAGGGCCAGGTCCATTTGCACAGTTTGGGTATTTTAGTTCACCCTCAGATATGTCATGCGCTGTTTTTGCGCCTAGATTTCCTATAACCCTTTACGTTGTCAATTGTTTTAAACATCACGATTAGGCTTCCAAGCTAACATCAGACACCCCGCAATAAACGCTGCACACATAATATCATTGCATTTCCAGCATTCAGCACTTTGGGCCTGATGTACGAAGCACAAATTGCAACCCACTAGGCCTAGTAGACGTCACAGGAATGGTAGCCTTCTGAGCTCAGCAGACCACTATGTCTGTGGTTGCTTTAAAATTAAGACATTTTATTTAAATGCAACCTATTTTCCTTGAAGGAAAACGGAAAGTGTTTAAAATAAAAAGTGAAAAGTTGGAGACACATTTTTAAGAGTAGGCTATGGTCCATGGGACCACTGTCTACTCTAAAAAATGTTTTTGTTAACTTTCACAAATGGGAAGGGCTCCCTTGGGACCCCTTTCAGTTTGCAACTGGGTCACTACTTGATGTTTGTAGGTGGTAAAGCATTAACGATTTGCAACTGGATTTTGTTCACCAAAAATGAATGTGTGCTATTCCAATTTGGTATTTGGAAGGGATGCCCTATCCACGCCCCTTCCAAATACCAAATCTGTATTTGATCGCAAACCCAAATTTTGATTCTGTAACGTGTTACCAAATTATAATTTGGGTTTAATACATGATAAAAAGCCTTTTTTGCAGTCACAAGCGTCCAGAACTTCGGTGAAAGTAAAATACATTTGGAGCCAGATGGACAAAATGGAGGAATTGGGATACTTACTGAATAGCAGTTAGAAAATCGCAATTCTTTGTGCAAGAAAACGTAAGACTTCTAATTAGCGATTCCTAGTGGGTCGCAAATCGACCAACCTGATGAATATTAATGAGGTAGGTTGCAATTTGCGACCCATTAGGAACTGCAGCCATCACAGGGATGGTGGCCTGCTGAGGTCAGCAGACCACCATGTCTGTGATTGCTTTTAAAAAAAGCAATATATATATTTTTTTAAATGCAGCCTGTTCATCTTAAAGGAAAACGGGTTGCATTTAAAAAGATAAAGTGAAATTTTGAAGTTTCATTTCTTTAAGACTAGGCAGTGGTACATGGGACTGTCTGCTCTTAAAAAATATTTTTTCAACATTCTCAAAGGAGAAGGGGTCTCAAAGGGACCCCATCTCATATGCGAGTGGGTTACCACCACTTTTAAAATGGTGGTAAAGTATTACTTTTTTGCGACCAAAACTTGGTCACAAAACAGTAATACATACCATACCGTTTCGGTATTTGGAAGGGACGGCCAAAACACACCCTTCCAAATACCCGAATCGCAAATGCAAACTGCGATTCCGGAACAAGATGCTGAATCACATTTTGCATTTTGTGCATCTGGAAAAGCATCTTCCAGAAATACATCAACACTGTGTAATCACAGTCCAATACAGCTAAGAGTTACAAGAAAACATATGTTGATGTATGAAGGGTCCATTCCCTTTGCTGTGTAATGAATTAGCATACATGGTCATGCCCTAGGTCACTTTGAACTGATCCCACAGCCTGAGGAATATCACCTTAGCTTGTATGTATTTCACACTAATGCAATCTGTAAATTCCGGTGCAAGGTTTGCACCCTCCAATTTTTGAATTTCAATATCTATGTATCAGCTATCCTCCCCTGTCCTGTCACCCACGTGTATTTCACGAATGCCACGAGGATGTTGTTCTCTTTCTTATACAGATGTATAATCATTGACATATATGTTTTATGATGTTTTGTATTTGTGAACAATTCCTATGGGTCTCTGGTTGCATAGCCTCCTACATCAGTTTGGTACTGAGGATGGTATTGCAGATTTATTAAACTTGAGACCGAAAAGTCAATGATAAGTCCACCTCTCTTACTTTATAATCATAATTTCATCACCTATGGTCTATTTACTCTGCAGTGAAGATTGACATTACACAACCATGAGAGTGGATCCTTCATATATCCACATATGCGTTATTGTACCTATATGCTGTACTCTACTGTGATTATACAGTGTTGATGTATTTCTGAGAATTATTTGTTTTCTACCACCTTATTTTTATGCACTTTGAATAGTTTGTAATTTACAACCCAATCATTATATACACCTGTTTCCTTCTTTTCTTTTCATTTTATTTGTTTTCTTGGAATATTTGTTATAATAACAAGATATTTGATTTTGTTTATGTCCCTCATCATTCATTTGCTAAGAATTGATTGACAATAGCTTTTTTAAAGATTGCCTTGTTAGCTCTTTATCTTTCTATACCCTTTGCCAGGCCAGCAATCAAACGCTCTTGACCTTTCTGCAATTTCAGCATTGAACGTGACATGCTTTGCAGATGCCTATTCACTGTTTGGCTTGCAGGGACTATACTGTGACGTTTAATTATCAAGCCCGCCAAAAAATTGTGAACTGTCTGACATGTCATCAAGGACAACACCATTCTGACCTGTACATCGTTGGACTCTACGTTGTCTGTGTGTCCCGCACACAGGTGAAGTTGTGATCCTGGCTAACAATATGTTATGGAAAATTTAATGCTGGAGTCCGCAGGTTTGAAGCTATCAATGTCTGACACGCCCAGCCCACTTTCAGGTTCAAGTGTCCCCTCGATAAGTGATTCCATTGGAGTGGGAGGAGGAAGTTTTGAGGGACCACCACCTGTGTCATGAGCCTCAGCCATCCTGCTCTCCACCTTCTCTTTTTTTTTTTTTTAATCTTTTTATTAACTTTGCTTAAGGTCACATATAATACACAGCAGTGTTCAATTGGTATGCAGGAGAACAACATTAATCGCACGATCAAAGGCAAACTTGGCAGTACAATGGACCAAATACACCTACTCCCCCTGCCCACCCCCACCCCGTAAGGCTCGATACTTCCGCCAAGGCCCCCACACCTTCTTCCATTTTTTAACACACCCCCTGGACTTGTAGATCATTTCCTCAGCCCTCTGACACTCTCCACCTTCTCTTTGATACTGGATTTTAGGTCATACCAGTGTTTCCTTATCTCTGGTACGGTCCTCTGTGTGACACCAAGAGAGTTCACTTTTTTCAAGGAAGCTGTTCCAAGTTTTTGTTTTATGGGCCGCACATACAGAAAAAGATGGTCTGTCAAACACCTGGTCTGTGTGTGCCACAAATTCCTCAGTCAACAACTCCAGCTCTCAATCAGAAAATTTCACTTCCCTCTTCTTGCTGCCAAGGTCCTTATCACATTCATCCTTAGACATGGTGTTATGGGCAAATGTAAATGTCACTGTCAGTATTCACGCAGGAACACACCTTCCAAGGGCTCTGAATTGTGGTCACACCCTGAATTTCTAACCTTCCTTGTTCTAACATCATCAATCTGCATCCAAAATGTGACCTTTCCAAATTGTGATTTCCAAATAGGAAATTTCCTAACTGCGATTGCAAATTTAATGGAATTGCTAATAGTGGAAAACTTACCTTCGTGCACACATTATACAATTTCCAAATAGCGATTTCAATTAAATCACTATTTGGAAAATCGAAAACAGAAACTTTTGCACATATGGCCCTAACTTTCTCACTGTACTGGTGTACCATTTTTGTGCTATGGATGATATTAGTTCTCCACTATTATATGTTATTTATGTTAACAAGATTATTTCATTATTAAAATCAATCTAATGTAAGATTCATGCTTAATGCAAAAAGTATTGTGGTTCGACATATAAAATTATATCTTTGTGTTTTTTCAGCTGTGAGACCAACTTGTTTAGGTTAGCACTACAGTCCTGGTGATGCTCCTCATAATTTCTTAATGGTATCAAAAGTTTGAAAATGTATTATTATTATTTGGACCAATCCACATGAACTATCTTCTCAATTATCATTCTTATGAGATGTGTTAAAGGGTCCGACAGACTTTTTATTATGGTTGCATTGTAGATATAGGTGATGCATTTATGCTTTTTGCAATTTGTTATGCAACTTGATCGCTATTGTTTTTTCCAAAATGAAAGAAAAGTGCATATTTTGATAATTATTGTATTCAATTGATTGATAGCTTCATGTAAAGAATACATTTTTGAGCTCTGATTGACTACATCAGATAGGATAGTTACATAGTGTGTTTCAATTAGGTTTATTGAAAGCTATTGTTTTCGGAATAAGATTATTGGGGTGTGATTTGTTGTTAATCTGCTTTTATCTGGGGCAAGACCCAACTTGCCACCCAACTACACATCCCAGCAGCATCCGTTGCTAGGAAGAGGCCCCGGATATGGCTCCTGCTGGTCCTGCCCCTGCCCCTTCAGCCTCAAAGCTGGACTCTAACTCCCGCTTCACTGGACTCACTCAGACTCTCCTCGCTGCCCTCCTAGCGTCCGCTTATAGGAAGGGTAGGCTCCTGCTGTTTCTACCCCTCCAGCCCCATAGCCAGATGCCAACTCCAGCTCTGTGAGACTCTCTCAGACCCTCCTCGCCACCAAACTACACCTCCCAGCAGCTGCTAGGAAGAGAGCCTGGATGGGCTCCTGCTGGTCCTGCCTTTGTCACTAAGGCCTCATAGCCAGACCCGACTCCTGCTTCGTGGGACTCTGTCAGACCCTCCTTGCTGCTGAACTACACCTCCCAGTAGCCTCTGGTGCTAGGAAGAGAGCCCGGTTTAGCTCCTGCTGGTCCTGCCCCACCCCTCCGGCCTCATAGCCGAACTCCGTCTCCAGCTTTGCGGACCGCATGCAGGCGGTGCCCGTGGAATGCCTGGACCAAGGGTGGGCCCATCTGCACCCATCAGAGCCTGGAGGAGGCCAGGCTGGGTCACCCTTCTTCTGCCTGATCCTGACCTTCAGGTACTGTACCTCCCTGCCCTTGCCCCTGTGCTGTTGCTGTCTCTGTGCTGCCTGCAGGACCTGCGCTGCCTGCTTTCCACATGCTGTCTGCCGCCCCTGTCCCTGCACTGCTCACTGTCCCTTCATCTGTGCTGCCTTCTGACCCTGTGCTGCCTGCAGCCCCTACGCTGCCTGCTGTTCCTGACCCTGCATTGCCTGCTGCCCCTGTTGCTTCACTGCTCGATGTCCCTGCACTGCCTGCTCTCACTGCAATGCGTGCAGTCCCTGCGCTGCCTGCTGTCCCTGCCCCTACACTGCCTCCTGCCCCTGCCCCTGCTCTGCCTGCTGCCCTTGTCCCTGCACTGCTTACTATTCCTGTGCTGCCTGCTGTCCCTGCACTGCCTGCGACCCCTGTGCTGCCTGCTGTCCCTGCCCCTGTGCTCCCTGCTGCCCCTGCGCTGCCTGCTGTCCCTGCACTGCGCTGCTTGCTGTCCCTGCCCCTGCGCTGCCTGCTGCCCCTGCACTGCCTGCTGCCTCGTCCCTGTGCTGCTTTCTGTCCCTGCCCCTGCAATGCCTGCTGTTCCTGCACTGCCTGTGGCCCCGGGGCATCCTGCTGTCCCTACCTCTGTGCTGCCTGCTGCCCCTGTCCCTGCGTTGCCTGCTGCTCCTGTCCCTGCATGGCTTGCTGCTCCTGCGCAGCCTGCTGTCCCTGTGCTGCCTGTGTCCCCTGTGCTGCCTGCTGACCCTGTCCCTGTGCTGCTCGCTGTCCCTGCACTGCCTGCTGTCCCTGCCCACCTATGGGTCCTGCGCCCCTGCTGTCTCTGCCGGACACCGCTCTGCTGCCTTCTTCCCTGCCCCTGCGCTGCCCCTGTGCTGCCTGCAGTCCCTGCGCTGCCTGCTGCCCTTGCATCTCCTGCTGTCCCTGCACTGCCTGCTGTTCCTGCCCCTGTGCTGCTCACTGTCCCTGTGCTGCCTGCTGCCCCTGTACTACCTGCTGCACCTACGCTGCTGGCACTAGGACCTCCTATCTGGACCACTAATGGAGGACATCACACGGCCACGTAGCTGGACTAGCGCAACAGGTGCACTACCAATACACCACCGGTTGGACAACGCCCAGCGCCAGTCCCCTTGGCCCTGCCCCTCCACAACGGTACACCACCAAGGAACTCCTGGACCCTGGATCCCAGATGCCGAAACAAAAGCTGCATCTCTTCCTCCTCAATGAACCACCAAAGGACCCTTACCCTGCCGACACTGCCACGTCTCTTTCGACACAACCTACAAAAGATCCCACACCACTCCACCACTCCACTGTATCCTGCTCAACGCCCGCTCACTCTGCAAACACGCCACCGAAATCTGGGACACTATCACCACCCTCTCCAAGGACATTGCATTCATCACCGAAACATGGCTCAACCCCTCCTCGAATGCTGACATCACCACTGCCAAGATGATACACCTTGACCTTGCCAAGAAACAAGGTAGAGGCCTCGCCATCATCTTTATCAGATGCATCATCACCATAGACAACCATGCC
Organism: Calotriton arnoldi; assembly: GCA_963921515.1. NCBI lineage: Eukaryota > Metazoa > Chordata > Amphibia > Caudata > Salamandridae > Calotriton > Calotriton arnoldi. The sequence continues at coordinate 1,126,718 of CAWUFW010004624.1, forward strand.
CCTCTTATGACACACCTCAACTTCCTACAAAAAACTGACGCTAAGACCACAATAAGAGTCACCCTCACCTACAGACCCCCGGGACCCCAAGAAACATTCTGTGATGCCATCTCCAACCTCATTGCCCCCCCAGCAATCAACTCTTACCACTACGTCCTACTCAGTGACCACAACTTCCACATTGATGACATCAACGACGACAACTCCATCATACTCCTGGAGAACCATAACAACATCAGCCTTACCCAACTGGTCACCGTACCCACACACAAAGCCAGACACACTCAACCCCACATTCAAGTCCTGAGACAGAATCAAAATCAGTCATACCACAGAACTCACCTGGACTGACCACACCATTATGCACTTCACCATCAATGATGCCCAGCACACCATCACCAGGCATCAGATCTCTCACTGCAGCTGGAGCAGGGTCACTGAAACTCAGCAGGCACAGGCTCTAACCACCTCCCAAACCGTGGCCTCAACAGACTGCAACCAGGCTGTCCAGTACTTCACCGCCTGGATCACCGACAGCGCCGACAGAGTCGCTCCACTGAAATCTACTAAATCCAACAAGAGCCCCAAACATGCCAGCTGGTACACCCCAGAACAAAGAACTACCAAGCGCAACTGCCACCAACTTGAGAAACAATGGTGTGCCAACAAGAACCCCACCAACAGAGCAGCTCACAAATACCCCTCAGCAACTATCACCAGCACATCAAAGAAGCCAGAAAAGCAGCCATCAGCACCCACATCAGATCCATGGCCAACTACACAAAGGGACTCTTCAAAATAGTCAAAGAATTCTCCAACCTGACAGACATAGAATACACTGTCCCCCCCTTCCAAGAATGCTGCGACACTCTCTCAGACTACTTCCACAGCAAGATCACCAACATCTACAACAATTTCAACATCCTACCCACCACCCTCATCCCCGATGACCTCAACCAAACAGCAAACACCAGCCAAACCATCACCACCTAGTCACTGCTGACCACCCTCACTACCTCAGCCATCATGTCTTCCATCCACTACAGGGTACCCACCGATCCCCGCCCCACCACCTCTACAACCTTGCAACAAACCCTATCAGCACACAACTCACCAGCATCCTCAACACCTCCATCTCCACAGCAACTTTCCCTGACAGATGGAAACACGCAGATGCCAGACCCCTCCTAAAGAAAGCCTCCGCTGACCCCAATAATCTCAAAAACTATCGTCCCATCTCCCTGCTCCCCTACCCAGCTAAAGGTCTCAAGAAAGTCATCAACCAGCAGCTTACCAAATTCCTGGAACAAAACCACCTACTGGACGCTTCCCATGCCAACCACAGCACTGAGACTGTGCTGATTGCCACCACTGACGACATCAGAACACTCCTCGACCGTGGAGCAACCATGGCCCTGATCCTCCTCGACATCTCCACGGCGTTCGACACAGTCTTCCACAACACCCTCATCAACAGACTCCACAACATAGGCATACAGCAAGACGCCCTCAAGTGGATTACCTCCTTCCTCACAGGACCCACACAGAGCATCCAACTGCCTCACTTCACCTCTGCACACAAAGACATCATATGTGACATACCACAAGGATCATCCCTCAGCCCTACTTTGTTCAACATGACCTCCCCTAGCAGATGTTGTTAGATCCAACAGACTCAACATAATCTCCTATGCAGATGACACTCAACTGATCTTCTCGCTCACTGAGGACCCCTAACACCAAAACCAACTTCTGCAACACCATGACCATGGTAGCCAAATGATGAGACACAAGTGCCTCAAACTTAACTCCGACAAAACTGAAGTGCTGATCTTCGGGAAGAACACCTCCATATGGGACCACAGCTGGTGGCCTGCAGAACACGGATCCTCACCTTCACCCACACCGACTGATCATGCACCCAATCTCTGCATCATCTTCGACAGCCAACTGACCATGAAAAGACAAGTTAGCACAGTCGCCTCCTCCTGCTTACACATACTTCACATACTCCAGAGAATCTTCAGATGGATTCCAACAAACACCAGAAAGATCGTCACCTAGGCCCCTCGTCACCAGCCGCCTCGACTACAGCAACGCCCTCTCTCCCGGCAGTGCCACCCTGCTCCTTAGAAGACTCCAGACCATGCAGAACGTTGCAGCCAGACTCATCCTAGACCACCCCAAACTAACCCACACCGCCCCCCACCTGAGAGACTTCCACTGGCTCCCATCGGGAAAAGATGCCAGTTCAAGATCCTTACGCATGCCTACAAAACCCTCCATGACCTAGGACCTGCCTACCCCAACCATAGACTGCACTTCCAACAACCCGCTAGACACCTGCACTTTTCTTCACTCACCCTCACACACTCCCCACATCCGTCGCAGCGGTGGCTGCTCCTTCTCCTACATTGGTGCCAAGACCTGGAACGACCATCTACTCCAGCTCCATACAGCCCCCTCGCTGGCAGACTTCAGAAAGAGACTCAAGACCTTGCTCTTCGATAGAGACAATGCGCCCAGATACCCCAATGGGTGACAGTTTTATGCTGTTCAAATACGGTTTGATTTGATTGAACCTCTGGTGTGAGCTTTATATCAGGATGGTGTTCTGAGAAAATGATAAAAGTAGATTATTAGTTGGGGGTAGTTGTGAGACCTCACCAAGTAAAAATAGCACTATTAGGTATCAGGTCCAGTTACTTCAAGTTAAAACTTAGCTCAATCCTTGGTAGCTGTGAGTCAGGCTTAAATCAAAGGAAACAAGTGTAAAGCATTTATCAGTACCAAACAGTTACTAAGTTGAAAACACCACAATAAAAATTCCACTTTAATTTATAAAAAAATATTAAATAATAGTATACACTTTTATAAACAAATAGACACCAAAAAGTGGATCAGGGCAACCGGAGATATGATTTTTAGGAGTTTTAAAGGTTTCATAGAGCCAAAAAGCACAAAACCCAACCCCCAACCGCAAGTATCTGGTTGCGCTAGACTGGATCAAGCTCAAAAGTTGAACCTGACCAATACGAAGCACGGGTTGGATATACAGCTAACAGTATCATATCATATGAGTCTTTTATCTATAGAACTTTTCTTGTTGGCGGGGCAGGCTGCCACCTGAATCTGATAAAGGACTCAACAATGATGGGGTGCTGCTTGGCGTTGGTCCAAGTGAAATTATCCACGATGGGACTGGAAGTCAAGCTGATTTTAGCGGGATAAACCAGCATAGTGAATCCGACTGGTGATGCGACGAAGGTGGCTGCAGTTCAGAAAAAAAAAGTATCCACTTTTGAAGTCTAGAGTGTTAGAGAGTACACTCTAACACCACCCTAGGGTCCAGGACGTTTTGTGCACCACTTGATGAGTTAGAACTCAATCTCCAGGAAGCTGCGAGCAGAGTCTAGGGTGAATCTAATTGGGACTGGTCGGCTGGGCATTCTTTTTTTCAGACGTCTTGCAGCATTTGTGTTCCTGGAGGTTAACAGGAGGCTAACCAACTAGCCCTTGAAGACTACTATTCTATCCTGGGTTCAAGTGGGAGCAGGTCCAGCCCATGGGGTTTCACTCTTAAGGTATACCAGCAGGCTCAGTCCTTTGGTTCAGTCGGTGCAGTTGCTCTTTTGTTTTCCACAAGTTCAACAGTGTTCTGAGAAAGGTAGCAAGGAGTCCCACTTTTATACCTGGCACAAGCTTGAGGGTGGGGGAGACTACGTTATTCATAGAAGTAAAATTCCTAGAGGCAACCCTACCAACTCTTACATCACTTCCTTGGAAATCGGCATTTACCAATCCCAGGGTGTATCTCTCTACCAAAATCCAAGATGTCAGAATCTTTCTTCAGTCTGTGATTTAGTTTATGGGCTTTTAGAGGTAACTTATACATATTAAAATTGCAGGTTTAGGGCTGGCAAATTATTTATTTTGCCAGGTCGAATTGGCAGATTTAAATATGACTATCTAGACTGTAGCGGGAGGCCTAAAGTTAGTCCAATTGCACCACTTACATTTTATGTCCCAGTAGAAGTCGGATAAGGCCCGACACCAGACATTCAGTTAGATCTAAGTTTGATACTGTTTGGGGATGTCCTTTACCTATATAAATATTAAGCAGTTCTGGCTCTAATATAGCTCATGACAAGAACAAAATAGGGAAAGGAATAAACTAAATATTTTTTAACTGCACAGGTGTTGACAAATGTTGACAAAGCAGTTACATAGAGACATACAGACCCTTAAGTCTATATTTCGGTGTAACTCAAGACTAGGAAATAATGAATTGCAAAAACGTGGAGATGCTCACTTAGGTGATAGATTAAATCTACACTTGAGTAGTTTTACATATGCATGCTAGTGATGGAGCAGGGGTTTGAGAAAAGAAACCTGCTCGAATTAATACCCCGATAATACGTACTAACAGTAAGTAGTAAATGAAACTAACGTGCACCTTACACCAACACGTGGGAAAACTGCTTTGCGCATGTATACACTAACGAGAAATAGCATGTGGAAGAACTAAAACCGTATTTACATTATGCTTTGAATTAAATGAATAACAATGCATGACTGGGCCGCATGTGCATTTCGTAGTTTGCATGTTGCACTTTGCTTTAAAATAATAAGTAATGCTGCTTTCTGCTTAAGGCTTATGCTAGGCAACCCTAAATGAGGAATAGTGCAGGGAGGGGGATAAACAGTGAAAACTACATTGTCATATAATTAATGAATGTCCATTTTCCATTCGCTATAGTGGGCTGGATGAACTCCATTTTGTTTATGATGTCGGAAGAAGGGAGGGGTGAGCTGAAGAGTGAGTCTGATCTGTCAGAGGCAAGACAGACGCGCTGGGCACAGCAGAAGAAATGAACGAGTTGAAGGCCAGTGGGACGATTGTCGGCCAAGTGATTAAATCAACCGTGCGACCGGAGTCCTATTCTGCGGACATTGTCAATTTTATGAATAAGACTGTTTAAATGTATCTAGTGTAAGAAAACGTGAGAACGAAATTAAGAACCGAACTATGAGAAAGGAAGCAAACAATAAATTGACTAAATTGTATGTGAGATCACTGTGGTGTGACAGAGACACCTCCTAGGCCCTCCAATCATCTGCCTAGTTTTGAGAATTGTTGCAACTGATGTGGGATGGACATGTAGGTTTTAGGGTATAACTGGGGTGCCTTTAGGGGTGTGGGTAGGAGGTTAGGCTGGAGAGGCTGAGAGAGAGGGGAGATGCGTCGCTGTCCGTCGGTTTGGAGACAGGCCTAGCTGATTCCTGTCCTGTTCCATTCCTGTCCCTGTAAATCTTTGTTTCCTGACTCTATTCAGGGAACCCCCACCATTCGCCTTGTCCAGGGTAGTGGTTTTCTACAGACCGTTAGGTTTGTATGTTTCTGACTCATACAGGCATATTTCTTGAAATTGTATTTTTGTCACTGAAACATTTGTCTCTTCATATATCCCGTCCGTTAGGTAAATTCTGTTTCGCATTTGAATTTGCTGAAACTTTTGTCTCTTAATCTATCCACTCCTTCATGCATAATGTCATTATTTGATTGATGAGTTTGTCTCTCTCTGAATTGCTGATGTTTTCTCTCCCTTTGAGAGTTCATTGTTTGCTATTGTAACCTTATGCCTTGAGCATTTTTTCCATTTAATTTGAGATAAATTACATTAACTTTTCCGAGAGTCTGTGATTATTTTATTGACTGAAAGTAAGTTAGAAATGTCATATCATTATCATCAACTATTCAACTAATTGGTTCATCGACCAAGTAGAGGAAAAGTTGATATATAAATTACATAGGTATTTTTGGAAAATGACATATATACGAATCTTATTGAAAAGAGAATAGAACATTGTAAAAATTGACACCAGCGCATCAGGGATTTGGGTGAATGTGTATGGGCCGTTGTTATGTGATAGTATTTGGTATTGATCCCTGATCAGGTATTGACCTTCTCGCTGGATCACTAGCATTTGTGAATCTGGGCCAAAATGCTTTTCAGAAATGTTACCCGTTTAAATGGTTTTTCAATGACATTGGAGAAAGGCACTGACATATCCTTATTGAGTAAATGTTTTGTTTTGTATTGGACAACTCTCACTCTTTTATTTATTGTGAAATCAAATTGTGCTGTCATCAGACGTTTCCATAACTATCATTTTCCTTACTTTATGTAACAAATCTTGCCTTGGCCAGTGTAGTGATCCAGCACCGGGCATGCTTACCTCTTGATGTCAGTCCTGCACAATGCATTTCTTTGAATCTCCTGAACACGCTTGTCTTCAGAACAAGAAAAGGGTAAAGAGATTGACAGATTGTGTGTACCGCCTCGACAGCTGGACAGAAGCCTCACATCTCAAAGGGATGCCTTGTGCTAAGTACTTGTGTAAGACAGAGAAGGACAAATTGCCCCATGGATTCTAAGGACTCTCATGAGACTTGCAGATGACCTTTGTGAATGCTTAGAGTTTAAGATCCTGTTGGACCATGGTGACTTGGCTACGCAATCATGATACATACTTGGTTTAGTTAGGAATTGCTGTTTAGAAGTCACAGTAAACAAACAAAATATCTTGCTACTAGAGAACTATTGTGGTGTCACACTTGAATAAGGGTATCAATGTCCACTTGTTTATCTTTCTAGGAGTCCTTTGTCAGCATATTAAACTCATATTTTGTACTTTGTTAGTTTTAGCAAGGAGTCTATCACCAGGATTATGAACTTGTGTTTTGTAGTTTACTAGTTTTTGCAAAGAGTTATCCATCAGGATTTCAAACTCTATTTCACACTAGTTATTTTTATAGTAAGATATCCTGGAGAATTGAACTGTCAGTATTCAATTACATGGCTTTTATTAAAGAAGCCAGTGAAATCATGGTGTTAAGGTACTGATTGCAATAAGCATATGATTGTTGTAGTTTGTAAGTGGACCACATGATTTTGACTTATGCTTTTTTAATTACATTTCTCAACTTTTACATTTAATTTAGTAAGAACCTTGGATGGCTATTACATAATGCTGTACGTAGATCTTTCAGCAAACATTACACACAACCTCAGTTTTGTATGCAGCTATTATATCAGCTTTATTTATACTGCAGCTCAGGAGAAATATTGATTTTCATTCCAGAATATAAAGGGAGCAATACGGAGTGTTGTGAGGTATATCTCATATCGCATATAATACCCGTAGGGGCAGATGTATGACCGGTATTTCCGGTCGCAAATGGGAATTTGGCCCGTTTGCGACCGCAAAATAGGTCAGCCCCATGTACAAACCATATTTTGCCAGTCGCTAACCTATTAGCGACTTGCAAAATATGGTTTGCGACACACTATTAGGAAGGGGCGTGCCAAGGGAGTCCCTTCCCAATAGCGAGTCTCCCACCTATGTATGTTTGTTTTGCTACCTCATTTGCGGTCGCAAAACACTCGCAGTTTTCCACCTACTTCAAGTTGGTGGTAAACCACTCGCAAACATGAAGGGATCCCCAGGGGACCACTTCCCCTTTGTGAGTGTGAGCAACAATATTTTTTAAGAGCAGGCAGTGGTCCCAGGGACCACTGCCTGCCCTTAAAAAATGAAACAGAAAAGTTTCATTTTTCTTATTTAAATGTATCCCGTTTTCCTTTAAGGAAAACGGGATGCATTAAAAAAAGCTGCTTTATTTAAAAAGCAGTCACAGACATGGTGGTCTGCTGACCCAGCAGACCACCATGACCCCAGCAGACCACCATCCCAGGGAGTGATATCCGTTCCCAATGGGGTCGCAAATAGCGCTTGCCTCATGAATATTTATGAGGCATGCAATTTGCGACACCATTGGGAATTGCAAACAGTGTCTGAGGCACGGATGTAAATTCACTTTTGCGAGTCGCAATTCGACGCAATTTGCGTCTCTCAAAAGTGAATGGTCATACATCTGGCCCAAAGTCAGTTATCACTTTCAGTACTACAGACATACTAAAAGTCTTCGCTTGTCTTTAGATTTTAACTTTCCTGCACTATAGCTAAACCCAGTTGTGCCATCAGGCAGTATGACGATATCTAGTGTCTCCATTTCTCTCTTTTCTCCTATTTACATATCCCAAGCCCTGCTTCCTACCTGTATCTTGATGTGCAAGTTTGGCCCTGGGTTGCCGAGTCTAGAAGCTCACCTCACTACTGTTGGATCCAGATCGCAAGATTAGTGCATCTTAACAGACATTCTGTACTTTATTGACAACTTTTTCAATTTGTCCTTATCATAGCCTTTTGGTTGAAATCTTTTATGTATTTTAATTGCTTCATTAATATAGTCTGAAGCAAGACTCAATGTCTTCTTGCTCACAACATTTTTGGGGTTCATCATTAGTTTGAAATTTTGGATTAAATAAATATCTCATAATCTATAAAAACAAATGCTTTGGTTGTAATACTCCAATAACACATCTACATTCAAATCGTTAGTGGTCAATAAGTTATGAAGTTGCTAAAGATAATATTCTAATCCTTTCCAGTTAAGAAACATGCCAACAATAAAGTGCAAACATAAAATAATTAACATCAAATTTCTGAAGGTTCATTTTTATTTTCCACTCCTTCTCATAAGATCGAGAAACAAGGAGGCATCAGAGAGAGCAAATAGTGAGCATATTGCTGTGAGATAGGAGATTGGCTGAACATGTATTCAAGTACTTTCCCATTCTGTAGGAACCGTCTTGATGATTTATTCAAGCATGTAGAGATCTGACATCCATTGTCACTAGGAACATCTGATGTTCACAAGATGCATTGTAAATTATGCAGAACACTGGTTATGGAACTAGAGTAATAAACTACTGCACAGGAAAACATAGCGGGCCAACAAAATAATGGAATTGGGAGCAGGATAAAACAAGGAGAATGGACTATAAACAGAAAATCATACAGGAGCCCTTGGCTGTTTTGAAGACATGGTTTAAATATGTGTCCTTCGGTGTTTGGAAAATTGGCAAAGCTGAAATAACAACTATCTTCAGTTTTTATCATACTGGCTGCTACTACTCTGCATTCTGAGCTGGTAAAATTTCTGAAAGAAGTTCCTCAAAGATCTATTTTTGAGCCTCCGATTTTCTTTGTCTGCACAACTAGTCTTTCACGTCTCTTACTTTGCTTTATTACTTCCCCTCCTATGCCCCTCTGCAGGATTCACCCACTCTTGAATTTCCATATTTCAAAGATCCTCATTTCTAGATGTGTCATTTCTCTTCACAAGTCTCATTTATCAATCTCTCTAGGACTTCTAATCTTCTCCTTAAACTCTCTTCAGTGGTTTTAATACTTCCATCCATCTTCCCTTGCGCATACACACAATTGTTGTATTGCCTTTTAAATTTACTTTCTCATGTACTAATAGGATTGGTCCTTCTTTAACTGAGTCATAATGTGCAGTCATATTCTTAAATCTACCTTGTCCACCTGTACTTAGTCTGCCTTTTATTTCTTCCACATCTTACCCCAAAGTACTAACATTATTTTCCTATTTCTCTCAGCTCTCTCACTACTTTGTATTCATTTCTGTCTCTTCAAAGGCAATACAAAGTTCATAAGTGATCCTGTGTTGTTTTTGTCTTCTTTTTTTTGCTTTGTTTAGTTCAGCAGTTTGTCAAACCTGCAAAATACATTATTAAATGGACATTAAATCGGAGAAAGGATATATTAAATAAAATAAAAATGAAGATACATTTATAACCTGACTTCTTTTGTTGTTCTCTAGCAGTCGCTGTTGTTTTTGCATTTAGTAGAAAACATCAGCCAGCTCCCTAGCATTTTCTTCTTTCTCTAGTTTGTGGCATTGTCTTTCACATTAAGATTTGTGTTTCCTTTCCCTATCATTTTCATGATTCCCTGTTTGATGTCTTTAGATCGTAGCCCATAAACTATTGGATTCATGGCAGGTGGAACAACAAAGTGGAAGACATTGAACAAGATGGGAACATCAGGGGGGATTTTCTTCCTCATTGTGTTGGTGAATATTAAGACCAAAAGCAAAGTATAAAAAAAGGAGATCAAAATGAAGTGGGGTGTGCATGTGCTGAAAGCTTTAGCTGCAGCACCTTCTGCCTGAAGCTTCATAACCACCCTGAAGATCATACAGTAAGACAGGGAAATAAAAATGAAGTCAATGCCTAAGAGAATGAAGCCAGTGGCAAGCTGGTAGAGTTTGTTGATTGTACTGTCACCACATGCAAGGGATGCCACGGAGACAACTCCACATATGCAGTTTTCAATAATATTTCTAGAGCAGTATGGAAGTCGTGCAGCTAACACTGGGTTGCCTAAGCCCAGCAGTAGGTTCCTCAGCAAGATGAATGCAAAGGCTTGTGAAACAAACCTGCTGCTAATGACAGAGGGATATTGAAGGGGGTTGCAGATTGCTGTGTAGCGATCAAAGGCCATGACAAGGAATGTTGCGGACTGTGATGGAAGGAAACTGTTCACAATGTACATCTGAAGGAAGCAGACGGGCAAGTATATCACTGTCCAGTTGAACCAGAGGATTCCCAGGATTTTGGGGATGGTGGATAAGCACACAACCAGATCTAGGATAGCAAGTAAGGCAATGAAAAAGTACATGGGTTCATGGAGACGTCGCTCTCTTTGTATCACTGCCAAGATTAAGATATTGGCAACAATGGCGGACAGCAAAAGAAGAGCCAGAGGGATGGAAAGCCAATGCTGCCAGCTCTGGATATTTGGAAAGCATATCAACACAAAGTGTGAAATTTGTAAAGACGAAGTAGTGTTGGCGGTGAGCATAGCCAAAATGCAACACATCAGCATCTGTAGAGAAGAGAAGAAAAGCAAAGGAGGTATTAAGTGGTTACCTGTACAGGCTATAATTGCTTCTACTTAGGTTACTATATGTTATATTTAGTTATTGTTTTTTGGTTGTGTTTGTATGTTCATTTAAGAACGGAGGATGTGTTGTATCTTCCTTAATAGATTAACCTCATGCTAGGAGTAGAATGTTCTACTTCTCAGGTTCTTAAAAGAATGTTGGGGTTTGAAATGTGACGTTTGGTGTTAGGGACACCGTGAGAGCGAAGAGTACATTCAGGTACTGTTGAGGCAGCTCAGTCTGGTTGAATTAAAGCTACATGAAAACTATGTCACCTGTGTCTGTAGTACGTTACTACACTATAGCAACTTTTAATTTTATGATCCTTTCCGCCAAACTCTAAAAACTGTCCTTTGACCTATTAAAATTTGGGCATTTCAAAGGTTAATTCGCCAAAACAAAATTTATGAGGTATGGCTCATAATATTGGCCTTGAGTCACAAAGTCTTTTGCGGATGTAAGTTATTCACACAATAGCTTGTAGGACAAAAGTAAGAATTTATTATAGGGTAACTATTAATTGTAAATTATTATTAATGTGTTATATTATTCTAAAATATGTATTATGTTTCTCTACACATCAGAAGAGATCCATGGGTGACCTTTGAATGAGAAGATGTGTGTTGTACTGATAAACTCCCAATCTTTTTTATTACAATTAATTACTGCATAACTTACTCAGAAGGAGATACATTGGATTTGGTCATCACTTGTAACTTCAGCATTTAAGATTCAAAATGTCAAGCTCAAGTCCTGGATAGGTCATGCCCCAGACAGAGGGCCTGATTTAGATCTGGGTGGAAGATTACTCCGTCACAAAGGTGATGGATATCACTTCAGCCGAAATATAAATCCCATAAGATATCATGAGATTTATATTTCTTCGGTGGGATATCTGTCACTGTTGTGACAGAGTAATCCGTCCACCGAGATCTAAATCAAAGCCAGAGTCTCTACATTTGTTGAGTATGAATACAGTCTATTCAACAAGGAGGATCCCAGCTTCCAGGCTGCAATATACACAAAGTATTTATTAATGCACTAACACCCATATTCCACAACAATACTGGGAACTTTCCTCGACATTCTCCACAAACAATTCTCATGAGCTCTGGTCATAGTTTCTCACTTAAAGCCCAAAAATCAAAGCCCACAGAGGCGGAAGCATGAACGGATGTTCAAAACTAGACTTTGAGAAATGAAAAAATATAATATTATGCCATTGTCCTCCTTGAGTTTGACCGTGGCCTAGTACTTTTTGTGTCTGAGCCACAAATGAAAAAGTGCAGTTGAAGTTGGTGGCTGTTCTTGCTTAAAGTTTTTGCATTAAGATCTATGTTTTGTTTGTAGGGCAGACATCTTCAACAGGGCACTCCTGAAACATTAAGCCTGCTCTGGCATTGCAAGGGCAAAATTAAGCATTTAATCCCTCGTAACATATTAACTATCCTAGGGTTCCTATCAGCCAAATTAAAAAATGCAAAGTTCAGTCTTGCCTTCAAGCATCACCTCTGGACCTCCTAGTTCTACATGCTGGATTTCAACGGAATCCTTCCCCCTCAGTCAGCACCTGGCGTGGGACTCCTCCTTAACCTAGTATATCTGGGCTTGCTAGGCTCATTCTCTGCATGGGTATGGGCGTTATGCAGCATAATCATGCGCTGATGACCCATGTGACAGACTTCCAGGAGATTTTCAGCTCCAATACTGGGCACTGCGTGGCTATTCCAGTCCTTTGGCATGATAGGTAGCAAACAAAGAGGTCCAATACAAAGTATGAAGTCTGTGATTGCACTCTTGAGCCAGGACCACATGAGAATGCATCTCACTTGAACTCAGACAGAATATAATGTTGATAATTTGGGATTTCTTTTTGGTCAGTGTCTTTCTGGCACCACCAATGCTAAAAAAGTCAAATTTCTTTTTTTCTTTTATATTATAATGCTATGCAATATCTGCCTTCTTCTTCCTTTCCCTTACTGTATGAATGTTAGCCAACCATATTCTTTTTCAACTGGACTAGACAACTCTCTTTATGTCAGTGTCTTTGCGCGTTTTGTGATCAACCTTTCAGTTATAGAAAATGCTTCAGTCCACCTTATTTTAGGACTCTCCCACTGCACTCATAAGTCTAGCCAACTACACGTTTTTCATTAGTTGCCCACAGACAAACCTGGCTCATTGTCTTATCTTCCAGACAAACATTTAAATGTTCAACCTGACAGCTTAATATTTTAAGACATTAATCATTGTTGCATAAGTTTCTCTAGACCTGGCTTTTCTTCACCATTATTTATATTTTTTTCTCAGTGAGCTCAGCGTCAGTCACTCCAGCACAAGGACGCCCATTGGGGTGATTGAGTAAGCTGCTAGCAAATCCAATCAAAGCTGTCCTATTTCAAACCTGCTGCAAGGATCAACATTAATCAGAGCTTAATCTCATTATTGCTGTTTCATTGTGGTTGCTTAAATGTTGGGAATTTGGTTATGTTAGCCCATACCAATCAAAATATAAGGTTATTTGCACTTGTGACGGCTAATATGCTATACAGCTGAGGCTGCTAGGAAAGCACAGAATCTAAAATGAGATATTGTGTTGTAAATGTATGTGTGACAAATGTATCCTTCACTCATACTAATAAAATTGTCTATATCTTTAAAAAGAGTAGAGGCACCTGTGCATGATTAGCAGGCGACAGTGGTGAGGAGATCCTAATACCTGCTCCCTCTCATTCCAGTGTGAAGACTGCAGTCATCACATAGGGATTCTTTTGCACCAATTTTTTTACCAACCCTCACTGTTTTCTACATCATTTGCGAAAGCTTTACCAGTCACAAGTGAATGTTGATAATTTAACCACTTACACATGTCATAAGCCATGAGACAATCTCTGTGAAAATATATACCACTCAACCAGCAACCATAAAATACTGATCAAAAGTCTTGAGCTGACCAAATACAAGAATTGTACTAACTAGGGCCTACATCTACAACAGTTTCATTTTGCGAGTCTCTAATTGCGATTTTTTGTGACTCGCAATTCGAGACTCACAAAATGTGATGTGCCAATGAGTCTCATACACATTTAAGATTCACAAAAGGGGCGGAAATGAACTACCTCATCACTATTCATGAGGTAGGTTGCAATTTGCGACCCATTGGGAATGGCCTGTAATCACAGGAATGGTGGCCTGCTGGGATAAGCAGACCATAATGTATGTGATTTCTCTTGAAATGTATTTATTTAAACGCAGCCTGTTTTGTTAAAGAAAAAGAGGATGCATTTCAAAATTAAAAATGAAAAGCTACCTTCTCATTTGGGCCTACTGCCTGCTCTTAAAAAATGTGGGCGCACACATTCACAAAGGTGAAGGGGTCACTTGGGGACCCCTTCCCGTCTGCGAAGGGGTAAATACCTCCTTCATGGAGCTGGAAAAAATATGAATTTTTGCGACCACATTCTGCTTGCAACACATTAATACATGCCCCTGTGTCTCACTATAAGGAAGGGATGCTCTTGAAATGCCCTCTCCTAATATCGACTCGCAAATCCTATTTTGCGAGTCGATAATAGGTTACGACTCACAAAATAGGTCTGCTACATGCCAAACTGATCTTTAGCTGTCGCAAACGGCCAGATCTTCCAATTGCGACCACTAAAAGCCATCGTACATTTGGCCCTTAAATCTTACATTTTTATGCAAAACAGTATTTCAGGACTGCATAGAACATGGTTAAGAGAAAGGAATGACCAATATGGGGATTTGCAAACCAGAAAGAAGCTAAGGGAGGAATACAACCTTCTCAAAATTGTATTTTTCCTCTAGTGGGAATATAGACACTATTATTCAAATGAGTACTGAAGAAATGTAACTCTTACAAGGCATCTTAATCTCAAAAGAAAAGTAGTAGTTGGTCTTTACATTTCCATCACTGTTTACTTTTACCTTACTATATTCTAGAGTGGTTACTTAACAGTCAGAGTCATGGTAAACAGCAACAAATATATAAACGCGTTATCCGTGGCTAAATGTTGCAAATACAAAGTTTGAAGATTTGCACCATTTACAAGTTCACAAAATTCAATTGATAGGAAATACCAGGACATCCAGAACAGCTTCTGAGCAAAAAAGACAAAGATGCAGTGCTATGCAATACAAATGCTGTCCCATCTTTCACAAACCTCTATAATTAAAGATAAGGTTAGCCAAAATGTGAGATAGTGAAACCTTAGTGCCAGACTGGAATACATTGCAGCTATTAAATTACTTTGATCTTAATTGCACGCTTAGCCCTAATGAACACAAGTTAAAGGCAATAAACTGAAGCATATGTGTCACTTGTACTTGCAAGGCAAGGGAACAGCATCTTATCGGTCACAAACAAACTGAGGCATAAGAGGGGAAATATCTTGACATGAAAGAGCACCTGGGCCTCAGACAAGAGGACAGATAGCTAGCCAACCAGGTATGACATATATGGCAGGTCAAAGGGAGGTAATGAGAAGCTGATAAATATAATATAAGGCGCTGCAGAGTTGGTTGCTTGACATTTAGGTCACACAGAGCCATAGCTTGGTCAATAAAATTGTGGGGTGTGAGCATCAGTGCCGGACTGGTAATTCCGGGCACCGGGCAATCCCCCAGTAGGCTGGATGGGGTGGGGGCCGGTTTTTTGACAGGGGGCCGGTTTTGGAGCAGCTGCGGAGCGGAGGTCAGACAGACTGTGTTACTCCGTGTCTCCGCTCCGCGGTGCGGGGAAAAAGGACAAACTGCAGTGGTGCTGGTGCTTGAATTTGGCCACTATGTACAATGTATTCTTTTGCATTGATTCCCGGGGCGCCGCTGAGTCACTACAAAGCCTGACGTGACGTCACTGCCTGGGCCACGGGTTAGTGCCCAATAGCTACACTGCTGAGATACCCGGGAGCGGCCTGCCCCAGTCAAGTTTGTTACTGTGGCGCCGCGGGGTAGGGGCAGACGTGACGTCCAGTCAGAGAGCATGGAAAGTGATGTAGGAAGCGGACGTGAGTGACCAAGTCCTGTTCGGACTGGCCGGCAGCACCCTAGCTGCCAGGGCCGGACTGGGAACTGAAAGCAGCCCTGGCAAATTTTGCCAGACCAGCCCCCGTCCGGCGCGTAGCGAGGGAGCGCAGCGAGCGAGCCTGACCACTACTAAGGGGGTTTGGGGGGGTTTGGCGGGGTTCTCCCCACAAGAAAATTTTGGAAAAAAACAGACCAAAATGGTGAATTTTACAGCACATTTTTCATTACATATTCAATTGTATCAACTTTCAAAACACAGTAAATAGTAGATGATGACCTTAAAGAGCACCAGGTTACCCACCCAGTCATATGTACCCATAGACATTCTTACAGAGAGCACCAAAAATAAACACGAGTAGTGAATCAGAGTGCCACACTGATACATTAATTGAAGGATTTGGAAAAAATCTATTTATTAACCTCTGTCCAACATAACCATGAAATCATTATATTGAATGGTAAACATATTCTCGCCATAGCACTCTGTATTTAATTATGCGTTTTTATATAGCGCGTACTTTACCCAAAGGTGTCAGAGCGCTTTACAACAAAACCCGTTAAATTTCATAAGGACTTCAGAGTACATGAGTATGTGTTTCGTATAATGGATTACAGTATTTTATCAAAAATGTACAAATATCCCTTATGTCTAATTGAAGCTAAACGATTGTGGTGAATATGTGTGTACCTTTGTGTATTTTTTGGCTGCTTAACTTTAGACTCCGCCCACTTCATCCCCATAGCGCTACGAGTCCTGATTCTAATGCCAGAATGCGTCTTAGCACAATGCAGGCGAGGGGGGTGGGGAGGTCCTAGGATTCAAACGGCATGAACTCACCCGACCGTCTAATCACCCCCATGCCCAAGAAGGTCGGTCATACATTTATTTGCTGTGCACACAGATGTGCAATTGTGCACACAGCTTATATTCCATTGCAGCTACAGTTGTGAAGCAGGGGCTGAGACGACAGCAGGCAGTAGTGACAGGCGTCACGGCCGTTGCGCTGCGCGCACCAAATCAAAAATTTTAATCATGATGATTGTCACGGTCTCTGACGGTGACAATCATCATGATTAAAATTTTTAATTTATTGCCTGCAGCCGCCCCGTGACGGTGCCAGGAGCAACTCAAGCCACCTGACCTCGCTCCGCCCTGCTCACAAAAGTCCACTGCGCAGATTAGCGCCATAGGCCCATAGCGCTACGAGTCCTGATTATAATGCCAGAATGCGTCTTCTTAGCACAATGCAGGCGAGGGGGGGAGGGAGAGTGGCGACGAGGAATCTATGTGGTGCCGTCCTTGTCCCATGTGACTTGTGGCACCAGTGTGCACCCCCGCAGTGCTACCACCTCACGCGGGCAGTTGTTCCTACTCCTAGGGGCCCCCACTGAAGAACTCAGCCTATGTGCCTCCTTCACCGCAAGGAGGGCACAAGTTTGATACTGTGATCCACTGCACTACCTCCCAGCTGGCTCAATGTGCAGTGGGAAGACGAGCTGCTGAGGATAATAGACTATTACCCGCCAATGTGAAGCACCCCTGCCACGTGCCATGTGCAGGGCACACACGCATCTGCCATAGACAAAACAGCTCCTCAAAAGCGGGGGCCCTGGCACGTACATCGTGCTACAAATCTACGCACAGCCTGCATCTCACCTCGCAGCATTCAACAAATACAGGTGAGCACCCCAGAACTCAGCAAACTGTGAGGCAGAGCTTTAGAAAAAAAGAATACTTATTATAGCACAAGCCCTACAAGACTTCCATGTCACAAAACTTATCCTTATCCAAGCCAGGACACCCTGCAGCCACTCCTAGGATTCAAACGGCATGAACTCAATCCTCCTCCACGCCCAAGAAGGTCGGTCATACATTTGCTGTGCACACAACTTATATTCCATTGCAGCTACAGTTGTGAAGCAGCCAGGGGCTGAGATGACACCAGGCAGTAGTGAGTCACTAGTGACAGGCCGCAGGCGTCACGGCCGTTGCGCCACGCGCACCAAATCAAAATTTTGATCATGATGATTGTCACGGTCTCTGACGTTGACAATCATCATGATTAACATTTTTGATTTATTGCCTGCAGCCGCCCCGCGATGGTGCCAGGAGCAACTCAAGCCACCTGACCTCACTCCGCCCTGCTCACAAAAATCCACTGCGCAGATTAGAACCGGGCCTATACGTTTTGCTTTGTTTTAATCCCGGGCCCGGCCCGCCCGCCCAGTGCCCACTGCCCATGATGATTGGATTGATTGCAGGCCGGACAAACTCCATAGCTGCCAAGGTTTCAAATCGCTTATGTGTGACATTTTCATAATTTCAGTGTAATTATGAGTGACATTCAAGGACTATGAGTGACACTTTCTCGCAAGCAAATTCAAGTCCAGGGACACAGATAAATATCAGAAACTACCCTCATTTGAGCAACAAGATACTATGGTAGGGTGCAGACCGCAAGGCTTCCCAGAAGGCGTGGCTCCTCCTTCACCACCCCTTGAGCCAACACCTTACAAATGCTGTTTCACTTATGGTAAATGTATGCTCCCATAGTAACGTCTTGGACCAAACATTTTATGAAACTATCTTTCCAGAACAGAGCACAGCAATGAATTGTGTATCCACACTTTCCCTTGCATCAGCAATGACAAAATGGCTGTCTGTTGAGTTCTCCAGCCACTGCTGTAGGTGGTGTGTGTCAGGCTTCCACAGATCCACTGAATGATGCGTTTTAATTAAGTTCCTGTTTTTGGCATGGGAATAATGCGTTTCCAGTGTGTCATGTGATTCTTATGTTTTGGAAAAGTTTGTGCATGTGCAGTAATTCCACCTATGAATTAATTGGAATTAGCAGGTGCGATATAATCACATGCATCTGCAGAATTATGTGAAAACATTAGGATGTTTTTTGCAGCGTGCTGTGATACCCCGGCCAACTCACAACTCGCTGCCTGTGTCCCCATCCCAACTCATCGAAAATACTGAATACTATGGGAGCATACATTTACCATAAGTGAAACAGCATTTGTAAGGTGTTGGCTCAAGGGGTGGTGAAGGAGGAGCCGCGCCTTCTGGGAAGCCTTGCGGTCTGCACCCTACCATAGTTTCTTGTTGCTCAAATGAGGGTAGTTTCTGATATTTATCTGTGTCCCTGGACTTGAATTTGCTTGCGAGAAAGTGTCACTCATAGTCGTTGAATGTCACTCATAATTACACTGAAATTATGAAAATGTCACACATAAGCGATTTGAAACCTTGGCAGCTATGGAGTTTGTCCGGCCTGCAATCAATCCAATCATCATGTGCAGTGGGCACTGGGCGGGCGGGCCACCCGGCCCGGGATTAAAACAAAGCAAAACGTATAGGCCCAGTTCTAATCTGCGCAGTGGATTTTTGTGAGCAGGGCGGGGCGAGGTCAGGTGGCTTGAGTTGCTCCTGGCACCATCGCGGGGCGGCTGCAGGCAATAAATCAAAAATGTTAATCATGATGATTGTCACCGTCAGAGACCATGACAATCATCATGATCAAAAATTTTGATTTGGTGCGCGTGGCGCAACGGCCGTGACGCCTGCGGCCCGTCACTAGTGACTCACTACTGCCTGGTGTCATCTCAGCCCCTGGCTGCTTCACAACTGTAGCTGCAATGGAATATAAGTTGTGTGCACAGCAAATGTATGACCGACCTTCTTGGGTGTGGAGGAGGATTCAAGCGGCATGAACTCACTCGACCACGGTCGGGTGAGTTCATGCCGTTTGAATCCTAGGAGTGGCTGCAGGGTGTCCTGGCTTGGATAAGTTTTGTGACATGGAAGTCTTGTAGGGCTTGTGCTATAATAAGTATTCTTTTTTTCTAAAGCTCTGCCTCACAGTTTGCTGAGTTCTGGGGTGCTCACCTGTATTTGTTGAATGCTGCGAGGTGAGATGCAGGCTGTGCGTAGATTTGTAGCACGATGTACGTGCCAGGGCCCCCGCTTTTGAGGAGCTGTTTTGTCTATGGCAGATGCGTGTGTGCCCTGCACATGGCACGTGGCAGGGGTGCTTCACATTGGCGGGTAATAGTCTATTATCCTCAGCAGCTCGTCGTCCCACTGCACATTGGGCCAGCTGGGAGGTAGTGCAGTGGATCACAGTATCAAACTTGTGCACTCCTTGCGGTGAAGGAGGCACATAGGCTGAGTTCTTCAGTGGGGGCCCCTAGGAGTAGGAACAACTGCCCGCGTGAGGTGGTAGCACTGCGGGGGTGCACACTGGTGCCACAAGTCACATGGGACAAGGACGGCACCACATAGATTCCTCGTCGCCACTCCCCCTCCCCCCCTCGCCTGCATTGTGCTAAGAAGACGCATTCTGGCATTAGAATCAGGACTCGTAGCGCTATGGGCCTATGGCGCTAATCTGCGCAGTGGACTTATGTGAGCAGGGCGGAGCGAGGTCAGGTGGCTTGAGTTGCTCCTGGCACCGTCACGGGGCGGCTGCAGGCAATAAATTAAAATTTTTAATCATGATGATTGTCACCGTCAGAGACCGTGACAATCATCATGATTAAAATTTTTGATTTGGTGCGCGCAGCGCAACGGCCGTGATGCCTGTCACTACTGCCTGCTATCGTCTCAGCCCCTGCTTCATAACTGTAGGTGCAATGGAATATAAGCTGTGTGCACAATTGCACATCTGTGTGCACAGCAAATAAATGTATGACCGACCTTCTTGGGCGTGGGGGTGATTAGACCGTCGGGTGAGTTCATGCCGTTTGAATCCTAGGACCTCCCCACCCCCCTCGCCTGCATTGTGCTAAGACGCATTCTGGCATTAGAATCAGGACTCGTAGCGCTATGGGGATGAAGTGGGCAGAGTCTAAAGTTAAGCAGCCAAAAAATACACAAAGGTGCACAAATATTCACCACAATCGTTTAGCTTCAATTAGACATAAGGGATATTTGTACATTTTCGATAAAATACTGTAATCCAATATACGAAACACATACTAATGTACTCTGAAGTCCTTATGAAATTAACGGGTTTTGTTGTAAAGCGCTCAGACACCTTCGGGTAAAGTATGCGCTATATAAAAATGCATAATTAAATACAGAGTGCTATGGCGAGAATATGTTTACCATTCAATATAATGATTTCATGGTTATGTTGAACAGAGGTTAATAAATAGATTTTTTCCAAATCCTTCAATTAATGTATCAGTGTGGCACTCTGATTCACTACTCGTGTCTATTTTGGTGCTCTCTGTAAAAATGTCTATGGGTACATATGACTGGGTGGGTAACCTGGTGCTCTTTAAGGTCATCATCTACTATTTACTGTGCTTTGAAAGTTGATACAATTGAATATGTAATGAAAAATGTGCTGTAAAATTCACCATTTTGGTCTTTTTTTTCCAAAATTTTCCTGGGGGGAGAAGCCCCCCAAACCCCCCTAGTAGTGGTCAGGCTCACTCACTGCGCTCGCTACGCGCCTGATGGGGGCTGGTCTGGCAAAATTTGCCAGGGCTGCTTTCAGTTCCCAGTCCGGTCCTGGTGAGCATCAGAGTTCCCAACAATCATGCTGAGATATCTTGTTAAAACACATTGTATGAGAAGCAGGACATGAAGGGGGCTTAAGGGGCAGTGGAGAAAGAGAGGAGGGCGGATTGTTAGGGGCACCTAAAACATAGCATTTTTCAAATCAATCAACATTTTTTAAGGACTTCAAAACAGAAACTAGAGGGAGTACATGTGTGAGTGTGTGTGTGTGTTTTTGTCAGTGTGGGCAAGTAAATATCCCAGATGAAATCCAACAGATACTTCACTATACCTGACTAAAAGCACTTGTACCCAACTATTTACTACAGAATAAGGGGCTTATTTATGAGCCCTTGCGTCACTTTTACGCTGCCGGTGCGTCACTTTTTGTGACGCACCAGCAGTGTAAAAAATGCGCCATGGTGCGTCATATTTACAAAGTGCCGCATCTAGGTAGATGCGTCATTTTGTAAACCCCTGTGCCACATTATACCTGCGCCAGGTATAATGTATGCAGGGGGTGAGTTCCGACGCAAGAAAGGTTCGTAGAAGTGACGCAGTGAAATCTATAAGATTTCACTGCGCCATTTCTTTGACCCTAATGCGTCAATATCTTACGCCTGCCTCATGGCAAGCATAGGACTGACGCAGGCCCTTTCACATGGGGCTTGCCCCATGTGAAAGGACACATTGCTGGAGTTGCGTCACTTTTGGGACACACTCCAGCAATGCGTCATTTTTGCGCCTACAGATACTGACGTATCTGTAACTCCTTGCGACATGATGCGTCATACTGTAAATATGACGCATCATTGGTGTCGCAGGGAGAGCGCAGTGAAAAGTTACGCATCGCTGTTTTCACGCAGCGATGCGTCACTTTTCATAAATAAGCCCCCCAATTTTTTACGGGGTTACACACAAAGCCCCTTCCCCCGCTCCGCTGAAGCTACATCCTTCCAGTCACACCCATCTCAGACTCGCATTTAGATTTAATCCCTAAGCCTGCCCTTCCCTGGGTGCATGGAATCAACAAGATCAGTAGATGTTTGTGAGGATCATTATCCAAAGGGCTTGAATTTATAGCCTTGTGTTGGGAGTACTGCAGCCTGAGGTCACTTCAATCTTGTGCAATCCTCATTGGACCATACTTACCTCTGTTTTGTACTGTATTCACATCATTGTTACTCAGATTTGGCTCCTGACGGTTGCGATTTCCTTTTCCTGCTACTGCTCTACGGATGAACTAAGACCCATTATAAGATATTATTTAGGGTTTTTGGGGTAGGGATGTGCATAGGTGTAAATATTCCAATGTGTTAGTTATTGATGTGTAGCTTAGTGTTACGTAGGGTAGTGCAGTAGGCCTTAATGTAGTTTGTGTAGTGTTGTTTAATATAGTGGATATTGTGATTATATGAATATCGGGCCCGATTCACAAAGGTGAACTGAGACGAAAGTCTAACTTTATGACTTTCGGCATCCACAAAGGCATTTACGAGTAGTAAAGTTAGACTTTTGTCTCAGTTTAACTTAAGTTTTGGTCTTAAGTTTGACTGAGACCAAAAGTCTAGTGTCAGTTAAACTTAAGACCTCAACTTAAGTTGAACTGAGACAAAAGTCTAATTTTACTACTCGTAAATGCCCTTTGTGAATATCTAAAGTCGTAAAGTTAGACTTTTGTCTCAGTTTAACTTTGTGAATCGGGCCCAATGTTTGTAAAGCCTTACTGTAATGTTTGCATTTTATATGAAGCATATATTATATGAGAGTGAATATATGGTGTTATTTTACAGGTTTTTAAGTTGGTGTAAGGGATTTTCTTTTTCCATTTTTGTATGCGATCTTTTCTAAGAAAGAAAATTGTTTTAGTTACATTTTAAAAGCATTATTTTTTAATTTCCTTTTATTGTTGTTCCTGGATTGGAGTTTACCTTTGTTTTATCAGGTTGTTTATGGTTACCTGGGATTTGTTATACGGTTCCTATGGATTTAGTAGGGCTGTGTATTATAGCAACAATAACTTCACAATATAGAGATTGAGTCTACTTATATTATTAGTAAATGTTAGTTTATTAGGTTAGTTCACTGTCCCACATCTAAACCATTAACGTCACAGGGTAATAGATGTTTTTGGAACCTCAAACATGACCATTCCAATTCCCAAGAAATTTGTAGAAACAGGTCTAACCCTTTCATTCATTAGATTTGCATACCCAAGGTGTCACAGGAATTGATATTGACATACAGTTTCAAATATTCATTGAGAAAGATCTTGTTCTTGAAAATAAAACATGAGCTTCGATTATTAAGCAGATGAAACATATCATTGTCAAAAGCATTATTAAAATGGTGAAGAATACAAACAATTCAACCATGTTAATTGCTCCTAATGGTACTAATATTACTTCTATCTGACATTATTACTTCTACAGTAAAGAGAGCATAATG
Source organism: Calotriton arnoldi (assembly GCA_963921515.1). NCBI lineage: Eukaryota > Metazoa > Chordata > Amphibia > Caudata > Salamandridae > Calotriton > Calotriton arnoldi. Next base: position 1,150,606 of record CAWUFW010004624.1, read on the forward strand.
GGAGTACCCCTTTGCTAGACCTGTTGGGATGATCCAACCCCTATACCTTGGTATTATGTGTCAGGAAGCCTGCCCTAATGCATTAACGAACGCACCTGCCTAAGTGTGGAAGCCTGACACTTTTCTCTGCACAGCTTTTTTCCTTCTCAGCATGAAGGTCGGGATCAGCAGGGCTGCATCTCAATCACAGTTAACGCAGCTCCATGATAACCTCAGCACGAAGTGCTCCTCACACCGAGACTAGCATGGATGCTGTTTGTAAAATAAAACACTGTCCTTGTCATACTGTGCAACAAGTGCAGAACAGCGTATTTAGTTTGTCTACAGAGAAAGAGTTGACTCCTATGAGCACACAGAAAATAAAACAAGGGCATTGTGTTCTGATTGTGATACCCTGGAACTAAGGGGCTGATTAGGATGGCGGGCGGACTTTAGTCCACCCGCCATCCTAGCGGTAACGGGACTGCCCGCCTGCCATGCGGCGGTCCCACCACCCTGATAATGATGCGACCGCCACAGCGGCAGTCGCATCTGGCGATTTAACATTGCGGCGGTGCGGCTGGCTGCAGCATCTGCCACAATGTGAAATGGCCATGTTGTGCATTTCCCTGCACAACGTGGCAGGCACCGCGCCTGCCACCTTGTGCATGGAAATGCAGTGCACAGCTGACCCCCCCCGGGGGCCCACAACGGGCCCCCAAAGCCAGTCCCCGCATGCCTTTTTGCGGCGGAGACTCCGCCGTAAAAAGACTGATGGACAGGGCCATTATAATCACTAAGGCGGTGCCTGCAGGGCACCGCTGCAATGATTGCCTGGTTCCGGGTTCCACAAGGCGGGCGGAAAAGGACCGCCTTGGGGAACCTTGGCGGTCGGTGTTTCTGACCGCCGTGGAACAATAGTGATTCCCACCGCCATCCTAATATGGCGGTGGGTAAATCACCTTTCGATAGCGGGTGGATCGCCAGGCCGGCGGTGGCGATCCGCCCGCCATCGTAATGTGCCCCTAAATGTGTAGACTGCAAGGCGAAAGTGCCTACCAGAAATAAATGTGTATGTAGCATATTCAGTAAGAGAAAAATATGTAAAAGGTCATCATTAGAGAAAAGGTGTAAAGTTAAAAAGGAAAGTTAAAATGGAAGCTAAACGCAGGCCCCACAACAGATTATGGTATATTTTGTGGATTTACCTTTTTTTTAAAGTTTCAAACTGGAACAGTGTCACCCTCATTAACACTCACATAAGTGAAACCGATCGGTCCGGGCAGGATCCGGATGACCACATTTGCAGTAATCAACCTAGTTTGTAGGTACTGTGTCACAAGTAAGTCAGATTGTAAAGCGCGCAGTACAGCAGTATGTTCCTGAAGCCAAGAGGAAGTAGAAAAGGATGGGTGTATCAAAGCATAAAGAGGCTAGATATGCTGAGTATAGTCAGGAATGTAAGTCCTGCCAAAATTTAAGAAACCCAGCAGAGACTGCAATTTCTTGAGGGTAGTTGGAGGTTATAATTGAGCACACTTCTCCAAAAAATGGAGGGCCAAACCCATACCCTCATTAGTCAATTCATAACCAAGAAAAAGACCGGCCAGGAACGCATTATGCATTTTGCTAAATTGAATTTATAGCCGAGAGCTGTGAAATGCATGATAATGCGATCCAAACGTGCAAGATGGAGATTCAATTAATCATCCATAAGGTATATGTCTTTGACATAGGAAAAAGCATTGGGATCAATCTCGTTCAAAAGGGATACAATACATGCCGCAAAAACACCAGGGCTATTTATCCTTAGACCCCATGGGCAATCTCACATAGCGCCGCTGGCATCCGAGGGCGCTAAATGCGGATAAGTCTCTGCTCCCTGGAGCCAAGCTACGACTAAAAAAAACATTCAAAATATCCAAAGTAGTTTTAAACTTCTTCCGCACGATATTATTGATCAAAGCTGTACTATGCGTATTTTGTACCGCAAAAGTACGGGTATGACTATTCAAATGACGCCTGATCCTTTGTTGTTTCTGCCCCTCGCTGGGGGCTGGGACTAGGACCACATCGACCATCACCACTTGTGGCTTGCCTGCCGCAGATGTGATTCACAGTGCTAGGAGGCGCTTTAAAAACTGCCAAGGGCTCCCGCAGCGCAGGACGACAGATCCTTTGTTGTTCCTGCCTCTCACTGGGGGCCGGGCCAGGACCACATCGACCATCACCACTTGCGGCCTGCCTGCCGCCGACGTGATTCAGAGCACCAGGAGGCACTTTAAAAACTTCCAAGGGCTCCCGCAGCGCAAGATTCCCGATCCTTTGTTGTTTCTGCCCCTCGCTGGGGGCCGGGGCCAGGACCACATCGACCAGCACCACTTGCGGCCTGCCTGCCACCGACATGATTCACACAACCAGGAGGCGCTTTAAAAACTGCGAAGGGCTCCCGCAGCGCGGGACGCGCACGGGCGTGCCTGGGCTGTGCGCTGGCGTTGCGCGGGCAAAGCCCGGGTCAAGGGCGGGCCTGTCTGCACCTGTCAGCATCCGGCAGAGGCCGGGCTGGGCCAACCCTCTTTCATCTTGAAGCCATCATGGGTAAGCGGAAGCTGCCGTGTAGCATTGACGGGGGTAAAGCGAAGGCAAAGGTCCTGCGTAACTGTGCTTCCATTATTTCCTATTTAACTACTGCTGTAGGGGCATTAACTGAGGAAATTCACAATGTCGAAGAACCGCTTGGCTTGGGGGGGCAGTACCTATCAATAACCTCCCTACCCCCCCTACGGTAGTGCCACGGTATGGAATCCCAGTTACAGTCAGTGATACAGATCCAGTTGTGTACGAGGGCGCTTCTATTCAGGTCATACAAACCCCTTCGACCTTTTTTCAGGGACCCACGGGAAAAGAAGGGGGTAGACTGGCCGGAAAGGCGCAAAAGAGGCACGAAGCAGGGTGCTCCCACAACTGACTTTCCTTCACAGGAGGGGCATGAAGGACCTTTGACCAATGAGGTCCGGGCAAACTCGCACCTTACCGCAGCAGTAGAAGACCTTGTTCAAACTCGCCTCAAGACTTTTTTTGGGTCACTTAGAGAGGACTTGACCACATGTGTTAAGAATGTTCTAGAAGGAATGTTGACAAAGCTCACACACATAGAGACTAAGTTAGTTGAATTGATGGACCCCAAATTTGGGGCAAAGGATAATAATGTTTTGCATAATATGGTTAATGGTGCAGGTGATAATATGTATTGCATAATATGTCTAACGGTGCCCAAAATGTCTCATATGCTCCACATGCAGGGCTGATGAGGGGGGCCCAACAATTTAGCCAACACCCTAGGGACCAAAAACCCGACATTGATAGATCAGGGAAAAACAAAGAATTGCGACAGGTGGCTGCTATACAAAACCAGATGGGGTCCCACCTACTATCTGAGCCTCCTTCCCGGAGAGAGATAAGTAAATCCCCCCTGCACTGGGCTGGTAATAAATGCAAGCTTCATTTACCTCCGGAGGTCACCCCTTTAGTAGCAGTGCTAGTAGGGGTACCCCCCCTTAAAGATTCCACAACTGAGACTACAGATGAGCTGATCCGCAAAGTAAAATGCTGGTGTACAAAATTGTCAGATGGGGGGCTAAAGCATCATCTCACATCATAATGGCCAGGCGGGTGGGTTGGGTTCGCCAGGGCACAAAGTCGGATGAGGGCGACTGTATTATTATAAATTTTGATCAGACCAACGTAGCTGGTTGGCTCTTTAGAGAAGGTAGCAATCAAGGTCTGGGGGTATTAAAGCGCTCCCTCTCGGTTATTTCTACCGCCCAGTAGTGACAAATCAGGACAGAAACTACACAGCCCTGTCTAGATACCCTCCAGAGCTAGTTAATAATGGGCCACGCACTAGCTGTAATAACAGGGATGGTCGTCCAATCTCTGAACCTGTATCACCCAACCATATGCCCTTTAATGCCAGCTATAGTCACTAGAGAGAGGGCAGTAGAAAATACCCTTGAATTAGCAAACAGATTTCTCCCCCTGAGTCAGCTAGATACTAATGACTGACTAACAGAACACTTCCCTATGTATGGTTCGCTTCCACCCAATGAGAGCGTCTGTACCAAGAGTTTAACAATGAGGGAGAAAGCTAGATCCAAGAAAATCTCTAAGGTACTCAGCTGGAATATAGCGGGCTTAAAGAACAAAATAGATGACCAGAGGTGGTTTGGTCTGATAAGGGAGTACGATTTGGTGAGGCTGCAAGAAACCTGGGAAACCGAGAATACTCTCTGGCTTGATGGTTACACAACTTACTCAGAGGCCGCACGTCCCTCCGTAGCTCATAGACCAAAGGGTGGCTTAACAACCTTGATTCCCTTAAATGACAGAGGTAACCATTGTACACTGGATTCTGGGTCCGTCAATTGTCTTGTGGTTGAGATTACTTCTGTGAATGCACCCACAGTACTTGTTGTTAATTTTTATAACTCTTTTGAAAAATCTTCTCTAAATGTACATTTATGCAGTCAAAATCACTTTTTAGACTCATACAGGGAAAAACAAACCACCCCGTTTTCGATCACTTTATTGGGTGATTTTAATATTCACTTGTGCAAAAAAAAACTGCCTGGTTACTGATGACCTTGGTCCGGGGAACTATTCAGAGACACACTTTGAACATACACAACAAGGTGGTTATTTAGAGGATTTTTTAGCAGAATTTGGCTTGTTAGATCCTAACATCACAAATGAAGAGGCTGGTATCCCTTCCTTTAAGGGAAGGGGCATGAATTCAACAATTGATTATATATTTGTAAATGCAGTTTTACTACCCTTGGTATCTAACTATGCTGCTCAATGGTCACATTTTAGTGACCATAACCCCATACACATCACATTACGAGGGTGTCTAAAGGATGCACCTAAAACGGAGTGCATTGTCCCAGCCCCTATCTTAAAAACCATGGATCAAGGCCGTAGACTCAAATGGTCCAAGGTAGCACTGGATCTTTTTTAAGTGACTTATTGAATACTGTTGGGAATGAGATAGACATAGGCAAAGAGGGTAGGCAAATGGGAGGAGAGATCGTTATAGCATATGATAGGATATGCAAGCAAGTGGCTGGCGCCCTCTCATACCCTAGCAAAGAATTTACTAATACAGTGAGAGTTGGTATGATCATAACTGTAGAGCTGCGCATCAAAAGTTACTTTCTGCCATTAAACAAAAACCCCAAGACAGAATTTTAATAGCTGTTTAAGGAAAGCGTATAAGCAGGCCCTAAGTATTCACAAAACAGAAATTGAACAGGAAGCCTAGAATGACCTGTTGTCTCTGGATGTTATTAAGAACATTGCAAAGTTTTGGGATATTGTTAACAAACCATTCTTCTCTGGCCTTAGTGGTACCACTGTGGAATGTAATATATCGGAGGAGCAGTGGTTTAACCACTTCAAACACATATATGGTGATTTGTTAGACCAGGAACCCACAGGTACACCACCCATGGCTGCAGCTTACAACTTGGATTTTTCTGAAAAAGAAGTAGCTGTGGGCATTGCCCAAATGACAAGCAATAAAGCTCCTGGGCCGGATGGGGTCCCTAATAACCTTTTTAAGATGAATATAACATTATGGTAAAAAATATTAGCAAATGTTTTTATTATGGCGTGTCAATATGGGCTGCTGGGATCCTGGTCCAAGTCAATTATTGTCCCAGTTTTTAAAAAAGGGCAGAGGGGAGATCCTAGGTGCTATAGGCCCATATCACTGATTGACTCGGCTGTTAAAGTGTTAGGCCGGGTAGTTCTTAGCAAACTGACAGATTGGATCAATGAGCATAATGTTCTGTCAAACCTTCAATATGGTTTCAGGAAAGGCAGAGGCACCATGGACCAGTGTCTCAACCTGCATCTTTTAGCAGGGAAATATACCATACCTAAGAAAGGGACACCACACCTTGCATTTATGGATCTGTCCTCGGACTTTGACCAAGTGAACAGATCCAAACTCTGGGACTTGCTGCTCTCAATGGGCATGGATAAAAACATTGTCAACTTTGTATCTGACCTGCATTGGGATCTCTCAGTCACAGTAAGGTTTGATCAAATGGGCAATCTTACGCAAGGGATATGTATTATAAGAGGAATTAGACAGGGATGCATTTTGGCCCCCTTGCTGTTCACTCTTTATATAAACAAATTAGACTCTGTTTTGGGCAGAGCTAGCAAGGATATTCCACGCGTGGAGGACCGATTGATACCAGCGCTCCTATACGCAGATGACGCTGCTCTGTTAGCCCGGACAGTGGTGGGCCTTCAGTGTCTTCTGAGCTCCTTTGCTGACTTCATGGGATCATTGGATCTGAATGTTAATTTTTCTAAATCCAACACTATGATTATGGGTGCCAAACCAAGAAAACCCAAAACACATTATAGCGAAGGGAATGAAATAACTAGGGTCACTACATTCCCGTACCTAGCCATCTTATTTGACGATAGGAATACATGGGTGCCGCAAAGGAAAGCCAAGAGAAATGCCATGGTCAGGTCGACAGGGGCAGTGCTTGATTTTGCGTGCAGGTTGGGAGCAAAGCCTGTGCAAGCGATGTTAAATATATATATAGAGCTAAAAGTATCGCTATTTCAAATTATGGCTCTGAAATCTGGGGATACAAGGATGCTGAAGAGCTACAAATAGTTGAAAACAAATTTTTGAGAAGCCTGCTCTCAGTCCCACAATCAATACCTTCTTATATTAACCATCAATAAGTGGGCATTGGTTTTGTGTCAGACTTGATCAGAATGGCCCCTTTACTTAAATGGATTTCGATTTGGACCAATTCTGAATTAGAAATGAACCGGGAGATCATATGGGATTGTATAGCATTAAATAGGGCAAGTAGCATCCCTTGGCTGAGCCACGTGGAAAGAACAGCAACAGCATTAGGATGCCCAGAGATGTTTGATACGCCTGAAAAACTAATTAAAAAAGATCTGGCGTGGGTCAAGATGTCCTTCCTACATATGGCACCTGCAGAAAGAGAGGCTAGAGAGCTGAGGAAACCGTCAGTACCGGCCCATCAAATAGTAAAAATGACTTATTCTATGGAGCCTCACCTAGATATAGTCACCAAGCCCCAACATCGTTTTCTTTTAACAAGACTGAGATTCAACTATCTGCACTTTTTATTGGTCAAATCTCAGGGGTGGAAAAAGTCGGAGGATGTGGGGCCCTGAACTTGTGACAATTTCTCCATTCAAGATACTTTGCATTTTGTCTTGTTATGTGAGCACTATTTGCACATTCATAAACGTTTTATCTTGCCAATCCTAAAAGACAAAGGCTTTCTGCAGGCTAGGCCGGCTTTAATATATCTGCAGGTGATGAATAACCCATGGGAAATTTTTAATGTTGTTAGCTTTTTGGTGGCGGCAGTATGAGAAAGGAGAAAAAGAGGGTCCATATGATCTGACATATTAAATGCTCATTCCCTTTTAACGTAAAATGATTTTCTTGTAAATCTGGTTGATGAATATTATGTCCTGTTAATTTATTACTTTAAAAAAAAACTTTTTATTATGTACAGTTTGTAACCTGGGTCATATATTATGTTTGATTGACTTTTGCACAATGATTATGTATTATTCTGTTTTTATCAATAGATTTTTAGCATGCCTTTATGGTTTTAATTAACCGAATAAAGTGATTTTGACTGACTGACTATTCAAATGTCTGTAAGCCAAAACAATGCGATATGAACCAGTAGGTTTCAAAATCAGAAAAAGAGGATTATTCATCCAGAGACACAGGGTTTAATAACCTGATATTCAAGTTGATTTAGAATCTCTTTAACAGGATATTGAGGCTGTGGTTGAGGAGTTGAGCGTATAGGCACAACATACAAAGGAGAATCCTTATCCCAACCAGCCTGGTTGCAGTATAAGGCAGGAGCTAGGGCAAGAGCTTAGTTTCATCAGGGACGTATTGCGAAAAAGATGAAATTATCACATCCTCGCCACAAGAACAAGCAAGAACAAATGGGGGAGGCCAATCAAACTCCACCCAAAAAATGTCATAGGAAGACGCCATGTTGTCCCAAAAAATAGCATTTATGGTGCGCTTAATGTCACCTTCAATCTGTATGTCTACACAGTAAAGTCTATCAGGTGGTGTTATGCGGGTGTACGCGGTTTCAACAGTCACAAAAGTGTCAGTTGGTTTTGTCTCCAGAAACTGGTGGAGTGTCTGGCGCACTACATTAACTTTTGATGCGCTGTCGAGGAGAGTCACCGCCCAACTCCTGTCCAGGAGGAGGGTTTTCACCGTCTGGGGCATATTTCGCTATTAACCCCTTCGCTGCTAGGCCTTTTCCCCCCCTGTGCTAAGCCTTTTTTTGGCTATTTGGGGTAGTTCGCGCTTAGGCCCCTGTAACTTTTTGACCACATAAGGTATCCATGCCAAATTTGCGTCCTTTTTTTCCAACATCATGGGGAATCTAAAGGTACCCAGGGTTTGTGGATTCCCCTGGAGGGGACTCAGAAATTAGCCAAAATACAGCTACATTTTGTTTTTTTGGGGAAAAATGCGAAAAAAGGGCTACAGATGAAAGCGTATGGTTTTTTCCCTGCAAATGGTATCAAAAAAGGGGTTGTGGTGCTGAAATCACCATCTTCCCATCTTTCAGGGACAAGCAGACTTTTGTCAGAAATCCAACATTTTTTACACAGTTTTGGCATTTTTCTGGGACATTGCCTATTTTTGCTATTTTTGTGCTTTCAAACTCCTTCCAGTTAATGGTAGAAATGGGTATGAAAGCAATAATGGATCCAGGAAAGCTATACATTTTGGAAAAGTAGACAAAATTCTGAATTCAGCAAGGAGTCATTTGTGTAGATCCTTCAAGGTTTCTTTATAGAAACTAACAGTTAAATATAGGAAAAATTGAAAATTAGTTGAAAAAAACAGCCTTTTGTGTCAACGTTTTCACATGTAACTTCTTCTAATTATGACACCTCTTTGAAAGCAATATACCGTTACATCCGCTGGACCTTCCTGGTTGTGGGGATATATAGGACTTGTAGGTTCACCAAGAACCCACCGAACCCAGAGCCAAAAACTGAGCAGCGACTTGCAATGGTTTTTTATTATGTACTGGGTATATAGCAATTATTCTGGGAAAATGTGTACATGGAAAAATCGGTATGAAAGACACCTATGTATTTCTGAAATGGGAACAAAATATAGAGTTTAGAAACAGTAGATATTTGCACATTTCCGAAATTGGGAATACTCATACTAGCATGAGAATTATCGATAATTTTTCAAAATTACTTCTTTTTACACATTGTCTTTCATTTGGAAGGCTGAAATAAATCAAAAGTCAATAGGTAATAACAGTTGCTTTACAAATCTGAATTACCCTAAGTCACCCGATAAAAATGGTACCTCACTTGTGTGGGTAGGCATAGTGCCCACGACAGAAAACGGCTCACAACGCAACGTGAACACACCACATTTTCACAATGAAAAATTACCCTTTTTTTGCAAAGTACCTAGCTGTAGTTTTTTAACCCTAGCTCTGCCGGCACCTAGGGAAACCTAGCAAACCTATACATTTTTGAAAACTAGACACCCAGGGGAATCCAAAATGGGGTGCCTTGACTGGCTCACACCAGGTTCTGTTACCCAGAATCCCTTGCAAACCTAAAAAATTGTCCAAAAAAACAAATTTTCCTCACATTTCTGTGGTGGAAAGTTCTGGAATCTGTGTGGATCCACAAATTTCCACCCACCCCACGTTCCTCAAAGTCTTCCGAGAACAATGGTACCTCACTTGTGTGGGTGGTCCTAGTGGCCGCGACAGGAAACAGCGCAAAACGCAACGTGGACACACCACAATTTCACAGTGAAAAATGACCCTTTTTTGGCAAAGTACCTAGCTGTAGTTTTTTAACCCTAGCTCTGCCGGCATCTAGGGAAACCTAGCAAACCTATACATTTTTTAAAACTAGACACCCAGGGGAATTTAGTATGGGGTGACTTGACTGCCTCTCACAGGTTCTGTTACCCAGAATTCCTTGCAAACCTAAAAAATTGTCAAAAAAAACACATTTTCCTCACATTTCTGTGGTGGAAAGTTCTGGAATCTGCGTGGATCCACAAATTTCCACCCACCCCGCGTTCCCCAAAGTCTTCCGAGAAAAATGGTACCTCACTTGTGTTGGTAGGCCTAGTGCCCGCGACAGGAAACGGCGCAAATCGCAACGTGGACACACCACAATTTCACAGCGAAAAATGACCCTTTTTTGGCAAAGTACCTAGCTGTAGTTTTTGAACCCTAGCTCTGCCGGCACTTAGGGAAACCTAGCAAACCTATACATTTTTGAAAACTAGACACCCAGGAGAATCCAGGATGGGGTGACTTGACTGCCTCTCACCAGGTTCTGTTACCCAGAATTCCTTGCAAACCTAAAAAAGTGTCAAAAAACCCACATTTTCCTCACATTTCTGTGGTGGAAAGTTCTGGAATCGGCGTAGATCCACATATTTCCACCCACCCCACGTTCCCCAAAGTCTTCCAAGAAAAACGGTACCTCACTTGTGTGGGTAGGCCTAGTGCCCGCGACAGGAAACGGCGCAAAACGCAATGTGGACACACCACAATTTCACAGTGAAAAATTACCCTTTTTTGGCAAAGTGCCTAGCTGTAGTTTTTGAACCCTAGCTCTGCCGGCACCTAGGGAAACCTAGCAAACCTATACATTTTTTAAAACTAGACACCCAGGGTAATACAGTATGGGGTGACTTGACTGCCTCTCACTAGGTTCTGTTACCCAGAATCCCTTGCAAACCTAAAACATTGTCCAAAAAAACACATTTTCCTCACATTTCTGTGGTGAAAAGTTCTGGAATCTGCGTGGATCCACAAATTTCCACTCACCCCGCGTTCCCCAAAGTCTTCTGAGAAAAATCGTACCTCACTTGCATGGGTGAGTCAAGGACCCGTGACAGGCAAGGGCCCAAAACCTATTGAGGCGACATCAAAATTACCTATCACAAACCAACCTGGTTTTGCAAGGGGGGTCCCATGAGTTTTTGGCCCTGGGCTCAGCGACCATCTAGGGAAACCTACCAAACCCACACATTTCTGGAAACTAGACACCCGGGTGGGGGCATTGGCGTGCCCATTTTGGGCAGCCCCCAACCTTATTTTTATATGCTAAAAAAGTCCCTGGTGTCTAGTGGGCTTTCCGCCCCCCCGAAGGGGCAGATTAGGGGCCAATGCCCCATCTGCCCCCCAGGGGGGGCAGAAAGGCTGTAATGGTGGTGGGTGGGTGGGGGCATTGGCGTGCCCATTTTGGGCAGCCCCCATCCTAAATTTTTTTTTTCAAAAAACGAATCCCTGGTGTTTAGTGGGCTTTCGGCCCCCCGGGGGGGCAGAAAGACTGTAATGATTGCGGGGAGGGGGGGGCATGGGCATGCCCATTTTGGGCAGCCCCCACTGTTATTTTTAGATGCTAAAAAAATCCCTGGTGTCTAGTGGGCTTTTTGCCCCCTGGAGGGGCAGATTGGGTACTGCCCCATCTGCTCCCCAGGGGGGGCAAAAAGACTACATTTTGCCAAGTTGAATTGGGGGGAGCAAAGGCCCTTGCCCAAGGGGCCGCTCCCCCCTCCCTGGTGTCTAGTGGGTGGATCCCTGCTTGGGGATCACCCTCCTGTGGCGATCCCCAAGCAGGGATCCCCTTTCCAACGATACCTCTCCCGTCTTTCTATGTGCTCAGGGGGCTAAGATAGCCCCCTGAGCATGTAGAAACTGAAACTGAAATGAGCCTAAAGGCTCATTTCAGTTTCGGTGTCACTGAAATGACGTCAGCGCGACGTGCGCACCGATCGCCATTTCAGGGAAACCAGGGGGGGGGGGGCCTTGAGAGCTGGGGAAGCTCTTCCCCAGCTCCCGAGGCTCTTTTGGTGTAAAGGGAATCCCTCTGGTGCCCGCACCAGAGGGATTTACGGGACGATGTGTCATGACGGCCTGGAGCCGTCATGAGCACACGCCCACCGTGTATCATGACGGCTCCAGGCCGTCATGAGCACGGAAGGGGTTAAAGCGGCAACTTTCTTCTTCTGAAATGGGGCTCAATATGGAGGTGGTTCCTTTCTCTTGACTTGCACATCAAAAGAGCGCTGCTGGCCCCGCTTCGGTTGCGTGGACTGGCCTTGTCTTCAATCCTGCCTTCCACCTTGGTCGTACTGTTGAACGGACGATTCCTGAAAGGAACGGGGAGAATGATGCTCAGGAACCTGGAACCTCTCTGGAGTTTTAATTTTAAAGTGGTCACGTAAATCATATCTACATGCCGAAGCGTCTGGTTGTGGTGACCCACCACGAGACCTAGGCTTCTGTTGCTGTTTATTTTTGTCCTATGTCTTTTTAGGAAAGACAGGGCGACCCTCCTTTTCTGGAGAGGACTTGCCCAGAGACTGGGCCAACGGTCTAACCCCCAAATTATTGTGACCCAAGGATGTATAACCATCAGCAATAATAACCTGCAACTTGTGTTCCCGATCAATGTCAGCCACTGCCGAAAGGTGTTGGCGAACCATCAAAGCTGCTGCTTCACCTTTAATATTAGAAAGAATCCACTGGAAAAATTCCCAACAATTTCACCCCCAAATCAAGGGCAGGATCCGCCCCATGTTCATTCTGTACTTGTTTGAGAACGCTCGGAAGAATGCTCATCGAGGGGGTGCCATAGAAAAGTGTATACATAGACACAAACACCATCCCCCAAGTGTTTCAGTTGGACAAATGAGGAATTAGACCACTAGGCAAGCACATAGTAAGGATCCTGTGTTTCTACACAGGACCCGTAAGAGAGAAAACTGCATCAAGTAGCTCAATTTTGCCCATCACTGCCCATCACTGAATTAATAATAACGGGGCTAATAACAAGACCCCCACTGTGCGCAGCCTGCACTGGAGGTGCAACTCCACGTGGAGTCACTAGAAAAGTACGGGCAACAAATTGAATCAGGCATCTATAAGGGAGAACAATCTGGCCATACAGCAAATGAACGTCCACCAAATTAGCATTAAGATAATTAGGATGTGGAGTAAAGCCGGCCAAAACAGGCCACCTGGCCCCATCAATATTTAAGGGGCCTATACGAACGAAAGAAATAGGATGAGTAGGGCCCCATTAAACCAAATCTGGTGCTCCCAGGCTGTAAGAGGAACTTTAACAACGGAATAAGGATGATAAGCCGCCGGAACAGCCGGAGGAGTATAAGCATGAAAAGAATTATCATTCGCATCCACTGCTGGAAATGTAACCCAGGAGTAAAATACCTCGAAACAGTATGTAGGACCCGCTTCGACCACAAAAACAACCGGAGACCCCGCATTGGGGACTCCATGCTGCAACAAGTGTTGATTAACTGCACCACAGTAATGTGCCGGAATCACAATTGGTTGAGCCATTATCTAAAGAAAGGGAAACACACTGTAGCACAAAACAGGTCAAAAACTTTTTTAAATTCAAGCTTGAAAAGCCTACAGCAAAAGGTGCTCCCTACAAACTGAGGAGGCTAATCCCTCCCACCACAGATGGCTCCGGGAACTGGTGTGAGGGTACTGTGGACCAGCACAAGCGCTACTCAGAGGTCCCGTGAATAAGTACCAGACCAAACGTTGACAGCGCCGTGTTTCAGGGATTCTGCGGAGTTAAAGAACTATGCTTGGGATAATGGAACCTTAGTAGGCAGGGACTGAGTTATCCTACCCCCTTAGTAGCCACGAGCCTGGGACCGACTAGCCATAGTGTCCCACTTGCCCTCCTACTCACTCACAGACGAACAAGTGATTAGACACCCCAGAACACAAAACTCTCGACCCTCATAGGAATCGTGGTTCCAGGACACACCCTTTCACTCTCACACTCGTACTAGTCCACAATAAGTTCTGACAGAAACAGGAATAAAGGTTAAAATGTTTATTTTAGCTATTGTGCTGTAGCATGCAGTATACGTGCCACAACAAGTAGAAAAATGCCTAACATTAATACTGTCAGCATAGCAAGTGGTCCGTAAAGCATATATGGTGCTGTCATTATAGGCAACAGTGTAGCCTAACCTCACTCCACTTCTACAGAAGCAAAATGATTGTATATCAGAAGATCTCTGGGTGTTAGCAGCAGACTCCGTATCTTAGCATACACCAATGCAAGTTCTACATCTCAGGTGCTGTCATGCTCTCTTCCCTGGAAAGATCTCTCTCCAAGTGTGTGTTACCTATCTGTGCATACCTATATGGCAAAAGTACATGTTCCCTAACAACAGATGCATCTGCGTTTTTTGTCTGCAGCCAGCAGCACTCGCCGCAATGTAAAATATAGGTATTGCGACCGCCGTGATGGCGGTCCCATTATAATTACCCCTGTGGAACCACTCCCCGATACGATGGCGGATGGACTGAGGTCCGTCCGCCATCGTAATCAGCCCCTTAGATTTTGTTTATGTCTTTTGTGGAATGGGGATTTTATTTGAATGTTGTAGTGGTTAGCTACTTCTGCAGCTGGTACATATGTAGGGCTATTAATATTATAATTCCAAAAGCCAACTGGCTGTTTGCTTCATGTTCTACACCTACGGCAGATTGTTGGAGGTGTTGAGCTTCGGTTAAAAAATTTTTTTTTAAAAGTTTATGAGTATAAAATATATATACCTAGGTGTATTGGTGAATCAGTGGGTGTTTGAGTGGCTGTTTGGATGACTGAGTGGGTGCGTGACTGACTGTGTAAGTAAGTGATTAAGTGTCTTAGTGAATGTATGGATGAGTGACTGGTTGTGTGAATATATCTGTCTGTCAGTTGATGTCTAAGTGGGTGTATGAGTGTGTTAGTGAGTACGTGAATGGCTATATAGGTGATGATTGGTTGACTATCTCTATGGTTGCCTGGGTGTCTGTGTGTTTGGGTGAGGAGGAGTGTGACTGCCTGTATGGATGAGTGAGTGGGTGAGCCAGTGCCTGTATGGAGTTGTGAGTACGTGTGTGAGAAGCTGTATGGGTGAGTGAGTATCTGTATGGTTGTGTCGGTGATTAAGTGCTTGTGTCAATATGGGTCAGTAACTGTGTATGTGAAAGGCAGTATAGGTGAGTGAATGGGTATATGAGTGACTGTATGAGTGAGTGAATGTGAGAGTGGCTATATGTAGTACATATATGTATAGTACATGCTTTTGTCAGTGACTGTATAGGTGAACGAGTATGTGTTACTATTTGTATGAGTAAGTAAGTGTATGTGTATGTAACTATTTGGGTTAGTACGTACCTGTATTATTGACAGTATGTGTGAGTGTGTAGATGTGTGAGTAGTTCTATGGGTGACTCACTCAGTGTATGAGTGCCTGTATGGGTATATGAGTGGATGTGTCAATGGCTGTATTGGTGACTAAGCAGGTGTATGAGTGGCAGTACGGTTGAGCAAGGGGATATGTGTGTAGATCTATGAATTAGTGAGTAGCTTTGTAAGTACTGGTAAGGCTCTGTCATTGAGTTTGTGAATGGTTGTGTGGAAGTGGCAGTGGGTGTTTAAAAGATTCTATATGGGTGTGATTGGGTGCGTCAGAGATGATGTAGATGATGTCATCAGTGATGTCATTTGAGATATCATCAGTGATGTCACTGACCATGTCATGAGTGATGTACTATGTGAGGTCATAAGCAGTATACAAAGGAGGGACTACAGGGTCCAGTGCATTGTGGGGGCGCAAGTTATAGTTAACTCAGCTAACTATAACGGCTGAATTTCTCTGGTTTTGTACGAGTGAAATTCCAGCCTAACTATAATGTCCCTGTAACATTTGTTGTTTTAGTGAATTTCGAAGGCATTTTAAATTCTATTTGCTAACTATAACGTCCCTGTAAACTTTGTTTTTTTAGGGAATTTCTAAGGTTTTTGAAATGCTAATTCCTAACTATAACGTCCCTGTAACCTTTGTTTTTTTAGTGAATTTCTAAGGTTTTTTAACTAGCAGTCGCGCTTGCAGAGTGGTGGAGAAAGTGGGCTGGGCCTCCCACCAGCTCTCAGACATTCCACTGCATAGGGCTTACAGGAGGTACCAGGAGGGCTTCTTGGCCTCCAAGGTCCCTCTGGAGCCAAGGGGACCTCATCTCCCCACCAGCAGTGCACCGAGAGGCACGTTTGCAGAGTGGTGGAAAAAGTGGCATAGCCTCCAAC
The DNA here is from genome assembly GCA_963921515.1 of Calotriton arnoldi. Lineage (NCBI taxonomy): Eukaryota > Metazoa > Chordata > Amphibia > Caudata > Salamandridae > Calotriton > Calotriton arnoldi. The sequence continues at coordinate 1,166,827 of CAWUFW010004624.1, forward strand.
CACTTCTCAGCCATCCCACTGTGTGGGGCTTAGTGGAGGTAACAGGTGGGCTAGTTGGCCCCTAAGGACCCTCAGGAGCGATGGGGAATTCATACCCCCCAACAAGAGCGCGCCAGGAAGAGCATTTGCAGAGTAGTGGAGAAAGGGGGCGAGGCCTCCGGCAAATTGCCAGCTTCCAATTGTGTTTTTTATTTTAGGAAGGGGGGGCTGTGTGGCCCCCCTTCCCTTGATCCTTTTGGGCACCTGGGACCCCATCCCCCAGGGCCTGACCCACTTTTCTTAAATAAAAAGGGAGGGGGTGCCATGTGCCCCCCTCCCGAGGCAGGCTAGGCCTATCTTTATATTTTTTTTGTAAAGGGAAGGGGGGCCGTGCAGCCCCTCTTCCCTGGCTGATTTCGGCCCCGGGGACCCCATCCCCGGGGCCAGGCTTTAATCTTTAAAAAAAAAAAATAGGTAGGGACCAACGCGGCCCACTTACCCGGGCCGATATTGCCCCGGGGACCCCATCCCCCAGGGCATGACCACATCGTTGGGGACTACGGGGGGATCCTCAAGGCCCCAGCGGGAGCTGGCATTGCTTTTGGGCAGGGGGAGCTGCAAATATGCAGCTCCCTCTTCCCAAAAGAAATGTTCCTCCGCTTCATAGAAGCAAAGCAGTGTTTGATATGGCTTGGCGGCAGCAGTACTCCCACCAAGCCATAGCAAACTGCAATGTCCCAGGGGTGGGCACCCAGGGACATTGCTCGAGCCGGTCCTGGGGGGTGGTGGTCCTACACGGCCCCCCTCCCATCCTGTTTGCAGCCCTGGGAGGTGGTGGTCCCTGGGGTCTGCAACGGACCCCCATATTTACTTAATTTGTGCCCCGGGGAGGTGGCGGTCCCCAAGGCTGCAGGGGGGCCACATGGCCCCCCGTATTTCAATACATTAGCCATGGGGAGGTGGCAGTCATGGGGCTGCATGATGGGGCAGGAGCCCCCCACGCATGTTGTAATGTAGCCCGAGGGAGGTGGTGGTCCCTGGGGCAGCGGAGGGGCATGTGGCACCCCGCATTTCAGTACACTAGCCCCGGGGAGGTGGTGGTCCCCAGGGCTGCGTTGGGGGCCCACACATCTCCGGCATTATTACTTCAGATTGCCCGCCCACCCAGGGGCCTAATTAAACATAGTGCTGGAGAACGTGCTTCATTTTTTTTTTCCAGCAGGAAATAAAAAAAATATGCTTCGTTTGACCCTGGGGTGAACTGGCCCAGGGGGTCAGGATGTTTCTACCCTGCCACCTTTTCTTGTTTGTTTGTGGTTTGAAGTGCTGGCAGCCAATCAGATCTCAGGCACGAGATCAGGACGGTTTGCGGATCCACCGCGGCCACAGTTGTATATCTGAGAAATCTTTAAATTTCTCAAAAACTACTGAACGCATTTACACCATTTAACAAAAAGAGTGCACTCTGGATCATGAGTGATGTAATATGTGAGGTCATAAACAGTGCATTACGGGGATGTAAGTTATAGTTAGCTCAGGTATCTATAACTTCTGAATTTCAATGGTTCTGTATGAGTAAAATCTGAGCCTAACTATATCGTCCCTGTAACCTTTAGTTTTACTAGTGAATTTCTAAGGTTTTTTAAATTCTATTTCCAATCTGTAATGTCCCTCTAACCATTGGTTTTTTAAGTGAATTTCAAAAAAATGTTTAACTAGTAGTCGCACTTGCAGAGTGGTGTAGAAAGGGCATGGGGCCTCTGACCAGCTCTCAGGAATCTCACTGTATGGGACTTAATGGAGGTAACAGGAGGGCTTCTTAGTCCCCAAGGTCCCTCAGCATTCAAGAGAATTTATCCCCCAAATAGCAGTGCGCCAGGAGGTGGGTTTACAGTGTGGTGAAGAAAGATGGTGTGACCTCCGAAGACCTCTCAGCAATCCTGCTGTGTGGGACTCACTGGAGGTAACAGGAGGGGTAGTTGGCCCCCAAGGACCGTCAGGAATAAACTGTATTTTAACCCTCCAACCAGTAGTGTACCAGGAGGTGCGTTTGCAGAGTGGTGGAGAAAGGGGGCATGGCCTCCAAAGACCTCTAAGCAATCCCGCTGTGTGGGACTTACTGGAGGTAACATAATGGGTTCCTGGCCACCAAGGACCCTCAGCATCCAAGGAGACTTCATCCCCCAACTAGTAGTGTGCCAGGAGCTGTGTTTGCAGATTGGTGGAGAGAGGGGGCGGACCTCCAATCACCTCTCAGCAATCCCCCTGTGTGGGACTTACTGGAGGTAACAGGAGAGGTTGCTGGCCCCCAAGGACCCTTGGCAGCCAGGGGGAATTCATCCCCCAACCAGTTGAGCACCAGGAGGTACGTTTGCAGAGTTGTGGTGATAGGAGGCTGGGCCTTCGGTGACTTGCCGGTCCAGGATTTTATTGTATTTATTACAGGAGGGGGGTTGTGTGGACCCTGGGGACCCCATCCCCCAGGGTCCGGCCTTTTTATTTGATTTAAAAACAAAACAAAAAAAGGGGAGGTGGCCACATGGCCCCCTTCTGGGCCGATTTCGGCCCTAAGGACCCCATCCCCCAGGGTCCAGCCTCATTTGTGGGTGCCTTGGTCCTACCCAGAGCACCCATTCACCACTGATGAGGACTGCAGGGGAGCCTCAAGGCCACTGTGGTCCCTGCCAGCTCCCCGCCTCCTTCAGTAGCCGGCATTGCTTTGCTAAACATGCAGCTCCCTGTGTGTCAAAGCAATTGTCCTCTGTTTCCCTGCCTAAATCTCTTTGGGCAGGGAAACAGAGAACAACAAAGCTCTCAGCAAGCAAGAACACAGTTTCCACTTGCTGAAAGCCGAGTGTTTGCTCTGACTTGGTGGGAGCTGTCAAAGCTCCTGCCAAGTCAGATCATAGAGCTTTGTCCCGGGGGAGGGCACCCCGGGACATAACAGGAGTCAGCCCTGGGGGGAGGTGGTCCCCAGGACCATTTTTGGCTCCACAAGCATGGCTCGTGTAGCTCCCCTCCTTTCTTGAAGTTTGCCACAGAGAGGTGGCTGCCCCGGGGTGGCCCCCCTGCATTGATTGAAAGTAAAGCTCCAGGACGGTGGTTGCCCCCTAGGGCTGCGGGGGGATTCATGCGGCCCCCGCAATGTTTTCTGTCAAAGGCCCAGGGATGTGGTGGCCCATGGGGCTGGGGGCGTCTGAGAGGCCCCCTAGGTAAAAATAAATAAGCCCTGGGGAGGTTGTGGTCCCAGGGCAGCAGGGGAGGCCATATGGGCCTCTCATGCATTCATTTTTAAACAAGCCCCGGGGAGGTGGTGGGTGGTGATCCCCGGGGAAATATTAAGCCCCAGGAGGAGGAACCGTGTGCCCCCCCTCTCGTATTAAAAAAATGCCCCCAGGTCTTGTCCCACCCGGGGGGCAATCATTTTTTACATTTTTTGCCAAGATCCGCAGATCCCGTCATATATATATATATTTTTAATGCCTTTTTGCCTTGCCCGGTCCCTCGTGGACCCCCCAAACGGCCTGGGGGGGGTCAGGGTATTTCTACGCTACCCCCTTATCTTTTTTTAATGCTTTTTCTAGGACTCGGGTAAAGCTGAGTCCCAAGATGGCTGCCAACACTTCCTGGTTTGAAGTGTTGGCAGTCATTCAGATCTCATCACGAGATCGGAAGGGGTTGTGGATACTCTCCATATCTATATATAGAATTGTACATTTCTTTTAATTACTCCGCAACTGCTGAATAGATATACACCAATTTACAAGAAGGTCGATTTCTGGACCAACAGCCACCTTTTTGCCAAATTTGGTGTATTTCAGTTCAGCAGTTAAGGTGTTAGCTATGTCAAAATTTCCTATGGAAATTAACATGAGGAAAATGCATTTTGGCTCCCCCCCCTTTTCTCGGTCCCCGCTTGACAGATCATCCTGAAATTTTCCAGACAGCAGCTGAAGTGAGTGGAAAACTATTTTTTAAAACTTTGCAATGATTCATCAAAAGACAACTAAAGTTATTGGCAAATGAAAAAACGCTCTTCCCATGGAAACTACATCCTAATTATAACTACCTACTGGTGACTGCTAGTGGCGAATATATATATATATATTTATATATATATTCACTGAAAAAACCATAGGTTTCAGGCACGTTATAGTTAGAAATTTGCATTTAAAAAACCTTTGAAATTCACTGAAAAAACCATAGGTTTTAGGGACAGTTATAGTTAGTTGGACATTGCACTCGTACAAAACCCGTGAAATTCCCCGTTATAGTTAGTTCAGCTAACTATAACTCGCGCCCTAAATGCACTGCTGAAGACGTCACATATTACATCACTCATGACATGGTCAGTGACATCACTGATGACATCACTGATGACATCTCAAATGACATCGGCTGATTTTAGAGGAATATTATAAAGTTCCAAAACGCCACACTTAGAAGAATTTCCAAGTGAAACCAGTCAATGTTAGCCTATGGAAGGATATTCAAGTTACTGGTAAGTACGGTTAAAATTACTTTTCAGGATCAGTACTTGGCTCAAAGATGCAGCACTGAGGTCTCTCCTGAAAACAGGTGAGTAAATCAGAATTCGTAGTTCGGCTGATTTTAGAGGAATATTATAAAGTTCCAAAACTCCACACACAGAAGAATTTCCAAGTGAAACCAGTCAATGTTAGCCTATGGAAGGATATTCAAGTTACTGGTAAGTACGGTTAAAATTACTTTTCAGGATCAGTACTGGGCTGAAAGATGCAGCACTGAGGTCTCTCCTGATAACAGGTGAGTAAATCGGAATTCGTAGTTCGGCTGATTTTAGAGGAATATTTGCACAATGGTGAAGGAAGGGGGTGGGGCATGAGGTGACATGTCTGCAAACACGCCCTGTGGCGCGTTTTAAGTTGGAGAATTAATTCCTCCTCAATCCCGAGGGTCCCTAGGGGCCAACTAGCCCACCAGATACCTCCAGTATGCGCCAGAGAGCTGTGTTGTAGAGAGGTGTTCAGAGGCCACGCCCCTTTTTACAACACTCTACAACGCAGCTCCGTGGCGCTTACTGGAGGTCCCTGGTGGGCTAGTTGGCCCCCAGGGACCCTCAGGATTGAATGTGATTTAATTCCCCATCTTAAAACGCGCCATGGGGCCTGTTTGCACACATGTCACCTGAAGCCCCGCCCCCTCCCTTCACCACTGTGCAAACGCGCCCCGTGGCGCGTTTTAAGTTGGGGGATTAAGTCCCCTTGAATCCTGAGGGTCCCTGGAGTCCAACAAGCCCACCATGTACCTCCAAAAAGCGCCACAGAGCTGCGTTGCAGAGAGGTGTAAAAAGGGGCGTGGCCTCTGTACACCTCTCTGCAATGCAGCCTCCTGGCGCATACTGGAGGTTCCTGGTGGGCTAGTTGGCCCCCAGGGACCCCCAGTATTCAAGGGGAATTCGTTCCCCCTCTGCAAACGCACCAGGGGGCGTGCTTGCAGAGTGGTAAGTGAAGGGGGCGGGGCCTGCGGCACAATCGTTTTTTTTTTTTTCCCAAGGGGGCTGTGTGGCCCCCTTCCCTTTTCCTTTTTTGGGCCCTGGGGACCCCATCCGCCAGGGCCTTACCCCTTTTTTCTTTTTAAAAAAACAAAACGGGGAAGGGGGCCGCGTGGCTCCCCTCCCGTGGCCGATTCTGGCCCCGGGGACCCCATCCCCGGGGCATGGCCACACTTTTATGATTTTTTTAAGGAGGGGGCTGCGTGGCCCCCCTCCTCAGGCCTCCTTTTGCCCTGGGGACCCCATCCCCTGGGGCAGGCCTTTATTTATTTATTTATTTTGTATTATTATTTTTTGGGGGAGGGGGCCGCGTGGCCTCCATCCCGAGCCACTACTTGCCCTGGGGACCCCATCCCCCGGGGCTGGCCCTATCCTTTGGGGACCGTGGGGGGACCCCAACTCCCCACGGTCCCGCCGGCTCCCCGCGTCCTGCGGGAGCCGGCATTGCTTTCCACATGAGGAGCTGCTAACATGCAGCTCCCCATGTGGAAAAGCAATCTGCTTTGAATTTTGGAAGAGAGACAGGTTTCCTGCTCTCTCTTCCAAAATTCAAAGCAGTTTGCTATGACAGAACGGGAGCTGCGAGGCTCCCGTCCTGTCATACCAAACAACAGTGTCCCGGGGGTAGGCACCCGGGACACTGCAGGAGCCGGCCCTGGGGGTGGCGGTCCCCAGGGCCATCAAGGGCTCCAGGAGGGGGCCACGCGGCCCCCTCCCAACATCGTGAAAGCCCCGGGAGGTGGCGGTCCCCGGGGCATGTGGGGGGGGCTCGAGCCCCCCCACACAGGTAATTTAATTTTTTTTAAAAGAAGCCCTCGGGGGTGGCGGTCCCCGGGACTGCGGGAGGGCCCAGTGCCCTCCCGCACAATTTAAAATTCAAAGCCCCGGGGGTGGCGGTCCCCGGGGCTTGGGGGGCCTTAGAGGCCCCCCAAACCATTTTTTATTAACCCCCGCATGCCCCCGGGACTTGGCCCACCCGGTGGCCAAATAACAAAGAAGCGCGGGAGTCCGCGCTTCATTTTTTTTTTTTATCGGCAGGATCCGCGCACCCAGCGCATTTTTTGCCGATTTAAAAAAAAATTAAAAAAAAGAATTTTGGCCCTGGGGCTCCTTATAGGACCCCCTGAGCAGGCCTAGGGGGTCAGGGTGTTTCTACCCTACCCCCTTTTTGCGTTTTACGCAGTTTTTTTACTGCTTTCTTGTTCCTCGGTTCTACCGAGGAACAAGATGGCTGCCAACACTTCCTGGTTTGGAGTGTTGACAGCCAATTAGCATGCAGCTCGTGATCGGGAAGGTGCGCGGATCCACCGCGGCCATAGATATCGAAACTTTTGTTTTAGATTTTCTCAGCAACTACTGAACGGATTTACACCATTTTTAAAGCGGGTGCTTTCTGAACCAAGCACTACCTTTTGCCAAATTTGGTGTAATTCCGTTCAGCAGTTTTTGCTGTAGCCTTGCATAAAGTTTCCTATGGGAAATTGATTTTTCACTCTTATTTTTGAATTTCTCCGCAACTACTGAACGGATTTACACCATTTAAAAAAAAGGTCGCTTTCTGAACCAAGCGCTACCTTTTGCAAGATTTGGTGTAATTCCGTTCAGCAGTTCGAGCTGTAGCCGTGGCTAAAATTTCCTATGGGAATTAACATGGAGAAAACACGTTTTGGGACCCCCTTTTTCTCGGCCCCGCTTGATGAATCACCCCGAAACTTTCAAGACAGGAACGGACCGGAGCGCCCACTAGTTTTGAAAATTTCACGATGATTCGTCAAACGACGCCTAAAGCTATTGGGAATAGAATGTTATGAATTTCCTATGGATAATAGGTCCTAACTATAACTATCTACTGGCGACCGCCAGTAGATAATATATATATATATATATATATATATATATATATATATATATATATATATATATATATATATATATATATATATATATATATATATATATATTCATACAAATATATATATATATATATTCATACAAATATATATATACTGGCCAGGAGAGCACTATGTCACATTACCAAAGCCCATTGAGGGCAAAATAATGGTGCAATATTGGGTTGTTATAATTGAGTCATTATACTCCTGATTCCATTTTTTATAATATAGTTATTACCTTTGTTGTCTGGTAGGTTTTATGAGGTTTCTTAATAATAATGTTTTACAGTCTAAAGATGTAATAAGAACAATAAGGCCTAATATCAATAAGGGCGGCAATAACAACGTATATATGGCCATACATGCCAAAATCATTAACATGATGTTTACTCAATTATGGATGTTAATAATTTGATATTTTTAATCTTATACATGAATCGTAGGAAAATAACCAGTAGTATTGTCATTCTGATGTGGGATGAATTAATAGGAACTAAGGGGCACATGCATCAAGGTAATCATTTGCGATTACCAAATAGCGAATTTTAAGGATTCGCTATTTGGTAATCACAAATGCCTGTGCATAAAGGATTCGCAAATATTTTTGTGAATCCTTAACATTCCCTAATAGCGAATCGCGAATTGCGATTCACTATTAGGGAATGCATTCCCATTCAGTCCTATGGGCCTATAGCCCTATAGGAATGAATGGGAATGCATTCGCAATTTGCGATTACCAAATTGGTAATCGCAATATGCGAATGCGATTGCAAGGGTGCTAGAGGGCATAAGGCCCCCCTGATGCACCCCTAAAAAAGGCAAGTGTGCACACATGGTGCACACACATGCCCTAAGGACATTGGAAAAAAAGGACATTAATTGAGAGTGGATAACTAATGTGGACAAAACGTTATGGAGGCCTAATCACAAACTACCCCAAATAGCAAAAAAAAGAAGGCTTAGTCCTAGGGGGGTAAAAAGGCCTAACAGCGAATTTGTTAAAGGCAAAGCAGTGTATATACATACAAATTTGTAAGCAGAGAAGATGAACAAAAAGTGCATATCTCCAAATGACCAACAGAGTGTGGGTCAGGGGCGGCTCCTCCATGTGGGCGGAGGAGCGTCGCCCCACTGTTTCTCGCCGTGCGAGAAGCAGAAACATAAAATGGTATTTTAAATACCATTTTATGTTTCTGCTTCTCGCACTGCGAGAAAGCAGAAGGGTATGCCTGGTTGGGGGCGGCCGTGTGGGTGGTCCTGCAGGAGTCCAAGGGAGGAGTGGCTTGCCCACTCTGAGTGCGCTGACTGTTTGGACGGCCCCAGGGCCGACCAAAGCAGTCATACGCACTCTGCATTTTCTCTATGTAGGCTGTATGCAGCCTACATAGAGAAAATGGCCTCCCCATAGATGCCTGTGGGGTTGGCGTCCCAGCCAATCACAATGCTGCCATTGCAGCATTGTGATTGGCTAAGGGGAGGGGAGGGAGGCTGCCTGTGGCTGCTTCATGTTCAGACGGACGACGCGTGACGGACCGGCAAACGCAAAGGTAAGTTAACTTAAGTTATTTTTTTTTAATTGAACGCCCCCTCCCCGCGCGACCCACTCCCCGTGCACTTCCCCGCCCCCCACCCCTGAGTCATACCTGCCGCGACTGGTCTTGGCACCATCTTAGCACTATACAAAATATAATAAATGAAGATGATAATGCTAATCAAATGATAAAGAATACAATGAGAAAATCAAAAAAACACAATCATGTCAATGTAGTAGCTGAAGGAACGCATCACACCACCGGCAGTATAAATAGCCCAATGATAGTATATACCAAGCAGCCTTGGTGCATGGAGGTAATATTTTTAGAATAAATACAAATTGACTACTAAATATTTAAAAAAGCAATAAATAATAGTTGGTTGTATGTACTAAGGGTTTTGTGGTTACGAACCCTACAAATCACAAAATTAATGTGTTTGCAACATAAAAACCCTTATTTACTTATGTACTTACTCCATTTTCTGAATCAGAAAAGTTTTTCTGAATCACAAAAATGATTTTTTTTTGTTACGTATCAAATTGCAGTTTGTAAGCACCTATGTTAGGGGCGTTACCTCCAAATTGCGGTAAGGCATATATCAATGATTTGAAATAGGAATTTTGGTCACAAACCATTTAGTTACTGACTTCCATGCTGGGGTGGAAACTAATTCACAACGGGGAAAGGTACCATTTTGGATCCCCCATATCATTTGAAAATTATGGAGGCATTTTTGGAGTGAGTAGGCCCTTTTGCTGAAGTTTTTCATAATGTTTTGTTTTAAAGCACTTCTTTAGTGTTAAAATGCATTCAATAATTAACTAATACAATCAATACATATGTTATTATTGGAAAATACGATGTCAATGTATTGCATATGGGAAGAGGAGTTGGCCTAACGGCTAGGGCGGTCAACCTCGAATCTGGGTAACTGGGTTCGAGTCTCGGCAATGACGCTGAACATCCTGTGATTCTGGGCAAATCACTTAATCTCCCCATGCCTAACAAAAATGAATGTGTCCTCATGTAACGCAACTGGTGCTATGTAAAGCGCTCTGATACCCGATAACTTCGGGTCAAGTTTGCGCTATATAAAACTCTGTAAAAAAAAAACGTATGCCACTATATATGTATGCATAACAACAAACTCACATCACTGTTGTCGAGTCCACCCAATATGACTCCCCATCAACCCTGAATCAGAAATATATGGTCAGGCAGGCCTGGCGACCTAGGCCTGAAGCAACTCATTGACAGATCACAGTTGGGGTGACAGCTAGCCAGTAGACAAACACGTGAACAGGAAAACCCAGATCGATCCCACAGATAGGCAGAGACACCACAATAGTCCAGGAAGATTGGCTCCAATAAAACATAATTGGCCGGAGGGGTGCAGATTCCCAAAACACCATAAAGTCAGATGCCACATAAAGTAAGGAGCAGTCAGCCTACACAGTACACGCAGTGATCACGCGCTCCCATGCCGGACATCTGGACATGTTATCTACTGGCATTGTGTCAATGGAAGGTTGAGGCCCACTTGGATTAATCATCCAAAACATTTATTTATGTCTCCAAAGACAATCATCCAAATTCCTTTCCGAAAATGGACTGGCAGAACCATTTATTCCATCCAATGAACTGTATGAAAGCCTAGAGTTAGACCAATTGTAAATTGAGACAGTCCTCAGACCCCGACTCTGAAACTGATCTTCCACCCGCAGCTTTTAATTAAACAAACTTTTACTGTTTTGTCGAACACCTCTTGTCTTTTATTTTTCAAGGTAAATTCACATTCAAGCAACACATACATTAAAAACATAGGGCCCGATTCACAAAAGTAATCTGAGACAAAATTCTAACTTTACGACTTTCCGTATTCACAAAAGGCATTTAGGAGTAGTAAAGCTAGGATTTTGTCTTAAGTTTGTCTTAAGTTTTGGTCTTAAAACAAAATTCTAACTTAAGTTAAACTTAAGTTAGGATTTTGTCTTACGACAAAACTTAAGACAAACTTAAGACAAAATCCTAACTTTACTACTCCTAAATGCCTTTGTGAATAACGAAATCGTAAAGTTAGGATTTTGTCTCAGATTACTTTTGTGAATCGAGCCCTATATCTATATGTAATTTAAAACATCCAGAGCCACACTTTAACATAATGATAGAGCCTAAATAATGTCTTGTCTGCACAACCAAGGCTGAGTATTCAGATCAATATCAGCACAATCTTACAGTTCCCTCTTAAATATTTGGTGAACCTAAGACTAGAAGTGGATCACATTTTAGCAATTCTGATTTAATATGCAATAGAATTTGAGCCAAAACTGCAGGGGATTATTTCAGTGTCTAGAACACAGCGATCAGGCGCTGCTCAGTTCTGCACAGCAGTATATTAGGGCTTGGAGGAAAGCACTGCCTACTGCATTGGAGTGACAGTCTTTGGCGAGATACACAGTTGTGGTGTGAGGACACCAAACCTGAAGTAACTAAGGGGACAGTTATCAACAACACACAGGGATGTATTGCAAGGATGGGGGATTATATTGCTAGATGCATGCATAGCCACAATTCCAATCCACGCAAAGGCAGAATGCAAATATGGAGTATATCTCACATATATTATAGGAAAATGGGAAGCTCTCAAAAGTAAGATGGGAAAGAGCCCCAAGGGCAGGCTGTGTTTTAACAGTGGTCTGCAACCAGATGTTGTCTGTACTCTTCACACTCTAACCTGCGAGAATAATAGCATTTGACTTCTCGCAGATGGAAAGAAGTCAAAGAGAGCTCTGTTCTCACAATTCAAGTTCTTCTAATCAGGATGAGCAATGGTAGCTTGTTTTGGAAATTCTGTGTAAATGTATGTATTCAGCGTGAGTCATACCTCACCATGTAATCTGGTACGAATAAGGCAAGGTATCAGAACTTGAGGCAGTCTATCTTCTTTTTATCTACACAACTCAGCAGCCGATCCTTTCTTCAGTCCTGGAATATTCTCCCTACTCCCTCTGGGTAGATGGTCATACTTTCTGCCTCTGGTTCTTTTCTATGCTATGTGCAGGACTCCTAGAAGTAGAATGTTGAACTTGGATACCTAGCTGACATGACCAATTAATATCCCAAAACAGTGTTGGTGCACAACATTCTGGAATGTAATGTTCAAGGTAGTCCCCCAGGTCTTTGGAGGGGACAGAGTGCATCTTTCTTAGACCTTCTTGGAAACTAGGAATCAAACTGTGTTATGTTGGTATGTGATGTTAAGCAATTTGTAGAGTGCTCCATTACCCTGGGGTGTCGTAGCACTTGTAAAGGCTTGAGCACAACTGGATACAACGCTAATTAAAAATTAATTATTAAAGATCCAGGATTTTAGTTCCTTTCTAAAAGTGAGCCTGGCTGCCACTTTTTGCAAAATATGCAATTTATTCAAATATTGCTCTTGCAAACTCAGGTATAGCCCATTGCAATAATCGATTTTTGAGAAAACAAGAGTAGAGATTACAGTTTTTTTCACATCTGGGGGTAAAGGGAAGAACTTTCTGAATAATCCTCAAAGTGTTGAATGAAGATGAAACCACTGAGTTAATGTGGCTGGAGTAGTTCAACTTATCATCGATAATAACTCCTAGGTTTTTAAACTTTTTTACTGGTGTTGGGGTGATCCCATCTCCTGTGGCCAATAAGATGGCCCCCAAAACTGAGGATTATTCCCAAAGAGAATCCCCTCTGTCTTTCCCAAGTTTAGTATTAAGTAATGATTGCTCATACAGCCATTGATTGCATGCATGCACCCATGTTGTTTGCATTGTTGGATGATGATAGCACAATTTGTGTGTCATCAGCATGGGAGGTAAGGGAAAATCCAAAGGATATAATCAGCAATGCTAACTCTGTTACATAAAGATTGAACAGTGTGGGCCCAAGCGAGGACCCTTGCAGGACCCCGCAAGGAAGAGAGAATGGTTTTGAAGTAAAAGAGTCTAAGGCCACAGTTTGTTCTCTTCCTTCTACGAATGAATTCAGTAGGGTGAGTGCCTTATACCTTATACCAATAGCCTCCATATGGTCGACCGTGTCAAAGACCATCAACAAACCGAGGAGAATAAGGGCTGCAGTTCCTCCATTATCCAACATGGCCCTTATCTCCTCTGTGGCCTTGTTCACCCCCATCATGTGCTGTGTTCAGCTCTGAACCCAAACTGTGTTGGGTCTAGAAGATGATTTTCCTGGATAAAATATATCAGTTGTTGATTCATTACTTTTTCTACAATTTTTGCCAGAAACGGCAGGCGAGAGATGAGACAATAGTTGGTTGGATCCTCAGGGTTATTGCTTGGTTTCTTAAGAAGTTGAAGAATTGAAGCTTTTTTCCACTGTGATCAAAAGTGTCCAGTCACAAACATAGAGTTGAATATGAATGTTAAATTGTTAACTATAAGATCTGGTATCAATTTTACCACCGACGTCGGACATGGGTCTGTTGGAGACCCCATCTTAGTAGTGTGGATCAACTTTATCACCTGGTTCGGTGTCACTGGAGCAAATTCATAAAAAATTGATTGTTCAAGGTCATTCTGATGATTTCTTTCCTCATCAGTAGTGAGTATATTCTTTATGTTTTTTCTGGAGTTAAAATCTTTATTTGTGGCGAACTTCAGATATATTTGGTCAACCTTATCACTAAAGCATTGGGCAAGTGAATCACTAAAAGGTTGGCTGCTGTTTGCTTCTTTATTACCAGGGTGTTTGGTAAGATTGATAATCACCTGAAATAATTCCCTAGAAAAAGATTTGGCAGCATCAATCTGCTGGGTATAGTAGATTTTTACCTTCATGAGTAAACTTTTATAATTAGTTAAAGAGAGTTTATATATTTCTTTCTCATGATCATTATATTGTGACCTCCAATTTCTTTCAAGCCTTCTGCATTTTAGTTTTTCCTGACTAAGTGCCTCAGTGACCCAAGGAGTGGAGGGTTTTTTCCTGCCGGCTTTGGATGACCTGAGGGGGACTACCTCAGAAATGGCAGAATTTAGCCATTCTGAGTCCTCCAACGTGGCTTGTTCGGTATCATGGGAAAGTATAGGTTGTGAACTGAGCTAGAAGCTTGCTATCCATTTTGTTCCAGGCACGATAGTTTGTTTCACTGCTATGTATTGAATTAGATTGAGTAGTTTGGGAAATATTAATTTAAAAAATAAGGGCAAGATGGTCTAACCAAGTTAGAGGCATAGAATCTTTTATATTAATGTGTGGGCTATTTGAAAAGATGCCATCTAGTGTATGACCCACCAGATGAGTGGGCTTGTGCAATAACTGAAAATCCCAGGGCATTCATTGTCTCTAAGAGAGCCATTGTGTCTTTGGCTTCAGAAAGCTCAAGATGAAAATTAAAATCTACTACAACAGCCCAGGCTTCCAGTTGTGACTTGCAGGTTTTTGAAAAGCTACCTGTAGGGTCAGAGGGGCGATAGACATGAAGACCCTTAAAAGATTGTGAGAGCACATACACTTGGGGCCATATCTATGACCTGGTTTGCACTGCTCTTGCACCACACAACGTGGTGCAAGAACGACGCAAACCTTCTTAAGTCATATTTTTAAAACCCCTTTGGGAGGCTTTAAGTGGCTCAAAAAATATGGAGTAACGGAATGCAGTGCAAATAGCTGTGTTGTGTTATTCTGCCATGTGTATGGAATCCATTGGCATTGCGTGGGTGTTCCCACGCAAATCCCGTGGTTTTTGACGCATTCCCAGATTTACAAGACATTGTAAACCTGGAAATGCGGCAACCAGATACTCCATTTCCTCTTTCTAGCTGTGCTGAGTTTTGCAGCACACATGGAAAGGGGAAAATGCCTCTCAAGATTGTTTCTATGCTGGGGCACTAGAGGGCGCACGGCAAGATGGCTGCACATTAGTGCAGCTCTGCTGGCCAATCTATAATCCGTCCAGAATCCTGCGTTATGAAGTGGCAGACAGCCTCATCCAACTAGGCACTGAGCCAGTAATGTGCCCTGGACCAGATTGATGCAGCTTGCGGCCCTGTGCAGGAAGTGGTGAGCCGATATTTTGACATAAAGCGGAGCAGGCACGAAAAACAACATGGCAGCCGCTGCGCGCGGCTGAGGGCCGCGTTCATTCCTGCTTGCCGATGTGGTCCCTGCATGGTTGGGTAGGGCCCCGCAAGCACTGGAGTTGCTGATTGCCCGAAGATCACATTTGGGGACGGTGGAGGAGCGGCGAGTGATCGGCTGGCCAAGCGGATTTGCCTTCTGCCGGAAACCTCCTGGGCCATGCTGCTGTCGCCTTACCGGTGGGGCGCTGGGCCTGCTAGAGCACCACTGAACTACCGTGCTGGGCCGCGGAGAGCTGAACTGTTGCGGCTGATGCGGGCAGTCTCGAACCGCATTATATACACAGTAAGTTCCTCTTTGGCAGTGGGGGCTGGTGTGCGGGGCCTGAATGCTATGCTACACCCACCTCGATGCTGTGACCTGGAATGGCGGGCCTCCCCTGACGGCCCGGATTGCTCTGGTGGCCTGGCGCTGTGGCTGTGCTGAATCCCCACCGTACTCTGGCTGCAACACTTGCAGCAGTGCAACTCTGTGGGCCCGGCGGCACACGACTGCGTGGTGGCGCCCCAGACGAAAACTCCCCTCTGATTGGCGCAAGGGGAATGTGGTGGTGCGCCGCACGTCAGCTATCTGGACATTCTGGCTGCTGCTGATGCCGGGGATGCTGGACAGTTGCATCTGGGCCTGTGGCAGAGCCCATATCTAGATATAGTGGACATCAACTGGTTGCTTTGGAGGCTGCGTGCCCTGATGCTGTGTCACATATCGTAGTGGCCAGTGGCTGTGGATGCCTGAGACTATAAAGAGGTACAACAGCGGTACTGTGCGGAGGTGTCATCTGTCTTTCTATCCTATATGCACCAGTGCAAACTAAGTGGCTAGTTCCACTGAGATGTGTATTTATGATTGACTGGGTGGCGGTGAGTGGCGACCGCTGGTGCCTTAGGTGTGCTGACCACAATGGGCAAAACCGATAAGATGCAATCCTGCCTCACATTCGAAATGCACAAGCCAGGCAGATCACAGTTCCAAACATGCTTCGGACTCTGAGGTAGATGCTCCATTGGATACTGCCCTGACTCTGGAGACTACGCTTGTGGCGATGCAGCATAGCCTACAGTCGATTTATGGAAAGATCGACGCATTAAACCTATGCATGGATCATATGGCTGCGAAGCTCGACAAAAAGGACACCAGAAGTTGAGCAACGTGTCTCTACGGATGAAGACGAATAGCACAATGTCTCCAATAAAACTCTGAATATGGAAAAAGTGCTGGCAGTTATTCAGGCAAAGAATGAGGACTTGGAGGCGAGATCCAGGAGAAACAACCTGAGGATCATGGGTCTGCCGGAGTCGACTAACACTGGTAAAATGGAGATATATGTGGAGGGGATGCTCAAAGATATATTTGGTGTGGACAATCTGTCTCCTATGCTTATAGTGGAGTGCATCTACCGCTCGATTGCAGCTCGTCCAATCCCCGGGGCCCCACCACGACCCATCATTGCGCGGTTGTTAAATTATAGAGATCGGGACACAATCCTCCGCTTGGCCTGAGAAAAAGGCTCCATCAACTATCAGGGGAATGTGTTGGATTTCTTCCCAGATTTTTCCACAGCGATCCAGGTGGCTAGAAGAGAGTTTGTACCAGTTAAAAAGTTGCTGCTGGCAGAGGAAATCCCATATGCTATGCTTTACCCTGCACGCCTGAGGATTGGCCCAGATGGTGCCTCTTGGATCTTCAGCAACCCGAAAGCCGCCATGGAACATGCTAAATCATTGAAAAAGCGTTGCTGTGAAACCGCTAGCAATCCAGATGAAGAGGAACAGTGAGTCTCTGTCTGCGCATGCAAACTGTAAGTGTATGGCTTTGGCCTGAAGGTCGCCACCTGACCGCTTTGGAGGTCATTGTGGGGTGGGATGCTCACTGGAACTGGTCAATACCATCTGAAATGTCCTGTTCCGAGGTGGCCTCTTCTTGGTCCCACGATTTGTTGTTCATATGTGTACTGTAAGAGGGCGAGACAACTGTGGCCTCAGGGGCTTTGAACACTGACTGTGCTGTCACTTCGACACAATGGACAAGTTTGGCCACCTCCCCCTCCTTTGGGAGGCTGTATGCACTCTAGTGATCCCTAATGGGTGTACCCCGACTATTTGACTGGGTTATGTTTTCATTGGGGGGGGTTTGTTTGTATTCTACTGGGATGTCTTTAGCAAGTTGGGGGTGCTGAAGTGGGTGGGGGTTGGGGTAAGAGGGGTGATTTGGCAGACATGGTGTGATGTAGATGCAGTTTCTTTGTCAGCACGACGTTCCTGTATAGGAAGTACACAATGGGGGATCTTGCAAGTATGATGGTTCAACACAAGTCCGGGTGGTACTGTTAAGTTAATAACATGGCATGTACATGGGCTTAACAACCCCAAAAATATCCGTAATGTGTTAGCGTTTCTAGATAGGCAAGATGTGCAGGTCTCTTTTCTCCAGGAAACGCATCTCACTAAACATACAGAGCAAAATGTGGGGGCCCGCTGGGCTGTGGTGCATGTGGCAGCATTGTATTCCTCCTATTCTAGAGGAGTGTTGATTCTGGTCAAGAAAGGTACCCCACTCACCTTGCTTAGGACTGAGGCTGATGAGCAGGGAAGGGTGCTTCTAGTCCTGGGCAAATTGGGTGGCATGACTGTTCTATTTGTTAATACGTATGGGCCCAACATCGATGATCTGGCACTTTGCAATGATGTTTGGAGGCGTATCTCCTCCTTCCCTCCTTCTGTTGTAAGTTGGGGTGGTGATTCAAATGTGTGTCTGGATCCTCGGCTGGACTCTCTGTGGACACGGTGGGGCGGGGGAAACAGGCTGCACAGGTGCTGGCTGAACTGATGGAGGCTGAGGGTCTCAAGGACATGTGGAGGTCCTGAAATCCGGTTGGGAGAGAAGGTACATTTGTTTCCACAGTGCATGGTTCCTGGTCCAGGCTGGACTACTGGTTGGTTTCCAAGGAGGTATGCCCCTGGACTGTCTCTATCAAGCACCTGGTCAAAACGCTTTCCGATCATTCTCCCGTGCTCCTAGAACTGAGTGTTCCTGAATGTGTTAGGCCGCCATTTCAGTGGCGGCTACAGCAGTCCTCCCTATTAGATCCGGTGTTCCGGGCCATGATCAGTGCAGCCATCACTAATTTTTTAATGGAAAATGAAGGCTCGGTTGACAGTGCGGGCTCACTTTGGGAGGCCTTTAAAGTCACCTTTAGAGGGGAATGTATTGGGGCGCTGGCGGGTGTATTAAAAGATCTCCGGAATAGGATACATGGACTAGCTGATAAGATTAGTGCGTTGGAGCGTGTGTATGAACAGTGCCCCTCTCCTGCAATTCTGGCCCAAATCAGGGAATTGGTATCTGAACACAATCAAGTAGCGGATCAGGGTGGCTTGAGCGCACGGCAAGATGGCCGCTCTTTAGAGAGGCTCTGCCCGGCTGAGCCCATATCTGTCAAATATCCACCTGTTTGCACTACATCCATGCGCTAACGACGAGCGCTCCTCACCTTTGAAGTATCCTGCCTGATTGTGAGGCGGTTTTGGCGGCTGCGGACCACCGAAGCGACCGCAAACAAGGTGTGCCAGGTCCCTGCGGCCCGTCTGCAAGATGGCGGTCCCCGCGAGTTCCTGAGGCCGGCGTTCATCGGCGACTGCCAGGACTCCTTGTGCCCGGCGGTGACTGGCCTACTGCCTGTGGGGCTGTTCTAGACTGCGGAGCACGATCGGCGCCCGCTGGCTGCCTCCTCCTTGGGCCGCCGGACTGCGGCGGTGAGCCGATCTCCTGCTGCCGGGGGTGGAGCTGAGGCCGGGCGCCTGTGAGACTGGGGCCCGTTGAACCTGCCTGGCCCGGTGCGAGCTATGGAGAAGACCTGCGGCTACACCTGTGCGCTGGGCACTGGAGGTGGTGAGTGGGGTGCTGTCCGGCCCGGGCCGGTAGCTGTGGAGGTGGGTGCGGGCCTGGGTACGGGCCGTGGCCCGTGAGCCGCTGCTGGGTGCCGGTGCGCGCGGGTGGTGTAGGCCACATCGGACGTAGCTCAGCAGCACGGCGACATATGGGGCAGCGCCACTGAATGTACTCCTGCACGGCGGCGCCCGCGGAGCTCGACTGGCACCGGAGCTGAATTGTTGATTACCTCATACACGCGGTGCTGTTTCCTCACGGCCCTGAGCCCGCCGCAGGATTACCGGCTGCCCGCAATTAATCTACTGCTGCTCTCTAACTGACTTGCTCTGCTGGAGTCTTCCCTCTGTGGGCTGGGTGCTTCTATAACTCCATACAATAACAAGCAGGCGACGTAATGCAGGACTACCAGGTGATAAAGTCTGCATTGTGGCTGGGGGGTCTAAACCTCGTGAGTCACTACGAATTGGTGCCTTTGCTGTACATTACTACCGCTGGGGCGGGTTGCACCTTGGCCTCATTGTGTCTTGGAGTGTTAGATTGCAGCTTACTAAATGCCACTGGCGACCTGTGTATCCCTGGGCCCTCAGTCTGTGGGGGTCTCTGTATCTGGCTTGCTGTGCTTGTTGAGACAAAGCCTATACTAGTCGCGAACACCATGGGGAGAACCGATAAATCCCAACCTCGCCTCATGTTTGAGGGGCGTAAATACTCAAAGACTTCGCAAAGGGCGGCATCGGACTCAGAGGCTGACGCCCAAAGTGAGGGGCCCTCCACTCTCGAGGCAATGCTGTTGGCCATGCAATGCAGCCTCCAGTCTATAGAGGGGACGATGGCAGCTGTGAATCATCGCCTGGACCATATGTCGGCGCAGCTCGAGAAACAAAATACCCGTATGGTATGAGCGAGGTCGCCGGGAAGACACTAAAAATGGAGAACGTCCTGACTCTTATCCAAGCCAAGAAGAGGATTTAGAGGCCCGTTCATGGCGTAATAATATACGTATTACTGGTCTGCCTGAATCTACGAATGTGGGCAAGATGGAGCCATTCATGGAGAATTTGATTAAGGACATATTTGGCACTGAGCAGTTGTCCCAAAGCGATACCAAAGGGGATGATGGACGGAGCATTAGAGCAAATCAAACACTCACCCCCAGTCAAATGATCTGGGTTTAATCCATCATCATTCTTTAGCTCACTCCACCACCCCAGTTCAGAAATGGCCATATGCAAATCAGTCTGACCCTGTGCCTCATGGGAACAGTCCAGCCCGAACTGCCAAGCCATGTCTTCCCTGGACCGGAAACAAGCATCCTGGGACCGGTTTCGGGTTCAAAACCCTCATCAGCCAGGCTATCTTGAATCCAGTGGCAAAGTGAGCAAGGGACCCACATCTGGGCATACCCTGCCAACTTAGGGCGAACAAAGCGATACCAAAGGGGATGATGGACGGAGCGTTAGAGCAAATCAAACACTCACCCCCAGTCAAATGATCTGGGTTTAATCCATCATCATTCTTTAGCTCACTCCACCACCCCAGTTCAGACATGGCCATATGCAAATCAGTCTGACCCTGTGCCTCATGGGAACAGTCCAGCCTGAACTGCCAAGCCATGTCTTCCCTGAACCGGAAACAAGCATCCTGGGACCGGTTTCGGGTTCAAAACCCTCATCAGCCAGGCTATCTTGAATCCAGTGGCAAAGTGAGCAAGGGACCCACGTCTGGGCATACCCTGCCAACTTAGGGTGAACAAAGCGATACCAAAGGGGATGATGGGCGGAGCATTAGAGCAAATCAAACACTCACCCCCAGTCAAATGATCTGGGTTTAATCCATCATCATTCTTTAGCTCACTCCACCACCCCAGTTCAGACATGGCCATATGCAAATCAGTCTGACCCTGTGCCTCATGGGAACAGTCCAGCCCGAACTGCCAAGCCATGTCTTCCCTGGACCGGAAACAAGCATCCTGGGACTGGTTTCGGGTTCAAAAACCTCATCAGCCAGGCTATCTTGAATCCAGTGGCAAAGTGAGCAAGGGACCCGCGTCTGGGCATACCCTGCCAACTTAGGGCGAACAAAGCGATACCAAAGGGGATGATGGACGGAGCGTTAGAGCAAATCAAACACTCACCCCCAGTCAAATGATCTGGGTTTAATCCATCATCATTCTTTAGCTCACTCCACCACCCCAGTTCAGTCATGGCCATATGCAAATCAGTCTTACCCTGTGCCTCATGGGAACAGTCCAGCACGAACTGCCAAGCCATGTCTTCCCTGGACCGGAAACAAGCATCCTGGGACCGGTTTCGGGTTCAAAACCCTCATCAGCCAGGCTATCTTGAATCCAGTGGCAAAGTGAGCAAGGGACCCACGTCTGGGCATACCCTGCCAACTTAGGGCGAACAAAGCGATACCAAAGGGGATGATGGACGGAGCGTTAGAGCAAATCAAACACTCACCCCCAGTCAAATGATCTGGGTTTTATCCATCATCATTCTTTAGCTCACTCCACCACCCCAGTTCAGACATGGCCATATGCAAATCAGTCTGACCCTGTGCCTCATGGGAACAGTCCAGCCCGAACTGCCAAGCAATATCTTCCCTGGACCGGAAACAAGCATCCTGGGACCGTTTTCGGGTTCAAAACCCTCATCAGCCAGGCTATCTTAAATCCAGTGGCAAAGTGAGCAAGGGACCCATGTCTGGGCATACCCTGCCAACTTACGGCGAACAAAGCGATACCAAAGGGGATGATGGACGGAGAGTTAGAGCAAATCAAACACTCACCCCCAGTCAAATGATCTGGGTTTAATCCATCATCATTCTTTAGCTCACTCCACGACCCCAGTTCAGACATGGCCATATGCAAATCAGTCTGACCCTGTGCCTCATGGGAACAGTCCAGCCCGAACTGCCAAGCCATGTCTTCCCTGGACCGGAAACAAGCATCCTGGGACCGGTTTCGGGTTCAAAACCCTCATCAGTAAGGCTATCTTGAATCCAGTGGCAAAGTGAGCAAGGGACCCACGTCTGGGCATACCCTACCAACTTAGGGCGAACAAAGCAATACCAAAGGGGATGATGGATGGAGCGTTAGAGCAAATCAAACACTCACCCCCAGTCAAATAATCTGGGTTTGATCCACCATCATTCTTTAGCTCATTCCACCACCCCAGTTCAGACATGGCCATATGCAAATCAGTCTGACCCTGTGCCTCATGGGAACACTCCAGCCCGAACTGCCAAGCCATGTCTTCCCTGGACCAGAAACAAGCATCCTGGCACCAGTTTCGGGTTCAAAACCCTCATCAGCCAGGCTATCTTGAATCCAGTGGCAAAGTGAGCAAGGGACCCACGTCTGAGCATACCCTGCCAACTTAGGGCGAACAAAGCAATACCAAAGGGGATGATGGACGGAGCGTTAGAGCAAATCAAACACTCACCCCCAGTCAAATGATCTGGGTTTAATCCATCATCATTCTTTAGCTCACTCCACCACCCCAGTTCAGACATGGCCATATGCAAATCAGTCTGACCCTGTGCCTCATGGGAACAGTCCAGCCCGAACTGCCAAGCCATGTCTTCCCTGGACCGGAAACAAGCATCCTGGGACCGGTTTCGGGTTCAAAACCCTCATCAGCCAGGCTATCTTGAATCCAGTGGCAAAGTGAGCAAGGGACCCACGTCTGGGCAAACCCTGCCAACTTAGGGCGAACAAAGCGATACCAAAGGGGATGATGGACGGAGCGTTAGAGCAAATCAAACACTCACCCCCAGTCAAATGATCTGGGTTTAATCCATCATCATTCTTTAGCTCACTCCACCACCCCAGTTCAGACATGGCCATATGCAAATCAGTCTGACCCTGTGCCTCATGGGAACAGTCCAGCCCGAACTGCCAAGCCATGTCTTCCCTGGACCAGGAAACAAGCATCCTGGGACCGGTTTCGGGTTCAAAACCCTCATCAGCCAGGCTATCTTAAATCCAGTGGCAAAGTGAGCAAGGGACCCACGTCTGGGCATACCCTGCCAACTTAGGGCGAACAAAGCGATACCAAAGGGGATGATGGACGGAGCGTTAGAGCAAATCAAACACTCACCCCCAGTCAAATGATCTGGGTTTAATCCATCATCATTCTTTAGCTCACTCCACCACCCCAGTTCAGACATGGCCATATGCAAATCAGTCTGACCCTGTGCCTCATGGGAACAGTCCAGCCCGAACTGCCAAGCCATGTCTTCCCTGGACCGGAAACAAGCATCCTGGGACCGGTTTCGGGTTCAAAACCCTCATCAGCCAGGCTATCTTGAATCCAGTGGCAAAGTGAGCAAGGGACCCACGTCTGGGCATACCCTGCCAACTTAGGGTGAACAAAGCGATACCAAAGGGGATGATGGACGGAGCGTTAGAGCAAATCAAACACTCTCCCCCAGTCAAATGATCTGGGTTTAATCCATCATCAGTCTTTAGCTCACTCCACCACCCCAGTTCAGACATGGCCATATGCAAATCAGTCTGACCCTGTGCCTCATGGGAACAGTCCAGCCCGAACTGCCAAGCCATGTCTTCCCTGGACCGGAAACAAGCATCCTGGGACCGGTTTCGGGTTCAAAACCCTCATCAGCCAGGCTATCTTGAATCCGAGTGGCAAAGTGAGCAAGGGACCCACGTCTGGGCATACCCTGCCAACTTAGGGCGAACAAAGCGATACCAAAGGGGATGATGGACGGAGCGTTAGAGCAAATCAAACACTCACCCCCAGTCAAATGATCTGGGTTTAATCCATCATCATTCTTTAGCTCACTCCACCACCCCAGTTCAGGCATGGCCATATGCAAATCAGTCTGACCCTGTGCCTCATGGGAACAGTCCAGCCCGAACTGCCAAGCCATGTCTTCCCTGTACCGGAAACAAACATCCTGGGACCGGTTTCGGGTTCAAAACCCTCATCAGCCAGGCTATCTTGAATCCAGTGGCAAAGTGAGCAAGGGACCCACGTCTGGGCATACCCTGCCAACTTAGGGCGAACAAAGCAATACCAAAGGGGATGATGGACGGAGCGTTAGAGCAAATCAAACACTCACCCCCAGTCAAATGATCTGGGTTTAAACCATCATCATTCTTTAGCTCACTCCACCACCCCAGTTCAGACATGGCCATATGCAAATCAGTCTGACCCTGTGCCTCATGGGAACAGTCCAGCCCGAACTGCCAAGCCATGTCTTCCCTGGACCGGAAACAAGCATCCTGGGACCGGTTTCGGGTTCAAAACCCTCATCAGCCAGGCTATCTTGAATCCAGTGGCAAAGTGAGCAAGGGACCCACGTCTGGGCAAACCCTGCCAACTTAGGGCGAACAAAGCGATACCAAAGGGGATGATGGACGGAGCGTTAGAGCAAATCAAACACTCACCCCCAATCAAATGATCTGGGTTTAATCCATCATCATTCTTTAGCTCACTCCACCACCCCAGTTCAGACATGGCCATATGCAAATCAGTCTGACCCTGTGCCTCATGGGAACAGTCCAGCCCGAACTGCCAAGCCATGTCTTCCCTGGACCGGAAACAAGCATCCTGGGACCGGTTTCGGGTTCAAAACCCTCATCAGCCAGGCTATCTTGAATCCAGTGGCAAAGTGAGCCATATGTCGGCGCAGCTCGAGAAACAAAATACCCGTATGGGAGAGGTCGAACAGCGAGTGTCTGCGACAGAAGATGGACTGAGCGAGGTCGCCGGGAAGACACTAAAAATGGAGAACGTCCTGACTCTTATCCAAGCCAAGAAGAGGATTTAGAGGCCCGTTCACGGCGTAATAATATACGTATTACTGGTCTGCCTGAATCTACGAATGTGTGCAAGATGGAGCCATTCGTGGAGAATTTGATTAAGGACATATTTGGCACTGAGCAGTTGTCCCCCATGTTTATCATCGAGCGGGCACACCGCTCCCTTGCGGCGAGGCCGGTCCCGGGTGCTCCGCTCCGCCCACTTATAGCACGTCTGTTAAATTACAGGGACCGAGATGTTATTTTGCGCATGGCCCGGGACAAGGGTAATATTGTACACCAGGGCAACTCACTTTCGTTTTTCCCTGATTTTACAGTTGCTGTGCAAGCTGCACGGAGGGAGTTTGGTCTTGTAAAAAAGTTCTTACACTCCGAAGGGGTTCCCTACGCAATGTTATACCCTGCTCGTTTGCGTATAGGTCCTGATCGGGACTCCAAAATTTTCACCAACCCCAAGGCTGCCCTGGAGCATGCTAAACATCTGAAGTGGACATGACGCGAATCCCAGCTGCCGTCGGATACTGAGGACCAGTAGGGGAGTGGAACTGTTGACTGATTGCCAGTCCTTTTTGTACTGCACATATGCTGACCTTCCCTGCACTGTAAAATGCTATTGTTCCTAACAGTTCTTTTCTTTTCAGGTTGCAATTCTTGTGCCTCTTTATCCAGATGAGCTAAATTCGAGCTAGGGACTGGGGAGAATTTATGTCAGTGTAACAGGCACAGTTACTAGACCTGCTCGCCCACTTCCTACTTGATAGGAGGCTAGAAGCGCTCTGACGCCCCCCAAATGGGAATACCCCATCTGTATTTGTTTGTTTTCTCTCATTGGTTGGGATGGGTAGGACTGGGTTGGGATGGCTTTAGCGAGTTGGGGATGCTGAAGTGGGTGGGGGGTTGGGGGGTGGGGGCTGAAGCGGGGATGACGGGCACTTTTCTTCCACATGTAGTTGCATTCACCTGTTGCTCTTTGAGTGTGGGTGTAATCCGGAGACAGTCCTCGGGGTTGGTTTGATGCTCTAAGGGTCCACCTCCCAATCGCTTCAAGTCTAACTGATATAATACCATAGACTGTTGAAGTGATTAAGCTGGGGTAGGAAAGGATGGGATCAGCGGGGAGGGAGACCTGCAAAGAAAAAACATTATTACTGATATGAATTCGTCTGTTGTAACATCTCTGTGTACTACAACTTTCCCTTTCTTTTCTAGTAAGTAAGTGTCCTACCTGTAAATAAAAACAACTGTAAGGAAAGGTAGGTTGATTCTCCACCATTGGTACTAGTTTAGAAGTGCTAGGGATAAGTACATGGAAGAGAGAAAGAACGTAAATATACTATTGGTAAGGGTGATCTGTAAATGACTCTTAGTGACTGCACACATACCCCATTCTTTGTTATACCATGAATCACAGGGGTGGTGGTCGTGAATCCTCACGCACTCCCACTTCAGATCCCCTGTTACAGTACAACAAAAGCACAAACAAAAATGCATGAAGGTAATATATAAGTGACAGATTCCTTAAGGTAATACATTGTAAAGAACTCCTCAATACAACCCGAATGGCAGGTTCGTAGCAGAAATAAAAGTACAGCTCAAATGTCATCAGTTGCTGCCTTCCGAAATATCATGAACCTCAAAATAACCCAGAGTTACAGAGTTCGAACCACTCCGCTATTGTGTAGACTGGCACCTTTAAGTGCAGAAAAACTCCTCTCCGACAGAGGGAAGCCCACAGACAGAGGTGTATTCCGTAATTGTAATCCTCTCCTCTGCAAGATCTCAGCCGAGACCACCCAACAGAGGAAAGCACGGAACACCAGAACAACTCTCCCCAGCTGCAAGGATCAAGAGAATGACCCGTCAACAGCAGGGAGAACAATCAGCACAGATGACCCGCCAACAGCAGGGAGAACAATCAGCACAGAATTTACCCCCAGAAAGTCAATGAGCCGAGAGAGAGAGAACGTAAACCAACCTTCTCGAAAGGAAACGAGAACAGATTGCGGTGTCAGAGACACCCTTACCGGACCAGCTCTCCTAGGACCGCTGCGTGAACAAATGAATAATTGGCAGCGTTCTCTGCCCCGGAAACAGAATATATTGCGGAAATGCAGGTCGCGTGAATGACGCACGTGCCTCCTCCCGCATAGCCTGATGGGAAGTGTAGTTTAAACACTCCCGATGGCAGAGTTCACACGAGCGTGGTTGACTCCCGAATGGGATCTGACAGTGGGCACATGTTCCTGATTTACCCATCTAGGGAGTTTGTCTTGCTGGATAGACTTAATGAGTGGTAGTGTAAAGTTTCTAACATGGAATGTTCGTGGCCTGAACACTCCAAAAAAAATTCGATCTGTACTGGCCTATCTGGATAGGATGGACGTTCAAATAGATTTTCTACAAGAGACGCATCTCACCAAACACTCTGAGAAGAACGTGGGTGCGTGCTGGGCGGGGGTACGAGTAGCGTCCTCTTATTCTAACTATTCACGTGGAGTGTTGATCCTGGTTAAACACGGGGTCCCATTTACTGTCATTCGGGCCGAAACGGACGAACAGGGTCGAGTGGTCCTGGTACATGGCCAGCTGGGGGGAGTGAGTGTACTTTTGGTAAATGTGTATGGCCCAAACATTGATGATCCGGCCTTCTTTGTGGATGTATGGCGCCGCATCTCGGGGTTCCCTACTGTGGAGATACTCTGGGGTGGCGACTTTAATGTCTGTTTAGATCTGGCTATGGACTGTATGGGACATGGGACGGCACGGCCTAAGCATGCATCGGAGATCCTGCTGGGACTGTTGGAGGCAGGAGGGCTGCGTGATGTTTGGCGCTTAAGAAATCCTGTGGTGCGTGAGAGTACGTTTGTCTCTTTTGTGCATGGGACGTGTACACGCCTGGATATTTGGCTTGCCACTGAGGTTGCTTGCACATGGGCGGTCAGAGTCAGTCACATGGCTCGAACGCTTTCGGATCACTCCCCGGTGCTTCTGGAGCTGCAGGTACCCACATGTGAGAGGCCTCCCTTTACATGGCGGCTACAGCCAGCTTCATTGACTGACTCTGTTTTTAAGCATACCATTGGGGAGGCCATCCGGAATTATTTTCGGGAAAATGAAGTCTCTGTTGATAGTGCTGGAGTCCTGTGGGAAGCATTTAAGGTGACCATCAGGGGAGTATTTATGGGGGCAGAGGCGGATGTGCTGCGGGATCTAAGGTGCAGAATTCATAATTAGCGGTGGAAATATCCACTCTAGAATGCGCTTACGAGGCCGACCCATCTCCTGCGACGTTGTCCATGATGCGGAAGCTAGTGACTGAACATAATGACACAGTGGATCAAGAATTGGTTCATAGATCCAGACGATGCACGGCTAGATATTATGGAGAGGGCGGCAGACCTAGCCGTTCGCTGGCACAAAAGCTGGCGGCTCCACGCAGTCAGGAATATATAACAGAGATGCTAGACGACGAGGGGTCAGCCCACTACACCACACCCGAGATTAGCAAGGCCATCCTCGATTTCTATACTAGACTGTACGAAAGTAAGACCACAATGCCCGAGGCGGACATACACTCCTATCTCGATGATGTGGCCCTTGGCTGGCTGTCTTTAGATCATAGGGAATATCTTACACAACCGTTTGACGTAGAGGATGTAAAGCTTACTATCATGTCCCTCCTTACATGTAAGGCTGTGGGGCTGGATGGGCTCCCTAGCGAATTTTATAAGGCCTACATGGATGACCGGGCCCCCAGGCTTCTAGAAGTTTATGCAGAAGCTTATGATGCTGGACGTCTCCCCCCTACCTTGAAGGAGGCCCTCTTGGTTATGCTTTTGAAGCCTGATAAGGCCGCTAATCGTTGTGATTCTTATCGTCCTCTTTCGATTATTAATATTGATGCCAAGATCCTAGCAAAGATGATTTCCCTCCGGTTGCAGCCGCTTGTCCCCTTACTGGTACTCCCTGACCAGTCGGGGTTTGTGCCCACTAGATGCACCACACACAACCTGCGCACGGTCTTCGCCACCTTACACTACTTTGACCCGGATTTCCAGGCAGTGGCGGTGCTGCTTGACGCAGCAAAAGCGTTCGATTCTCTTCAGTGGGACTATATGTTCACTGTATTAACGAGAATGGGCCTTCCACCGTTCTTTCTTCAATGGATTAGGGTGTTGTACACCGCGCCCGTGGCTAGAGTACGTGTTAATGGCTGGGTGTCTTCGGCTTTCCCTATAGGCAGGGGCACACGGCAGGGTTGCCCCCTGTCGCCCATGCTTTTTGCGTTAGCGTTAGAGCCTCTGGCCTGCAAATTGCGCCAGCGGCATGCGTTGGCTGCATTGCGCATCAGACAGCGACCCCTCGTGGTATCATTGTATGCCGATGAAATGCTACTATATGTTCGCGAACCTGCAACCTACCTGCCGGAATTGCTCCGCGAATACGTTAAATTCGAGGGCTACTCTGGGCTAGGGATTAACTGGGCTAAGTCGATGGTGTTCCCGCTGACAGCTGGCACGTGTGAGGTTGAGCTGGACTTCCCTCTGACTTGGACCCGGTGAAATACCTGGGAATATGGTTGCATAGGGATCCAGATCAGGTAATTTCCATGAACTACGGCCGCGTTGTTACACAGATCACAGATAAGGCGGAACGGTGGGCCCGGCTGCCCCTGTCGCTTGCTGATCGTATTGCAGTGACGAAAATGTCTATACTACCCAAATTGTTATATTTGTTTGTCAATATTCCCATTCGGCTGAATATCTCTCTGTTTCAGACGCTACAGTCAGCCTTGCTGTCATTTGTGTGGGGGGGTAAGAATCCCAGATGTAGCTGGAATGTTCTTGTGCAGCCATTTGATCAGGGAGGGTTTGAGGCACCCGGTATGCCCTTGTATTATCTTTGCGCGCAGGCGCAGTTTGCGCATTATTGGTTCTTTCCGCAATGGTTTCTGCCTCATACGGCAATTGAGTCCGACGCGGCACTCCCAATGCCGCTGGTGGCAGCAGCACTTTCTGGTGGGAACGGGGGCCCCAGGACGGAAATTAGTCCTGTGCAGTGCACTGCTTGGGCCTGGCGGGCTCTTGCTAAGAGAGCACAGCTGGATTACCTATATGCCCCGATGCTACCTATTGCTGCGCATCCAGAAATCTCGGCAGCTCAGGATCAGCCCGCTCTACGCGCGCTGGAGGCTGTTGGGGTTACGCAGATGGGTGACCTGTATGAACAGGGCCAGTTCCGCTCACTTCAGGGTGTTCAGGCGGGTCGGGATCCTGGATTGATGCTGGGATTCACCTATGTGAGGGTGCGGCATGCGGTCAGAGCCATCTACCCTAATTATCCCACTGAACCACAACCACTGCGAGCACTGCTGGCGGTGCTGGCCGGGAAAGAACGCAAGGGTCTGATCACTAAGCTATATGGCGCGTCACAGCGAGAGAGGGAGCCAGGGTAACACCTGTCATATCTTAAATGGAACGCTACGCTGGGGTCCGAGCTGCCGCTAGATCACTGGAAATTTTGCTGCGAGCTGACTGGGCGCCTCACGGCGAACTACAATCTACGCATAATACATTTTAAATTTTTGCACAAGTTATACTATACTCCAGTGCAATTGCGGAGATTCAGTCTGCGCGACACCGCTTGCTGTGTGCGGTGCGGGCAGGCTGACGCTGATTTTTTACACCTGGCGTGGCAGTGTGAAGGGATAGCTGCATTCTGGGCCAAAGTTGCGCGCGTGCTTTCGGATGTTGTGATGGAGAGCGTGCGATGTGAACCGGAGGTATGCCTGCTGGGTAGCGTGAAGTATCTTAAGCCCTACAACAGGAGGGTGGTCGCTGTTTCGACTCTGCTGGCCAAACGTGCTGTGGCGCAATGTTGGGGCACAAAAACCATGCCCACTGTGAAGAAATGGATCTGAGACTTAATATACTGTAGGGAACAACTGGAGGCTTATGCGGAAGAGCTACCTGAGGCCTCACGACCCAAAGATTTTTGGGCCCCACTGACCGTGTACTTACTGAGCCACCCTGATTTGTAGTGTATCTCTCTTTACTTGGATTGTTTTTTATCTCATGTGTCAGGCCATGACTTATTGGACTTGGGACTACTTTTACGGGCTATCACTCATGTGTGTTCACAAGGATTCGGACCCGATAACTATACGATGTAACATCATTAAAAGTGCCGGGAGGGGTGGGGGGGGCTGTTTTGAATTTTCTATGTTAAGACACAAAAAATGGCTTGTACCGATATATGCTAGGTTGATATTGCTGCACCCCAGATGGGGGGCTTTGTGTATTACTGCTGCAAGCTTCTCAATAAATAAAAATAAAAATAAAAAAGTAGCGGATCAGGAGGTACTACATAGATCTAGGAGATGCAAAGCGTGCTATTATGGAGAGGGTGGTAGACCCAGTCGGTCATTGGCACATAAACTGTCTCTGCCTAAGGGACAGGAGCATATTGTTGAGATGGTGGATGAGGACTCTATTGCTCGTCATTCCATTCCAGTGATTAGCAAGGTGTTTCCTGACTTTTTCACCAATTTATATGGGACCAGACCGTCGGCGAGCGATGACGAAGTCTCCAGCGATCTAGATGATATTGCTCTTGGGTGGCTATCTAAAGGCCAGCATGAATATTTGACTCAGCCCTTTGATGTGGAGGATGTTAAGGAAGCTATAATGGCCCTCCCGATCTGTAAGGCGTTGGGTCTAGATGGGCTGCCGAGTGAGTTCTACAAGGCATATAATGAGGTTCTGTCCCCGCGAATGCTGGAGGCCTTTGCTGAGGCCTACGAGACTGGTACTCTACCCCCCACCCTCAGGGAAGCTCTGATTGTCACACTTCTAAAGCCGGATAAAGTGGCAAATAAGTGCGAGTCATATAGACCACTGTCCCTAATAAACATAGACACAAAAATTTTAGCGAGAATCATTGCTAATAGACTACAACCCCTGGTCCCAAATTTGATCTTCCCTGACCAGTCGGGATTTGTCCCCAAGTGATCGACAGTACATGATCTATGGACTATTTTTGCAGTGCTACACCACTTGGATCCCGAGCTCCCGGCCGTGGCGGTGCTTCTAGATGCGGCGAAAGCCTTTGATTTGTTACAATGGGGATACATGTTCGTTGTCTTGCAAAGAATGGGAATGCCGCCGTTTTTCTTGAAGTGGGTGCATCTCTTGTATGCAGATCCGGTCACCAGGTTGCAAGTTATAGGGTGGGTATCAGGTACATTCTCAATATGCAGGGGCACCAGGCAGGGCTTCCCGCTCTCCCCGATGCTCTTTTCTTTGGCGCTCGAGCAGTTGGTGTGTAAGATCCTACAAAAGCATGCTGATGCTGCTCTGGGGTTCCGATAGCATCCGCTGGTTATCTCGCTGTATGCGGACGATATGATATATGTCTGTGAGCCGGCCACGTATCTGGCGTCCCTCTTACGTGAATATGTTCTGTTTGATAGACACTTGGGGTTAGGAATAAATTGGGCAAAGTCCACGGTCTTCCCATTGACTAACTGTACTCAGGAGACAGCCCTCGAGTACCCGCTGTCCTGGTCAACGGACCATATGAAGTACTTGGGGATCTGGGTGCATAGAGACCCTGAGACGGTGCTAAGTACAAATTATGGGCGTGTCATTACCAAAATTACTGAACAGGTCTCCCGCTGGACTCACTTACCACTGTCATTGGCAGATAGAATTGCTGTAGTGAAGATGACTATTCTTCCCAAACTGCTCTATCTATTCGTGAATATTCCAATAAAGTTGAATGTAGCACTCTTTAAAATGTTGCAGTCCTGCCTGCTGTCGTTGGTGTGGGCAGGCAAGCAGCCTAGATGCAGCTGGAGCACTCAAGCACTGCCATTTAAGCGTGGGGGGTTTGAAGCGCCTGATTTACGTTTGTATAACTGTGCGCACAGGCGCAATTTGCACACTATTGGCATTTCCCACAGAGATATCTACCGCACATAGCTGTGGAGGTGGACACTACATTTCCAACACCGTTAGCCGCTATAATCCTGCACAGCGGCGAGGGTGGCACCAGGAAGGAGATTAACCCTGTCAGGTGTACTGTCTGGGGGTTGAGGACCCTTGCTAAGCGTGCGGGGAGGGACTATACATATGCACTAGACATGCCGATTTCTGCACACCCGGGCATTTCTGCAGCGCAGGAGCGTGGGGCCTTGAATGTCCTGCAAAATGCAGGTGTTACTGAACTTGGGGACATGTATCTGAATGGGTCATTTTTATCCTTGGTTGATTTTCAGGCCGGTCAAACATACAAAGCAATGCACGGTTTCACGTACACTAGACTGCGCTTGGCAGTGCGTTCTTTATACCCTGAGTTCCTTCTGGAGCCCAGGATGCTGAAAGCGCTACAGGTGGTTTTAACGGGGGGAAAGTAAAGGGCTGATCACCAGATTATACAATGCTTCCCAAAGGGAAAATGACTGGTCTGACTCCTTCTCGTTCGATAAATGGAACAAAGAGCTTGAGGTCCCTTTGTCCAAAGTCCTATAATTGGGAGTCCTGCTGTAAACTGACTGGGTGCCTGACTGATAACTGTAATCTTCGCATTATACATTTTAAGTACCCGCATAAGTTGTATTTCACCCCTGTGCAACTGTTCAAATTTGGATTGTGGGAGGATTCGAGATGCACTAGATGTGGGCAGGATGGGGCTGTGTTGCTTTATATAGCTATGTATAGCTTTTGGCAGCGTCTTGTGAAGGCATTTACCAATATGACTCTTGATAGGATTGAATGCACACCAGAACTGTGTCTGCTCGAGCTGTTAAAGAAGGTTAAACCATGCAATAGATGCATTGTTGCTGTATCTACTTTGTTTGCTAAATGTGCTGTTGCAATGCATTGGGGTGCTAAAACGGGGCCCACTTTGGTGAAGTGGATTAGAGATCTTGTGTACTGCAAAGAACAAATGGAGGTATATGCTGAGGATGTACAAACGTCTTCTAGGCCTAAAGACTTTTGGGTGCCACTGACCACGTACCTGCTGGAACACCCGGACTTGTCATAATTGCCTGTGGGTAGTTTGTCTACATGGGCTGAATGGTTTTTCAGTAAGACCTTTTAATATACTCTGTTCTTCACTGTGTTGCAAATGTATTATCGTGCTATTTATGGTCTGCCTTTTGGTTTTCTGGGACTGGGTTAGGGGGAGATGGGAGGGGATAAACAAAAAATGTCTGCATCCTACTTGTCATTCTTTTGATGTGCAGTGTGGGCTCCTTTGCACGCTGCTGGATGTCTCTTGAACTACAATAAATAAAGTTTTAAAAAAAAGATTGTTTTTGTGCAGGAAGGTGCCCCTTCTTGCTCAAAAACAATCCTGCCTACAATACAGGCACCATTGCACAATGGTGCCTGAATTGGTGCTAGGCTGCAAAAATGGCACCAGTGCAAGGGAAAAGGACAGGAATTTGTGGTATTGGATAAATATTGTGCATTCTTGGCCTTTCCCTGTGACGCAGGGCAGCGCAGCGCAGCAAGGTGACTTGCCGCAATGCCCTGCGCCACTAAACTCGTAAATATGGCCCTTGGCTCACAATGTCTGCTGCCCGGAATTGGGAATAGAGGAGTGTAACAGAAGGTATCATACAGGGAATAGGACACAGAAATTATTGATTGCCACTATGCTTATGAAGCATTCTACAACCTTGTGGTACAAAATATACAACAGGACCCCCAAAGAGCAGGGCACTACCCCTCATGCGTCGAACATCATCCAAACACATACTACAAACATTCAAGGAGATTTGAGGGGGTTTCTTATAAGACACTGAACATATTCAAACTAGGATAACCAGTAGCAAATCCCATCAGATCATTATTGGGTTCAAGTAAAAGTCCAAAGTCCTATAAACAGATATTGGCTGAGAATATCAGAAGTTACGGTGTACATTTTAACATTGGGAGTCATTGGAAAGCAGTAAGTACACCTTGAGTATTTTTATAAAGTGGAATATTTTATATTGGGAGTGTTTTTACTCTGCAGGTCAAATGTTAAGTATTATTTCTGGCCTCCTATGTATATGTATAACTATACCCATATATGCACACACACATAAATTCTGTTTTTTGTTTCTAATAAGTATTATTTATTTGATTTATTAATAATTATTATTTTTACTAGTACTAATAATTGCCTAAATTAAAATAATAACAATATTTGGAATACAATGTAATCATATTTTTTATTTAATTTAAATACCTTTTTTTATTTATCTCAATTACTTACATTACCCATCCCTGAAACATTAAAACCCCTTACATCCCCTAAGGGCTACCCATCCCTAAACCCTAAAAAGACCTTAATATCGCTAAACACCACCCTTCCTTGATACTTTAAAAATCTCTAACAACCCCTAAACATAGTCCATCCCTGAACCCTAAAAACCTTTAGTATCCGTAAGCACAACTCTTCCCTGAACTCTAAAATGTCCTAACTACATCTATACATTTCCCTTCCTTGATCCCTAAATACATGTTACTACCCAAAAACACTACCTAAGCCTGAATCCTAAAAACTCTTTACTACCCCTAAAATCCACACATCCCTAACCTTAAAAACTGCTTACTAGCCCTGAAACATTGCTAAACCCTGAGAACTCCTTACTACACCCAGTGTTTAATTTGTAAAAGAATACGTTCTGCTGAATGTCATACCTTGGCTGTCTAGTCTTAATTTCACATCATGTCTCTTTCATCCACCATCCTATCCTTTTATTTCACTTTTTCAGGTTTTCATTTCAGCTTTCTCACTTTGTCACTGATTTCCTGTCCTCTTCTTCCTCCTTTTCACTCTCTTGTTCTGGAAGGAGGTCTGATTTCCCAAAGTTGCCTGCCAGTGGGCCCCACCAGCATCCCCCAGCTCCAATTAAGCACTGACCACACGTAAACACTACCTGACCTAAACCTCCTTACTCCCCATAAACACTATACACCCATGGATCATAAAAACTGCTTATACCCCTAAATGCTACCCATCTTTAAACCCTAAAAGCTGCTTACTACCCCCAAACCCTACCCATCCTTGAACCTTAAAAACTCCTTAATTCCAATAAACACTACCCATTCCGAACCTTAAAAAACCTTACTACCCATAAACACTAGTCATCCTTGAATCCTAAAAGTTGCTGACTACCCCTAAACACTAACCAGCCCTAAACCCTAAAAATATCTTACTACCTCTAAACCCTACCCATCCCAGGA
The DNA here is from genome assembly GCA_963921515.1 of Calotriton arnoldi. Classification (NCBI taxonomy): domain Eukaryota; kingdom Metazoa; phylum Chordata; class Amphibia; order Caudata; family Salamandridae; genus Calotriton; species Calotriton arnoldi. Next base: position 1,202,826 of record CAWUFW010004624.1, read on the forward strand.
CCCTAAAACTTCTTACTACCCTTAAACACTACTCATCCCTTTCAAAAACATAAAGAGTTAATAAACGTAATATTCAATTCAGTGAGTATTTTCACACATAAAAATGAATCCACATTTTAAGCTAATCAATATTTCGATTTTTTATTCTTAGATTTTTTTAAATTAATTATTTTTATCATACAGATTATTTCAATTTTAAATATAACTTAATGTAAAACGCGACTTCAAATTATTGACATACAAAATTAACATTATATATGTGTACTCAACACACTCACACACATATCGCTAAGTTTAAGTCATTTAAAACTTTAAAAAAAAATAACAACAGCTAAGTAAATTCCTTTGAAGTAAAGTACTTCAAATGTACTTGTGTAACTCCTGTGATGTAATGACTCCTGTGAAGCAAAGGTAACATATCATGACTGCCTTTAAGCATTTGTCATGTCATTGCCTCATCACGGGGAAGCTTGTCATCTACAATAAAGGTATCAGCTCTTTGGCTGGAGCGCTACCTTCTCACAGAGTTAGAACTCAGGAGCAACATCAAAAAGCATATGGTACAAGTAAACATCTGCCACAGAACTTCAGAAGCAATATCTCATCCAGGATGATAAAGCAAGTAGCAAGACAGTAGATGGCAGTCACACTATCAACTTTCAGCTCCACAATCATTAAAATATAATTCAACTTTAGAGATGGAAAATTGTGAAAAATATATTTTTGCATATCTTTAAAAGATCCTCTTAGTTGTATCATGTAACATCGTCATTCATCAGCTGCCACATCAACAGCAGTCCCCACTGGTGACACAATATCCAACTGAACTATCTGAAGATGATGGCCAAACCATCCATGGTGATCCAGTTTTTCCTACTTAGTAAGTAAATGCCTCTTTTTGTATGTTCACCCCCACATTTTTAGACTGATGCTGCTAGTTAACCGACTCTGAGAGTGCACTGAGGCCTGCTAACCAGACCTCAGTACCAGTGTTTTGACCTTATAAAGTACATGTTGAAATGGACACCCCAATTAACAAGACCTGACTTACTTATAAGTCCCTGTTATATGGTACCCAGCCAGGACCTGTAATCAGAGTGTCCCCACAGAGCTGCAACACTGGTTGTGCCACTCTATATGCGACAAAGTCTATCATGGCTCCCAGCCTGCCACTGCTGACTGGAAAGGGAGCTTTAATACTGTCAGTTTGACTTTCTCATTACCATTAATGGTACATCCACTGCCTTAACCATATCTATAAGTCTCCCCTAAGGAAGGCCTGTTAAGCCCTAAGGCTGGGAGCTATATATTGTTAAGCAAAGACAATTATACTCATATATGTCTTAGCAGCAAAACCCCTAAAAGTTGTTGTTTTGCTGGGAAAACTTAGTAGACCTATTGGCTAACACAGGGTTAACGGCTGGCATCCCAGCCGGGCTAACTTCTGATTAGGATTGCATAACTGGGTACTGCTTGATATCAAATTAATTGTGGCATGAAATCCGACTTAATGCCCAAGTCGAAATTTATGTCACTATTAAGAAAAGGAAGATTTTATAAAGTTGCCAACTCTGAGCTAGTGTTTCGGTGGCCTCACAAGGGCTTACACACAACAGCTTTTCTGCCCACCTTGGGAGGAGTGCTAACAACTCCCAGGCTAAGGATCAAAAGGGCCAGAGAGGGAAAACCAGTGCACAAACCGGTTTTCCCGTGGGTGTGTAGCCCACTGGTAGCCACACCTCAAGGGTGGGCTACCAAGTTCCTAACCTCCAAGGTAGGGTCCTGACATTTTGAGAGTGGCAAGTATATATATCTGGGATTACCAAATGCCACACATCACCGTAACTTTGTCACCAAAGAGGAGGGGACATATTAGCCCATTGGCTAGTGACTGCATGTTCCTCTTGGGGAATTTTTCTGGGATAAGAGGGGCACCCCTGGCACCCTGGGCCTTTATATCGATGTTGGACTTGGAAGAGGACCGAAGGAGGACTTCCCTGCTGCCCTTGGATTGGCACGAAGAGAGGCCAGACCGTCTGCTAGACTGCACCCGCTGCACCATGGGCTAGTGAGATTGGACTGTGCCAGTGAGTCTTGATGCTAGGAAATATTGATTCCCAGCACCAGCCACGAAGAGTGACTTGATGGGTTAGCTCACCGACCTCCTGAAACCAACTCCAGGGACACAAGAGCTGAAAGAGCCCAAACTGACAAAGTAGTAGCCACCTCAGAAGGTTTGCCTCTACCAGTCACCATGCGCCCAAAAAGTCAAATCCGAGATAGCCAAAAGTTGTACCTCTGTCTGCAGGACCCGGTAGTGCTATCCAAGACCAGATCTGTTGCCCACAAAGAGCACCAGCACCACCTAAAGATTTAGCTTCAACCCCGGTGTAACAAAACCAGTAGCCCAGCATCGGATGGCCTGCTACTGCAACATAGAGGACTTCGAGGGACTCTGACGTCAGTGGCCAAAGTCACTCCACGTCACCCGTGGACAGAGGAACCACCACATAAGTACTCCCGTCAACTGCACCTCAACCAGAGTGCCCTTGAGCATCTTTTGGCCTGCATTCCTCAGCATCAGGATCACTGCATTGATGTCTATGGAGGTTGTCCTGTAAAGTTTGGATCTTGCTTTAAAAATGCTCTGGTGGCCAAATAACTTCTTAAAGTATCCTCTCTACCCCATCAGACCTCCAACCTGTGAGATTTGGTCGTCCAAACCGGGCCGGAGTTGCCGAACTAACTGTTTCAAACTTTTCAAAAGTTTACAAACTGTTTGTTCACCAATGCTTGTTTGCAGTTAATATCAATAGCATTAATAACTTCTAAAATGTGTATCTCCAGAACCCTTTGGTGGATTTTGTTTGGTGTTGCTTCATAAAAATTTGATCTAGCTTTATACATTGGCTTCCAGGTTCTTTCATGTTGTGTGATTTTCTTATTGAATTGTTTTGGTATTATTAAATGCTTTACACAATGTTCCTTTGCTTTGCCTGACTGCTCAGAGCCACAGCTACCCAGGGTTGAGCTACAGTTTTGCAAACACACCTGTCTTGACCCAAGAAAGGTTTTGCAAATGTATTCCAAGATAAAGCTACCAGGCCACATCATATAATACACCCACATCTTCACTTGTGTTTAGTGATACCAAATATTTGATAAGTCATTACCACCAAAGGAATCCTGCCAAGTCAATACTAAGAGAAAGTTTTTCTTCAAGACATTGACACCATTTGTTGTAAAGCCAAAGAAGTCGGCAACTAAAAGTTTCCAAGTAAGGCAAATGTTTTTGCAAAGTTAGTAAAGATGGAAAATCAGGACATTGACTTGGCCCTCCTGCCAGCCCTCAAGATCAACGACTTAAGGATGCTGTCTAGGAGAAGGAATATATGCCCAGGCAATACGGCCAAGAAAGAAGATTTAGAGGAAGCTCTTAGAGATTGGGAAGAGGCAAGGAAAGCCCAAGCACAGTTGGCAGAGGAGCTTACCCCTGAGAGTGGGGATTAACAAAAGTGGATTAGACATCTTTCATAACGGAGACACTGACAGTGTGGCTCCCACAATTTGTTGCAGACATGTTCCTCAGTCTGAAGTGAGAGGAGCTATACCTCTGCCAGGGGGACCAAGGACCTAGATGCCCAACTCAGCCTCCTCTGGAGTTGGGGGAGAGGCAGCTGACACAAGAAGAAAGAAGAGTGGCTCTGGAGACATGAAGGGTCAAAATGGGTCTGAAGACCCCATGAAATGGTGGCAGCAATAAGGAACCAGAGAAGACTACAGGTAGTCCTTATGATCCCAGATTGCCCAAAGGCATTGTTCCAAAATGTGTAGAGAGGGATGACATTCATAAGTGGCTGGCATCCTATGAGAGAGCTCTCGAGATGAGAAGGGTGAGTGCATTACATTGGAATTCTTTACTGTGGGAGTTTGTGCCAACAGAAGGGAGAGATAGGCTATTGACATTAGAAGATGAGGTGGCAGAGTATTACACACACATGCATGGTGCACTCATTGAGCTATTTGGCCTGACCGCAGAGGAATACATGGAGGAATTTAGAAACACTCACAATGGGGCAACACAGACATGGGTGGATTTTTTAGATACTTCTGTGAACAAGGTGGATACATATGTGGGACTTTACAATTTGATGGTTAAAGAACACATCCCTACTAATTGTTCCTCGGAGAAGTTAGACCGGCATCTGGTGGATTCCAAGCTATCTGCTCCCAGAGAGCTGGGGAAGATAGCTGATGAGTGGGTACGCACTAGGTTGCCCAAGGTGATGAACACAAGAAAGGGGGACAGGTCCCCCTCCAGGTGAAAGAGGGGGGTAAGGTTAAAAAACTGAGCATTCCAAAGAGGCCCCAAACGATGCCAAATGTGTGGAGCCTAGAGCCAAATCCCAATCAAATGGGAGATGGGTATCAGCAAGAATTATGATCCTGCAAAGGCTGGGGTGCACAATGACTATAGACAGCCATAGCACAAGAGAAGGGATTCTGTGTGCACTAACTTGCAATGGTGGACTTTGAGTGGGGAGGGGTTACTGGTGCTAAGAAAGTGGCTGTGTCCCCTGCCATCCCTGTGGAGTGTCTACTTGGCAATGATCCTTCTGCCTGGGCAGAAGTGGAGAGAAGGACCTATGTAGCAATGTTGGATCTTCCTTGAATGGGTGTGTGTCTTCACAAGAGCACAAATGGCCTTGAGGGAAAATCAAAGTACCATGGAACCTGGAACAATGGCCCAGGATCCTAGGCTCAAGAGAAGATGCAGGCAGACTGGCAAGACCACTTCCACAAGTCCACAGGCCCAGAAGAAAACTAACCCTCAGGAGGAAGGTCTGGTGTCTGAGCAGAAGGGTGCCTCCCTGGAAGACCTGTCTGACTTCTCAAAACTCCAAGGAGAAGGTGAACCCACCAAAGAGGATCCGAGCCAGGGACAAAAGACATGTCCCTCTCTTGAAGTTCTGAGACAGTTAGATGTGAAACAGGAATGGAGAGGTCAGTGGTACCTGTAGGAAGGTGGAATCTGACTATATGGTTGCCCCCACTTTTTTCCTGGTGTTTTGCTGGTTTATGACTTAGTTGGACTGGGATCCTGCTATTCAGGGCCCCAGTCTATCTGCTTCCTCTATAAAATGGTTTCCATGTGCCTTAGGCACATCTCTGATTGGAATCTGGAGTGCCCTTATAAGTCCCTAGTATATGGTATACTATGTACCCAGGGCATAGGTACCTCAGAGGCCTACCAGGGGCTGCAGCATGTATTGTGCCACCCCTGGAAGGCCAGCCAAAGGACACCACAGGTCTGCTACTGCAGCCTGGGTAAGGTGGTGCATGCACCCCTTACTGTGATATAGGCTACCTATATCCCTACATACATACACACATATAAACCTATAAGTCACTCCTATGGCAGGCCTTATCAATCCTGAAGGCAGAGTGCGTGGTTCCTATGTGAGAGGGTGCCCCTGCATGAGCTGGGCCCCTCTGCAGCGTTCGGAGACCCTTCTCTGATGCTGTTTGTAGTGCAGCCCGACCATATACTCTTAAGCGCATTATAACCTTGCGTTAAATGCTAACTTTGGGATGGCTGCATGTCGTGTTTGGTGTCAAACATCTTGGAATACTACCCCCCCACCAGTTCTGGTGGCGGGGGTAGCATTCCACCCTTCTAGAGGGAGAGACATGTACACACCGGTATACCCGGTACTGACTTTCCAGAGCCCTGGCATCACAAAATGGATGCCGCTGCCACAGACACGAGTCTGGCCTCCTGCTGCTGACCGAAACTCCGGCAGGGGAGGCCTGGACAATAGGTTTCCTGTCCCAGGGAGGTGTAACCACCAGACAGGATAGTGTGTATTGGGGCTGGGCTGGGCGGGAGCACTCTCTGGTGCTTTGAAGTCCTGCACTGGGGGCACATTTGGTGTCCCTGTGCATACCCCAGTTCAAACCGGCTCAGGGGCTTCCAGCCCCTGCTCTGGCGTGAAACGGGACACAGGGAAAGGGGTGTAACCACCCCTCTGCCCTGACCCTCCCATAGGTGGGGCCACAGAGTATGTCCAACCCCTACCTTAGTATAAGTATGGGACCCCAGTCCTTAGGACTTTAGATTTACCGGGACGAAACTCTGACACAGAATCCTGGACCTTGGACGCTCTACTTTAAGATTAGAGGACTGAAGAATCTCCCTTGGGGTCAAGGAGTGACTCCCCTGCTTGGCAGGCACCAAAGAAGCAATTGTCCGGTCTGCATCGCTGAAGCTCCCGTCGGACACCAAAGTCTTTGCATCACCAGAGGTGGATTTCCAGACTTCCCCGAGGCTGCCCTGAGTCCCCAGCAAAGCTGAGGCCCGTAACTGTCGTGGGTAACGTGGAACCGTGACCCCTGGACACCGAACGCATTTGCAAGTGCATCCTCTTCTGGGTCTCCCATGAAGTCGTGCTTTGGGCTCCGAGTAGCCCCAGCCTCCAGCACCAACTGCACCGAAGATCACTGGCCTCCACTCCACGAGTGTCCTGTGAGCCAGCTCCACGTGCGTCGACTCGAGGCTCCTTCGCGGTCGCTAGTCCGTTGGCTAGTAGGCCCTTCCGAAGGCCAATCTTTTTCTGCTTGAGCTCCCTGATTGCTCCAGGTGTGCCCTGACTTATCCTCGCTGGGTGAGTCCCACAGACCTTGCTGGTCTGCACCATCGTCCTTCTTCCATTTCCACGAGACTTGCCGTTGCCAAGGCTTGTTGGGTCCAATCCGGTCGCCGATACCCCTGCAATCGACAGACGTCATGGGACAGCTCGAATCCAGCTCCTGGTCGTCGTTGACGCCTCCTGGACCTCGTGGCTGAAGAGTCAAGACGACCGTCAACCTACCTGAAGCACTCGACATCGGTGGGCATCTGCTCATCGCCTTCCTGTTCACTGGCTAGTGACCCAGACTCTGTCCCCTCTGCTTTCAGGTTCTTCAGATCTTCGATCCACCTTTGGATCCACCCGAACACTTTCGACTTGGCCGCCAGCAGCACTTTGCAGCAGATCGCCATTGAAAGCGACGACGAAACCCGACCCCGAAAGACACCTATGCACCCGGCTCCCTGGGTGAGGTAACTCGAGTACTCCGGTGCTCCCGTGGGTATTGACACTAGAACAGCCTAGTTCTCAAAGGGTTTGCTCCAAGTCCTCCTCTAAGTGTCCCTTTTCTTTTAAATTCTAATCGCGACTTTCTCCATAGAAGTTAACGGCGATTCGCGGCTGTGTTCATACACTGCACGCGTCCCCCGTGGGTCCCCTGTGTCACTACCTTGGGTGGTTCCTTGTGGTCCAAGCACTTCTACAGGCTCTAGGCCTTGTGTCTAGCTCAGTCGTGGTTCTTATACCACTTTATTGGTATATGGTTTGGTACGCCCCTAGGGCTCAAACGTGTATTTGTGCTCTTACTGTAGATAACTAACTTATAATTTATGTACTTCGAACTCTAGCCTCATAAAGAGACTAGAGGGGTGTGTTTAGCAATAAATACATATATTTTGAATATATACCTGGTATGGTCCTCTTTCATTTTGGTCACTCAAGAGATTATAGACTGGTAAAACAAGCTGCTTTACATTCCTTCAAGACTTAGCCTGAAGGCTGCTCTCCATAGCTACCACTAGGATAGCTTTCAATAAAGGTTGTCTTTAACCTATCTCCAATAAGGGGTTGTTTGGACTGGTGCAAGGTGCCCACTATAATTAGTGGACAGCATATGCCAGGCCAACTTATCACATTGGTGTGCAGCGTGTGGGATTCCAGCTTGCTATTGTTTTACCAGATAATCTCAATTGAATTGATCAACTGAAAACCACTAAGGGTACCTAAGATACATATAAATCAAGCTTAGTAATACAGTAAGTTCTACTGAACTTAGAGTTGTGTATTAAGGGATAGCACACCCTTTCTACAACTCAAGAGAGTTTAGTAGGCCACACTAGAGTAGGTAGTGCATACACCACACCTCACTAGTAATGTCTTCAAAGCCAGGACCCAGTGAGTCCTCACCAGAAGCCAGTGGGCTTCTTCCCTCCAAGTATGATAAACTCCCATTCTTGGAATTGAGAGCATTATGCAATACTAGGAATTTGAAGGCAGGCAAAAGTGCCAGCACCCAACACCTCAGGGAGGTGTTACTAGCTGATGATCTCAGCAGGCCCCTAGGGTCTGAAGGGGTAGGCATAGAGGGTGGGGCAGAAGATGAGGAAGGGGCCAGGGGTGAAGAAACCCAGCCCCCCCCCTCTGAAACTGGCCAGGAAGGTGAAAATGACCTTGTCCTGGAAAACCCAATTCCTCCTGTGGAGGAGGAGGAGGAGGATCAGACTGACCTCCCCTTTGTCCCCCAGGAAGAGTTCTGAGTGTGCCCAGAAGGTCTAGGTCTCCTTCTCAGGAGTCTAACCACTCTGACACCTCAATAGGGACCTCTGTCTCCTCTCATAGGAGGGAATCCTCTCATGAAAGGAGAAAGAGACTGATTCAGTATGAGCAAGCTCAGATTGAACTCAGAAAACAGCAATTGGCTATAGACAGGGAGTCCCTAGATCTCTATAGAGAGAGACAAAAGTTGGGACTAGAGTCCCATGGTGGCAGCAGTTTCCCCAAAGATAGGGAAAGGTCTTATGACCATAGAAACCTGAGCAAGATTGTCCCTCCCTACCAGAGTGGGGATGACATCCACAAATGGCTAACTGCTCTAGAGAGGGCCTGTAAAGTACAGAGGGTCCCTCAGGAGCAGTGGGCAGCAATCTTGTGGCTCTCCTTTGCAGACAAAGGTAGAGATAAGCTCCTCACTGTTAGAGAGGAGGATGCTGACAATTACAAAGTCTTGAAGAGTGCTCTGATAGATGGGTTTGGCCTAACCACTGAACAGTATAGGTTGAAGTTCAGAGACACCCAAAAGGCTCAGACTCAAGACTGGGTTAATTTTGTAGATTGTGCTACTAAGGCTCTGGAAGGTTGGATACATGGCAACAAGGTGCATGACTTTTTAGGATTGTACAATTTGATTATGAGGGAGAAGATCCTTAATAATTGTCAAAACCAGCTTTTACACAAGTACCTGATGGACTCTGATCTGACCTCTCCCCAAGAATTGGGAAAGAAGGCAGACAAATGGGTCAGAACCAGAGTAAAGACTAAGAATCAGGGTAGTGACCAGAAGAAAGATTCTACCAAGTCCCAAGAGAAAGGTGGGGATAAATCCACTACAGGGCCCCAAAAGTCCTCTTCTGGGGGTGGGTCCCAAACTCCTTCCTCTCCTGAAAAGAAACCCTATTGCCATGTCTGTAAAAAGCCTGGACACTGGAAAACTGATCCCAGTTGCCCCAGGATTGGCAATAAAGAAAATGTTCCTCCAACAACTACTACCACCCCTCCTGGTACTACCAGTAGTAATCCTCCAGTTGGGAGTAGTGTACCCAAAAAGTTAGGTGCTTTTGCAAGAGGAACAGAGGTGGGCCCTAGTTTAGACAGGACCCCCTCAACAGACTCCTCTGACTCTGATGGTGGTGTAGGATTTGCCACATTTACCATGGGTCCCAATGCATTGGGCAGGTACAGACTGGAGCCAATAATTAATGGTCAGAAAGCTGTGGCATTTAGGGACACAGGGGCTAGTGTCACCATGGTGGCAGGGAAACTAGTCCCCCTCACCAGCTTTTACCTGAGTTTAAATACCAGGTAACCAACATTGATGGTGTCAGAACAGATCACCCCATGGCCATAGTCAATCTCAGCTGGGAAGGGGTCACAGGCCCAAAAAGAGTGGCAGTGTCCCCAACCTTGCCTGTAGATTGCCTGATGGGCAATGATCTGGAAATTTCAGCCTGGACTGAAGTTGAACACCAAACCCATCTGAGAATGCTGGGCGTCCCTGTAAAGGTTAGTGGGGCTGTGATGGCCACAGCCCAAGCCCAGGGACATTTTGGAGAGATGGAGCCTGGAAGAATGGCCCACTCTCCCCCAAAAGAGAGCACAAGGGTTGAAGAAAAGTCTTCTTCCCTCCAGACAGTAGGTAAGGGTCAGCCTCCTCAGGGAACTGACCCTACCCCTAGTGAAGCAACTGCCCCAGAGGTAGTCAGGCCTGGCCTGGCCCCACCCCTGATGGCAGAGGACCCTTCCAAGGTGGTACCCAGTCTGGAGCAGGTAACCTGCCCCTCTCTACCCTGCCTCAGTCAGCCCAGGGCTGCAGAGGTCAGGGAGGTCAGTGGACCCCCCAGGGCCCCCTGTCCAGAGGAACCCCCCCATCAGCAGATTAGGGGCACCCCGGCTAGTAGCGCTAGCCAGGTGAAAATTCCTCAACACACTGAGGGATCCCCCATACCTTTGTGTAGGGACCTCCCCCAGAAGGACTCTGTTAGGCAAGGGCAAACCTGGGACCAAAAGGTTCCAAACCTGCCATGTCCCTCCAGTGGTCCATCCAAAGGGACCCAACCCCCAGCTGTAGGCAGCCAAAGGTTGACCCTTAGAGCACAGTGCAACTCAGTCATGGAAAGACAGGCATACATGGTGATCAGTGATCTGAGGAAGCTGAGACCAACCTTCCTAGGGCCTCACTTCCCTTCTCAGACACCTCACCAGCCTTGTACTTTACCAAAGCACACCACAGGTAGTAATTCCCCATGGTGGAGACCCTCTCATACCCTTAGGGTGAGGGATTGCTTAGTGGACCATAAGATAGGGGGCAACCATGCTAGTGCAGGTGCTTCCTTATATGGCCACTTAGTCAATAAAGGCTCAACTGGCCAAGGTTAGCCTTATCTCCTTTCGTTTGGGGGGGTTATGTAGGAAGGTGGAATCTGACTATATGGTTGCCCCCACTTTTTTCCTGGTGTTTTGCTGGTTTAGGACTTAGTTGGACTGAGATCCTGCTATTCAGGGCCCCAGTCTATCTGCTTCCTCTATAAAATGGTTTCCATGTGCCTTAGGCACATCTCTGATTGGAATCTGGAGTGCCCTTATAAGTCCCTAGTATATGGTATACTATGTACCCAGGGCATAGGTACCTCAGAGGCCTACCAGGGGCTGCAGCATGTATTGTGCCACCCCTGGAAGGCCAGCCAAAGGACACCACAGGTCTGCTACTGCAGCCTGGGTAAGGTGGTGCATGCACCCCTTACTGTGATATAGGCTACCTATATCCCTACATACATACACACATATAAACCTATAAGTCACTCCTATGGCAGGCCTTATCAATCCTGAAGGCAGAGTGCGTGGTTCCTATGTGAGAGGGTGCCCCTGCATGAGCTGGGCCCCTCTGCAGCGTTCAGAGACCCTTCTCTGATGCTGTTTGTAGTGCAGCCCGACCATATACTCTTAAGCGCATTATAACCTCGCGTTAAATGCTAACTTTGGGATGGCTGCACGGAAACATGTCGTGTTTGGTGTCAAACATCTTGGAATACTACCCCCCACCAGTTCTGGTGGCGGGGTAGCATTCCACCCTTCTAGAGGGAGAGACATGTACACACCGGTATACCCGGTACTGACTTTCCAGAGCCCTGGCATCACAAAATGGATGCCGCTGCCACAGACACGAGTCTGGCCTCCTGCTGCTGACCGAAACTCCGGCAGGGGAGGCATGGACAATAGGTTTCCTGTCCCCCAGACAGGATAGTGTGTATTGGGGCTGGCCGGGAGCACTCTCTGGTGCTTTGAAGTCCTGCACTGGGGGCACATTTGGTGTCCCTGTGCATACCCCAGTTCAAACCGGCTCAGGGGCTTCCAGCCCCTGCTCTGGCGTGAAACTGGACAAAGGGAAAGGGGTGTAACCACCCCTCTGCCCTGACCCTCCCATAGGTGGGGCAACAGAGTATGTCCAACCCCCTACCTTAGTATAAGTATGGGACCCCAGTCCTTAGGACTTTAGATTTACCTGGACGAAACTCTGACACAGAATCCTGGACCTTCGACGCTCTACTTTAAGATTAGAGGACTGAAGAATCTCCCTTGGGGTCAAGGAGTGACTCCCCTGCTTGGCAGGCACCAAAGAAGCAATTGTCCGGTCTGCATCGCTGAAGCTCCCATCGGACGCCGAAGTCTTTGCATCACCAGAGGTAGATTTCCAGACTTCCCCGAGGCTGCCCTGAGTCCCCAGCAAAGTTGAGGCCCGTAGCTGTCGTGAGTAACGTGGAACCATGACCCCTGGACACCGAATGCATTTGCAAATGCATCCTCTTCTGGGTGTCCCACGAAGTCATGCTTTGGGCTCCGAGTAGCCCCAGCCTCCAGCACCAACTGCACCGAAGATCACTGGCCTCCACTCCACGAGTGTCCTGTGAGCCAGCTCCACGTGCGCCGAGTCGAGGCTCCTTCGCCGTCGCTAGTCCATTGGCTAGTAGGCCCTCCCGAAGGCCAATGTTTTTCTGCTTGGGCTCCCTGGTTGCTCCAGGCGTGCCCTGACTTACCCTCGCTGGGTGAGTCCCACAGACCTTGCTGGTCTGCACCATCGTCCTTCTTCCATTTCCACAAGACTTGCCGTTGCCAAGGCTTGTTGGGTCCAATCCGGTCGCCGACACCCCTGCAATCGACAGACGTCGTGGGACAGCTCGAATCCAGCTCCTGGTCATCGTCGACGCCTCCTGGACCTCGTGGCTGAAGAGTCAAGACGACCGTCAACCTACCTGAAGCACTCGACATCGGTGGGCATCTGCTCATCGCCTTCCTGGCACCTTTGGATCCACCCGAACACTTTCGACTTGGCCGCCAGCAGCACTTTGCAGCAGATCGCCATTGAAAGCGACGACGAAACCCGACCCCGAAAGACACCTATGCACCCGGCTCCCCTGGGTGAGGTAACTCGAGTACTCCGGTGCTCCCGTGGGTATTGACACTAGAACAGCCTAGTTCTCAAAGGGTTTGCTCCAAGTCCTCCTCTAAGTGTCCCTTTTCTTTTAAATTCTAATCGCGACTTTCCCCATAGAAGTTAACGGTGATTCGCGGCTGTGTTCATACACTGCACGCGTCCCCCGTGGGTCCCCTGTGTCACTACCTTGGGTGGTTCCTTGTGGTCCAAGCACTTCTACAGGCTCTAGGCCTTGTGTCTAGCTCAGTCGTGGTTCTTATACCACTTTATTGGTATATGGTTTGGTACGCCCCTAGGGCTCAAACGTGTATTTGTGCTCTTACTGTAGATAACTAACTTATAATTTATGTACTTCGAACTCTAGCCTCATAAAGAGACTAGAGGGGTGTGTTTAGCAATAAATACATATATTTTGAATATATACCTGGTGTGGTCCTCTTTCATTTTGCTCACTCAAGAGATTATAGACTGGTAAAACAAGCTGCTTTTACATTCCTTCAAGACTTAGCCTGAAGGCTGCTCTCCATAGCTACCACTAGGATAGCTTTCAATAAAGGTTGTCTTTAACCTATCTCCAATAAGGGGTTGTTTGGACTGGTGCAAGGTGCCCACTATAATTAGTGGACAGCATATGCCAGGCCAACTTCTCACAGTACCAATAAGGTGTACTGGGAGGAGGGACTCCTATACAGCGAGGCAAGGGACCACAAACCAAGGGTAACCAGGTTGGTGGTCCCCAAACAGTATAGCAGAGTTCTTGCTTCACATAGACCATGACACCTTCTTAGCTGGACATCTAGGGCAGACCAAAACTTGGGACAGGTTGGTGAACGATTTCTATTGGCCACATTGTCCGAGAAAGTCAAGGAGTTCTGTTGCTCCTGTGTTACCTGCCAAGGCAGATTGCAAGCCTGATACCATTACCTGTGGTAGGAAATCACTTTGAAAGGGTTCAGATTAATATTGGTGGTCCCCTAGACCTACCTACTGCCCCTGGCAATAGGTTTATCCTGGTGGTGGTCGACCAGGCCAAGAGGGACCCATAGGCCATTCCCCTCAGAACAGTTTCTGTTCCTACAGTAGCTAGAACCCTACTTGATATTTTCACCAGGGTGAGTTTTCCTAAGGAGGTTCTTTCTAGTGGTGGGCTGAACTTGCAGAGTTTTACTCTGCAGAATTTTGTGGAGTTTCATAAAAACTCACTGAGATTTCATAGAGTACCGCCCACCCTTATTTCATACAATGTAAAGTTTTGCGTCGCCCCGTCGTAACCCTTGTGCGCTTTGCTGGAGTGTTGTCTTGTGACCTCCCGGGACGCAGACTGTCCAGTTAGGGGGATGGCATGCATTGCCCCAGTTCTCCATCAAGCTGCAGAAAGACCCTTGTGCCACCTTCAGCTAGGCTTGTTGCCACCGTGAATGTCGCCGGAACTGCCAGCCTCAGGTGGCGGGATACACAACGAACTCCATGCACATGCTGCACCATGCAACTTTTTTAGCTCGAACCTTTCTAAATTAAAAGATGTACAAGAAGGAGGTTATGGCTTCCTATGTTAGATTAAATGGCAAGTGATTGACCCACAGCTAAACAACTTTAACAAAACATAAACAGGGGTGTGGGGTCAATCCTGGAGGAGGCTCACCCAGTGAGAAACGAAGACCTCATCATTGTAATGCAGGCAATGTAACGTTTTGTCTCATGGAGACCCTGCCGAAGACAGCATGGCTTCTGAAGGGGGTGAGTCTTCCAGTCATCACGTATTTCCTTTAAGTTGGTGCTTCCCTACTAAGGAGCACGCACCAAAGGGTGGGTGGCCGACTCAGCTTTGCCACTAATTTTCACTAAATAAATGTGTTTTTTTCTAGGATAGGAGTGGGCTTGTGTCTACCCAACATGGCTACCAGCTATACACTGCAGTCCCAAAACTCCTGTGCCGCCAGCGAGACAAACAGCAGATACTGGGGCTGAACTTCAAAAACTAATCTACCCATTCATAGTTCACATCTAACCTACCCCATAGACACATCATCACAGTTAAACCAATGCTCATCATTCTGCGAAGAGGACACTTCACACTGGTCCAGTGTCTCCCGTGTATAAATTGATGTTGTGCGCTACACCCCTTCTTCTGTCCTTCTCCAGGGGACTTGATAAACAACAGACATATGTACATCTAGAGGGACAAAAAAAGCAAAACCCCTCCTGCCGAGTAGTGTATCCTTTTTCAACCAGAACCCACATACACACTCGAAGAAATAAAAGGATCACACATGTCAAATTGTTCTTACCTCAGACCGCCACCTGTTTTTCAACTCTACGTGAATTATCTTTTTCATCTCCATCTCGCTTGGTTTAACAGTGCTCCATACAGCTCAATCAGTCAGTGTGCCTGCTCCTGACATATGTATTAAACCCTCCGGTCACAGGTTCCCAGCACATGAAAAGCACTCAATGGGCTAGTGTCCTTGCCATGAAGATCTTTGTGCAACATGCCTAACCCAAGGGCATTTCCAAAATAGCAGAGCACATTTTAGAGTATGTTTTTGAGAGGGATAAAGTCAGATAAACTACCCAGCAAGTTTCAGAGCCCTAAATATTAAGGTAGGGTTTCCTGTCTCGACAGTGCTTTCGGGAGGAAATCAGGCTCAGCCACCTTCTGCAGGAGATCTAGGCAGTGAAGCCTGTTGCCCAGGGCGCTTGGCTGCAGCAAGAGGAGGGGCAGTTTCTTGTAGTCTCTCGAACGACCAGCCACCAGAGGACGAAGAGGCACCTGTGAGAGGCTGCTTCACTGCTTAAACAGTCACTGAGTTTACCTCAGACTTGCACAAAATCTCTCCCAGGCTCCCTGTCCAGTTCAAGTGCACACAGGTGCATCCAGTGGTGGAGAGCTCTAGTGTAGTATCTGAGAGCAGGGGTGGGCCACAGGAGGTGATGCGACTGTACAAAGTGAAAGTCCAAGTGGCTGTTGGTAGCAGCTAGTGTCATTGAAGCTGCTAATGGGGTGGAATCCAGGACGACAGAAGTTTAGAAGGGCACATGCAATGTTAATATGATTATAAGTGATTAATTCCACCGGAAGAGTGGAGTGAGGAATTTATTGTAAGTCCGCATTAAAAGAGTAACGTGGAATTACTAAATTCCTTCAATGCCGCCGGCGGAATTAAAAATTCCACCCACCCCTAGTTGTTTCAGATAGAGGCTCAAACTTCATGTCTGCTGATCTGAAAGCAATGTGGGATAAGTGTGGAGAGACAAATAAGTTCACTACCCCCTACCATCCCCAAGCAAAAGGTCTGGTTGAGAGATTTAACAAGACCATGAAAGGCATGATTATGGGTTTACCAGAGAAAGTCAAGAGGAGATTGGACATTCTCCTACTTTGTCTACTCTATGCCTACAGGAAGGTTCAACAAAAAGGAGTAGAGTTTGGTACCTTAGAATTACTTTTTGGACACCCTGTGAGAGGTCCCTTAAGCTTGGTAAAGGAAGGTTGGGCGATACCTCTCAAGGAGCCCAAGCAGGACATCCTAGATTATGTACTAGGCCTTCACTCAAGAATGGCTGAGTATATGAAAAAGGAAAACAAGACTTTGCCGGCCAGCCAGGAAATTGTCAAGTACTAGTATGACCAGAAAGCTTCTATGATAGTGTTCCAGCCTGGACAGCTAGTGTGGGTCCTGGAGCCTGTGGTACCAAGAGCCCTACAAGATAAGTGGGCTGGGCCTTACCCTATCTTGGAAAAGAACAGTGAGGTGACTCATCTGGTTGATATAGGTACCCCCAGATGCCACCACAGGGTGTTACATGTGAACAGACTCAAGGTTCACCATGACAGAGCAGACATGACCATGCTCATGGTGACAGATGGGGGAGCAGAAGAGGAAAGTGAGCCTCTCCCTGACCTTCTGTCAATTAATGTCAAAAATGGTACAGTGGATGGAGTAGTTCTCTCCTCCACATTAACAGATCAGCAACAACAAGACTATCACAATTTGCTCAGTTAGTTTGCTAGTTTATTTTCTTTGACTCCAGGTCTGACCACATGGTGACTGTTTTCCTATCAAGAGCAAAATATGCAGGATGGCAGACCAAGTCAAAGCCAGCATCAAAGCAGAAGCTGCAAAGATGCTGGAGTTGGGGATGATTGAGACCTCTAGTAGTCCATGGGCCAGCCCAGTGGTTCTTGTACCCAAGCCAAATCCCAAAGGAAGGAAACCTGAGTTAAGATTCGGTGTGGACTACAGAGGCCTAAATGCAGTCACCCCATACCAAGAGCAGATGAGTTCATTGATTATCTGGGGGCTGCAGCATATATGAGCACCTTCGTGATTATTGGCAGATGGCCCTCACTGCTGGTGCCAAGGAGAGGTCAGCTTTTTCAACTCATGATGGCCTTTTTTAATTCAAAGTGATATCTTTTGGTTTGGAAAATGCACCTGCCCACTTCCATAGGTGATCGAATCCACAGCTACCCAGGGTTGAGCTGAGGCTTTGAAACACACCTGACTGGACCTAAGAAAGGTTTTATGTGTATTCCATGATAAGGCTACCAGGCCAAATCATATAATACAACCAAATCCTCACACAACCAAAATAGTCATCCATGGAATGGCTGAAAGAGTCAGATTAATAGTGGTGTCTAGGTGTCAGGATGTCAAAGATTTTTGTGACTATGGGCCACATGTATTTTTTTATTTTTTTTATTTTTTTTTATTTATTTATTTGAAAAGTTTTATATAGCGCTGGCTAGACCCGGAGGTATCAGAGCGCTTTACATGAGGTAGGACATTGTTTCAGAACATTGTTACATAGTTACATCAGTTTCTGGAGCGTCGCATAACATAGAAAGGGAGACAGTATAACATAGTAACATGAGTTACTAAAGCATAGCATAACATAGAAAAAACCAGTAAGGTCAGGCTGGAAAAGGGGAGGCAGACAATGGATCACAGAGGTAGGAGGCGGGGGGAGGGAAAAGAAACACAACGGGGAGACGAGGAAAACAATGTCTGATGTCCGGCTGTGTAGGTGACGGCCGAGGGTGAACCAGAGCCAAACTCCTCTATAGCTGCATAGGACAGCTCCACCGGGCATCGGCCAAGGTTGCTCGGGCACCGTGGTACATACAGACAGTTAAGGTTTCCGCCTAGGGGGCAGACAATGAATCACGGAGGGAGGAGGCGGGGTGGGAAAAGAAACACAACGGGGAGACGAGGAAAACAATGTCCGATGTCCGGCTGGGTAGGTGACGGCCGAGGGGTGAACTAGACCCAAACTCCTCTATAGCGGCATAGGACAGCTCCACCGGGTATCGGCCAAGGTTGCTCGGGCACCGCGGTACGTACAGACAGTTATGGTTTCCGCCTGGGGGGCATCGTCAAAAGTTCCATCGAGAGCACCGGTCACGGTCTACGGTGCTACGATCCCAGTGGTAGTGGGACCACTCCCAATCCTCTACCGAGTGTGTCTCCCTTGCCGCTGTGGTCACTCTCAGAGAGGTCTCTATAAGATATCTCTCCAAAACATTCTCCTGGTTCGGATCCAAAATAAACTCAAAGGTTTCATTCCAGACAGGATTTATATTGTTATTGAAATGTTTTGTTCGCTTCCTGCTGTAGAGATGAAGAGTTCCACATAGGGGTCCGGAGTATCAAGCAAGTCTCCGAATCTGCCCTTGGTGACATTGGTGGCCCGTTGCACAGTCACAGTAAATTTGTGTGAAAACTGACATTGCACTATAATGCTATTTTGCGTTCGCAAACACAAAAAAGGGTTTTTCTATGTGTCAAACCCTATTTTGCGATGCGGTAGCCTGTTACCGAATCGCAAAATGAGTTTGCGATTCAGTATTTGGAAGGGGTGTGTTTAGGGCGTCCCTTACAAATACCGAATCGCAGCGGTATGTATGAATGTTTTGTGACCGTGAATACAGTCGCAAAACATTCGCATTTTACCACCTACTTCAAGTTGGTGGTAACCCATTCGCAAATGGGAAGGGGTCTGCAAGGGACTCCTTCCCCTTTGGGAATGGTGGGGAAAAGTTTTTTTAAGAGCAGGCACAGACCACTGCCTGCTCTTAAAAAATGAGCAGAAACCATTTCATTTTTTCTTTTAAATGCAACCCGTTTTCCTTAAAGGAAAATGGGCTGCATTTAAAAAGAAATATTGCTTTATTGAAAAGCAATCACGGACATGGTGGTCTGCGGACCCTAGCAGGCCTCCATCCCTGTGATTTTAGCGATTCCTAGGGGTCGCAAATTGTGACCTACCTCATTAATAGTAATGAGGTAGGTTGATTTGCGACCCCCTAGGAATCTCTAAATAAAACTCTTGGAGTTTCATACATTAGGAATAGCGATTACCTAATTGAAATTCGCTGAAAATCACAATTAGGTAATCGCTATTCCTAATGTAGATACATGTGGCCTGAAAAGAGGTGTAAACCATTTTTTAAAGAGTAAGGACATTCACTTTAACAAGGAAGAACCAATAAAGATAAGAGAACACAGATAATCATGAGCACCACCATTGTTGGTAACATAAGTACACCAGTACGGGTACAAAGCAAAGTTCTGTAGAATCAATACCATCTAAGACAAACGAATGGGATGAACAATAAATCAAATCATTCTTTACTGTTTACGTTAGTTAAAACCATAACAATATTCCAGTAAAAAAAACATAAAACAATGTGAAATGCTGGTGAGTAAAATATTATGTCTACTGTATTTATTGTATACAATGTCAAATCAGCGGAAGAATAAGTGGGCCAAAAAAGAAGTATTACAGAGTTCGGCTTAAAGTGCTACAGTGCTCTTAATAACATAGTCTTAGTCAGACATGTGTTCGGATCTAGTTAATTTCTCGCAAAGCAGGAATTTCATCTTTTTACAGTTGAGCTGAGGGTCCATATGATCAAGGCACTTTATTATAGCTGATCTACAAGTACGAATGCCACTAATATTAAAAGATTTTTCTAGCAATAATGCCCGACCTAAATTTAAAACGGGGCATATACATATTAAGGTCCGGATTCTGATCTCGCTAGGAAAGCCCTCCGTACGACTGCCCCGGAGGACTTTCCGAGCGAGACGTGCTCCGGGAGTCCGAACGAGCGAGTACGATGCTGCTGTATGCTTACGGACTCGGTTCGCTCGGATTCCCATTGAACTCTATGGGAGCCCGTGTACAGTAGCAATAAAAGGGGTAGGTGGGGAAAAGCGTGCACCCTGTGGCAGGCACCCCATGGTGCCCGCCACGCTGTGCATGCCTGGATCGGGGGACACATGGGCACACCTCCGTGACAGATTCGGAGAGCCCCGGGTGAAGAGGGGCCTGCTATGGCCCCCCGAAGTACGTTTCCGACAGCCGTCTAGCTGAGACCGAGGCCAAGCGGCTGTCCGAATCGTGCATCGTACTCGCTCGGTCGGAATACGGCTCCATAGCGCGGCACAATTCTGCTACGAACGAGTTTTACGGACAGATTCGGGTCCCCGAAACGATTCAGTCGGCGCGTACGTGATCTTCTCATCGTACTTGGTCGTTCAGACCTGTGTACGATTTGGTCGTAAACAAGAGCTACGAATCGGATCTGGGAAAGCCAAATCCGATTCGGAGGCCTTCCGAACGACATCAGAATCGGGCCCTAAATGTATAATATCCTGCTTTGCCACCCCACACAGGCTACATGACTTTGGTTTGTTATATTTCCAGGTTGGTAAATCAGCCAGGGAAGGGAGTGTCCCAAAGTGAGTAGCTAATAGCTTCCTTTTTAAGTGTGGGAAGTATGTTGTGCTCAAGTATGCTGCAGGTTGAAGTATGGGATATAATTGTAACACCATCCCGCATGGGCACATTTGCTTAAACTGTTTTTGTCTTCAATTAGCGAGTGCATTTCAGCGATTTTGTTCATTAGTTGACAGAATGCAGAGAAGGAGAGATTCTGTTGCAAAGCTCTGTTGTATTTGTTACTTTCAATGATGATCTTAGGTATTAATTGTAGCCTGTTTGAAGATCGTCTTCCTGGGCCCCCAGAGGGCATTATTAAGTGGGCTGGAGCAGTTCATCCAAATTGTACACCATTATTTTATTGTTGCATGTCTTCTTGCTTCAGCAATCCAAATTTCAGCCGGACTTGCGTAGGGGAAGCGTTCCATGGAAGACTGAATACTCTTTTATATGCCACTGAATACTCTTTTATATTCCCTTAACTGAAGATTTTCAAGTGATGTTACGTCTTTCCCATACAGAGCTTCACTTGCATATGCCACTGTTGGCAAGATTTTGGCTTTTATGACTGCTAGTAGTGGCTTGTATGATGGTCCATTTAGTCTTTGTGCTAATGAGCAAAAGGCATAGATCAGGCCATTTCCTTTCTTGGCGGCATACTGGTTGTGTATTTTGAAGTTGAGTCGGTTGTCTATGTACAATCCCTGATCCTTTTTTTTTTTTTGGGGGAGTTTTATATAGTGCGAACTAGACACGGAGGTACCAGAGCGCTTTACATGAGCACCAGTTACGTTACAGATGGACACATTAATTTTTGTTAGGCACTGGAAGATTAAGTGATTTCCCCAGAATCACAGAATGTTGAGCATCCCCGCCGAGACTCGAACCCGGTTCCCCAGCTCCGAGGTCGACCACTCTAGCTGTTAGGCCACATTCTCACCCCGTTCTAGTTGCCAACTTGTAGTTGCTGGCCTCCTTTAGTCTTATGTCGGGTCTGGTGGCTCAGTGGACTAATTCGTCCACTGCAGGGGCCTGTGTTTTGACCTCATGGTCAGAGGTTCAAATCCCAGTGGGTCCACTCAGTCTTTCATCCATCTGAGGTCGATAAAATGAGTACCGTTGGGTAACAATGAACATCTGTTATTCAGCGCCAGGATGCCTCTGGGTGAATGTGCGCTTTACAAATACACGTGTTATGTTATGCCACCAAGCTTGAATGATCGTTGCTTTTGAGCTTGGTTCCTAATAGTCATAATTTTTGTTTTTGTTGTATTTATTTTGAGTATGTTTGATTTAGTAAAAACTTCTAATTCATCAATCGCTTTTTAGAGACCTAATCTTGTGTAACTTAGTAACACATAGTCTTTATAGGATAGATGTGTTACCCTTAGTGCCCCCAGGCGTGGAGGATGCAAGTTTACCTGGTCTAATTTTGGAGAGTGGTATGCCATAAAGAGGTTAAGCAAGTGGGGGCTAAGACACAGCCTTGTTTGAGCCCTGGGACCACTGCCCGCCCTTAAAAAATATTTTTTGACCCACTCTCAAATGGGAAGGGATCCCCTGGGGACCCCTTCCCGTTTGCAAGTGGTTTACTACCTAATTGAAGTAGGTGGTAAATTGCGAGTGGTTTGCGACCGCAATTGCGGTCGCAAATCATTCATACATACAAATGAGAGTCGATATTAGGAAGGGACGCCCTTGGCAGGCCCCTTCCTAATAGCGAGTCGCAAACCTCATTTTGTGAATCGGTAAAATTTACCAATTCGCAAAATTAGGTTTGTACATGGCCATGCCCTAAATTGCGGTCGCAAACGGGCTGATAGGGTCATACATCAGGCCCCAAGTCTCTTGGAGGGCAATGATCTCATATATTTTCCAGTACTCAACAGACACATAAAATAATGTGATTGTCCAGTGCTTATCTTTGCCAAATGAAAAGTGCTATAATACACAATATAGCACAATAGCAGTGGTATAACAAAACTTGATGGGGCCCCCTGCAAATTACATGGAGGGGTGCTCCCATGCTCCGGACCCAGTCAGGAGCTCTGAGGCCTACCCGTGCACAGTGCTCGGAGGGCCCCCCCTGGATCTCGGACCCTCCCCCCCACACCATGGGGGCTGAGAGGGCTATTGGTATGCCACTGCACAATAGTACCTACAACATAAATGTATAATGTACTTAAGTGTCTCTGGTATGGGGTTAACGCCTACCAGTGAGGGTTCCTCCTCTGCCCCCTTCCATCTCCCTTAGTTCAGGGTGCTCTGGTGTAGGTTTTAGCACAGATGCAGAGCCCTTCCCCACTTTTTGGTCTGAAAGACACAAGTAGCCAATCAATCTCTCAGTGTTTGTCTCACCACAGTTCAGGTGTGCTATGGGCCTCACTCTGGCATCCTGCTGTTCAGTCCTACCCTTTCTGTAGTGGAGGAAGACATGTCGGCCAAGGGTACATCCAGCAGTTGCTTCTCTCCCTTTGCGAAGATATGAACTGTGCAGTAGTGTCCTTAGGTAGCAGCAGCTGGCGGGCAGCCTTCAGTCATGGACCCTCATCCAGGCATTGGCAGAAGACTGAACCTGAAGGTCTACAGGATACCCTTCCTCCTGCACTTGGTACATCACTGATTCAGCACGTTAGTCCTCTCTGGGTCAAAGCACTGATATCATCCACTTCTAGTTGCAGGTCCGGAGATGGGAGCTAAAATGCTTAAGGTGCTTTAGAGCTACAGGAAGGTGCTTAGTCTGATTGGGCGCACTTCAGATCAGTGTCTCATCAGCCACATAGTCATTTGAGTGCACAGTGGCTGGTGTCTCAAGGCTACAGTTTCGTTGTGGCACATGCACTTGATGGGCAAGAGCCACACTACTAGCTGTCATATAGGTTCATTCAGACACACTTAGGGCAAGTGTCATGGTCTTACACCGGGTCTCTTCTTCAGCAGCAAAAACTGCTCAAGCACACTTTGGGGAAATGACATGGCTGCAACACCAAAGTCAGGTCTGGCGCAATTGTCAAGTGTTGCTATTTAGCAATGGTCTCTTTCTTCAGCGGTGCAAACTATTCAGGCACACCTTCATGATAAATGCCACAGCTGCAACAGGTGAGTCAATGGTGCTATCTGCTCAGGCACACTTGGGCAGTGACGCAAATGTTCAGCTTCAGAGATAGTGGTGAGCTCCAAGATTGGAGCATAACAGTCACACTTCAATGGGTCTCTGTCAGATGGACCCACAGCACCAGGGTCAGCTGATCTTGTCCATGCCAGTAGTCCGCTTGTCCTGGAGAGTTGGCATGCTCCTTCCCTTTTCTTCAGGCAGGATCCTCCAGGTATTCCTGGTCAACTAACAGTTCTTTCTTCAGAGCGGACTCTCATGTCTTGGAAGTTGACTGTCAGACAGACACCAGCTCCGGTTGGGCAGTAGTCCTTTGGGTACTCTGAAGGAGCCCCCTCCTTGGTCAAAGAGAACTTCATACTGGAGCAACAAGGGGGTTAATAGCTCACACTCTATTAATGTTGCAGCAGACTGGGGACATACATTTTCTTTCTTACAAAATGTTGGGGCTTCCACAACAAAACCCACATGTCCCTTGTACTCTGATGCATCCAAAAACTCACCAAGTATACATGCATTCCACACACATAGATACACCTACTTGGGATATTAACGCAGGGAGCCGGATTGACCTGTAGCAGCAGAACTTTACATGAGACATGTGACACAGATAAAAATAATTTGTTTCACACCATGATCACTAATAAAAATACAGTGTGCTGCCACCACTGAGCTACATGGTTGAACCTGTGCCGGGGTAATAGATTCTGCAAATGTGGAGAGTGCACTTTCTCATCCAGGTCCAGACTCACATCAAGGGGCAGTCCTAGCCCTTCAGGCAGATGCTAAATTAGAGTCAAGTTGGGGCCAAGAGAAGGATCCAGAGAGTTCCAGTTGGGCACTCAGAGAAAGAGATGACTGAACTCTATGCAGTGATCATTCCCTTCCCAAAATAGGCTCTCGCCTACTTATGAGTTGGAATTATCGAAGCACTGGCTTCTACTCAGAATTGGTAAACTGGTAGTCTGTAGTACGTGAGACAGCCTAGTATAATGCATCAAGAAGTGGGGGCAACCATGGAATGGATTAGTATAATTGCCACAGCATTACATCTGCTATAAACAAGAGTGACTTAAAAATCAGTGCCACTACAGAATGTGTATTGTTTTGCAATCTTTTACATTTTATTTGCATACTGCTAAGCTACTTTGCAGACCAGCCACTGAGGTCATTTAGAGACTACAACTAGATGTAATGCACCCCAGACTGGATTTCAGGGACTCAAAAGATGAATCATTTCATGACTGGGGTATTTTTAGTCATAGTGTGCTTATCTAGCGTTTGTCCACCTGGTCAGGTTTCTTGGTCCTTGGATGGCAGCAATTCTATAACTTCAAGGTAAGTAAGCACCAGGAAAAGAGCCAGGTGTTCAAGCCTTTACAAAATGCTGGAATGCAAGGGATAGTGTGGAGGCTAGAAGGAAGTAAATTCAAATGTACTTGCAAACAAATAGAGAAGTGATACCAATCCGAGCAAACCTTCTTAAATTTAGGAATAGAAAGAAAAGAAGTAGTCAAAGATTGAAGCTGTCTACCTGTGATGTTGACATCAATACTTCTCTTTAAAAAGCCTTGATCTGACCAGAGTAGTATGCTGATTAATGCCAACTATTTAACAAATAGTAGAATCAGTGCCACAAACTTAGGTTTTGCTCAGAATCCCATAACTAGTGCTGAGTACTCTGGAAGACCAATCAACAGCTTTCCGAAGCAAACAGACCTTGCTGACTTTTCAAAGGGAACTTGTCTCCTCTTTCCCCACTTAAACATCTGGGTCTCCTCCCTCCAGTTTCAGGATTGTCAGAAATACACTTCCACATTCTGGGGAAGTAACTTCACTTCCATTTTGGGCACATGAACAGACCAGGGGGCTAAAAGCAAAATGCTGTTAGACTCATAAAGCACCCACTAAAATAGTAGTCCCAGGCACTGAAGGGAACTACATTGTGTGTGGATGTGTTCCGTATAAAATAACAGAATGCTGCCATGCACAGTGAAGTTGGACCCTGGCTGGAGTGGGCTGGGATATTGTCCCATGCGGTATGCTGCAGTGAGGCAGAATAAAAAGGAAATGACACAACAAAAGACCAATGAAAGCCTCTATAAGTATATTATTTATGTAAATATACTAAAATCAAAAGGTATTGGCTAATGCAGCACATTTTGCTCACTTTCTAAATGCAGTTGAAAAATGTACTTACCAAGTTCTACATGTCCCTTTAAAAATGTCACTTTAGTAAATTCAATAATGGTCTTTGTGGCTTTGTAATTTGCTGTTTTTGTAAAATAGGCTCTTTGCATTTTCAGTGAGGATGATTATAAAAACATAACATCCCTTCTTGTGATGTGACTTCCTGTGACGTAATCTCAAGTTACATCTGATAATTAGTCAGCCCATTACTTTCCTAGAGATGGGAAAATCAGAACGAGATTAAAACAGACTTCAAGCATGAAAGAGGTCTGAGAAAACAAATGGAATGAGAGAGGATATGGAGACCAAGAGAGTAAAAGATCCTAGTCTGTGTGTTGTGGGAACTTCTGAGTGGCATGTAGTTGACAGTTTGTGTGCTACTCTCTGTGTATTCCCTTTATTTAAAAAAAAAAATCTCTTTTTGCCTGGCCACTCTATTTTTTGCTGAATCTTATTGCTGGTTTTTAGACTCTGCACGTTAGGATATTGTTGTCTAGTGCCAGTGTATGTTATGTGATCTGACCCTACAACATGTAAAAATTACCTAATTCCTAATTGGATCATTTTACTTTTCCATTAGGCCATAGAATATGGTGTGGAAATACACCCATAGCATGAAAAGGTATATGTCACCTGCAGGCTGTGACACTTATTGTGCCATGAGCATCCACAAGTGTGACAAAGGACAACATGGCTTTAAGTCTACCATTATAGCCTGATTGCTGCAGGATAAAACCTGCAGAGTGGCCTGTTTAAATAACACTTTTGTGACAGGTAAAAACCTCCCTTTTAACTATTAGTAAGTTTCCATCATATAGGCCTTCTTAGCACACAAGGTAGGGTGTATTTTACTTGAAAGTTGGACATGTAGAAAATACATCGTACCATGTCCTTACTGCGACAAGGCCTGAAAATGTATTTTAACTCTGGTAGGCCTAGCCATTCTATATAGAAAATCAGAGTACAGATTAACATACCAATAAGGTATCTAAGGAGTAGCACCAGCTAGAAAAATAATTAAACCACTGGTTAATAGGTATAAAAAATCCAGTGAAATGTTGAAGTACATTTTAATGAATATTAAGGAAAAGTAACTTTAGAAAGTTACACTTTGCCAGCCTAAACCATCAAAAAGCTAATTAGCCTTGGCCCCTGCTAACTTCCAACCTGTGCTCAGCCCCGGAAGAGATGTGAAAGAAGTATGAAATTCCTCCCACTAGCGCACAATAGACTGACCTGAATGGGCACAGATGATTCCTCTGAGCTCAATAGATTACACAGGGTAGGTGCAGTGAGCATCCTGTGACATCATAGTGTGAACTCCTGCCTGAGAGGTCTGTTGAGCAATATGTAACATGTTGGTGCACTTGAAAGGGAGAAAACAGGGTGCTAGGACATTTCTTGTGTATCCCGTGTCAGGTGGCTGAAGGAACCTGCTTTTGCCCTACCATACTAATGTCTCTGGGTTAGTTGTATGTACACTGCCTACTTCAAACTGGATTTTGGAGTTAGTTGTGGGTCAACACTGGTGCTTTCCACAGTCCACACTCCTATGCACCCTCACCCTGAAGAGCGCACGTTTTATGTGGCGAAAGACTGCAGCCATCCTGGAACTGCCATGGCACATTGCATTTTGAGCCTGTTTGCAGTAAGGCAAACAAGAATTACTGCAAAAGTGGGAAGTTCAGGCCTTTTGACCCTTTACCGCATTAGACAGATAGGAACTAGGAGTGTCTTAGGGTGTCCCCTACCCACAAGCTGGTGCAACCTTCAAAGCTGGATCCTCTCCTAGCCCTCCCACTGGTAGACATGCAAAAGTATATAGGTATGTTGAACCATCTGCACTTGCCATCTCTGATCTGAGAGAAGAGTCTGAGGTGGTTGGACCTCCTGCCTCTTGATGTCCAAGGCCATAAAGTTCTCCAAATATCACGAGGCTGATCTCCTGGATGGCTTTAGGAACATCACATAACTGAAGAGGACATTCCTGTGAAGAATACCAGCTGACCAGCAGCAACTGGACCTGGAATGGACTTTTCTGTTGTTCTCTGCTTGACTCCCTGAGAACTGCTAAGTGCTCCCTCTGAGGTACCAGGGGGCTTGGAAGTGTACTCATGTGGCTGTTTGGGCACCAAAAGAAGTTCGGGAACTTTCTCAAAACATTTTACCCCAGAGCTCCATGAGAACCAAATGTGAAAAATATCCCATTGGCAGTTCCACAGCATCAGATTGAATTCAGGTTTGTCCCTCATGGAGGAGAGTTTTGTTTTCCTCAGGAAAACAACAAAGTCCCTTTTTAGATGGGAATTTAGAAACTTTTTCGAACATCCCTAGTTTCAGGCGCTAGCAGGCCAATCTACTTGTTATACCCGACCAGGTCCCCATCGTGGTCGGCCTCAAGTTGCACCTAGGTCACAGTCTATTGTCACCCTTGACCTAAATTGATGCTTTACGCTTGTTGATGCTATTTTCTCTTAAGTCTTTAAAAAATCATACCTGTGTTGCCCTTACTGGATTTTTGTTGTTTTGGTGTCATTTTTAAATTAAATTTTACTCTATTTTTATAAATTGAAGTTAAGTCTTGTCTTCTGGTTGATACAGATATCAGGGGTTGATCTCAGGTTTAAATTACTGAAACCTTTGACTGGACAAAACAAGGTAGTGACTTTATTACTTGTGGTAAACTGCCTTCAACTGCAATTAACAATCCACTTTCTATCACTCTTTATAACAAAGTATATGTCTGATCTGAACACAACATATTAAAGGCAACATAGAAAAAGCTACTTTCTTAATATAGAAATGTTATGCCTCATTGTAAAGTGTGCACTATTCTACAGTAAAATACATGTTTTGAAATCGTTTTTTATTCTGGGCTACCAAAGTGACTGAGAATCTGCGGGCTCTTCTGTATCAGACAGTTATTTAGACAAAAATTGTCCAATTGTCCATATGCTCGCCTGGTACAAGCTTGCAGACTCTTGTTTAGCTAGATCGCGAGGAACACAAATTTAGGATTTAAAACGCAATGCAGTGCTTACTGTTGTCAGTATTAGTAGGATTTTATTACTATCCAAAGGAACACTTTTAACAACCATAGAATAATGACAGATTGAGAAAAAGGAAAACAATAAGGTTCTAAAGCCCTGGCTTGATCTTTGCATGCAGCGCCTCAAAGCCGTTTCGTAGCTCACTGTGCTGTATTAGGTTTGCAACTTATGAACCGCAAGTAACAGAATGACCTGTGTATTAAAAGCAGTAACCCACCTTCATATCTACATAAAATGAAATATGTGATCTGCGTGTTACACAATGTGCTTTGCAGAAGGTACATTAACCCGCTATGCTACTTTTATGAGTCAGCACTGTGACTAGACAAAACACAGATCCCTCCAGCAAATGCATTAACAGCCAGAGTTATCTTACCATTATTATTATCTCCAAATTGCTGGCCACACAAAGATCTCTGCAGCAGGTCCCTTACCGCCATAGGGTATTTAAAGCAGCACCCTCTTTGTGTCCAATTAAAGGAGCCGCAACAGATTTACTGTTACGTTTCTTCGTTTTGCCATTTTCTTTGTGGCAAAGTTTGTTTTTAAAAATAAATGTATAAGTTGAGTGTCAGACTTTGCTTTTCATGCCTTCACCCCTCGTGACTCCGGCCCCTGTCCACTGCCACACCCTGACCCCAAAGGTATAGACTCTCGGGCTAATTTTTCCCAATTCCAACACTGGCTGGAGCTGGTGTTTTTGAGGACATAGCTCCAGGCAAGAGTCCTCTTGGCTCAACACTTCTAGGCACAGCAGCCAGCTTGACCTACATGGTGAACCAGAAAATCAAGGGTCTCAAACGCAATTTAGATCGATTTACACATGAGTGGGCGTTCCCTTACGTGGAGGATAAACACTACCAGATTAACACCGAACAGCCATACCATCAGAATTTTCAGAGGGGGGGACGCAGGCAGACTAGGAGAACTCCCTACAATTGGACCTTTGATAAGTCAAGACGACCGTCAACCTACCTGAAGCACTCGACATCGGTGGGCATCTGCTCATCGCCTTCCTGGTCACTGGCTAGTGACCCAGACTCTGTCCCCTCTGCTTTCAGGTTCTTCAGATCTTCGATCCACATTTGGATCCACCCGAACACTTTCGACTTGGCCGCCAGCAGCACTTTGCAGCAGATCGCCATTGAAAGCGACAACGAAACCCGACCCCGAAAGACACCTATGCACCCGGCTCCCCTGGGTGAGGTAACTCGAGTACTCCGGTGCTCCCGTGGGTATTGACACTAGAACAGCCTAGTTCTCAAAGGGTTTGCTCCAAGTCCTCCTCTAAGTGTCCCTTTTCTTTTAAATTCTAATCGCGACTTTCCCCATAGAAGTTAACGGCGATTCGCGGCTGTGTTCATACACTGCACGCGTCCCCCGTGGGTCCCCTGTGTCACTACCTTGGGTGGTTCCTTGTGGTCCAAGCACTTCTACAGGCTCTAGGCCTTGTGTCTAGCTCAGTCGTGGTTCTTATACCACTTTATTGGTATATGGTTTGGTACGCCCCTAGGGCTCAAACGTGTATTTGTGCTCTTACTGTAGATAACTAACTTATAATTTATGTACTTCGAACTCTAGCCTCATAAAGAGACTAGAGGGGTGTGTTTAGCAATAAATACATATATTTTGAATATATACCTGGTGTGGTCCTCTTTCATTTTGGTCACTCAAGAGATTATAGACTGGTAAAACAAGCTGCTTTACATTCCTTCAAGACTTAGCCTGAAGGCTGCTCTCCATAGCTACCACTAGGATAGCTTTCAATAAAGGTTGTCTTTAACCTATCTCCAATAAGGGGTTGTTTGGACTGGTGCAAGGTGCCCACTATAATTAGTGGACAGCATATGCCAGGCCAACTTCTCACAGTACCAATAAGGTGTACTGGGAGGAGGGACTCCTATACAGCGAGGCAAGGGACCACAAACCAAGGGTAACCAGGTTGGTGGTCCCCAAACAGTATATCAGAGTTCTTGCTTCACATAGACCATGACACCTTCTTAGCTGGACATCTAGGGCAGACCAAAACTTGGGACAGGTTGGTGAACGATTTCTATTGGCCACATTGTCCGAGAAAGTCAAGGAGTTCTGTTGCTCCTGTGTTACCTGCCAAGGCAGATTGCAAGCCTGATACCATTACCTGTGGTAGGAAATCACTTTGAAAGGGTTCAGATTAATATTGGTGGTCCCCTAGACCTACCTACTGCCCCTGGCAATAGGTTTATCCTGGTGGTGGTCGACCAGGCCAAGAGGGACCCATAGGCCATTCCCCTCAGGACAGTTTCTGTTCCTACAGTAGCTAGAACCCTACTTGATATTTTCACCAGGGTGAGTTTTCCTAAGGAGGTTCTTTCTAGTGGTGGGCTGAACTTGCAGAGTTTTACTCTGCAGAATTTTGTGGAGTTTCATAAAAACTCACTGAGATTTCATAGAGTACCGCCCACCCTTATTTCATACAATGTAAAGTTTTGCGTCGCCCCGTCGTAACCCTTGTGCGCTTTGCTGGAGTGTTGTCTTGTGACCTCCCGGGACGCAGACTGTCCAGTTAGGGGATGGCATGCATTGCCCCAGTTCTCCATCAAGCTGCAGAAAGACCCTTGTGCCACCTTCAGCTAGGCTTGTTGCCACCGTGAATGTCGCCGGAACTGCCAGCCTCAGGTGGCGGGATACACAACGAACTCCATGCACATGCTGCACCATGCAACTTTTTTTTAGCTCGAACCTTTCTAAATTAAAAGATGTACAAGAAGGAGGTTATGGCTTCCTATGTTAGATTAAATGGCAAGTGATTGACCCACAGCTAAACAACTTTAACAAAACATAAACAGGGGTGTGGGGTCAATCCTGGAGGAGGCTTACCCAGTGAGAAACGAAGACCTCATCATTGTAATGTAGGCAATGTAACGTTTTGTCTCATGGAGACCCTGCCGAAGACAGCATGGCTTCTGAAGGGGGTGAGTCTTCCAGTCATCACGTATTTCCTTTAAGTTGGTGCTTCCCTACTAAGGAGCACGCACCAAAGGGTGGGTGGCCGACTCAGCTTTGCCACTAATTTTCACTAAATAAATGTGTTTTTTTCTAGGATAGGAGTGGGCTTGTGTCTACCCAACATGGCTACCAGCTATACACTGCAGTCCCAAAACTCCTGTGCCGCCAGCGAGACAAACAGCAGATACTGGGGCTGAACTTCAAAAACTAATCTACCCATTCATAGTTCACATCTAACCTACCCCATAGACACATCATCACAGTTAAACCAATGCTCATCATTCTGCGAAGAGGACACTTCACACTGGTCCAGTGTCTCCTGTGTATAAATTGATGTTGTGCGCTACACCCCTTCTTCTGTCCTTCTCCAGGGGACTTGATAAACAACAGACATATGTACATCTAGAGGGACAAAAAAAGCAAAACCTCTCCTGCCGAGTAGTGTATCCTTTTTCAACCAGAACCCACATACACACTCGAAGAAATAAAAGGATCACACTTGTCAAATTGTTCTTACCTCAGACCGCCTCCTGTTTTTCAACTCTACGTGAATTATCTTTTTCATCTCCATCTCGCTTGGTTTAACAGTGCTCCATACAGCTCAATCAGTCAGTGTGCCTGCTCCTGACATATGTATTAAACCCTCCGGTCACAGGTTCCCAGCACATGAAAAGCACTCAATGGGCTAGTGTCCTTGCCATGAAGATCTTTGTGCAACATGCCTAACCCAAGGGCATTTCCAAAATAGCAGAGCACATTTTAGAGT
This sequence comes from Calotriton arnoldi, assembly GCA_963921515.1. Taxonomy (NCBI): domain Eukaryota; kingdom Metazoa; phylum Chordata; class Amphibia; order Caudata; family Salamandridae; genus Calotriton; species Calotriton arnoldi. The sequence continues at coordinate 1,235,494 of CAWUFW010004624.1, forward strand.
ATGTTTTTGAGAGGGATAAAGTCAGATAAACTACCCAGCAAGTTTCAGAGCCCTAAATATTAAGGTAGGGTTTCCTGTCTCGACAGTGCTTTCGGGAGGAAATCAGGCTCAGCCACCTTCTGCAGGAGATCTAGGCAGTGAAGCCTGTTGCCCAGGGCGCTTGGCTGCAGCAAGAGGAGGGGCAGTTTCTTGTAGTCTCTCGAACGACCAGCCACCAGAGGACGAAGAGGCACCTGTGAGAGGCTGCTTCACTGCTTAAACAGTCACTGAGTTTACCTCAGACTTGCACAAAATCTCTCCCAGGCTCCCTGTCCAGTTCAAGTGCACACAGGTGCATCCAGTGGTGGAGAGCTCTAGTGTAGTATCTGAGAGCAGGGGTGGGCCACAGGAGGTGATGCGACTGTACAAAGTGAAAGTCCAAGTGGCTGTTGGTAGCAGCTAGTGTCATTGAAGCTGCTAATGGGGCGGAATCCAGGACGACAGAAGTTTAGAAGGGCACATGCAATGTTAATATGATTATAAGTGATTAATTCCACCGGAAGAGTGGAGTGAGGAATTTATTGTAAGTCCGCATTAAAAGAGTAACGTGGAATTACTAAATTCCTTCAATGCCGCCGGCGGAATTAAAAATTCCACCCACCCCTAGTTGTTTCAGATAGAGGCTCAAACTTCATGTCTGCTGATCTGAAAGCAATGTGGGATAAGTGTGGAGAGACAAATAAGTTCACTACCCCCTACCATCCCCAAGCAAAAGGTCTGGTTGAGAGATTTAACAAGACCATGAAAGGCATGATTATGGGTTTACCAGAGAAAGTCAAGAGGAGATTGGACATTCTCCTACTTTGTCTACTCTATGCCTACAGGAAGGTTCAACAAAAAGGAGTAGAGTTTGGTACCTTAGAATTACTTTTTGGACACCCTGTGAGAGGTCCCTTAAGCTTGGTAAAGGAAGGTTGGGCGATACCTCTCAAGGAGCCCAAGCAGGACATCCTAGATTATGTACTAGGCCTTCACTCAAGAATGGCTGAGTATATGAAAAAGGAAAACAAGACTTTGCCGGCCAGCCAGGAAATTGTCAAGTACTAGTATGACCAGAAAGCTTCTATGATAGTGTTCCAGCCTGGACAGCTAGTGTGGGTCCTGGAGCCTGTGGTACCAAGAGCCCTACAAGATAAGTGGGCTGGGCCTTACCCTATCTTGGAAAAGAACAGTGAGGTGACTCATCTGGTTGATATAGGTACCCCCAGATGCCACCACAGGGTGTTACATGTGAACAGACTCAAGGTTCACCATGACAGAGCAGACATGACCATGCTCATGGTGACAGATGGGGGAGCAGAAGAGGAAAGTGAGCCTCTCCCTGACCTTCTGTCAATTAATGTCAAAAATGGTACAGTGGATGGAGTAGTTCTCTCCTCCACATTAACAGATCAGCAACAACAAGACTATCACAATTTGCTCAGTTAGTTTGCTAGTTTATTTTCTTTGACTCCAGGTCTGACCACATGGTGACTGTTTTCCTATCAAGAGCAAAATATGCAGGATGGCAGACCAAGTCAAAGCCAGCATCAAAGCAGAAGCTGCAAAGATGCTGGAGTTGGGGATGATTGAGACCTCTAGTAGTCCATGGGCCAGCCCAGTGGTTCTTGTACCCAAGCCAAATCCCAAAGGAAGGAAACCTGAGTTAAGATTCGGTGTGGACTACAGAGGCCTAAATGCAGTCACCCCATACCAAGAGCAGATGAGTTCATTGATTATCTGGGGGCTGCAGCATATATGAGCACCTTCGTGATTATTGGCAGATGGCCCTCACTGCTGGTGCCAAGGAGAGGTCAGCTTTTTCAACTCATGATGGCCTTTTTTAATTCAAAGTGATATCTTTTGGTTTGGAAAATGCACCTGCCCACTTCCATAGGTGATCGAATCCACAGCTACCCAGGGTTGAGCTGAGGCTTTGAAACACACCTGACTGGACCTAAGAAAGGTTTTTTGTGTATTCCATGATAAGGCTACCAGGCCAAATCATATAATACAACCAAATCCTCACACAACCAAAATAGTCATCCATGGAATGGCTGAAAGAGTCAGATTAATAGTGGTGTCTAGGTGTCAGGATGTCAAAGATTTTTGTGACTATGGGCCACATGTATTTTTTTTTTTTTTTTTTTTTAATTTATTTATTTGAAAAGTTTTATATAGCGCTGGCTAGACCCGGAGGTATCAGAGCGCTTTACATGAGGTAGGACATTGTTTCAGAACATTGTTACATAGTTACATCAGTTTCTGGAGCGTCGCATAACATAGAAAGGGAGACAGTATAACATAGTAACATGAGTTACTAAAGCATAGCATAACATAGAAAAAACCAGTAAGGTCAGGCTGGAAAAGGGGAGGCAGACAATGGATCACAGAGGTAGGAGGCGGGGGGAGGGAAAAGAAACACAACGGGGAGACGAGGAAAACAATGTCTGATGTCCGGCTGTGTAGGTGACGGCCGAGGGGTGAACCAGAGCCAAACTCCTCTATAGCTGCATAGGACAGCTCCACCGGGCATCGGCCAAGGTTGCTCGGGCACCGTGGTACATACAGACAGTTAAGGTTTCCGCCTAGGGGGCAGACAATGAATCACGGAGGGAGGAGGCGGGGGTGGGAAAAGAAACACAACGGGGAGACGAGGAAAACAATGTCCGATGTCCGGCTGGGTAGGTGACGGCCGAGGGGTGAACTAGACCCAAACTCCTCTATAGCGGCATTGGACAGCTCCACCGGGTATCGGCCAAGGTTGCTCGGGCACCGCGGTACGTACAGACAGTTATGGTTTCCGCCTGGGGGGCATCGTCAAAAGTTCCATCGAGAGCACCGGTCACGGTCTACGGTGCTACGATCCCAGTGGTAGTGGGACCACTCCCAATCCTCTACCGAGTGTGTCTCCCTTGCCGCTGTGGTCACTCTCAGAGAGGTCTCTATAAGATATCTCTCCAAAACATTCTCCTGGTTCGGATCCAAAATAAACTCAAAGGTTTCATTCCAGACAGGATTTATATTGTTATTGAAATGTTTTGTTCGCTTCCTGCTGTAGAGATGAAGAGTTCCACATAGGGGTCCGGAGTATCAAGCAAGTCTCCGAATCTGCCCTTGGTGACATTGGTGGCCCGTTGCACAGTCACAGTAAATTTGTGTGAAAACTGACATTGCACTATAATGCTATTTTGCGTTCGCAAACACAAAAAAGGGTTTTTCTATGTGTCAAACCCTAATTTGCGATGCGGTAGCCTGTTACCGAATCGCAAAATGAGTTTGCGATTCAGTATTTGGAAGGGGTGTGTTTAGGGCGTCCCTTACAAATACCGAATCGCAGCGGTATGTATGAATGTTTTGTGACCGTGAATACAGTCGCAAAACATTCGCATTTTACCACCTACTTCAAGTTGGTGGTAACCCATTCGCAAATGGGAAGGGGTCTGCAAGGGACTCCTTCCCCTTTGGGAATGGTGGGGAAAAGTTTTTTTAAGAGCAGGCACAGACCACTGCCTGCTCTTAAAAAATGAGCAGAAACCATTTCATTTTTTCTTTTAAATGCAACCCGTTTTCCTTAAAGGAAAATGGGCTGCATTTAAAAAGAAATATTGCTTTATTGAAAAGCAATCACGGACATGGTGGTCTGCGGACCCTAGCAGGCCTCCATCCCTGTGATTTTAGCGATTCCTAGGGGTCGCAAATTGTGACCTACCTCATTAATAGTAATGAGGTAGGTTGATTTGCGACCCCCTAGGAATCTCTAAATAAAACTCTTGGAGTTTCATACATTAGGAATAGCGATTACCTAATTGAAATTCGCTGAAAATCACAATTAGGTAATCGCTATTCCTAATGTAGATACATGTGGCCTGAAAAGAGGTGTAAACCATTTTTTAAAGAGTAAGGACATTCACTTTAACAAGGAAGAACCAATAAAGATAAGAGAACACAGATAATCATGAGCACCACCATTGTTGGTAACATAAGTACACCAGTACGGGTACAAAGCAAAGTTCTGTAGAATCAATACCATCTAAGACAAACGAATGGGATGAACAATAAATCAAATCATTCTTTACTGTTTACGTTAGTTAAAACCATAACAATATTCCAGTAAAAAAAACATAAAACAATGTGAAATGCTGGTGAGTAAAATATTATGTCTACTGTATTTATTGTATACAATGTCAAATCAGCGGAAGAATAAGTGGGCCAAAAAAGAAGTATTACAGAGTTCGGCTTAAAGTGCTACAGTGCTCTTAATAACATAGTCTTAGTCAGACATGTGTTCGGATCTAGTTAATTTCTCGCAAAGCAGGAATTTCATCTTTTTACAGTTGAGCTGAGGGTCCATATGATCAAGGCACTTTATTATAGCTGATCTACAAGTACGAATGCCACTAATATTAAAAGATTTTTTCTAGCAATAATGCCCGACCTAAATTTAAAACGGGGCATATACATATTAAGGTCCGGATTCTGATCTCGCTAGGAAAGCCCTCCGTACGACTGCCCCGGAGGACTTTCCGAGCGAGACGTGCTCCGGGAGTCCGAACGAGCGAGTACGATGCTGCTGTATGCTTACGGACTCGGTTCGCTCGGATTCCCATTGAACTCTATGGGAGCCCGTGTACAGTAGCAATAAAAGGGGTAGGTGGGGAAAAGCGTGCACCCTGTGGCAGGCACCCCATGGTGCCCGCCACGCTGTGCATGCCTGGATCGGGGGGACACATGGGCACACCTCCGTGACAGATTCGGAGAGCCCCGGGTGAAGAGGGGCCTGCTATGGCCCCCCGAAGTACGTTTCCGACAGCCGTCTAGCTGAGACCGAGGCCAAGCGGCTGTCCGAATCGTGCATCGTACTCGCTCGGTCGGAATACGGCTCCATAGCGCGGCACAATTCTGCTACGAACGAGTTGTACGGACAGATTCGGGTCCCCGAAACGATTCAGTCGGCGCGTACGTGATCTTCTCATCGTACTTGGTCGTTCAGACCTGTGTACGATTTGGTCGTAAACAAGAGCTACGAATCGGATCTGGGAAAGCCAAATCCGATTCGGAGGCCTTCCGAACGACATCAGAATCGGGCCCTAAATGTATAATATCCTGCTTTGCCACCCCACACAGGCTACATGACTTTGGTTTGTTATATTTCCAGGTTGGTAAATCAGCCAGGGAAGGGAGTGTCCCAAAGTGAGTAGCTAATAGCTTCCTTTTTAAGTGTGGGAAGTATGTTGTGCTCAAGTATGCTGCAGGTTGAAGTATGGGATATAATTGTAACACCATCCCGCATGGGCACATTTGCTTAAACTGTTTTTGTCTTCAATTAGCGAGTGCATTTCAGCGATTTTGTTCATTAGTTGACAGAATGCAGAGAAGGAGAGATTCTGTTGCAAAGCTCTGTTGTATTTGTTACTTTCAATGATGATCTTAGGTATTAATTGTAGCCTGTTTGAAGATCGTCTTCCTGGGCCCCCAGAGGGCATTATTAAGTGGGCTGGAGCAGTTCATCCAAATTGTACACCATTATTTTATTGTTGCATGTCTTCTTGCTTCAGCAATCCAAATTTCAGCCGGACTTGCGTAGGGGAAGCGTTCCATGGAAGACTGAATACTCTTTTATATGCCACTGAATACTCTTTTATATTCCCTTAACTGAAGATTTTCAAGTGATGTTACGTCTTTCCCATACAGAGCTTCACTTGCATATGCCACTGTTGGCAAGATTTTGGCTTTTATGACTGCTAGTAGTGGCTTGTATGATGGTCCATTTAGTCTTTGTGCTAATGAGCAAAAGGCATAGATCAGGCCATTTCCTTTCTTGGCGGCATACTGGTTGTGTATTTTGAAGTTGAGTCGGTTGTCTATGTACAATCCCTGATCCTTTTTTTTTTTTTTTTGGGAGTTTTATATAGCGCGAACTAGACACGGAGGTACCAGAGCGCTTTACATGAGCACCAGTTACGTTACAGATGGACACATTAATTTTTGTTAGGCACTGGAAGATTAAGTGATTTCCCCAGAATCACAGAATGTTGAGCATCCCCGCCGAGACTCGAACCCGGTTCCCCAGCTCCGAGGTCGACCACTCTAGCTGTTAGGCCACATTCTCACCCCGTTCTAGTTGCCAACTTGTAGTTGCTGGCCTCCTTTAGTCTTATGTCGGGTCTGGTGGCTCAGTGGACTAATTCGTCCACTGCAGGGGCCTGTGTTTGACCTCATGGTCAGAGGTTCAAATCCCAGTGGGTCCACTCAGTCTTTCATCCATCTGAGGTCGATAAAATGAGTACCGTTGGGTAACAATGAACATCTGTTATTCAGCGCCAGGATGCCTCTGGGTGAATGTGCGCTTTACAAATACACGTGTTATGTTATGCCACCAAGCTTGAATGATCGTTGCTTTTGAGCTTGGTTCCTAATAGTCATAATTTTTGTTTTTGTTGTATTTATTTCGAGTATGTTTGATTTAGTAAAAACTTCTAATTCATCAATCGCTTTTTAGAGACCTAATCTTGTGTAACTTAGTAACACATAGTCTTTATAGGATAGATGTGTTACCTTTAGTGCCCCCAGGCGTGGAGGATGCAAGTTTACCTGGTCTAATTTTGGAGAGTGGTATGCCATAAAGAGGTTAAGCAAGTGGGGGCTAAGACACAGCCTTGTTTGAGCCCTGGGACCACTGCCCGCCCTTAAAAAATATTTTTGACCCACTCTCAAATGGGAAGGGATCCCCTGGGGACCCCTTCCCGTTTGCAAGTGGTTTACTACCTCATTGAAGTAGGTGGTAAATTGCGAGTGGTTTGCGACCGCAATTGCGGTCGCAAATCATTCATACATACAAATGAGAGTCGATATTAGGAAGGGACGCCCTTGGCAGGCCCCTTCCTAATAGCGAGTCGCAAACCTCATTTTGTGAATCAGTAAAATTTACCAATTCGCAAAATTAGGTTTGTACATGGCCATGCCCTAAATTGCGGTCGCAAACGGGCTGATAGGGTCATACATCAGGCCCCAAGTCTCTTGGAGGGCAATGATCTCATATATTTTCCAGTACTCAACAGACACATAAAATAACGTGATTGTCCAGTGCTTATCTTTGCCAAATGAAAAGTGCTATAATACACAATATAGCACAATAGCAGTGGTATAACAAAACTTGATGGGGCCCCCTGCAAATTACATGGAGGGGTGCTCCCATGCTCCGGACCCAGTCAGGAGCTCTGAGGCCTACCCGTGCACAGTGCTCGGAGGGCCCCCCCTGGATCTCGGACCCTCCCCCCCACACCATGGGGGCTGAGAGGGCTATTGGTATGCCACTGCACAATAGTACCTACAACATAAATGTATAATGTACTTAAGTGTCTCTGGTATGGGGTTAACGCCTACCAGTGAGGGTTCCTCCTCTGCCCCCTTCCATCTCCCTTAGTTCAGGGTGCTCTGGTGTAGGTTTTAGCACAGATGCAGAGCCCTTCCCCACTTTTTGGTCTGAAAGGCACAAGTAGCCAATCAATCTCTCAGTGTTTGTCTCACCACAGTTCAGGTGTGCTATGGGCCTCACTCTGGCATCCTGCTGTTCAGTCCTACCCTTTCTGTAGTGGAGGAAGACATGTCGGCCAAGGGTACATCCAGCAGTTGCTTCTCTCCCTTTGCGAAGATATGAACTGTGCAGTAGTGTCCTTAGGTAGCAGCAGCTGGCGGGCAGCCTTCAGTCATGGACCCTCATCCAGGCATTGGCAGAAGACTGAACCTGAAGGTCTACAGGATACCCTTCCTCCTGCACTTGGTACATCACTGATTCAGCACGTTAGTCCTCTCTGGGTCAAAGCACTGATATCATCCACTTCTAGTTGCAGGTCCGGAGATGGGAGCTAAAATGCTTAAGGTGCTTTAGAGCTACAGGAAGGTGCTTAGTCTGATTGGGCGCACTTCAGATCAGTGTCTCATCAGCCACATAGTCATTTGAGTGCACAGTGGCTGGTGTCTCAAGGCTACAGTTTCGTTGTGGCACATGCACTTGATGGGCAAGAGCCACACTACTAGCTGTCATATAGGTTCATTCAGACACACTTAGGGCAAGTGTCATGGTCTTACACCGGGTCTCTTCTTCAGCAGCAAAAACTGCTCAAGCACACTTTGGGGAAATGACATGGCTGCAACACCAAAGTCAGGTCTGGCGCAATTGTCAAGTGTTGCTATTTAGCAATGGTCTCTTTCTTCAGCGGTGCAAACTATTCAGGCACACCTTCATGATAAATGCCACAGCTGCAACAGGTGAGTCAATGGTGCTATCTGCTCAGGCACACTTGGGCAGTGACGCAAATGTTCAGCTTCAGAGATAGTGGTGAGCTCCAAGATTGGAGCATAACAGTCACACTTCAATGGGTCTCTGTCAGATGGACCCACAGCACCAGGGTCAGCTGATCTTGTCCATGCCAGTAGTCCGCTTGTCCTGCAGAGTTGGCATGCTCCTTCCCTTTTCTTCAGGCAGGATCCTCCAGGTATTCCTGGTCAACTAACAGTTCTTTCTTCAGAGCGGACTCTCATTTCTTGGAAGTTGACTGTCAGACAGACACCAGCTCCGGTTGGGCAGTAGTCCTTTGGGTACTCTGAAGGAGCCCCCTCCTTGGTCAAAGAGAACTTCATACTGGAGCAACAAGGGGGTTAATAGCTCACACTCTATTAATGTTGCAGCAGACTGGGGACATACATTTTCTTTCTTACAAAATGTTGGGGCTTCCACAACAAAACCCACATGTCCCTTGTACTCTGATGCATTCAAAAACTCACCAAGTATACATGCATTCCACACACATAGATACACCTACTTGGGATATTAACGCAGGGAGCCGGATTGACCTGTAGCAGCAGAACTTTACATGAGACATGTGACACAGATAAAAATAATTTGTTTCACACCATGATCACTAATAAAAATACAGTGTGCTGCCACCACTGAGCTACATGGTTGAACCTGTGCCGGGGTAACAGATTCTGCAAATGTGGAGAGTGCACTTTCTCATCCAGGTCCAGACTCACATCAAGGGGCAGTCCTAGCCCTTCAGGCAGATGCTAAATTAGAGTCAAGTTGGGGCCAAGAATCCAAAAACCAGGATCCAGAGAGTTCCAGTTGGGCACTCAGAGAAAGAGATGACTGAACTCTATGCAGTGATCATTCCCTTCCCAAAATAGGCTCTCGCCTACTTATGAGTTGGAATTATCGAAGCACTGGCTTCTACTCAGAATTGGTAAACTGGTAGTCTGTAGTACGTGAGACAGCCTAGTATAATGCATCAAGAAGTGGGGGCAACCATGGAATGGATTAGTATAATTGCCACAGCATTACATCTGCTATAAACAAGAGTGACTTAAAAATCAGTGCCACTACAGAGTGTGTATTGTTTTGCAATCTTTTACATTTTATTTGCATACTGCTAAGCTACTTTGCAGACCAGCCACTGAGGTCATTTAGAGACTACAACTAGATGTAATGCACCCCAGACTGGATTTCAGGGACTCAAAAGATGAATCATTTCATGACTGGGGTATTTTTAGTCATAGTGTGCTTATCTAGCGTTTGTCCACCTGGTCAGGTTTCTTGGTCCTTGGATGGCAGCAATTCTATAACTTCAAGGTAAGTAAGGACCAGAAAAAGAGCCAGGTGTTCAAGCCTTTACAAAATGCTGGAATGCAAGGGATAGTGTGGAGGCTAGAAGGAAGTAAATTCAAATGTACTTGCAAACAAATAGAGAAGTGATACCAATCCGAGCAAACCTTCTTAAATTTAGGAATAGAAAGAAAAGAAGTAGTCAAAGATTGAAGCTGTCTACCTGTGATGTTGACATCAATACTTCTCTTTAAAAAGCCTTGATCTGACCAGAGTAGTATGCTGATTAATGCCAACTATTTAACAAATAGTAGAATCAGTGCCACAAACTTAGGTTTTGCTCAGAATCCCATAACTAGTGCTGAGTACTCTGGAAGACCAATCAACAGCTTTCCGAAGCAAACAGACCTTGCTGACTTTTCAAAGGGAACTTGTCTCCTCTTTCCCCACTTAAACATCTGGGTCTCCTCCCTCCAGTTTCAGGATTGTCAGAAATACACTTCCACATTCTGGGGAAGTAACTTCACTTCCATTTTGGGCACATGAACAGACCAGGGGGGCTAAAAGCAAAATGCTGTTAGACTCATAAAGCACCCACTAAAATAGTAGTCCCAGGCACTGAAGGGAACTACATTGTGTGTGGATGTGTTCCGTATAAAATAACAGAATGCTGCCATGCACAGTGAAGTTGGACCCTGGCTGGAGTGGGCTGGGATATTGTCCCATGCGGTATGCTGCAGTGAGGCAGAATAAAAAAGGAAATGACACAACAAAAGACCAATGAAAGCCTCTATAAGTATATTATTTATGTAAATATACTAAAATCAAAAGGTATTGGCTAATGCAGCACATTTTGCTCACTTTCTAAATGCAGTTGAAAAATGTACTTACCAAGTTCTACATGTCCCTTTAAAAATGTCACTTTAGTAAATTCAATAATGGTCTTTGTGGCTTTGTAATTTGCTGTTTTTGTAAAATAGGCTCTTTGCATTTTCAGTGAGGATGATTATAAAAACATAACATCCCTTCTTGTGATGTGACTTCCTGTGACGTAATCTCAAGTTACATCTGATAATTAGTCAGCCCATTACTTTCCTAGAGATGGGAAAATCAGAACGAGATGAAAACAGACTTCAAGCATGAAAGAGGTCTGAGAAAACAAATGGAATGAGAGAGGATATGGAGACCAAGAGAGTAAAAGATCCTAGTCTGTGTGTTGTGGGAACTTCTGAGTGGCATGTAGTTGACAGTTTGTGTGCTACTCTCTGTGTATTCCCTTTATTTAAAAAAAAAAATCTCTTTTTGCCTGGCCACTCTATTTTTTGCTGAATCTTATTGCTGGTTTTTAGACTCTGCACGTTAGGATATTGTTGTCTAGTGCCAGTGTATGTTATGTGATCTGACCCTACAACATGTAAAAATTACCTAATTCCTAATTGGAGCATTTTACTTTTCCATTAGGCCATAGAATATGGTGTGGAAATACACCCATAGCATGAAAAGGTATATGTCACCTGCAGGCTGTGACACTTATTGTGCCATGAGCATCCACAAGTGTGACAAAGGACAACATGGCTTTAAGTCTACCATTATAGCCTGATTGCTGCAGGATAAAACCTGCAGAGTGGCCTGTTTAAATAACACTTTTGTGACAGGTAAAAACCTCCCTTTTAACTATTAGTAAGTTTCCATCATATAGGCCTTCTTAGCACACAAGGTAGGGTGTATTTTACTTGAAAGTTGGACAGGTAGAAAATACATCGTACCATGTCCTTACTGCGACAAGGCCTGAAAATGTATTTTAACTCTGGTAGGCCTAGCCATTCTATATAGAAAATCAGAGTACAGATTAACATACCAATAAGGTATCTAAGGAGTAGCACCAGCTAGAAAAATAATTAAACCACTGGTTAATAGGTATAAAAATCCAGTGAAATGTTGAAGTACATTTTAATGAATATTAAGGAAAAGTAACTTTAGAAAGTTACACTTTGCCAGCCTAAACCATCAAAAAGCTAATTAGCCTTGGCCCCTGCTAACTTCCAACCTGTGCTCAGCCCCGGAAGAGATGTGAAAGAAGTATGAAATTCCTCCCACTAGCGCACAATAGACTGACCTGAATGGGCACAGATGATTCCTCTGAGCTCAATAGATTACACAGGGTAGGTGCAGTGAGCATCCTGTGACATCATAGTGTGAACTCCTGCCTGAGAGGTCTGTTGAGCAATATGTAACATGTTGGTGCACTTGAAAGGGAGAAAACAGGGTGCTAGGACATTTCTTGTGTATCCCGTGTCAGGTGGCTGAAGGAACCTGCTTTTGCCCTACCATACTAATGTCTCTGGGTTAGTTGTACGTACACTGCCTACTTCAAACTGGATTTTGGAGTTAGTTGTGGGTCAACACTGGTGCTTTCCACAGTCCACACTCCTATGCACCCTCACCCTGAAGAGCGCACGTTTTATGTGGCGAAAGACTGCAGCCATCCTGGAACTGCCATGGCACATTGCATTTTGAGCCTGTTTGCAGTAAGGCAAACAAGAATTACTGCAAAAGTGGGAAGTTCAGGCCTTTTGACCCTTTACCGCATTAGACAGATAGGAACTAGGAGTGTCTTAGGGTGTCCCCTACCCACAAGCTGGTGCAACCTTCAAAGCTGGATCCTCTCCTAGCCCTCCCACTGGTAGACATGCAAAAGTATATAGGTATGTTGAACCATCTGCACTTGCCATCTCTGATCTGAGAGAAGAGTCTGAGGTGGTTGGACCTCCTGCCTCTTGATGTCCAAGGCCATAAAGTTCTCCAAATATCACGAGGCTGATCTCCTGGATGGCTTTAGGAACATCACATAACTGAAGAGGACATTCCTGTGAAGAATACCAGCTGACCAGCAGCAACTGGACCTGGAATGGACTTTTCTGTTGTTCTCTGCTTGACTCCCTGAGAACTGCTAAGTGCTCCCTCTGAGGTACCAGGGGGCTTGGAAGTGTACTCATGTGGCTGTTTGGGCACCAAAAGAAGTTCGGGAACTTTCTCAAAACATTTTGCCCCAGAGCTCCATGAGAACCAAATGTGAAAAATATCCCATTGGCAGTTCCACAGCATCAGATTGAATTCAGGTTTGTCCCTCATGGAGGAGAGAGTTTTGTTTTCCTCAGGAAAACAACAAAGTCCCTTTTTAGATGGGAATTTAGAAACTTTTTCGAACATCCCTAGTTTCAGGCGCTAGCAGGCCAATCTACTTGTTATACCCGACCAGGTCCCCATCGTGGTCGGCCTCAAGTTGCACCTAGGTCACAGTCTATTGTCACCCTTGACCTAAATTGATGCTTTACGCTTGTTGATGCTATTTTCTCTTAAGTCTTTAAAAAAATCATACCTGTGTTGCCCTTACTGGATTTTTGTTGTTTTGGTGTCATTTTTAAATTAAATTTTACTCTATTTTTATAAATTGATGTTAAGTCTTGTCTTCTGGTTGATACAGATATCAGGGGTTGATCTCAGGTTTAAATTACTGAAACCTTTGACTGGACAAAACAAGGTAGTGACTTTATTACTTGTGATAAACTCCCTTCAACTGCAATTAACAATCCACTTTCTATCACTCTTTATACCAAAGTATATGTCTGATCTGAACACAACATAATAAAGGCAACATAGAAAAAGCTACTTTCTTAATATAGAAATGTTATGCCTCATTGTAAAGTGTGCACTATTCTACAGTAAAATACATGTTTTGAAATCGTTTTTTATTCTGGGCTACCAAAGTGACTGAGAATCTACGGGCTCTTCTGTATCAGACAGTTATTTAGACAAAAATTGTCCAATTGTCCATATGCTCGCCTGGTACAAGCTTGCAGACTCTTGTTTAGCTAGATCGCGAGGAACACAAATTTAGGATTTAAAACGCAATGCAGTGCTTACTGTTGTCAGTATTAGTAGGATTTTATTACTATCCAAAGGAACACTTTTAACAACCATAGAATAATGACAGATTGAGAAAAAGGAAAACAATAAGGTTCTAAAGCCCTGGCTTGATCTTTGCATGCAGCGCCTCAAAGCCGTTTCGTAGCTCACTGTGCTGTATTAGGTTTGCAACTTATGAACCGCAAGTAACAGAATGACCTGTGTATTAAAAGCAGTAACCCACCTTCATATCTACATAAAATGAAATATGTGATCTGCGTGTTACACAATGTGCTTTGCAGAAGGTACATTAACCCGCTATGCTACTTTTATGAGTCAGCACTGTGACTAGACAAAACACAGATCCCTCCAGCAAATGCATTAACAGCCAGAGTTATCTTACCATTATTATTATCTCCTAATTGCTGGCCACACAAAGATCTCTGCAGCAGGTCCCTTACCGCCATAGGGTATTTAAAGCAGCACCCTCTTTGTGTCCAATTAAAGGAGCCGCAACAGATTTACTGTTACGTTTCTTCGTTTTGCCATTTTCTTTGTGGCAAAGTTTGTTTTTAAAAATAAATGTATAAGTTGAGTGTCAGACTTTGCTTTTCATGCCTTCACCCCTCGTGACTCCGGCCCCTGTCCACTGCCACACCCTGACCCCAAAGGTATAGACTCTCGGGCTAATTTTTCCCAATTCCAACACTGGCTGGAGCTGGTGTTTTTGAGGACATAGCTCCAGGCAAGAGTCCTCTTGGCTCAACACTTCTAGGCACAGCAGCCAGCTTGACCTACATGGTGAACCAGAAAATCAAGGGTCTCAAACGCAATTTAGATCGATTTACACATGAGTGGGCGTTCCCTTACGTGGAGGATAAACACTACCAGATTAACACCGAACAGCCATACCATCAGAATTTTCAGAGGGGGGGACGCAGGCAGACTAGGAGAACTCCCTACAATTGGACCTTTGATAATACAAGTAGTGAGGAAGAAGAGGTGGGTGAACAGCCGTCAACGTCCAATCAGAACAGGGTCAGATTTACCCCACAGAACAGAGCCAAAGAAGGTCTGGTCGCTCTTCTGAGGTCTTTTTTAGGCCAGAACCAGAGGGGCAACAGAGGAGGGGGAGCGCAAAGGGGGAGAGGCAAAGGCCGGTCAAATCAAGAACCAACATGGCAGGCATACTCATCCCGTATAACCCGCAGCAGGGGCAGAACACCCCTTTAGCTGACATAACTGATATAGTGGTCAATCTATCTGATTACCCTCTCTCGCCTGAAGAGACACAGGTCCTGAATAAAGGTTTGGGATACGTTCCAACACCTCAACATGATATCTTTAAATGTAGGGTTGAGTTTTATGAATTGATGAGGAAGATTAAGATTCATAAATTCTTTGCGAATAAAGAATTGGAACCCCCATCGATATTCGCCACAACTTTACACCGCCCCTCAGGATTCTGCCCCCCCAGTTCATCAGTGGGCCCTGAGGTGACTGTGTTTGAACAATGTGTACTCCATGATATTGCTGCTTTGTAGCAGTCGCAGAATCAGCCTCATTTTCAGAATATGAGTTGCACTGACTGGTTGGCAATGAAATCACTGCAGGATAATGCGCTGATAACGATCAAACCAGACGATAAAGGCGGTGCAGTAGTAATATTAAATACTCAAGACTACGAAGCTGAAGTCCTCAGGCTACTTGGAGCACGTACTATTTATCAACCTTTGGCACGTGATCCTACATCAGAACTACAAGATATCATTAGGGCCATTGTGGCGGACGCTAAGGAGAAGAAGTGGATCACTCGTAAGGAAGCAGAATTCCTTGTGAATCTAAAACCAAGGGTCCCGGCATTTTACATCTTGCCGAAGATCCACAAAACACAGCGTCCGCCCCCGGCTCGCCCGATTGTATTGGGGATCCAGTCCCTATTAGAGCCGTTATCCCAATTTGCGGATTTCTTCCTGAGGGAATCAGTCATAACACAGCCGTCCTTTGTGCAGGACACCACTGATGTCCTTAACATCTTGGACTCAGTTGAGTATGACCCCACCCGGCAATTTCTGGTAACTATAGATATTGAATCGTTGTATACCAGTATACCCCAAGATGCCACGCTGGTGGCAGCAGCGGGGGCTCTTGGGGCACATGAGTGGTTTTACGACACTCCACAATCTTTTGTCCTGCAGTGTGTGGAACTGGCCCTCACAACAAACTTTTTTGGATACAAAAACCAGTTGTACCTCCAAGTGTCGGGCACATCTATGGGGGCTACATTCACGCCGAGTCTGGCCTGCATTTATGTGGGTCAGTTCGAGGAGAATGTTATCCATCATGCCTCTAACCCCTTCCAAGAGAATATTTCTCTTTGGAGGAGGTTTATTGATGATGTGCTGTGCATTTGGACTGGGTCAGAGGACCAGTTGCAAGCATTTTTGGCATGGCTGAATGAGGCAGACAGTTGCCTGCGGTTCACATGGACCATCAATAGGCACTTTGCTGTCTACCTGGATTTAGACATAGCTGCAACAGGCAACAGACTGCATACGACCGTTCATCAAAAGCCCACCGACAGGAACTCTTTGCTTCACTATCGTTCCTTCCACCCTAGAGCACTGCGTGATAACCTTCCTGTGGGCCAGTTCTTGAGATATTGCAGGAACTATTCATCCACAGAAATGTATATGGAACAATCTGAGGAGTTGGTCACGAAACTAAAAAACAGGGCCTACCCCACCAAGGTGGTCAAGAGGGCACGTAAGCGGGCCTTGAATACACCCTGAGAGGCGTTGTTGGAGAGGAATGTGAAACAGAAGGAGCAGTGTGTACCGGTGGTCACCACCTTTGACCCTCTGTCAACAAAAATCAGGCAGATAATAAGAAAACACTGGTCACTGTTGGACATTGGGGATAAAAAGATGCCCCCCCTAGGTTTGCTTTCAGAAGGGCATCCAACCTTAAAGATAGGTTGGTCCATACTCGCCCAATTCAGCATAAAAAAGAGTCAGGCATACCAACGGGGCATTATCCATGCGGTTGTTGTTCGGTTTGTGACCTCACGGAGGTAACCAAAAGCATCCAACTCACAAGTGGGAGAGTGTGGTATCTCAACAAATTCAGTAATCGCAATACAACACATGTAATTTACAGGTTGACTTGTGCATGTGGATTGCATTACATTGGTCTCACATCACGTAAAGTGAAGGTGCGAATACAAGAACATATGAGCACCCTCAAGGCGGGGAAATTGACCACACGACTTGTTCAGCACTATCAGGAACAAAGACATAATTTCAGGGATATGAAATGGACTGTGCTTGAGAGGGTAGTTGGTGACACACATAACATTGACGATATTCTAGCAAGGAAGGAGGCATGGTGGATTTACACAGAGAAGGCGGACCAAATTGGCCGGAATGATTCTATTGAATGGAACAAAGTGGGTAAACAATAGGGACCTTCATTAAGTTGCATATACTGAGTCCCTTGATGGTCTGGTTAAGTGGATTTCTGTTGTGGAAGGTACCATGGTACCCTTGCAGAATCTCGCTCTACCACCAGCAAGTTTGCAGAATAGTTCCAATATATGGTTGTATGCTTGGTAGTATGGGCTCATATACCATGACATATTTAGCAAAGCTTACATGAATAATTTTTTCCAAAGTAGTTTCTGTCTTTGTAAAATGGTTTTAATATAGTGAGTATTCCTGTCTTTTTCTTTTAAATGCACCTTCTCAGAAAAGTTCACCAGATGTTAACGATAGGTTCATCACTCAGCCCAGTTATAAAACACCATTCCAAAATGGCAGCTGTTTTTGCAGGCAGTGTAAGGTGGGTTTTAGACAGGTCCCGGGTAGAGACTTCCGGGTCAGGTGTCTTCCCCCTCGTTTCAAAACGCCAAGCCCGGGTGTACTCCGAATACAATCGGAACGGAGCACAAAGCTGAGGTGTCCGCGTGAGCGGTAAGAGGGAGCCAGAATGTTTGGGCGGGTCGTGCTCGCTGTGAGAGAGTGAGCACGGAGGTCTGTTAGTGAACGGGAATCCCTGACTTGGGGGCCGTTCGAGTGGAACGAGAGTATCTTACACAACCGGCATTTAATTTGGGGTTGTGGCGTTACAATGTTCCATTAGAACCTTTGATAGTCAGCAAAAGGGGAGTATGAGGTAGTGGCGGGTGGCCAACTATGAGATGGCGTGAATAGCATATCCACTGCACAATGACCCGTCAGACCCTTTGATAATCAGTACAAGGGGAGTATGAGTGAGAGGAGGGTGACCGGCTATTAGGTGGTGTGAATAGTTTGTCCACGTGAGGTGGACATTGCGGTCCTGCTTCTCCTTAAATGTATACATACATGTTTGCAGGTTGATATATGACGACCGCAGTCATCAGTGGGATGCGTGACTAAAAGTGCAGGATCCTCATAATGGTGTGTTGCAGGTACGAGAGATGACAGCAACCACTTGGTAAATATGCAATTTCAAGGAGATGGCATACATTGGTTTTTTTGGGCATATTTGGAAGCTATTGCCCCTTCTATTTGTTATTTATGGTTGGCACGCTCTTCTTTTTATTTTGTCAATAACCACAGGTTCGGAGTGATGTACCAGTGAGGTGAAGACTGGTCCCCCTAGCCCTGATGAAATTGCCGTAAATAAATTGGCAACGAAACATGTTTGCCTTTCGCCTCTGAAATGGCCAAATGCATGCCATTCTTTTAATTTGAGGGTACTCACGGCACCGAATAAAATATGCGTTTTCACAAGTGAGTTATACCTCATTTTAATTCAGAGAAGTGAATCTCTCTTTTTTTTCACATTGGGGCCCAGCGGGTACTGAATGACACAAGCACTTGTAGTGCATATGTACACATATCACAGTTTTTCTTTCTTTGTTTTTCTTCGCCTCTTAAAAATCTTTAAAATGTGGACACTTTTTCCTTCTTTATGGTCATGAAAGTCACCGATGATGATAACGTGGGCAAACTGGTGAGTACCAACCAGCAGCTCCCTTGGTGACGCTTATGTGAGGTACTTTCTGACCTTTCACTCATTTTTTTTCATTTCTTTTCATTTTTTTCCATTTTTTTCTTTTTTTCATTTCTTGTCTTGATACTTACAAGATGAAATGCAATGTGGTGTATTGACGAATATTGAAAATTGAACATTTGGACTGGTAGGTGAATGGCATTGAGTCCGTCCCGTGAGCAGAGTTAATGTTCTAAACTGTTCCCGTTCTTGAAAAGACAAATGTTCATAATTAATCAGGTTTTGTGGGTTTATAAGTTGCTGAGTGGGGGGCAACCTGATTATTAACCCACTGATGCTCCTTTTTTGTGTATGATTAACACTTCTAGGCACAGCAGCCAGCTTGGACTGGAGTAGAGTGCCTAGAAACCCAGCCAGAAAAGGTCTGTATTATGGAAGCATCCACACATTAGAATCCTGTCCAGCTGGCGAACTCATGAAATCATCATGAAATTAGCATCAACTCATTTAGGGTGCAAAAATAAAAATATGAGAAAACGGTCTTCCGGAAACATTGATTGAAGAATTAGGGATTTGTGTCTTTTTATTCAGATAATAAAGTTTTAATTGCAATGAATTTTATTAATCAAGCAATAAAGAAATATACTATACTGTGACCACCCAGCCTTCAGGTAAAATGCCCAAATCTGCCTTTTCTGAGTTGCTCTGCGCACCCCTTCTTCAGACAGCAGCCCCTTAAAGCGGCTGCGAGCTGAATAGAGCTATTGCGATCCACAAGTTAATTTATTCATACACACGTTGCTAGGCTAATAAACATCAGAACTGCAAATATTCAACAAGGGCATTGAGAAGTCTTCACGGTCGGCGCTGGAATCAAACCCCCAGGAGCAGGACTGGCCTACAAGGAGAGACGAGAAAGAAAGATCAAAAACACATGAACATGTGTTTCAGCATTGTGTACTGATGAGCCCCTACAAGTGAGGCAAGCATGCGCGCTCTGATAATAGAATAGAACCAGTGGCATACTCCTGCTGCCCTCACTCGCTTACTCCATACTATGCGGGACTGGGTTGAACCTTTCTGACAGAACTGCTTTTGGTCTTGGCTTAATCCCTTCTGACAGGACTGCTTTTGGTTTGAACCTTTCTAACAGTGCTGCTTGTGGTCTTGGCATGAACACTTTTGACATGACTACTTTTGGTTTGAACCTTTCTAACAGTGCTTCTTTTGGTCTTGGTATCACCACTTCTGACAGGACTGCTTTTGGTTTGAACCTTTTTGACTGTGGTGCTTTTGGTCTTGGCTCGAACGCTTCTGACAGGATTGCTTTTGGTTTGAATATTTCTAACAATGCTGCTTGTGCTTCCCACTAGGGCCCTGGTGAAGCGGTACACAGAGTGCAGGGACAGGCAATTAACATGACTTACAGTGGGTTAACACAGACAGGGCATCTTGTCCCCAGGAGTATCTGTTACATGTGACACATTCAGCTCCCCTTTATACATGGATTCTAATCCGTCCGTAACAAATTAGAAAACCCACATTGACGACTTTTCCACATGGCTCCTGTTAGATTTGGGGGTCTCTAGTTGGCATAGGTAGGTACCTGTGACAAATAGGGACCCTTGCGTCTAGTCAGGGTAAGGGGGCTACACTCCTGAAATAACCCCTGCTCCCCTGCTCACCCCCTTGGTAGCTTGGCACGAGCAGACAGGCTTATCTCAGAGGCAGTGTGTAAAGCACACTACAGATGGACACCACACAGGTTGTATTATAAAAATAGTATTTTTATATAGACTTAACACAAGACCCAAACGACAAAAATCCACAATACTGTACTCAAAAATAGACTTTCAAATGTTATAAAATAGCTCAGTTCTCTCAAGTTGTAGATGCGACACTTTACTCTCAATGTACCTTGAATGCGTAACGCAAAGAAAACAAAAGGGTCGCAGGGAAGGTGATGCGTCGGTTCCTTACACGCAGGGGAGTGGATGCGCGGTTCCTTACTGCTGCGCAGGGGAGTTGATGCTCGCTTCCTTACTGTGTGGGGAGTTGATGCGTCGGTTTCTTACTGCTCTCCGGTACGATGCGACAAGATGGCACCTCGATGCGATACTCTTCTCCGATACGATGCGACAAAATGGCGTCTTGGTTGCGATGCGACAACGTTGGTGCGATGCGTGCACGCCCGACGGCCGTGCGGCGACTCGATCTTTGGAGCCGCGACAGGCCCTGCGACGCGCTTCTCCGGTGATGCGACGATGACCTCTGTGGCAGCGTCCCGCTTCTCCGGCGATGCGGCGCGCTTCGGCGATGCGATGATGACAGCGGCAGCGGCGTCTCGCTTCCTCGGCGATGCGATGACAGCGGCTGCGGCGGCGACATGCTTCTCGTCGTTGCGTCGCGCTTCCAGCTCCCAGCGACACCCAGTCTCTCAGAAGGCCCAGCACAACAGCAGGCACTTCAATTCCCAGCAAGGGAATTCAGGGGGGTGCTGGTTGGTGAAGTCTTGTATCCCTGAGACTTCAGGCAGGAGGCAAGCTCTAGTTCAAGCCCTTGGAGATTCTTCTTCAAGTTGATAGCACATTCAGTCCTTTTCTCCTTTCTTTGGCAATGAAGCAACAACTGCAGGCCAACCCCCAAACACACAGCACAGGGGTAGTCTCCTCCTTCAGCTTCCTGGTTCTTCTCCTCAGCAAAGGTTCGTCTTGATTCCCAGAAGTGATCCAAAGTTCTTGGGTCTGGGTCCCAATATTTATACTACTTTTCACTTTGTTCTCTGAAGGCAGAGAGGCCTTTGCCTAGTCCAAACCAGTTCTGGTCAGTCCTGGAGCACTTTGTTTACAGGACTCCTTCTCTTCCTTTGACAGTGCAGGCCAGGGACATCAGACACACCACAGGAGGTGGAGCCAGCATTGTGGAGGAAAGGCACAGCCCTATTCAGGTCCCAGGTGCAACTCCTCCCTCCCATCTGCATGCAGATCTCTCTATTCAGCTCTGTGCTGACTCACCCTGTCTCATGGAATCCCCCAGCCCCTGTCACTCAAACTCCAGACAAGGAATACACAACCTAGCAGAGGCAGGCTTGGATAGTTAGGCAAGAAAATACCTACTTTCTAAAAGTGGTATTTTCAAACACAGAATGTTAAAACCAACATCACTAAAAGATGTATTTTATCATTCTGAGTTCAGGCATACTAAACTCGAATTTCTACCTGGTTCCCTGAGTCAGTTAGGATTATAAGAGGTAATAATCTAACTGCCCATTCTGGCCTATGGGGAACAGGTAGCCTTGCAATAGTGAAAAACGAAAATGGCTGTAATTCACTATTAGGACATGCCACACACATCAGGGCATGTCCTACCTTTTACCTACAATGCACCCTGCCCTTGGGCCTACCATAGGGGTGACTAATATGTATAAAAGGGAAGGTTTAGGGACTGGCAAGTGGGTGCACTTGCCCAGTCAACATGGCAGTACCAGATTGCACACAGGCCCTGCAATGGCAGACCTGAGACACACTTTACAAGCTGCTCCAGTGGGTGGCACAACCAGTGCTGCAAGCCCACCAGCAGCATTTGATTTACAAGCCCTGGGCACACGCAGTGCACTGTACTAGGGTCTGACAAGTAAACCAAACCAGCCAAACTTGGAGTCACTAATCCATACATCAATTTACCATAGAGAGCATATGCACTTTAGCACTGATCAGCAGTGAAAAACTGCCCAGAGTCATAAATCCACCAACACCATGTCAGAAAAAAGGCTAGGAGGAAGGCAAAAAGTTCAGGGATGACCCTGCAAAAAGGGCCAAGTCCAACACAACCCCCTTCCAGCCAAAAACGCAGGGTAGACCAATCACTACCTTGATGGGCTTCCCTGCTTTGGGCGATAGAACCTGGACCCTGGCCCACAACAGCAGGGGCATTCTCCAGTTCTACGCCAATCTGAACCTATTGGAATCCCTCTGTCCATACTCTCAGGGCCCACCAAGCTAATCCATGGGGAACCCTTCTCCTCACCTGTGGACCCCACCTGTGCAGCACCTAACCTTAATTTGCTCACAGGTGTGTCCCAACAGACAGACAGACAGCAAGCCACAGTGGCCACTTACAGTGGTCAGGGATGAGACCCAGGCCTTATGCCTCTCAGGGCTCTCAAACCTCTGTGGCATCAGAGAGCGGGGGGCAGTAGCCCCAGGTGCTTGGCACCCTTTGTCCCCTCTCCCTCCTGTCAGGTCAGGTATGACATCCTGACACTGACCCACCAGCCCCGGGCCTATACCCGGTGGCTGGACAGGAGACTGGGGTGGGCTTTCCCACACCCGGTCCTCCTCCTCCTTGTTGGGGCTGTGTACCCTCCCACCTGGAGTGGTACCCCTTTCCAGAATTGCCAGGGCACCTGTGGCAGGTGTCCTGCACAATTCGCCCACCAGTTCAGGGGTTCTATCCTGTAACTGGGCGTCCAGGTCAGGGGGGACACCCTGAACCTGGTCCTCTAATCTAGGGTCTAAACCCTCCAGTTGAACCGGGGTCAGAGGTGAGGACTCCCTCCCTCTGCACCCCCTTCCAGAGTACTGCCCCCTCCCATCAGGAGCGGTACCCCCAGAAGACAAACTGGTAGGGGCACTGTTAGCAGCTGCCCCTTCCTCCAGGTCAGGGGGGATACCCTGAACCTGGCCCTCCAACCCAGGGTCTGTACCCTTAGGCTGGACCTGTGCCTGGCAACCCAGGACTTCCGGGAGGGTACACCAACCCCCCCCAAGGGAAACACACTCCTCTAGAGTTGTGTAAGAATCTGCCTGGCGCACCAGGACTTCCTGGGGAGCACGCATGCCCCCCAGAGGGTAACACATCTCTCATGTGTTGTGTGACAGTCTGCCTGGCGCAGATCTCCCGCCCCCTGTCCATCTGACAGCGCGTGAAGATCCCCCAGGACAGAAGTGGTGTCACCATGGTCATTCACCGGTGACTCAGCCCTTCTGGCTGGCCCCTGACCCACTGGTTCTTCCACTGGGGACTCTTTCCCCCTCTCACCCCTCACTCTGGACTTTTGCACCCTCCCAAGTGAAGCGGCACCGCCAGACACCAGAATCACTGGAGCTCCATTTACAGATGCTCCAGGTTCTCTAGACACTAGGAGATCCTCCTCGAATGGCCTACTAGTACAGCCTAGGCCCCCAACCTGGTGTTCCCTTAAGGAACTCTCCAGGCCCTGAGACTGGGGTTCGGACACCTTGGGACACGCAGTCCCACACTCACTCCTTCTCCGCAGAGACAGGACGTGAGCCCCTACACCCCTCCCACTACCACAGGACCTAGCTGGGCTACACTGAACCTCTCCCACCACTCTGGGTTGGAAGACACCTGAGCCACTCCTCTTAGGGTCACTCCCCAATGCCTCTTCAGACCTTCTGGAATCCACCAAAAGGTCTGCCTCCATTGTGAGCTCCCTGGGGTCAGAGAACTCACACTCCACCAGGTGTTGGCATAGCTCTGGAAAATAGGGACTTACAATATGCTCTCCCTCAATTGGATCACACAGACCCACCAAACTATCCTTCACCTCACCATCCAGTGCCTTGCACACGTACCCCACACCACTCTCCTGAGACTGGCAAGACAGTATCTGACTGTCTCTGTCACTCAACCCCGACTCTTCTGGGCGGTCTTCACACTCACACACCAGGACTTCAACCATGGGGGAACCCCCCTCCCTGCTCCTCTCATCTAGAGTCAGTGGAGTGTCCCTCCCACCACTAGGACCATGAACCCCTGGGCCAGTTCCCCAATCTATCTCAGGGACAATGTGCACCACCGGAGCTACCTCATATCCTTGAACCTCCTGGTGTATATTAACCCCCTCCTTCAAGTCAGGTGCCACATCTCTGGGTGTGTGTACTACTCCCTCAGCACTAGAAAATTCAATATTGCTGCCACCAGAGGGAGGAATCCCTAAGCCCCTGGCTTTCAACTCCAACTCCCACATCATTCTCTCATGCTCAAAATGCATCCTCTTTTCCTCTAAGGCTAACTTCTTCATCTCTAATTCCATCCCAAGCTCTATTTTCTTGCTCTCTATGTCTTTCTGACCATCCATTTTGAGCCTAGCTAGCTCCAACTTATGCATCCTCTCCTTTGCTCTCTCCTCCAGCTCTCCTGGGGACAATCCCTTGGAAGAAACACTGCTGCCCGCCCATGAAGGTGCTTTCCCTCCAGTTAGGCCCACTGGCCCCTCAAGCTGCCCATTTAAATCCTCTGCCTCCATTGCTGGCTCCTCAGGATGCTCACTGGCATTCCTAGATTCTACCCAGGCCCTCAGCGCCTTCTGGTATTCCTCTTTCCTGGTGAGGCCTTTCACAGAGAGTTTACATTTTTTGCACAAAGCTTTGAGATGATGCACAGTGTAAGTATCAATTCTCTCTTCTTCCAAAACAATGTCTACAGATACTATGGATGCTGACTTGCTCATGGTAGCAAAAAGACTGGCAGTTCTCAGGAATAAAAAATAGAAAAGAAGTTCCAAGGAAAAATCCTCTCACAAAGTATGTGGTTGCGTTATGGTCTGCACTCACTAGTAGTGTACACCAATTACTGTACATGAGTCACAAATGCAAGTCCAGAATCCTCACCGCTGACCACCAATGTTAGATTTGGGGGTCTCTAGTTGGCATAGGTAGGTACCTGTAACAAATAGGGACCCTTGCATCTAGTCAGGGTAAGGGGGCTACACTCCTAAAATAACCCCTGCTCACCCCCTTGATAGCTTGGCACGAGCAGACAGGCTTATCTCAGAGGCAGTGTGTAAAGCATTTGTGAACACATACAGTAATACAGTGACAACACTACAGATGGACACCACACAGGTTGTATTATAAAAATAGTATTTTTATATAGACTTAACACAAGACCCAAACGACAAAAATCCACAATACTGTACTCAAAAATAGACTTTCAAATGTTATAAAATAGCTCAGTTCTCTCAAGTTGTAGATGCAACACTTTACTCTCAATGTACCTTGAATGCGTAACGCAAAGAAAACAAAAGGGTCGCAGGGAAGGTGATGCGACGGTTCCTTACATGCAGGGGAGTGGATGCGTCGGTTCCTTACTGCTGCGCAGGGGAGTTGATGCTCGCTTCCTTACTGTGTGGGGAGTTGATGCGTCGGTTTCTTACTGCTCTCCGGTACGATGCGACAAGATGGCACCTCGATGCGATACTCTTCTCCGGTACGATGCGACAAAATGGCGTGTTGGTTGCGATGCAACAACGTTGGTGCGATGCGTGCACACCCGATGGCCGTGCGGCGACTCGATCTTTGGAGCCGCGACAGGCCCTGCGACGCGCTTCTCCGGTGATGCGACGATGACCTCTGTGGCAGCGTCCCGCTTCTCCGGCGATGCGGCGCGCTTCGGCGATGCGATGATGACAGCGGTGTCTCGCTTCCTCGGCGATGCGATGACAGCGGCTGCGGCGGCGACACGCTTCTCGTCGTTGCGTGCGCTTCCAGCTCCCAGCGACACGCAGTCTCTCAGAAGGCCCAGCACAACAGCAGGCACTTCAATTCCCAGCAAGGGAATTCAGGGGGGAGCTGATTGGTGAAGTCTTGTATCCCTGAGACTTCAGGCAGGAGGCAAGATCTAGCTCAAGCCCTTGGAGATTCTTCTTCAAGTTGATAGAAAGCACACTCAGTCCTTTTCTCCTTTCTTTGGCAATGAAGCAACCACTGCAGGCCAACCCCCAAACACACAGCACAGGGGTAGTCTCATCCTTCAGCTTCCTGGTTCTTCTCCTCAGCAAAGGTTCGTCTTGATTCCCAGAAGTGATCCAAAGTTCTTGGGTCTGGGTCCCAATATTTATACTACTTTTCTCTTTGTTCTCTGAAGGCAGAGAGGCCTTTGCCTAGTCCAAACCAGTTCTGGTCAGTCGTGGAGCACTTTGTTTACAGGACTCCTTTTCTTCCTTTGACAGTGCAGGCCAGGGACATCAGACACACCACAGGAGGTGGAGCCAGCATTGTGGAGGAAAGGCACAGCCCTATTCAGGTCCCAGGTGCAACTCCTCCCTCCCATCTGCATGCAGATCTCTCTATTCAGCTCCGTGCTGACTCACCCTGTCTCCTGGAATCCCCCAGCCCCTGTCACTCAAACTCCAGACAAGGAATACACAACCTAGCAGAGGCAGGCTTGGATAGTTAGGCAAGAAAATACCTACTTTCTAAAAGTGGTATTTTCAAACACAGAATGTTAAAACCAACTTCACTAAAAGATGTATTTTATCATTCTGAGTTCAGGCATACTAAACTCGAATTTCTACCTGGTTCCCTGAGTCAGTTAGGATTATAAGAGGTAATAATCTAACTGCCCATTCTGGCCTATGGGGAACAGGTAGCCTTGCAATAGTGAAAAACGAAAATGGCTGTAATTCACTATTAGGACATGCCACACACATCAGGGCATGTCCTACCTTTTACCTACAATGCACCCTGCCCTTGGGCCTACCATAGGGGTGACTAATATGTATAAAAGGGAAGGTTTAGGGACTGGCAAGTGGGTGCACTTGCCCAGTCAACATGGCAGTACCAGACTGCACACAGGCCCTGCAATGGCAGACCTGAGACACACTTTACAAGCTCCTCCGGTGGGTGGCACAACCAGTGCTGCAAGCCCACCAGCAGCATTTGATTTACAAGCCCTGGGAACACGCAGTGCACTGTACTAGGGTCTGACAAGTAAACCAAACCAGCCAAACATGGAGTCACTAATCCATACATCAATTTACCATAGAGAGCATATGCACTTTAGCACTGATCAGCAGTGAAAAAGTGCCCAGAGTCATAAATCCACCAACACCATGTCAGAAAAAAGGCTAGGAGGAAGGCAAAAAGTTCAGGGATGACCCTGCAAAAAGGGCCAAGTCCAACAGCTCCCACATGTAAGGAATGCCCTTGAGGGCGACCACACAGTATGGAAATAAACCAAGAAAGGAGCATCACAGGAGCAGAGCATTTATTGCATCAGGAGTACAGTAAGCTCGTTTGCACTTGTGTCTTATGGGTTAATGTCAGGTCAGAGATGGCGACTTCTATCCCTGGCCCTCCAGGAGACGCAAGAAACATTAATTCCTGTCTCCAGTGTATGCTAGAATGGTCTATTTTTAATAGCACGGGATATTAAATTGTTTTTGTCCTTGACCCTCCTAGTGTTATGTAATAGTTGTATAGACAGCATTCTCACACTTGTAACCCCCTTCAGTCTCACACTATCAAAAGTACTCTCACAACTCTCACAGAGGTCCAGTCACCCCTGACAGATTGGTAGTCACACACTAGCAACAGCATTCTCATACCCTTCACAGGCTAACAGTCAGACACACTGAAGCAGTCTCACTCTACCAACAGCACTCATACCACTCAAGGGATAGCAGTCAGACACACAGAGGCAGTCTCATTCTAAAAGCGGCACTCACACTCCTCAAGGGCTGGCAGTCAGACACACAGAAGCAGGCTCACTCTACCAACAGCACTCACACCACTCAAGGGATAGCAGTCAGACACACAGAGGCAGTCTCACTCTACCAGCGGCACTCACACCCCTCAAGGGCTGGCAGTCAGACACACAGAAGCAGGCTCACTTTACCAACAGCATTCTCACACTCTTCAGGGGTTAGCAGTCAGAAATACAGAAGCAGTCTCACTCTGCCAATGGCACTTACACCGCTCAGGGGCTACTAGTCAGACACACAGAAGCACTTTCACTCTACCAACAGAAGCCACACACCTCACGGGCTAACAGTTTCACTCTAGCAATGGTGCTCAGACCCCTCACGGGCTAGCTGTCAATTACACAGAAGCAGTATCACTCTACCAACAGCACTCACACCCCTCACAGGCTAGCAGTCTCACTCTGCCAAAAGGCTAGCATTCAAATACCAGAGATATAGCTCCCAAACCAGTCTTACTCTACTCAGAGCTCACTAACCCATCAGATTAGCAGTCACACACTAGCACAAGAACTCACACCCACAGTCAGTTGTCCAAAAACTGGAAGTACTAGAGTGGCTCTTAAAGACTGGCAGCAAAGCCAAAAGGTCCGGCTCATGACTGCATAAATGGCAGTCTTTTCAAGGATTAGTTGTTTTGTGTGTGTGGCACAGTTGTGTAGCAGGGGTGACATTAGCTCCAGCACAAGCAGGGAAAATGGCCTCCCATCCACCTCAAGTTGAGTTGTAAAAACTGCTGTCGGGAGTTGTGGGCTCCTCACATCCCACTGCCATGGTGCCACTGCACCTGCTGCAAGTATGATAGCTACACCCCAGCCTACAGTCTCTGACTCTGAATGTCACATATGAGACTTTTCCCCAAGCACACCTGACCTTTTCGATACACTGGCACATCGTAAAATGTTGTTTCCCCTTTAGGCATGACCATGTCTGCACACTCACTGCCCGCTCATTCGGACACCTGGGAAGGGCCTTTGAATGCTATGCCTTTGAGGTAAGAGTGAGATGATAGCAGCTTTAGGCGAAACAAACAGATGAGAGGTCTATGGAGAGGGAGAGCAATGGAAGAGGCGTGTTGGTGAGAAATAAACAGAGATCAGCTTTTAATCTGTTATCAAGGAACATACAAACAATGATGAACATAGCTCAGGTTTCTGTGGCCAGATAGCATGCCCAGCTAATGGATGATTCTCAATCAGGATTCTGTGCCAACCACAGAACCGAGACTGTGCTGATTGCCACCACCAACGACATCAGAACTCTCCTTGACCATGGATAAACCGTGGCCCTGATCCTCCTTTACCTCTCTGTTGTGTTCAACAGTCTCCCACAACACCCTCATCAACAAACTCCACAACATAGGCATACAGCAAGACGCCCTCAAGTGGATCGCCTCCTTCCTTAAAGGATGCACACAGAGCATCCGACTGCCTCCCTTTACCTCTGCATCCAAAGACATCATATGCGGTGTATCACAAGGATCATCCCTCAGGCCCACCCTGTTCAACATCTACATGCAGGGCTGGCTCTGGGGCTGTGCAACCGGTGCAGCCGCACCGGGCGCTGACTTCGGGTGGGGCATCCTGTTTGCAAGTATTTTATGGTTTTAAGAGCGCATGCTGCTGCGTTCATGGCCTCGAGAAATTTCCAGGCAACAATATAAATGTCAAGATAACTCTGGTGATTAATGTTCTTCCTTGATAGAGATCAGAGGTTTGTCTAGTGGAAGTTTTGGCTCATGGTAAGGTAGCGCAGAGGGTTAATATGCCTGCTGCAAAGAACGGTGTACCATTCAGATCACAAACTGCAGATTATGTCTGAGAGATCCTTTTATTACTTGCAGATTATATATTATAATTCTAACACAGAATAGTGAGCTATTAACTGTCATCAAAGAGCTGCATGCTTACACACCTATGATTTATTCATTGTCTCTGTGTAGTGTGTGCTGTAAAGTGCTCTGGCACCTTACACTGGTATGAGTGGCAGCAGTGCTATAAAACTAATTAAAGGCATCTGAGAGAGAGTGGTTTTGGAAACTTGAGGGGCAAGGGTGGTAGTGAGGGAATCCGTGGCAGAGGGGGTCATTGGGGGGGCGCAATAAACATTGTTGCGCTGGGCGCCACCAGCGTTAAAGCCGGCCCTGTCTACATGCCCCTCCTCGCAGGCATCGTCAAATCCCACGGACTCAACATAATCTCCTACCCAGATGACACTCAACTGGTCCTCTCGCTCATCAAGGACCCCTCCAACTCCAAAACTAACTTCTGCAACGCCATGACCAACATAGCCAAATGGATGAGAGACAACTGCCTCCAACTCAACTCCAACAAAACTGAAGTACTGATTTTCGGGATGAACACCTCAGCACGGGACCACAGCTGGTGGCCTTCAGAACTTGGATCCACACCCACACGACTGACCATGCATGCAACCTTGGCATCATCCTTGACAGCCAACTGACCATGACACAACATGTTAATGCAGTCACCTCCTCTTGCTTCCACACACTTTGCATGCTTGCAGAACCTTTGGTTCGATTCCAAGCAACACCAGAAAAACCATCACCCAGGTCCTCGTCACCAGCCGCCTCGACTATGGCAACACCCTCTATGCCGGCATATCCACCCAGCTCCTCAGAAAACACCAGACCATACAGAACACTGCAGCCAGACTCATCCTGGACCTCCCCAAATGAACCCACATCACCAACCACCTAAGAGACTTCCACTGGCTCCCCATCCAGAAAGGATTCCAGTACAAGATTCTCACGCATGCCTACCAAGCCCTCCATTACTTAGGACCTGCCTACCTCAACTATCGATTTAACTTCCACCACCTGCTAGACACCTGCGCTCCTCTTCACTCACCCTCACCCTCACACACACATACTCCCTGCATCCATTGCAGCCGCTGCAGTGGCCGCTCCTTTTCCTACATCACAGCCAAGACCTGGAATAACTATCCCCTCCATTTCCGTACATTCCCCTCGCTGGCAGATTTCAGAAAGAGACTCAAGACATGCCTCTTCAACGGAGACACAGCGCCCAGATACACCTAGGGGTGAGAGTGATATGCTTTACAAATGCTGTATGATTGATTGATTGAATTTATTGGTAGAAAAAACATGGTGAAGCACACGAAAAAGGCCTGAAGAGGTTTATCGACCTGCAGGGGGCGACTCCCCTCGTATCAAATATGGCAACACAAACAGGCCACCCTGGGTCAAAATTGTAACAGCGGAGTGCAGGGGAGTCCCTTTTAAAGGACGAATTCCCTCACCCACCCGTAGGTGGCATGCTTCATCATCGGGAACCTCCTTGCACTGCAAACCTAGTCCTAGTGCGGGCTACTACCCCCACACTGTGAGGGAGGAGCTCAGGGATGTTTTGTTTTTGATTGTAGGGAGGTATACTAAAACCTTCAGATGAGCCGGGTGTGTAGGGAGTATGTGAAGAGAGTGACAGTGAGTATAAAACTGGCTACCTGGTATGTTAAAAGTTAATTTTAATGAAACAACCAGGGGTCAGGATTAAAAAATGTATGTGGGCCATGGCAGGAAAATTCAACGTAACATGGTCTCTAAGTGGTCAATTGGTCGACATGTTTCAGCCTCAATGCCCTCTGTAGAGGTGCTGTTCTTTCTTCACGACCAGGTGAAAATGTGAGACAGTGTGAGTGTGTAAATCTTGCCACCATACCAAATATGGATGGTGGGAAAAAGGATACAGGCAACTATTAGGTTGATGCATCAATTGGAAAATTCTGCTGGTCAGCGTCATCCCCGTCTTGTCGGGGACACTAATGGCAACTCACCCTCGGCGCACGCACCTGAGGTGGCTTCCAAAACCTTAGAACGACCGGAGATGAGGACAAATGTGCAGAACAGGTAAAACAAACCTCTTGTCTATTCCGCAGGACAGATAGAGCAAGCTTCTCTAAACTATAGGTGCCGGACAGAAAAACAATCTCTGAACAGTTGAAGTACAGTAGGACAAGTCGTATGACAAATATGCAGGAGGGCAAATAGAGCAGGTGCCTCGAAACTATAAGTGCTGGACAGAAAAACAATCTCTGAACAGGCGAAGGACCAGTAGGGCAAGTCATATGACAACTATGCAGGAGGACAAGTAGAGCAGGTGCCTCTAAACTATAGGTACAGGAATTGCAGAGCAAGCATCCCTTAGCCATAGGTGCAGGGCATGGACAGCAAGGTCTACGGATCCAGGAAGCTCCCCTTAGCCATAGGTGCAAGGGCATTGTCAGCAAGGTCTACGGATCCAGCAAGCTCCCCTTAGCCATAGGTGCAAGGGCATTGACAGCAAGGCCTATGGATCCAGCAAGGGCCCCTTAGCCATAGGTGCAGGGCATGGACAGCAAGGTCTATAGATCCTGGAGCGTCTCCTAGCCATAGGTGCAGGACAAGTGAAGCACATTGTGGGTGATGAACAGGCAGAGCAAGTTATGGTAAAATGCAGAGCATGCATCAGGTTTCTTTAAATCACATGTACGGAACAGGGATCACATATGTGTCACATGAAGCGAACACATCTATGAGTCACAGGTACTGAGCACACCTCTGTGAGCGGCAGACAGAAGACAGGGCAGGCAAGCTTCGTTAAATCACAGTTACAGGTCAGGCAGTGCAGCTGTGCAAACACATGTGCAGGACAGGCAGAGGAAGCTGCTCTTAGTAACTGGGTGGCATTTTACTCCTGGTTCTGTTGCTTGTATGAAGCACTGGGTCAAAGATGCCTGCCCTCCCTCTTCTGCCAAGGTTCACTATAATATGCCTGCAATGACACCCTAGCTCACTTGACAAGCAAGTGGTAAATGGAAACAGACTGGTGCACAATCGTTGTGAACATCCAGGGTCACCTCCTCATACACAATCATCGAGCACCGTTGCGAGTGGGAATACAAATTAGCGCCAAGTGATACCACATCCTTCAATATAGCGCTATGTAACAGATTGTTTCTGTGACTGTAACACTGGTGCACGCTGTTTGAAGTGTTCAGGGAGATGCTGAGGTGGCAGATATGTCCAGCTTACCTTACACTGCAGAAAATGTGCTCATCATTTTGCCTGCACCGGGTCAAGGAAGGTGAGGACGGTGGGGTAAAGAGTTGTGTGACCTAATAACTAAGGTGAACACGTTAGTAATCAGAGAGCTGCATCCGAATCCCTACGTGTCCACGCAACAAAATTGTGTGATCCTGGTCAAATTTCCGTCGTGTCTCACTATTCGTGTGTGTGCATTATGAGAACAGTCACACAGAATAAATAGTCTGGAAGTGAAGCAATGAGTAAATGGGCTGATGCAGATGTTTGACAAGAGAGAAAACATATATTTCAAAATGTTTCTTGATGCATTTTTTAGAATTGTGAAGTAGACATTTAAATATCAACGATAGGTTTTTGCTCAGAGAGATTGAAGCCCAGGAGGCCACATAACGCACAGAAGCACAAGGAGGGTACACATCTGTAGTGATGTCGGTTTCCTCAGCCCAGTGCACGCGCTGTAAGGAGACGACAGGTAAATAACACCGACGACTCGTGCCTTGGTGTGACTTACCTGAGTAGTGCTGCAGGCAGATTTAACACACTACAGCGGCCTTTCATCGCCCTGCGCCGATTGTTTCATACCCATGACAACATCAGTACCATATGGGACCAGGGTTGCAAAGGAAGCTACCTGAGTGTGTCAAAAGTATCAGCAGGACTGTCTCTGCGAAGATTCTGTCATAAGGGGTCGTTTGGCAACACGTCAGGGGTAAGTTTTCAGTGGCAGGGCCAGCGGCCGGGTGTGTCCCTCACCGGGCCTGGGGTTGGGGTGACATACCTAACGCCTGAACCCGCAACTGGTAGCTGGGCCCACGTCGGCGTCAGTAAGTGTGTCCTAACCGGGGCCGTTGGGGACCCATCAATCCAGTGTGAACTGGCCAGG
The DNA here is from genome assembly GCA_963921515.1 of Calotriton arnoldi. NCBI lineage: Eukaryota > Metazoa > Chordata > Amphibia > Caudata > Salamandridae > Calotriton > Calotriton arnoldi. The sequence continues at coordinate 1,269,473 of CAWUFW010004624.1, forward strand.
CTGCACGTGTCGAAGGCCTGCGTGAGACGCAACCCGGCAGTGCGCTTTGACTCCTGCCCACTCGTGGACGCTTGATGGGAGCTGCCTCCTAAGGGAGGGGCCTGCTGCTCAGGGCGAGCAGCCGATCAACCCAGGAGCACATACAGCCTAGAGCTGTACATCTATCCCCTCTGTCTCCATCACCCGGGAAAGCATACAGCCTAGAGCTGTACATCTATCCCCTCTCTGTCTCCATCACCCGGGAGCACATATAGCCTAGAGCTGTGCATATATCCCTTCTGTCTGTATCATCCGGTCACACATACAGACTAGAGCTGTACATCTACCCCTTCTGTCTCCATCACCCAGACACACGTACAGCCTAGAGCTGTACATCTATCCCCAATGTCTCCATCATCCGGGAAAACATACAGCCTAGAGCTGTACATCTATCCCCTCTCTGTCACCATCACCCGGGAGCACATACAGCCTAGATCTGTGCATCTATCCCTTCTGTCTGTATCATCCGGGCACACACACAGCCTAGAGCTGTACATCTATCCCCTCTGTCTCCATCACCCGGGAAAACATACAGCCTAGAGCTGTACATCTATCCCCTCTCTGTCTCCATCACCCAGGAGCACATACAGCCTAGAGCTGTACATCTACCCCTTCTGTCTCCATCACTCGGGCACACATACAGCCTAGAGCTGTACGTCTATCCCCTCCCTGTCTCCATCACCCGGACACACATGCGGCCTAAAGGTGTACATGTACCCCTTCTGTCTCCATCACCCAGACACAATTACAGCCTAGAGCTGTGCATCTATCCCTTCTGTCTCCACCCGGGCACACATACAGCCTAGAGCTGTACATCTATCCCTTCTGTCTCCGTCACCCAGGGGCCATACAGCCTAGAGCTGTACATCTATCCCCTCTGTCTCCATCACCCGGGCACACATACAGCCTAGAGCTGTACATCTACCCCCTCTCTGTCTCCATCACCCAGGCACACATGCAGCCCAGAGCTGTACATCTATCCCCTCCCTGTCTCCATCACCAGCACATACATACAGTCTAGAGCTGTACATCTATCCCCTCCCTGTCTCCATCACCTGGACACACATGCAGCCTAGAGGTGTACATATCCCCCTTCTGTCTCCATCACCCAGACACTCGTATAGCTAGAGCTGTGCATCTATCCCCTCTTTGTCTCCATCCCCCGGGCACACATACAGCCTAGAGCTGTACATCTATCCCCTCTCTGTCTCCATCACCCAGGCACACATGCAGCCTAGAGCTGTACATCTATCCCCTCTCCGTCTCCATCCCCCAGTAGCACATACAGCCTAGAGCTGTACATCTATCCCCTCTCTGTCTCCCTCACCCAGGCATACATACAGCCTTGAGTTGTACATCTATCCCCTCTCTGTCTCCATCACCCGGACACACATACAGCCTAGAGCTGTAGATCTATCCCCTCTCTGTTTCCATCACCCGGACACACATGCAGCCTAGAGCTGTACATCTATCCCCTCTCCGTCTCCATCCCCCAGTAGCACATACAGCCTAGAGCTGTACATCTATCCCCTCCCTGTCTCCATCACCCAGGAGCACATACAGCCTAGAGCTGTACATCTACCCCTTCTGTCTCCATCACCCGGGCACAAATACAGACTAGAGCTGTACGTATATCCCCTCTCTGTCTCCATCACCGGGGAGCACATACAGACTAGAGCTGTGCATCTATCCCTTCTGTCTGTATCATCCGGGCACACATACAGCCTAGAGCTGTACATCTATCCCATCTCTGTCTCCATCCCCCAGGCACACATGCAGCCTAGAGCTGTACATATATCCCCTCTCTGTCTCCATCACCCGGGCATACATACAGCCTAGAGCTGTACATCTATCCCCTCTCTGTCTCCATCACCCGGGAACACACACAGCCTAGAGCTGTACATCTATCCCTTCTGTCTCCATCACCAGGGCACACATACAGCCTAGAGCTGTAAATCCATCCCTTCTGTCTCCATCACCCGCGCACACATACAGCCTAGAGCTGTACATCTATCCCTTCTGTTTCCATCACCCGGGCACACATCACTGGATGAATTAATGGATGCATGAGAGCAAGGGTGAGTGATTGAGTGCATGGGGCAAATGAAGAGCAACTGCACTGATCCAGGAACTTTCAGTTATAATAAGCTTAACCTGTTGGCTTTGGCAATGCTTGCTTAAAAAAAGTGAGACATTTTGGTTTTGTCAAACTGGCACCAAGACAGGCATGAAAGTTGCAGCTGACAAGCAACCTCCCAATTACCCTTTCTTACTTATCTCCATTTTCCTTCTTTCTAGCACTCCCACATTTCATTTTTTCTATATCCCTTACTTTCAGGTCCTATCGCCTCCCCTACATGGGCACGCACACACCCACACACACATGCACAAACATACACACTCAGGCGCACACTACACACACAGACACAATAACACACAGTACACATAACATACACAACACACACAAACAGGCAGATGGACACACACACAAACATGTACACCGAGAAGCAATCTACACACACAGACACAATCACACACAGTACACACACACAATACACACATACACACACAGACACACTACACACACAACCACACTCAGTCACACACAGCATATACAACAACACACAGAGACACACAGACAGACACACCCAAACAAACACACAAACACACACAGGCACACATTACACACACACACAGACTAACACACAATATCACACACACATAGAACACACACACATACACACACACAGACACAAAAACATACATACCCAGACGCACACCACACCACACAGACACAATCACACACAGTACACACAACACACACAATACACACATACACACAATTAGAGACACACTATACCCACAGATGCACTCAGTGACACACAGCATACACAACAAGCACATATGCACACCTACATATGAATGCATACTGACTTTCCTTGAACATCAGTGTTGCAGGTACTCACCCAGGGCCTAGTGAGGATCCTACAGGTAGCTCTCTCTCCTTCTGTGGCAGCAGCTCTTGTACCAGCAACTCCTGACATTTGTCCGGGTCCTACCTTTTTATTTCCTCTGGCTCTCTGTCAAACATAACCCATCCAGCTGGGGATACATCTCCTTACATTCTCTGTGGGATGAAGGGCTTTCACTCCTGCAAATTAGAGTATTCCCCACAGAAAAAGTGTCCCGTACTAAAAGCAATCTAAATGATTTGAACCACAAAACAATACACACATGTTTAGTTATATTCTAAATTGAATTAAGGCAAACAACCGTTCATACTATATTCTGTTTGATGCACTTAAAATGTTCCACCAATCAATCTGACACTACCAACTTAATTATCGCCCTAAATGTCAAACTTCTTCACATTTACAGAACATTTTAAAATTAGCATTTTTACAATTCACTTATTAATTTAAACACACTTTATTGACCCATTAATATTATTTAATTTTCTAAACTGTCTTATGCCCCCTAAGTAGGCTTTACAAACCCCCAAGGGTCCCCAGACCACTGGTTAGGAAACGCTAATTTAAAGAATTTCTGGCACTGAAACCATATAAAAACAAGCATTTGCAATGCAATAGGTCTTGCATTTGCGAGAGTTTGAACTATTGGCATTGTAAATGTGTTTTGAAAACCTTAAAGCCGTGAGAAGCAAGGCTGGCAGTAAAAGAGGCGCAGTTACTGCCAGGCTTGCTTCTCGTAAGCAAGGACTATAAGTACAAAGTGCGTGTTTAATGTATCGCATGCAGGTTTTCAAACCACATAAATAAAAGGCATAGTAATTTACAATGCAAATAGCTCAAACTCTCTCAAATGCGAGACCTATTGCAATATAAATGCTTGTTGAGGTCTGAGACAGAAGTTTCAATAAGCATAGGAAGGCCTGGACTGTGACGTCAGGTTGTGCGTTTCAAAAGCAATAGGGAGGAGGCGGCAGCCAAAACAGACCTCGGTCTTTCAATGCACAGCAAATGTGGCACGATAAGAGCGAGATTTAGAGCCCTATTTACAACAGAGCTCTGTAAACCACGAGCACTGGTCTCCAGTGCTCCATCTTAAAGAAAGAAATAGTGCTTACAAGGTCTGAGTAGAACACATGTAACAAGGGCAGTCCTTGATAATGGGCAGAGCTTTTAAAGCCAATATCCTGAATATAGCATGTCTCACAGAGACAGTGCAAGCGCTGCCTAGGCGAGACCTAAAAACTGAAAAATTCATCATAAGCTTTTAATTTTATGTTATAAAGAGTCACTGCATTTTATTTTCATTTGTCCCCAAAACATAGGTTAAATTCGATCCGAGCTGCACAACTTTGGGGCTGGGCAGTATATTAAGATATCTTGTGGTATATGTATAAACTTGTAACACTCTTGTTGGCTACGGTTACATAGTCCAGTTAGCGTACACAGCAGCAGCACAGCAGCAGCAGCTAAATGCAGAGATACCAAAACATCACACACCTTAGATCGATCTCATATGAAGTTAGGAAAACTTTTTCGCTCAGTGTCCCATTTTTTAAATCTTGACAGCTGCCCACGACCAGTTTAATGTACTATATTTGCTTCAGTGCCTGATTTAATGTTCCAACCTCACTTTGCTCATGAAAAGTTTACCACACACACTGTGAGTGAATAAACGCCCTCTTTTCAATGTTACTATTCAATGACAATTCAGAACTGTACATGTTTTGAGAAAATTACTAGGCCCCTGAAATCAACTCCCGGGCAAAAGTTCTTAAATCTCACTGTTGCACACTTGGGTCATGAGATCCTTGCAAAATGTGGATGTGGGAGGTGTTTGCAATACTGAAAGTGTGAAGGTTATTTGGCTTGCGTTGTGTTGAGGGATATTTTAGAAGGGAAAGTTGATATAATGTTGCAAAATATCAAAGTCAGGTGAAAAATTAAGGGCCACATGCATCAAAGGAAAAACCGGTCGCAAACGGGCAGATTCTAAGAATCTGCCCCTTTTGCAACCGGTATTTTTGCATTTGGGATGCATCATCCCAAAAGCAAAAATCGCAATTTAAGTAATTGCAAAATTTGCGAGTCACAATTAAGGAATTTGTAGGAATCACAAATTATTTTGCGATTCCTACATGCATAGGCAATAGCAATTCTTTAATTGCAATTCCTTAATAATCGCAATTAAAGAATCGCTATTGTCTATGTTGATGCATGTGCCCCTAAGTCTCTTCCGGCTTACCAGGGAACACTGTAACATGGAAGTGTGCGCATGGACTTCCACCAAAGTATTCACAGTGTAGTATCCGATGTCCTAGGGAACATTTTTGATGCTCACTCAGGCCCCGGACCCCCTTTGGCCTGAAGAGGAAGTGACTGTGCTGCCACCACGTCAGCAGCCAATGCATGAGCAAAGGCCGGAGGGGTGTATCTCATGTCATGACTAATACTACACCTAGGTTCGCCTACGGACCTTCCAATCAGACAGGTATATGCTTTACGATAAGTCTTCTAGTATACCAAGTACTTAAAGACAACTTGAAATCAACTTAATTTGGTTGTGATAAAACGAGGGGACCCTTGTTCTTACTTCACACATTGCAATTCGGCTAAAATTCTACGAGCGACTTTGAAATACGTCACGTTAGTTAAGGGAATCCATGTACTTTACAGTCAGCAACCCTGGTTGGGAATTATTTTGGGGGGGGGAGCTATTAAAGCATCTGTTCATATTTACCAAAGCGCAAAGAACAAGATGAAATGCAGCGCCTCAGTAATGGCGTGAGTGAACATCTCGGCGCTTTAGAGGTGCTTACGTGGGGGTCCTCCTCCTTAACCTGTGCAGAGTCATTGGGCTCCCCGCGGGTTTGCAGGAGCGCAGTGCAGAGACAGACGAGGAGCAGCAGGCACCCACGAGGGGAAGACATGGCAGCCGGTGGTGAGGGCCGAGGAAAGAGAGACCAGCAGAGGAGAAGAGCAACAGGGAGGCAGTCAGCTGAGCAAACAGGGGGGTGGCTGACAGCAGGACAGTCTGCTCTCTCTCCTGGGCCTAGCTACCGACAGTGGTGATCCTCATGCAGCCAGCGGCGCTTCATTTTACTGCAGCTGCCGCAAAGCACCATCCTGAATTGGGGCCAAGGGAGGCGGAGCCTGTGCTGACGTTTTAAGAGTAAATCACACAAACACCAGGAGCTCTCACACTCTGCTCTCTGTTTCCAGCCCCTCTATGCCCACTGTTGCCTCTCCTACATGTATTGTCTTGTGGTTCCTAGGACCCCCCAGGACCTACGCATTTTGGATGACCTAAACTGAGGGCTTGGTGTGCAGACAGACTCTGGGCACCCCCACAGGATGAGTCAGTTGTTAGACCAGCTAGCTCTACAGTGCCACTACCACCCTCCTGTATGCTACAGTGGTGTGTGTAGATTCTGGCAACCACTGAACATGACAACCCTGATTCCTCAGGTATCGTGGAAACAATACTGTATCTTTCGCTCAGTCACTCATGCTTACTTTTCTCAGAATACACAAAGAATGACGTTTGGAACGGTTTCAATAATTATTTATTGGTCAAGCGTCAGTCTAGTGTGAAACATATTAGCTGCGACAATCAAAAAACAGGAGCATACAAATGTGATCGCCAGCACCAATATCGTAAATAGCAGATACATTTTCACCATAGTGCTAATAAAATGAATATAAACAGTTTATATAAAACAATAGCATTGGCGTACTCCTACGATGCGTAGCCTACCTAAATGTACCTAGCCTAGATATGTAGGTGAATCATGTGTATGTAAATGTCAGGATAGATCCTAATGGAGCCAAGAAACCCCCAGGTAAGTGCTAACCCCTCACCTGATGGTTCTGAATGAAGGACCCGGTCTCTGCGTCGAGGATGGCACCCCACAAGGGATGTCAGATCTCTGCCTGTCGAAGTTACAGCCTGCAGAGCCTTGGTCCAGCCTGGAAGTAATTCTCCTCTCTTCTGTGAGGGGCAGTGAGGGTCTTTTATACTAAAGTGGTCACTCCAGGGTTTCTTCTAGAATCGATATGTTTTGAAAACATTCACTAATCCTCTGCTAATCCTTTTCTAAACAAACATGATCATGCACAGCTGGCTGCTGGCCATGGATGAAAAAAGTGGTGACCCTTATACAGAATAAATCTGCTGTGCCTGGGGACATGTTTATGTACGTCAGGTAAAGGGATTAAGATAGGGTACCGGGAGCCTGATGTCGGAGAGACAGAAGTGAGCTACTAGGTAAAAGGTCACCTGTGTAGAACCGTTATGTCGTGTGGATGGGATAAAATGTATGTAATTTGGTATGTACATGATGGGACTATCCTAAAGGACATGACAGTATACAATTGAAATGGGGCATTTGGGGACATTTCGTTGACATTTATTTTTATGGTGTGCTAGTAGTTGTGAACACATACCATTGAGACGGCTAACTTAAGTTTAAAAAGTCAGTGTTGTTTATAAGAGTATAGTAATTAGGGAATGTGGCGTTACAAGCAACGTTGCGGACTTTGGTACCGGGGAACAGGATTCGAGTCTGACATCGGCTCATCATCATGTGATTGTTGACAAATCACTTTTTCTCCCGGGCCTAAGAAAAAAGAAAATAAATGTTTCCTTTTGTAATTTAAATGGTGCTTGTGTACAGCGCTTAAATGCAGTCAAGTTTCCATTTCCACAGCGCACTGAGTTTAAAGGAGAGGATGTGGCCTTACGGCTACAGCTGCCGACTTTGGAACTCGGGAACCAGGTTCGAGCCTCGGCATCGGCTCAGCATCCTGTGATTCTGGGCAAATCACTTAATCTCCCCGTGCCTACCAAAAATGAATGTGTCCTTGTGTATTATAACTGGTAATTATGTAAAGCGCTCCAATACCTTCGGATCAAGTTTGCGCTATTGTTCGAGGGAGATAATTTTGGACACCTTAATTTGTGCCGGGGTGCTGCGTTTTAATTAAGAAAACACACGTGTAAATGATAGAAATTGAATCAGGCTTGTTTGCACTTTATTACAATGAAACCACTTCAACAAGAAGTGTAAAGAAACACTTTAAATGCAATAATGAGCCGTGGAGTCTTAGCAAAGACCAGCTGGCAGAAGACACATGCTAAAATTATGGCAAAAGCATATAATGAAATACGTTTAGATTAATGTGAATGCAGGAGAAAGAGGAGAAACATTTGTGAATATATTAAATATATGCAACAGTGTCCAGATTGTCTTAGAGAGCAGAAGAGAAATGCCATTCAGAATACACTAGAAAATAGAAAATATGCAACCTTAATGAAAATTCTCTTGAAGAGCAAGAACATGCAATTGCAATAATGTCTAGAATAATGGCAATGGCAATGCAGAGGAGAGAGAAAGAGACAATTTCAAAATACAATAAGCATTATAGCCTCAGCCAAAGATGGTGGCTGAGGGAGATTACACAGGCGTCAGCGACCCAAGGGGTCACTTCTGCGAGGTAGTCCGTCGAGAGGACTGTGGGCAGATCTTTTCTGGTGCTTTAATGCAGAAGAGCCTGACCACAAGTCCTACATTTGACAGGTATTTGATCGTCAATCATACCACAATTTGGACATTTCTCAGAACCAATATGCGTCACTTCAGGGAATTTTTATAAGAAAAACGGAACATTGAAAAGGTCACAGGTCACCATCTCACGCCATGTGCACGTCTTAGTTTCTTTAAGCTAGCAAAAATATAATAAATTGAAAGAGAGCAAGTAGCCCCCACCATCAGGTATCGCGTGATGTTCTTCTTAATTGGAGGAGTTCCGTGTTCTTGTGGTTAGCTATCTCTCAATAGGTGAGAGAAGAGATCACCTCATCTCGTGCAAGGAGAGAGTGGGGGCTCGGGGACAGAGCTGAAGCTTCGTGTGTGTCGCAGAAGAAATAACTTGTATTTCAGCAGAGAGGCATTTTGGGCCTACTGCATTAAAAGAACAACTGAGACAGTATGGTCAACTCAACACCACTCTGTATGCTGGCTGGTGGGGCCTTATCAGGGTCTCATGCTTCAGGTGTAGACAGAATGGACCTGGGGTACTATATGATAAAAATAGACCCTGCTTCACTATAGAAAATCTGCAACAAAGCATGCCCTTTGATGAGCCTTCTTCTGGCATAAAGCCGCCCTTTAATGAAGCAGCACACTGAAACGGCAAGACACACAGCAACATTCTCTATACCTGACGTCCCTTGTAATAGCGCCGAGTGCATGAGGTGTCCATGGAGAGAGCTGCTCGGCGATAGGAGAAATCCTTAACTGTGTGATTAAGGTGAGCGGTGCGCGAGGACAGCTAGGTCGGAGAGCCACAGCGAGGCTGCAGCGGGCGGCTCTGACTGCAAACGCTGGCTGTTCTCCAAGCCATCCCAGCAGGGCGGGCGCTCCTCCTGGGAAGCTTCAGGCTGCTCAAATGGTGAGTGCTGCTTGCACTGGCCCCACCGGGAGCTGCAGCGCGGCAAATTTACTTTCAATCATGCAACTGCAAACAGAAAACTATAACTACTATTAAATTAAAAAAGACTCACATCGGGTGAACGCATTTTCTACCGAAAGCGCGCTCAGGCAAAAACAACAAGATAAAGGCATGCAAGCACCGTGCACACCCTGCTCGCTCCCGTGGCAATACTCTATGGGAGTGAACTTCTGAAAAAAGGTGGGACATGCATCCACCATTAGCCATTCGCAGGCTACAATTTTTGAAGAACATGCACAAAAGCCTATCTGAAGCATGGGAGGAGTCAGACCTCCACAAAGTACCGACAACAGATCGCCCAACAGCGCAAGCGCTGTTTAGGCTCGACCTAAAAAGTGAGCAGTCGAAATGCTAATTTAAGATATGTTTCTGCTACTGCTTTGGGTTTGTTGTAGTCTTAAATAAATGAAAAGCTGTTACAGCAGAGTTTCACCACCCAAGGTCTTGGTAAATGGTTGTTTGTTACTGGAAAATTATGGGAATTTGCTGTTTTTGACTGGAATGTAGAAAAGTGTGTTTAAATCTCTAAAGCAGTTGCAGAACTCAACACAATAAATCAAGGCATAGCAACAAGACAAATAAAAAAATGTAGGCGTGCAAACAATCAAAACAGAAAGCCACAGAGCAATTGCAGTATAACAGAAGAACACCATGCAATATTGCAGTACAAAAACACAGAAGCAAAAACAAAGTTACACACTATCACCACAACAAAATGCAACTCGAAATTATGCACAAATATTCTTGTCACGCATTACCACCTTCATAAATCGGGTTTCATAATACCATGACAAAAATGTTTGCAACAAGCACTGTCTTACTTGCCACCATTGTCAGGTAACAGCACCCCCGACGTGTTCGGTGGGGGGGGCGTTGGTGGCTGACAGATGAGTTGCCCGAGAGGGAGGATGGTTTCGGCAGCCGATGGCTGCCTTGTTCTCTGGGCCAGGGGAATGGTGGTAGTTATCAGACACGACTCCCGCCATCCCCAAAAACAGTGCCTCCCGGGGCGGACACTCCTGCACCACCCTAGCTATGCCTCTGAGGAGGGTGCCCCCTCAGCCTGTACCACTCCTAGGGCAGGACAGGTGAGGTGAACCCCTCTCCTGAAATTCCACAATCTTGAGATGGCGAGAAAACCTCCAATTAGGGCTAGGATAGTGCCTAGTCCCACAAGAAATATTCACTAGAGGGTGTAGACACCCTAAAGGTAAGTAGCCATTTGCTATTACCTGTCTCCCATTGTAGCACCCCTAAATTCAGTATTTAGGTGGCTCCCCAAAACCTTGACTTCTGATACCACGGAGCAAAAGAGGAAAAAGACGTGCTGCTGAACCAGGAACTGAGCCCTGCTGCAGAAAAAACCGGTGCCAAACACTGCCAACTGTGAAAGGACTCAACAAGTGTGGCCTGCCGTCCCTACCTGGAACCTGTGCAGCCTCCAAGAACCCAGGAGCCTTGCCAGCCTTCGCCAATTGCCTGGAACCTTTCTTTGAACTAGTGGTACTAGTCCCTGGCACACCGCTGGTAAAAGACCGCTGGGGTGAAAACGTGTCGACATGATTCACCCTGCCAACCAAAAGTTGCAGCAGCCAAGGATTGTTTGCCACCAGTAACTAACTCCTACAATGCATCCACCAGCCTGAGGGATCCTCACAGTACCTGCGACCAATGCTGGAAACAACCCAGCTTCTGTGAGCCTGTACCCGCTTTCTGGTGGCATCGACTGCGTGAAAGCAGCAACTTGGGCACGACCGCGCAGACTGCGACAGGACTGCCCTCGCCACACCTATAGCTATACACAGCCAGTGATGAACCAATTCTGCATCCCAAGACCTCTGGCACCTCCGATCCAGGTAACATAGAACTGCCTGCTGTGCCCAAGCCCAGGTACTTCCAAAACTCTGACTCCCCTGGAGTTTAACTTCCCCTGAACTCTAGATGGCCATTTTCCCCCTAAACTCCATGGCACAGTGTTACTTCCATCAACCATGATGGTAAATGTGTTGTTGGTACTCCGCTACCTAACCCTAAGCTTTCTTCCCCTTGACCGCAATGGTCTCTGTCTGATGGTATTGGTCGCTGTTGCTTAACACCTGTAAGCATTTGTGTCTTGAACTGCATTTGGTAAACTAGCAACATACAAGGCATTTATTAACTGTTGAATGAAGTTCTTGGTTTCAAAAAATATATATAATGATACAAGTTTATTTTTCCTAATTGGTCTCAGATTTATTCTTGAGTGTGTGTCTCATTTATTGCCTCTGTGTGTGACAACAAATGCTTAGCACTATCCTCTGATAAGCCTAGCTGCTCTCCCACACTACCACAAAAAGAGCATTAGAATTATCTGCTTTTACCTCTGCGCACCCATTGGGGATCCACTGGACTCTCTGCACAGTGTACTTGATTTTAGTGCAGTATAAAGAGAACCAGAGTCCTACACAAGTGCTTTAGGAGACTTTAAATCATAGAAATAAAGCCTAGTTTTAATACTCCAAATTTTGACATGTGTCTTTCTCATCACAGAAGATTTCTAAGGGGTAATGTAGCTTTGAAGTTTAAAGTATAAAAAAATAATACAACAAAGGAATCGCTTTTTCCCCAAGTACAGTTTGCCTGACGAATGTTTTCAATTTATCAGATTTACGTTATTTTGTCTCATTGGTCTGGTTGCAATCATTTATGCCTTCACCCTGGTCAACACCATCCAAGTCTAATTTCCCTGTCCTGAAAACTTTTTTCAAGGACCAAGGCATGCAGTATTTTTCTCACTGAAAATCCTAACAGAGAAATGTGTGAATCTAAGACAATCTTTACAACATGTATGTGCAACTTGGGTCCAGGTGGACTTCATCCATGACAGATTTTCAGGATGACTGACCATCTACTAACCACATGAGTTCCATTTCAGTTCATTGTTTGTAGATGTATCTTATGTAAATATCTAAAACTCTGGCATCGTTCCAGTCCTTCTAAACCTACTTTTGACACCTCTGGTTTAATGATTGCGGTTTTATTTCACAGCACTCACCAGAAGTTCATTATGTGAGGTTTGAAAACCAAGCTCTTTGTAGAGTAAATGTGTCAATACATTTTACTCCATCCAAATCCCAAAAGATGGAATCTGGCAGAGAGAGCCTTTCTCCTATGTTTCACACAAATTACTATAATTTTTCATTTTTCTGATTTGCATACCAAACATCTGAGCTTGAATATTGTTAAGCACCACCCCAACCTCAGCTCAAGACCATGTCTGTCAGTGATGCAGCAATTGCAATCATGGTGATGCCGACGAGCAGTGATGCTGAATTTGATTTATCCCGTTCACAAAGTAGTACTCAGTCCTGTCAAGAAACAGAGCAAAGTGAATAGCAGCCACAGCTAGCAATAGTAGATCTTCCTGAAGCTGGAGCAGAACAGGAGGTCGAGCTTCCTGCCGAGCAAAAAGCTCCTCTTTTAGAATCATTGGCTCCCAGATCTCCAGTACAGAAAAGGAAGGGAACTACTCCATCTTCTCCAGGTGCCACTTCTGATGATGATGATAGGGACATGTAGTGTACCCCAGCAAAGTCCGGGAGATACCAGGAGAGGCAAGGAAAATGAAAAGTTCCTGAAAGCTTTAGAATTATGGAAGGAGATGTTGAGGAAGATGACAACGATGAGACAGTCATTGTGGAAGCTGGCTACTAGTTAACCTGCTACGAGGCATGTGGCACAGGTAGCACCACCAGTTCCCATATTTGTAAGGCCCCAGCTGAGACCTGCACCAACCCCTACTTCACTAGAAGTATGTACTGCAGAGAGGTAATCAACGTCATAGACCTTCAGGCATTGACCCACTAACAAAGTACTCTTTGCCAGTTTTAGACTTTCTTACGCTTAGCAAACAGGAGGAAAACACTGCAATATGCTCCATTTGCCATGCAAGTGTTCGTTGAGGTAAGCCTGGTTCACATTATGGTACTGGAGGCCAAATGACCCATATGAAAAAACATCACACAATCCAGTGGGAGGGGCACCTTAAAAAATTGCTGAATGTGGTTGTGATGGTGAAGGTGAGGAGAGCTGGGAAATATCAGCTACAAGTCCAATCATGGTGAGAGGTGATGATGAGGTGTCGTGTAGTTCCTATATTACCCATACAGGATCTGCACGTTCGGATAACATAAACTGTAGGACTGGTGGTAGACTGGCTCTGAGCACCCCCACCGAGAATGTTAGCCTTTCTGTTTTAGCTAGCTCACAGTGCCACTAGAATCTCCTCTTATCGGGGAGAGAATAGTTTCTGGCAACCTCAGAACATGATCCCCTAGGATCGTGGAAACAATATACTACTTTTCGCTCATTCACTCCTGCTCTTTTATTCGGTCTCAAAGAGTTACACAGAAGAAACAGTCGGGCGTGTTACAATAAGAATTTATTGCACAGTTGTTCTTCTAGTGTAAAATAGATGTGCTGCAACAACCGTTAGACAGTAGCAGATATATATGATTAGCAGTACAGTGAAAATAAAAGGATAGTACAGTACTACCATCTTGCAATAATCATGAAACCATACATGAATATAAAATGCTTGATAAAAATGCGCGTACTCCTACGATGCCTATCTAGATGTACCTAAGTGTACCTAGCATGTGAGTAGGTGTGAAGCCAAGAATCCCTCCAGGATTTAGTCTAACCCCATTACCTGAAGTGAGAGAGTGTGGGACCCCGTCCTGGTCTCGATTTGGACGCCTCGCGAGGGATGTGTTAGACCACTGTCAGCTGGAGCGTCTGCATGCAGGAGCCTCAGGGTCTCTGGTCAGTGTGTCGGCCTGGAAGTCTCGGTTCCCTCCCTTAACCCTAGCAAGATGTGCTGTATTTATACAAAAAGTATATAGGGTTTCTTTGTCTCTTGTATTAGCCCGTTATTCTTCCTTTTTTTGCCACAGCTGCAGCCACAGCCACATAACAGTCCTGAAGGCAAGATAGGGGCACAGAACTACAGCCCCAGCATCCAAAGCGGGACGAGCCACCGCCGACGCAACCGTGAGCGCCAGGAAGCGCATAAAGAATACAGCGGGCCCCCGCAGTGCGGGACGCGCGCGGGCAGCACCCCGGCGAAGCCCAGGACAAGGGCGGGCCCGTCCCGCGCACGTCTGTGACAGGAGGAGGCGGGGCGGGGCCACCCCCCTAACTTCGGAGTTACAGGAACTCTATGCACGTGTTAGCAGTCAACCCTTGACTTTGTGACTTGAAGATCTAAAGGTACTTTTGTTTTTTATTGAGCGGGCCATTAAAGACTCTGAATCCAGCAGGAACAATATAAACAGTGACATCGTTTTTCATCCTATGCTTGAACTTGTCCTCAACCTCTACAAAAAGTGGGAAAAATAAAATAAAGATAACGCATAGTATATATCATTAAAAGACGATTTAACATGGGCAAAAGAAAGCACACAGCTACCGTAGGAAAAGCATGTTCCCCAGATAAGTCACAAATGTCCCTATTGAAATACATTACAGGGGCTATGGGGGCCATAGAAAAGCAGATTTTAACAGTGGAGGAATCTCTAGGTGAACTGGCCCAGTCCCAGACATCGATAGCGCAGGTTCTGGTTAATGACCCTGAGGCCCCTGGAGGCAAGGCAGAGGGGGAGAATCCTAGAAGGGAGAATAAGGGGGAGGGAGCAAATAAGGTAAATGGCTGTATACAACTTATCCCTGACAGTGTGTCCCCTTCAAGATCAAACACACCACCCCCTAAACGTGTTAAAAAGCCCAGATCCCAGGGTGCAGTTATTCAGCACGGCAAAGAGATAAAACGGAGCAAGAAGGGAACTACTCTGCCACAGGGCTTAAAACAAACTAAGACCATCATCGCTAAAACTCTTCTAGACCCAAATTATAATCTAATTATTGGTAAATTAGACACCTTGGTGGAGGCACTTAAAAACCTTGACCAACACGTGAATGAAACTTTAGGGACAATACAATTGAGGCTGACGAAAGTGGAAACAAAAACTGACTCATGTCTGGAACTCCTGGCAATATTTTCTACCGGACAAGGGATGCACACAGTACATAAATTAGACCCTAAACCAGTTCCTGAACCAGTCACTGAAATTATAACTTCGAGAGTTACTGATGATACTGCACTATTAGACCCCACCACACGGTCCTACAGCCTTACCGACTGCAAAAGAACGATGGGGTTGAGAAGGGACAGGGCAGTTTCTGGGGACAGATACAGGGCAATAGGTGATCACGCCCCTTCATTAAGCACTGCAGAAATTACTGCAGAGCATAGAGAACAAGCGGAATGCATATCAGATCGCTTGGACCTCCTACCAGCCACTGCCCCATATGTGGTAGTTCTGACAAATGTTCCCCCCCTAACCTTAAACAATAATGAGAATTGGATGTCCTTGAGAAACAAATCTCTGAATTGGCTGGGCATGAGATCGGGACTAACCAACCATCTATTTAATGAGTTTAAGATGGTAAGGAGAGTGAAATGGGTAGGGAAGGGGAAAAAAGACCAGTTTGGTGACTGTGTGGTATTGTCCTTTTGATCACCCACCTTGGTGGAGGCGGTCCTACAAAGAACAGGGCACATTAAACCTGATGGGAAGGGAATCTTTCTTTGCCCCCTGGGTTACTTCTAGCGCCCATCATACCCAAGGAATAACTTAAGATTATATCCTATCACAGAGCAGAGACCAAGGTTCCCAAGTTATACTATTCAAACTACAAATAGATTCCAATGTCTGTCTGCATTGGACGGTCAGGACTGACTTAAGGGGGGGCCCCACATAGTTAGAGAGAAGAGTAGTCAGAGAAATGTGGATCCAACCACTGATGGGAATAATCTCATGGTAAGATCTTGGGAATTACCTTCGACAAAGGCCACGGTCTCCCAAGTGGTTGAACACATCTCTCTAGTCGAATCTATAGATAACCCAACTCCAAAGGTAAAACGCCCATTAACAAAATGTGTGGGCTGCATATTCTGGAACGTGGCAGGGCTACGGAGCAAAATACAAACCACAGAGTGGCTTGATTTTATAGAGGATTATCCAATTATATGTTTACAGGAGACATGGTTGACAGAGACCATTCACATAAACGGGTACAGAACATATTTTACTTTGGTGTCGCCGTCAAGACACGGCAGGGCAAAAGGGGGGTTGTGTATATATATATCTAATGTTTTACAGTTTTCAAATATTGTATTTTATACAGATAACCCCTATTACCAATTAGTGGTTTGTAACATGAAAGGTGGCATGTGTCCAGTAATAATTAACTTCTATAATAATGCTAATATTAAAACAATAACAGATGTTGTACAGGAAATAAACAAGGACCTGGAGGTTATTGTTAGTGAAAAGAATAACCATGTCACGATTTTGTGGGGCGGTGATTTTAACTTGCGACAGTGTATGGCACATTCAAATAAAATGTGTGGGACGACCTATTTAGAGGAGGAAGAACAGCCTCATTTTGCCCACAGTATGTACGGTGACAAGATCAATGAACTGCTCCTTAAATTTGACTTGACATTTGCAAACGAGATTTCAACACCTTACACTATCCGTAAGAATACTTTTAATGGGAGATTAAGCAATAGCATTATAGATCACATTTTATTATCAAGGCGATTTGTTGTCTCTGTTTTTAATTTTTGCACTCATTAAATCGCTCTTAGTGACCATTTTCCCCTAAGTGTACAGTTATCGTTTGAACAGCTTTTTAAACAAGGATATGATAGGACTGCTCATCAAGTAGAAAGAATTGAGCTAGCACAACGAAATGGCTATAGCTTACGCTGGACTCAGGTTATCCCGGAAGAATTCCTCACACAATTAATAACTGAAAAGAAAGATGCCTTTGATCTATGTCTGAATGACTCCACTCCTCCTAATGAGATAATTGAGGCTTTTCTGGCTATATGCCAGGGAGTAAGAGAGAGCCTTTTTGTTAATAAGGACCGAATAAACAAAGGGGAAAAAGGGTGGTTTGATGCCTCATGTACAAAAGCCCACAAATCCCTAAAGGAGTCACTACATAGTAATCCTAGAACTCCAAATGAGGTCCATCGCTGCAGAGCACAATACAAACACGCAGTGAAGAGAAGGAAACTGCATATAAGAGAGGCTGCCAGGGAAACTTTACAGCAGGCAAGTGACTGTAACAACGAAAGAATCTGCTGGAAGATAGTTAATTCATCCCCATAGAGTACAGATGACCTAACTAAAATTAAATTAGCAACATTAGAGGAAGAATGGATTAAGCACTTCTTTAGCATTTATACTGCACCCCTCCCGATAACCATACAGGCCAAGGGAGCTCTTAAAAGTGAGGAATTAATCCCCCATCTAACTGCGTCGATTGTCCCGTTTTCCTTGGAAGAAGTTATCACAGCCATGCAAGCGAGTTAAAATAGCAAAGCGTCAGGACCTGATGCCATCCCAGTAGATTTATATAAGAGCAATATTGCCTTGTGGGGTCCTTTATTGATCGTAGTATTGAGGGCCGTATGTACTACAGGATTTTTAACTACATGGGGAGAATCAATCATAGTTCCTATCTGTAAAAAGGGAGATCGCTTAAACCCTGCCTTGCACAGGCCTATCTCTCTGATTGATTCCCTAGCCAAGATAGCAGGACGTATAATCTTGGAGAGGCTACAGAATTGGGCTGAAACACACCAGAAATTGTCCGGCCTTCAATACGGGTTTCGAACTGGGATCGGCACAATAGAACAAAGTCTTAATTTAAATATTATTATCGGGAAGTATGTGAAGATGAGAAAGGGGATGCTTTATTTAGCATTCGTAGAGCTCTCATCGGCTTTTGACTGCGTGGTACACGACAAGCTTTGGACAAGCTTTGGTCAAAACCGAAAGATATGGGGGTAGAGATCCTGATTATTAGTTTCTTGAGAGATCTTTATACTGGGTGTAGAGCCAAGGTTAGGTACGGTGCCAGAGGAGAATGCACAGAAACGTTCGGTGTGGAGAGAGGGGTGAGACAGGGTTGTGTCCTAGCTCCTTTCCTCTTTTCACTATACATCAATAGTGTGGGGGAGGAGTTAACAGCACTTGTAAAAGATCTCCCACAAATAGGTGTGCGCCCTGTCCCGGCCCTCCTTTACGCCGACGGCGCAGTCCTCATGGCTCGTACCCCTTTGGCCTTACAGTTGCTGCTTACGAGTTTTGTCGATTATATGAGAGAACTGGGCCTCCAGGTGAACCAATCAAAAACATACATTATGAAATGTGGGAAGAAAACCACGAAATGTAGGGACATAACAATATCTGGTTCAAAGATTGAGTTCACTGACACCTTCTCTTATCTAGGGGTTTTATTCGATAAAGCCAGTTCTTGGAATAATGCAATCGATAATAGACAGAAATTATTTACTAAGGCATGTTGGGCTCTTAGAACCTTCACAATGCGATTGGGCTCAAACCCACCTGAGATGATGGTGAAGATCTACAAAGCAAAGTGCCTCAGAATAGCTTTGTATGGGGCGGGCATATGGGGACATAAGAAGTGCGAAGGTGTGCAGGTAGTAGAAAACTACTTTTTTAGATATCTCTTGGCAGTCCCTAAAAGCACCTCAGTATACGTATCTCATGCTGAACTTGGCGCTCCCTTTTTTACAGACATGATCAAGATAGAACCAATTCTCTTGTGGCATAAAATCTGGACTTCAGACCACACAGATCTCAATCATGCACTAATTGGTGATTGTTTAAAATCAGCTTTCTATCCACGTATTGCATGGATGGTGTATGTCCAGAGGTTCTTTTGTGATATGGCGCATCCAGAGTACTTTGAGAAACCAGAATCATTGGGAATGATCAGTAGAAAAACGTTAAAAATGGAAGCAATGGTACACCTGGATACACTTAAATTGACTACCGAACTTTTAAAACCAGTGTTTTAAAAAATCAACTGATTTTAACTACTTTTAACATACAGCCATATCTTACATGTGTTTTAAATACTCGCCATAGGTATATTCTTACGCGTTTGAGATTAGATATATTTCATAGGTTAATTACCTTTCCCATTATGAATGATTGGTCCCCAAATCTCCCAAACTGCCCTTGTGATGATAGGATGCCTCAGGATACTATGCATGCGGTCCTCTTTTGTAAATGTTATTCTGTGTATAGAAAGAGGTACGTTATACTGCTGATTAGACACATGTCCCCTTTACAATGTCGCCCTGCATATTTGTTTTTACAATCATTGCCAACATTAGAGGTGTGCTGCAGAATGTCATCATTCTTATGGGCTGATTTTTACGCTAGGAAAAAAAATACTCTAGTTCCTTCCACTTAGTATATATTAAAAAAGACATGTATAAAGGAGGAAGGAAATGCAGCAGGAGGCAATTATAATTATACATTTTTAACAAGATGTGCATATGTTTACACTAGTTATAATTGTAATTTATTAATATAAAGTTAAATGAATCGGATGAAAGTTTTTATACGAGGACTTCATGATTTCACGTTTTATACTGTAAGAAGTGTAATTTATTACTGGAAAGCTAAACAAAATATTTGTATCGATGTGCTTTGCACTGTTGCTCGCTTCTTTTATGTGTAACTGCTTTTATGGATGTTCTTTGTTATGACTCCGAATAAAGATATATTGATTGATTGGAATTAGCCATTGTTGGATTTGAGGATGACGTATGGGATGAACCTTGTATGTAGATATTATGCAGGTGGTGTAGCCCCTGCCTGGTTTCCAAGAACCCTCATGAATATTCATTCATACTGTATGAGTCCATTGATGGAGTTATAGGACGCTATTGTTCAGGGAAAACCCTCCTTCTGTGCCCAGGACTAGAACTAGGTAAAGGTTCAATCCTAAAGGCTCGTTACTGTGTAGTATAAGGGAGATAATGTAGGTGAAGGTGTATGATATTACCCGGGCCTATATTAGGATACCTATATGAAACATATCACCCACTCCTCTTCTGAACAGTCAATAATGATAAAAATGCTAACAAACTACTGTATTTACTAGGTAGCAGCGCATAAAACTATCAGTGAGCTTCATAAAATATTGTCATTAAAACCATTTAAAAACAGTCTAATCGGGGGAGAAAAAAATTATTTTCGAAAGCTAGTATTGGAAATATCACTTTAAGCCAAAGTCCAAGTTGAGTTCGTTTATATAAGTCGAACCACTACAAGCGTCAGAAGGCCATGCTTTCCCAGCGAAAGTGTCAATGTTTAGGAAGTGTTCCAAATTTAGTTGAGTTTTGAAATTTAAAAAGAAAAAAAAAAATCCGAATTCTTTCCCAGCACACGATGAGCCACTTATAGATTAAGTGTCCTGGCTGGGAGATGCAATATCGTCGTTGCTTGCCGCTGCAGAGGACTGTCCCTGTACGTCAATGGAGCACATGATATTCAGAACTGCCAATAGCTGGTGCAGAGGCAGCCGGTGCTGTAGTCGATACCTGCGTTCTAGTGGTAGAGCTGATACTTAACCCAGTTGTAGTAAAAGGCACCTGCAGGTTCTCGAGGAATGCAGCCATCAGTATAGGAATACCCTGGGGACATTGCCGAGCATGGGACCTCACGGGTTCCAGCCTGGTATTCAAGTCCGTAGGCGTGTCCGATGCAAGTGTCAGACAGAGATCCAACACGCATTCTTCTCCGCAGAACAGGCATTGAAGAACAGGTAAGACGCAGTCCATCCAGACTGGTCTAAATGATAGGAACCAAGAGACGCTCAGTTCCTGTAGGCGAGGTGTGCCCAGATGCTGTACCATGGGTTCAAGGTATTTGCGCTCCAGGAGTGCTTTTGCCATCTCGTTTGTGATTGGGCCGCCATTGCGTAGCAGAAAAATGACAATCAGGATATCTGCTATTGAGAGCAGGATCAGCGGAAGACCTCCAAAAACGCTTCCCAAAACGGAGTGTATAAAGTTTGGAATAACTCAGAGGATTGTCTGAAAGGTTCTTAGAAATGCTGACCCTATGGTCTTAAATAGGTGTACAATACCACTCGTATCAGACATATTAAAGATACGACCCACCATTTCTGCGAAATGAAAGGGGCAGTTTGTTCTTATAAGTGCCTGTATCTCAGTCGAGGTCCTTGCGATTTGAAGATCAAGGGTCTCCCGGGCGGAGGTTAAGGGCACAGATTGCTGTAAAAGCATGGCTTTCATTCTGCTCAAAGTATCAAAGTGTATAAAGGAAACATTTAGCGAAGGCCATAGTGGCGCCTCCCTGACTGTACTTGTTGGGGGAAACAATACTTGCATACAGCAAGTAACCCTGGAGTTAACCGTGACCAGATAGGCAATCCCTGGAAGCATCCCACAACAACCTTGATCATTCAGCATCAAGTAACTCCCATTCAAGAGCAGCTCGAATGCCTGTGTAATCACGGCTGCTGGAGTCCCTTGCAGGTGGCAGGACAAGTTCGCTACTGAACCATTACAAGCGCCGTGTAGTAAAATATCCTGGCACATGAGAGAACCACTCAAAGTGTTCTTGCAGTTTGTACCACTTAGAAACACTTCTCGATCCCCACTCCGGCATCAAAATCTGTACGGTAATTCCAAAGATTCCCTAATGTATTCCTTACCTAATTTTTCATATCTGCCTGCCTGTTTTTGTTCAAGGCAATACTGAAACTGAAAAGTCGTGACCGGTAGAGTGATGTGGCCATGGATTAGCCATTCTGTGGATGGTGATTCCGCTACCGTGAATGGTAACCTATCCAGTTTTTCAATACGCAGCATTGTATATTTTGCTCCCCTTTGTGCCATTTCTATCTGTTTGTCTGTTAGATTATATTCAGAAAACAGAGACGTACTGTTGATAAAATGCCAAGGCACATAGCCTTCACGCAAAGATTGCAGTGTCCAGCTTAACAACATATCAGAACGTAACTGAGATTGCCCGTGTTGTAATATGGCCAAATCTTGTTCCAGTATGTCTATTGCAGAAGATACAATGTTGCCTAAGGAATAGATCCTGGAGGTTAAAGTTGTTAACCCATTATCCACTACTGCTAATGCCTTCTCTAAGTTAATACGGTCTATTTCCCGTATTCTCTCTGCGGCCTCTTGTTGGGATATTTTCCAATTTTCATTGTAGGCAGAATAAATGCCAGCATATATGAAACGTTTCTGACGTGATTTCCTGGGGCCTAGTAAAAAGTCCCTAAGATCCATGTCATGTGTGAGTAGGGATAAGTGATGTTTCACTTCTGTGAGTGTTGAGGTTTCTAGCCAATCAAGGCACAACTTCCCAACACTATAGGATGTCAGCACCCCTGGGTGTTCTCTTTGTACATAGCATGGGTCTGGCCTATGGATACTGAAACCTTCTGTTATACCCCAGAATCTTTTCTGACATGTGTTCGTGTCTAAGGGCCAAACCACCCATTTCTTCCAATTAGGGTCTGATCTATTGTACTGTAAAATGTCATCCACTGTTGCCCCTTCTTGTGAAGTTGAATTTTGCCACCCCTCCATCTTTGATGGTGTTGGAAAACGAGGTGTGTTCAGGTCCTTGTTCTTGGCTAGTCCAAGACAGGATGTCTGTTGCACAGTGTCATTTAGGAATATCATCTGCTGTGGAATGAGGCACGCTCTAAATAGCGCCTCTGTTCCCTGGACTTGCCAGTCCCTAGAACCCCAGACTGATTTGAAGTCTATTGTGTCCTTCCATAGGTCAAAACTCTGTTCAGTCATTTTTTTTTTTTTTTCTTTTTTTTTTTGGGGTGATAAAGGAAGCAGAGTTTATTTGTTTGTTTGGTGTTTGTCAACATAATTTTCAGTGCTGATGTCGGTGCAACCATGTAATAATACGAGGTCGGGTCAGTGGTGTTAAACCCTGAAAAGTATGAAAACTTCTGTGCAAATGTATGCGAACTACCTTTTGGTGGTGTAGGGCAATGTTCCCACTGGTGGTACTCAAAAACATCTCTAGGTGTTATATATTTGTGTAGGAAATGATGTCCATAATGTTGGTAACAGTACAAAGTGTCATAGTCTGAAGTACCTTCTAACATTTCAGTGTTCAGAAATGCAGCAGTTTTTTCTAAATCAGACAACATGTTATTAACGGTTTCAGAGTCCCAATCATCAGAAAATGTACTGGAGTAAATGATATCACTCAATGAAATTTTAAATATATGAGAAATCTTTAAAAGTTCAGTAGGACCGAATATATCGAAGTCAACCTTGTCCCAAACTATACCGTCAGGTATAGGAACTGCTGTAATGTTTACTGATGACAAGTCTCTTTGTTCACGATGAGAAGATTGATGTGGTTTCTGAATGAAATTTACTTTTTCGGCTTCAGGTCTTTGTTGAAGGTATCGTCCATTAATAAGCATGCTAAAAGTTATAACTAAGCCTAGCCAGAAGAGAAAGAACAGTATCCCAGTAATTACCCAGAGTTCTACCCAAGGCGATACCAGGTAAGTCTTTTTGAGGAAGTTCAGAAAGTACGTAATCTGCTGCTTGCGTGTTTGTTGGGCTGGCGTCGTTTCTGGTTCACTTGGATCCAAGGAAAATGTATCAAAGTTCATGAAGTAGCCAGAAGCAGTTTGATCAATTGTTGGAATTGCATCGGGATTTGTTGAAACAGTAGTTTGCTCTCGTCGAGGCATGTTGACATAGACATCTGTATTAGGTCTTATTGCAACTTCTGTGTTATTTTGAGTTTGGTTTTGAAGTTGAACTTTGGGTTCAAGGGGAACGAGTTACATAGCATTGTTGCTTAGTCCTTTATTCCGTGTTGGAGGCTCTTCGAACGTGATGAGTCTTTCCGTTTGAACTCCTTGGATTGTAGCGAGAGGAGGGCGTCTGCTACTGTGGAGTCCACGTGGCCTACTGCTTAGTATCGGCCACATAGTGGGGTTTGATTAAGTCAATTGAGACAAATCTTTTCTCCTTTTTCCCGGCAAGAGGTGGTAGAAGTACAGTTCTTGTTCATTGAATTGCTAGACCGGTACAGGTTTTCTGTAGGATGGCCCAAATTCTTTTTTATCCGCTATTTTCTCTCTGACCAGATCCCTGACTTTTGGGATCCAGACAGGTCTTGCCGTGACTGCCTTGACTTCCCCGGTGGCGGTCTGTTTCAGGTGGACGTTACTTTGTTGTGTCCTGGATTCATTTAGATCCTGTAAAACAGCCAAACGATCATGGATATCAAATGGTTTCCACTGCGCCTTCACAATCAAGATCAGGTACCCACATTCTTGTCCCAAATAGGACCTTGTAAGGAGTGACACCCCCTAGAGAACTTCTTGGCTGGTTATTGAGAGCTCGTTGTACCCCATATATATGATTGACCCAATTACCGCCCTTGCCTAATTCCCTAGCTGTTAAAGATTGCTTTAGGTCCCGGTTCTTCCTCTCCACAACCGAATTTCCCTCAGGATGGTACGGAGAGGAGTACCGCAATGCTACTCCCATACTTTACATGGCCTCTTTGTAAGCCGAGAGCTAAACGCCGGACCACGGTCTGAATGTAACATGCCAATTGCGTATGTCCCGATAAAGACTCGCAAATCTTTGATAACAGTTCGAGCGTCAGCCGAGCGCTGAGGCCAAACCCATAGGAATGTTGAGCATGAATCCACTGCTACCATGATATACTTGTAAGGCCCATCTGATTGTAAGGGGCCGCAGTGGTCCAGATATACACAAGCAAGAGGTCTGTCTGATTTTAATAGCGGTGTCCGTGCCGGGCGTGCTATGGTGGAGCCTTTCATCTGCTGGCAGATGTCACATTTCAAGACATAGTATTTAGTTTGTTTTGTTAGACCTGGACACCAATAGCGCTGTTTCAACAATGAAATAGTCGCTGTAACGCCTGTATGGGCAGAGCCCAAACCCTTGTGTGCTGCAATTATCAAACCTTGTCTATGATCCATATTTGGTATTACTCTGTCCCCCACTCCAGGAATCTGAGCATATGGAATGTTGTTTGCATCTAACTTGTAGGAGTACTTGAGTGGAAATTTCTTTGGTACTGCTGAGCTGCCTTTGCCTGAAGCAATGACAGCAACCATAATCTCACCGTCTATCCTCGTTTTTGAACGAGTGATCACAGCTACGGAAGCTGTGCGTACAGCCCCCTTTGCGGCTTCATCAGCCAATGAATTCCCTTCAACGTGAATGCCATCACGTGTATGAATCACGTGAGCCCGTGGTAGTTCGTTTCTCAACTCAACTACCTGTTTCCATAGCATTTTATGCTTAATTGTGCCACCTTTTGCGTCTTTGAACCCGTTTAGTTCCCAATGATGTAAATATTCATTGTATGATTGCACACAGTAAAAAGAATCACACACTATTAGTGTGGGGAATTCGTGATCCGTATTCACCGGTGCCAGTATCAGTGCTTTTAACTCTGCCAACTGAGTCGTGCAGTCTCCTAGAGATTGCGTTTTGGTGCAACTTGGATTGAACTTTCCATCCCCCATGCGACCTTTAACGATAGCACATGCTGCGCTGTATTGTTGCTTACTCCCTATGGCTGGTTGAGCAGATCCGTCAGTGTAAATAATATATTCATACTGATCTAGAGGCAAGATTTCATTCGGCAGAGGATATTCTCGTTCGTATTGCAGAAATGCTTGTGTTTTGAGACTTGGATCAAATCTGTATTCAACATCCGTTGCAGTAAGAGAATTAGCCCATTGTATCCATCTCGGATGTAAGGCTTTTGCATTTGGAATGCTAGCCTTTGTAACAGCTTCTAAAGCCGGTACCGGTGTTACAACAATTATGCGCTTTCCCTGAGCCAGTGCTCTTTCTCTTGCTACAGCGGTCTGAACTGCTGTCAGGATTTTTTCTGTTGAAGTGAAACGCATTTCTGCGTTTGTGTACAGGTGTGATTTGTAAGCGATTGGTACTGTTTCGCCTTCATTGAAGGTTAAGTAGGTGTACCCGCATTGACCCGCTATTACACGGATCACTAAGTTGCGTACGTTTACCCGCGTCTGTAAGTGTTTTGAAGCTATCATGTCTTCTTGTAGTGAACGTAGGATGTTTGTGTGTTCCTGTGTCGATTGTCTAACTGAAAAGTCAGGTTTTATAAAGTCGTAGAAAGGTTTTACTCTTTCTGCGTAATCCAAAATGTATGTTCTGCCGAAATTTAGGAATTCCAGTATTGATTGTAAATTTTTTAATGATTTTGGAGGTTGGAGCAGCGCACAATTTTCTAAAAAGTTAGCTGCCAGACTTTTCCCTTCACTTGAAAGCTCATATCCTAAAAACAGGACATTGAGGTGGGCAATTTTTGATTTTTTAAAATTAAATTTGAGCCCTCAGAGGCGAATCCCATAATTATGGTGCTCACCCTGGTCAAGTGCTTCTTTAAGTCATCGTCCATCAGATAAATATCATCCACATAGGACAATGCTTCCTCATCAAAATTTTGGAGTAATTTGGTTACTCTTGCTGAAAATAACCCCGGGCTATTCTTATACCCTTGGGGGAGATGACAAAATTGTCGCTGGGACCCCAACGCTGAGAATGTGGTCAAATACCTGCTTTCAGGCGCTATATTTTGGCAGAAAAATCCATTTGAGATGTCAAGTGTAGTTTTGTATTTTTTCCGCACAATGTTATTCATTAATGCGGCACTGTGTGCATTTTGAACTGCAAATGTCTTAGTGCATGTGTTTAAATGTCTGTAATCTAAAACTAGATGATATATATTGTCAGGTTTCATGACAGGAAGCAAAGGATTGTTCATTGGTGAGGTACATGTTTCAATGACCCCTTGATATTCAAGTTGATCTAAGATCTCCCTGACCTGTTTTTTAGCTTCTTGCTTTATTGGATATTGTCTCTGTGCATTTGGTGAAACTTTTAACGGGATCACGTGGTGGGTTGAATCCTCATCCCATCCAGCATGATTTTTGTACAATGCTGGAGCTAGGGCTATTGCCCACTCCCATGCATATGTGTGTTTTAAATGAATGGGAACGAGGTCGGAGAAGGCTGGAATAATTACTGTTTCGCCCCTAGGGCACTCCATAACGAATGCTGGCGGCCAATCTTGTTCAGCTAATAGGATGTCATAACCAGATGACAGATTCTTCCAAAAGAGACCTTTAACTTTCCTGGGCTTGTCCCCTTCCATTCGGAGTGTTATTTCGTATAACTTATGTGGGACGCTTACCCTCGTATCTGGTGTTTCTACCGTGATGTAATCATTCAAGTCCGCTGTCACCAGAAATTCCATCAGGTTCTGGCAAGCTATTGTTACTTCTGCCGCACTGTCTAGCATCGTCTGAGCCCATTCCCCATTCAGTAGTTGTGTGCTCAGAATTCTGGGCATGTCTGATCTTCAGGCCTGCAACTTTCTTCTTCTTAAACTGAGGTTTTGATTTTGGCTTTTCTTCTTTTTTGGGAGTATAGTCTTGAGCGTGCTGTTTGTCTCTGGATTTTGTACGCTCTTCTTGTCTTTCTGACCGTCCTTCCCTCTCGGAGTTTTTCGATGAACCCTGAAAGGAACGAGAGGAACGTGTATCAGTATCCTGATACCTGTCAGGTTTCCTAATGTTATCCCTATTTCTGAGGTTATACCTCTTTTCGGAGGGCTCCTGTGGAGGAGATCTACCTCGGGATTGAGATCTGTTTCCTTTATAGTTTTGTTGTTTTTTATTATCCCACTTCTTTTTAGAAGAAGCTGTTGTCTGCTTGGAAGTGTCCTTTTCAGGACAGCCCATCAGTTGTGGTTTTAAAGCTTTCCCACCTAAACTGTCTCTGCCTAATTCTGCATATGCAGTTTCAATTATTTTGGGTAGTTCGTGTTGTTGATCTAAAGGACTGAACTCCCTTAGGCATTGGCGGATTGCCACTGAACCTGCTTCCCCTTTAATATTAGATAGTATTATGGCTGATACCTGATCATAGTTACCTAGTAACTTCATCCCTAAGTTTAGGGCAGGCTCTGCTCGGTACTCGTTTTGTATTTGTCTTAATACATCTGGTACTACAGCTAAGGATGGTATACCATGAGTTCTGGTATATATGGCAGCAAGGACTGTACCCCAAGTGGTACAATCTTCTACTTGTGGTGTTATCCCCATGGGCAAGCAGATTGTTAGCATTCTGTGTTTTTCATACGGGGTAGTATTCGGGAATACTGCCTCGAGCTGAGTTATTTTCTGAGCTACCCAGAATGGGATTTGTTCACGATTTGTGGGCATTTTGCCCATTACCGCGTGTAATGTTTGTGGAGTGATTTTAGTTGCTTTACCTTGAGATTGAGTACCATTTGTTGCAACTGTTGCAGGTTGGACTATGAAAGTCCTCATGACGAATTGCGTCAAGTTTCTGAATATTTTAATTAAATCTTTGTGTTGTATGAGTAAGTCTGCCTGTGGCATTGTGTCAATGTCAGGATGTGGTGTGTAAGCCGCTAATATCGGCCATGTTGCCCCTTCTCCTCCAAGCAGGCCGAGTCTTACTCTTCTTCTTGTATGGGGTAGGGCGCCTTTAAACCAGTATAAATGTTCCTGGTACATGAGTGGAACCTCTATGTCCTCGAACGGACCATATTCCACTGGTGC